>VDFB02105785.1:278032191-278663247 GCA_007258455.2 Sequoia sempervirens | reverse complement strand
TTATTATTTTAGAAAATGGAGCTTCTTACATGCAGGAGGATCTCAAATCCTCAAGTTCACCTAACACATGCAAGTTACAGAAAGCTACAAAATCACCCTTTCGCAATATGCGAGCTTGTCCCCAAAAAGTTACCCAAAAATTAGAAACCCGCCCATAAATAGAGCTCCTTATTAGTTTGGAGCCAAAACAACATTCAATTTGAGTTTAGGCGGTTTGGCGCCGAAATTTTACAACATGAAGTTCAAATTTCAAAAGAGCATTTGCAACTGTATCTTCTATAAAGTGCACCAACTTCGTGGGGCCATAACTTTTGATCTAGGACTCCGATTCACGAACCGTTCGAACCGTTGGAAAAGTATCGAAGTCAAGAACGCGCTTGAAATGAGCTACACCAATTTAGCAAGTTTTGAGGTTGATACGGGAGCTCTAAGTGCCTCAAATCTAACTCAGAAGATTTTTAGGTGCAAATTTGGGAACCTAAAACTGTAATATCTTTCAACCCAGGAATCAAAAATACAAACCGTAAATTAGGAATTTCATTATGACGAAAAGGGTATCCAAAAATGTAAAAACATCTAAAAATAGAGAAACTTGAAATTTAACTATTTTTGGGTGATGCAAGATTGCCCTTACACCACTGGATGCTCTGCATCAACACGAGTTCCTCCAACGAAACTACTTGAATTAGATGGAAAACAAAGGAAAACATCTAAAACTTGAAGATACAAATATTGGGATCAAGAAGACAATAATCAACATGAGTGCCCCTAACAACACTAATTGAATCATATGGAAAACAAATGAAAACATCTAGAAGTCGAAGATACAGATGGTATATGAATCTATACGAGTGACCCTAAGGACACTACTCAATATGCAAGATGCAAGTTGAAAATACAGGTACCAATAGTCTGAAGAACACTGATCAAGTGAAAGATAATAATCTACATGAGTGTCCCCAATGACACTACTTGAATGAGATGGAAAACAAAGGAAATACATCTAGAACTTGAAGATATAGATGCTACATGAATCTACACGAGTGACCCCAAAAATACTACTCAACATGCAAGATGCAAGTTAAAAATACAAGTACCAATAGTCTAAAGAACCCTGATCAAATGATAATAGAAGGTCACCTCCAAAAATAGGAATCTAATAATGTCCTTATGATAAATGACCCATCTCACTAAAATGCATGGGTAACCAATCGTTGCATCTGCCTAGTACATAGCAACAAGAAATAGATACATAGTTCACTCCAAAAATGAAACCAAGGAAGCATTAGCACCAATAGTAGAAACCCCCCCATAATGTGGAAAGGGAGATCCAAGATATAGGTACATTGAAACTGTGTGAAACTAATAAGTGTATGTAGGAGAACAAACAACATTTGAACGTGTAACTAAAAGAGTACCTACAAATAAAAGGGTGTGCAAAATAGAGCACACACACATGAGGAATAAATCACTAAGATTCGATGTTGTCAAAGAAGGGACACTCACTTGAAAAATGTGTGATGGCTAAACAAAGGAACTCACAACCCACCCATGGCACTTTATATCATAGTGCAAGTACATAAGGCACAACAAGATGTGCAAAACCCCCAAAAAGTATACACCAGAATGACACTTTATCTAAGTGCATCTACAAAAGAGAAATTACACGCAAAATATGTCTACAATGCCCAAATAGGAAAAAATACTAGAAATACATGTAGAAAAAAGTAAAAAATGATTCATTCCACACAAACAAGAAGTTTCCAAGAGCTAAAACATCTAAGTAATTCACCAAAATGTGAAAATAAAAAATTGAATAAAATGTACCTAGAGAAAAATATGGAAAAAGCACATGGATGGTTGTGAATAGCTCTGAAAGACCATCCCAATTCCACTAGAATCACAAAAAATGGAGAAATAGGTCAAAATTTATGAGCTCGGGAGTGAAAACATCACCTTTGACTTCAACAAACTATAGAATGCACCAATAGAAAAAATGAGGAAAAGACCCACACTACTGGAAATTCGACGGAACTAGCTTTTTTATGATACCTCATTTTCTCAATTTCGATATTGTATGCCCAAGTTATTGCCAAAAGAAAAAAATAGCTCCTTTAGGGCCAAAGGGGGCTAGTAAGGGGCCTTGCTAGCTATCCATACCACTGACTTCAACATGACATCATGTTGACATTAGTGAAATATTCTAGGGAATATTCCTTGTCGTAAAAAAAAATTAGCCCTTGCAAAAAATCTCGAGTGACAGAATATGTTGTGAGAGCCTGAAATATTATGGGTTGTCAATTGTTAGAAAAATACGTCAGTTTGAAAAACTACATGTTGGAGAAAATTTGCAGTGTCAGAAAACATGGTGGTGCTAGAGGTTGTCCCACCAACCATTGGGGAAAAAATTCAATGCTTTGGTGATAGTTGGGTGGGCTGCTAGAGGCGTCACTCCACCAACGACAACCATTGTATGGGAAATGTGATGGTGGCTGCCTAAAAAATATCACACAAAGAGTTTTTTAATTTTTCAAAATTTCTTTTAAAAATTGTATCGTGTAGAGGTTGTATGACTCTTATACAAAAAAATTTCCTCAAAAGCTCTCGAAGATGAAATTGGGAAAATTTATAGTCAAAATTCATCGAAAGGGCCTCTTGAATGCAACAATGAGGTCCTTTTCATGCCAAAATTCTCTAAAATTGTAGCTACCCTCTAGATCTAGAAAAAAAAACTACTTCAAACCCTTGTAGGTCTGACCTATAGACTCCAAATCAAGCCAAATAAAAGGGTATGTGCACTAATCTGTGACACAAAAAATGTGTCACCTTTCCATTTTAAATAAAATTATACATTTGGCGAGCACCAAATTTGGCACTCACTAAATAGATTTGGATGGCTGAGCCTAAGGCTTGGCCATACCAAGTCCATCTGGTGATCACCAAAATTAACGCTCACCAAATGAGAAAAGTTGACAAAAAAAATCTCAACTCAAAACCCCTCATTTTGCATTTTCACATTTTGGAATTTTGCATTTTCCTCTTCTAAACCCATGCTCGCCAAATAGAGTCCAATTTTTTCACTTGGAGCTTGTGAATCATTGTAAGGATACCACCAAGATGTTGTAGAGGTGAAAGATGTATGCATTTCTAGTTTTTAGTTTCAAATTTAAATTAAACTATAGATTGAATTAGGTTTTTAATTAAAATTTCTTTTAATTTCTAGGAAATGAATCTCTACCTTAAAATATTTAAAACTCTCAATCACCTCCTCATGAATACCCTCATGAACAAGAAAAACATCAAATATCTCCCTCAATTTGTAGTAATACTATAGGAACATAGCAAAATAT
The DNA here is from genome assembly GCA_007258455.2 of Sequoia sempervirens. Classification (NCBI taxonomy): domain Eukaryota; kingdom Viridiplantae; phylum Streptophyta; class Pinopsida; order Cupressales; family Cupressaceae; genus Sequoia; species Sequoia sempervirens. The sequence continues at coordinate 278,659,897 of VDFB02105785.1, read as the reverse complement.
TCTAGATCAAATAGGAAACAACAAAAAATAACTTTAAGAATTGATTGCAAGGTTAAATAATATAGCTGCAACACACCCTCATAGGAGAGGCCTTGTCAAATCCCTATAGTCTATTGTATCTCATGTAAGATGCATGAGTGCACAACTTATTTTTGGTCAAATAAGGGGGGGATTAAAACAACTCTATGCAAATAAACATTCATATGTGCAAGTGAAGAAAGAGAAAATTACCAAACCCGACTTGTGTGCCCTTTTCATGGACCCAAGAAGCAATCAACCTTTATCAATTGCATGTAGGAGCTTCCCCATCCATTGGTGCCACCATGAAGGAACAAAAAATAATTTTTGGGATAGGTAGTGGATGCTTTTTTACCAACCTCTATGTAATAACTACAAGGTTCCATAGTACTTTTTAAGGAAACTCTATTGTGAGTTTTTCCTCAATAAGATTCCAAATTATTTTGACCATCTAGATTTTCAAGGTAGAGGTGGGAGCTCCACACATGGCAGAGTGGGGGCACAATGTAATCCATAGCTAGCACCGAAACCCTTGGCTACACCCATGCCAGAGAATGTGACTGTTCCTTCTATTGGGAAGGATAGTGTTGAGGTGGACACATTGGACGTGATTAGCTCACTCACTCAGAGCCTTGTATAGTATATGAGGCCTCTAGTAGAGCCTTGTAAGAGAGGGGGACCAACCACACCAAGGCTCTAGGTCACAGAGAGCCAAGAGCGGAGGGCTGCCCTAACTTACCTCAAGCTAATGAATGTTTAAGATAAGAATCAAGAATGAAGAGCACTCTCAAGTGCTTCTGTCACTCTATACATATTTGAGAATTTAAACAGGGCTAGACGAGTCAGTTTGTGGAGTTCAAACTGTACCTCAGAAAATGCTTTGTTCAAGGATGGTAGCACGGGTCTAGGATGACAACGTGATGTGCTAGCATCTCTCTGGTATGTTGGAATCTGTATGGTTAGAAAACACAAAATACATAATAAAACTCCTAAGAACCTACTAACTGCCTAGTAAACTTGTTTTAACAAAATAAACAGAATGATAAGGTATGAAAAGTAACTGTGTAAATGATAAAGTAAGTAGATAAAGAAAAGGTTGGAAAAGATCAACTCACTAAAGCTCTAATTCGCTAGTGAGCTCCATCCACATGTTCACCTACACACAAGCAAGAGGGCGAAAATGTTGGTTTGTATAGGGGTTTGCCTCAATCAAACCCCCGCTTTGGTGATTCCACCTCAATGGATAGCTAGAAAAGCCACAAAGAAGAAAATGCGATAAAGGAAAGAGGAATGGAAAATATTGAACACTATGAAAGATCTTATGCTACTCTCTCAAACCACAAAAGGAAAATGAAGCGTTACAACCTCCACCCAAAGGCTCTCAAGGCCAATGAAGGGAGAATGCAAGCAACGAACTTGGAAAAGTCATCACAACTGCAATAGTGACGAAGTGAGGTCTTGCAAGACTCCAAGCTCACAACTTCTATAGTAGCACAATACACAAAAAATTGAAGTTTATGGAGTAACAAAGTGTTGCAATGCTCAATGGAGTTGTGTAGATTGCTAGAATTGTGAATAAAATGCTCAAGAGAATGTTGAATATGGATGAGTGTGTAGAGAATTGCTAAAGAGATGAAGTGATTGTGAAATGAATTCCTTTCAAGACCAAAATGGAAGATAAGGAGCCATTTTCGGGTTAGTTGGTCACACAAAGGCGTTATAATTTGACCCCAATGAGGAGTGTAACATCCTTGTGGACTCCAAAGGTAGGAATTTGTCAAGGATGGTAGCGTGTCGCACAAACATCCACTTGCCGCCCTCGCATCCCTGATGAAAATTCCCTCACCGATGCACAAAACATGTGCCATGTGGATGCATTTCAAATGGGTGATGTGGAATTTTTCCTTCGGGTTTGATTTTCTAAGGTGAGGGTATGCAAAAGGGAAATTTACACAAGGGATGCAAATTCACTCCTATACATTTTGCACCTACTTTAGCGAGCACGAGTATCGATGAGTGTTTGGTAAAGTAGATCAGAGAGTTAGAAATGTATACCTGAACTGTTGAGGAAGGAAACCATGATCTGGCAAGCTCAAAAGAATAGGGAAATAAAATAACTCCATAGGTACTCTCTCTTGAGGAGGTTTGAACAAAAGGTCTTTGTTTCTTTGTGAAACTACGAAGTTGAACAAAGTACACCAAAGGCCTATAGACCAACGATGGACAAATCCCTTAGGAGGAAAGTACTTCATAGGCCCTCAAACCTTTAAAGAAAGTGTTCCCTCAAGTACATATGAAGTAATCCCAATGAAAGGGGACTCTATAGAGTCAGATTGGAAAACGGCTTCACAAGCGCACCTGCAAAGTAACATGTTAATCCGAAGATTAAACATGTTAGAAATAAAAAAGAAGCCACACAGGAACACAAGCAGACAGTCATGTAGATAGTCAAAAAAGTTGGAAAGCTTTCAAAGGGGTCCCTCAGGAACCTTTCAAAAGAAAAGGGTTCCACTTAAGGGATGCGTTGTTTGAAACTACAGGAATATTTTTCGCAAATCGATTCAATCATCAAGGAATTCAAAAGGAGGAAAATGCCCCCTTGTGAGGGGAAGGTCAAGTCTTCTCCCACAAGAAAATTTGCTCCCACCTTGAAGGAAATTTTTCAATTTTTTTCTTTATGAACCCATGACTCGAAGGAAACACATTCCGCTAGGGGTCCTTGTTTAGGATGCAATTTTTTGAAAAAGTTTGTAAAGGTTTTCAAGAAAAGATTCGTTGGCTGCAAATGCATTTTCTGAAAATAAAGGTTGACATGGTGACGATGTGGTCACACACACAAGGGACAACACATGAACACCACAACATTATAACCCAAGCAAAGAAGAGAGAAATATACAAAGAAGATAGAAAGAGACAATAACATCACAAACAAAGGGCACAGGGGCAATTTGATATTTCAGGGTCAGTGTTGCTCATAAATATATATTTAAGTATAGTAATAGTATATAAATGATCTATCATCAACCCCCTATTGTATTAGAACATGTGAAGAATGCACGAGAAAACAAGGCAAAAATAAAAAAATTGGGTCAACATGGAAGGGAAGCCTAAATGCCCCTAACACTTTGCATCATCCCCAACTTTCTGAAAATCAATACACATAATAGATGAAGGATGATGCCACAAATACATGAAGTTTTACGACACATAATCACTTGTATCCAAGCACCTACAAGGGTGACAAGGGTCATCCAGGAACACATAACACAGGGTGATCCCACAATAGTGGTTTATAATTTTTGGCCAAACTGGACACGGAAATAATTTTTTTTAACTTAGAAATCTTCACTTTCGGGCACCTATAGCGCCTAAACCATGAGGTATTTGAAGATGATGCAAACTAGAGTTTTCTGAATTTTTGTCTACAAATTCTAAATATATTTTTTTCAAAAATTTTTGAATCAGATTGCACTTCTTTTTCCATCTCCCTTGAAAACTAGTTTTTTTCCAAAAAAACAACATTTTTAAAAAGTGGCGCTCACAGTATAATGCATAACATTTTTTCCATGAAGGATAAAATTCTAATTCTTTCAAATTTAGATTTGTAACTCCGATATCTAGTGCTTCCACTTGGTTAGATAGTTTTTTATTGAATATTTTTTCTTTAATCAAGTTTCAAAGTCAAACCAATTACAATTCAAACATAGCGCGACTGTATAATGCATAACTTTTATTATATGTATCAAAAAAAAAAATTGTTGGATCAAGGACTCCAATATCTGGTGCACTCATATTTTTCAAAAAAAATTTATAATCTTCTATTTTTCCACATGTGCAGAACATAGAGCTTCATTTTTGGTGAAAAACCTATATTTAATCAAACTTAAAAAACAAATAGATAATAAAACCAAAACATATTAAAATTATATTTGTTGGATAGCTTGTTCTAAGGGCTACCTAATACCAGTTGGGTTTGTGAAGTCTCCTCCATCTTCATTCTCAAATTGAGCTTCAAAGTGCAAAATTTTGGACATTTTTGGTGCTTGGGAGGAAAAGGGGAAAAAAGAGTGGTTCGGTCGAACTTGGATTCGGTTGAACCTAAAAAACTTGTTTGGTCGAACCCAAGTTCAGTTGAACCAGTTCAAAATACAATAAAAAATTGTATGGCGGGGTGGTTCAAGCAGGCTCTTAACCGATGTCTGCTTGAACCTCTTGCCATAAATCAAAAAAAAAATTGTTGTTTTTGTAATAGTTTTATTTTATAATATATAATATTAATTATATAATTTTTATTTTATAATATATAATATAAATTGGGTGATCCCACAAACCTTGTTTACAATTTTTGAGAGATTTTGATTTTTGCTGAAATCACATATTTTTAAAAAATATAATGATTTAAGCCTTTAAAAGTTTCATTTAAAGCATTCCAATTTAAGAGGGTTTGATCAAACTACCTTAGATCAAACCCCCTTGGATATAACCCCGCTAGTTTTAAACCATACCTATAACGGAGTCTCCTTTACACATATCAAAATGTTGATAAAAAACAACTTTTGATTTACCTTTTGGGGGATCAAATGAATTCATTTAAAATTTATTTTTTGTAAGTATGTAGTCCTTATTATAAGGTTCCCAAAAAGTATAATTTTAAATAAATTTACTTTTATTATTATATTTATTTTTTATTTCTTTTGAATGTGGATTTTTCACCGAAAATCAAACTCTTTGTTCTACACATGTGGAAAAATAGAAGATTGTCAAACAAAAAGGTGAAAAATGTGAGTGCACCAGATATTGAAGTCCTTGATCCAACAAAAAAAGAAAATTTGAATTTCGATACATAGAAAAAAAGTTACATGTTATACAGTCGCACTATGTCTAAATTGTAATTGGTTTTACTTCAAAACTTGATTAAAGAAAAAAATATTCAATAAAACAGTATCTAACCAAGCAGAAGCACTAAATATCAGAGTTAAAAATCTAAATTTGAAAGAATTAGAATTTTATCTTTCATGGAAAAAAAATTATGCATTATATGGTGAGCGTCACTTTTTAAAAATATTATTTTCTGAAAAAAAAAAACTAGTTTTTGAGGGAGATGGAAAGAGAAGTGCAATCTGATTCAAAAAAATTTGAAAAAAATATATTTAGAATATACAGACAAAATGTCACGAAACTCTAGTTTACATTATCTTCAAATTCCTCACGGTTTAGCTGCTATAAGTGACTGAAAGTGAAGATTTAGTTAAAAAAAAAGATTTCAGTGTCTAGTTTGGCCAAAAATTGTAAACCACTATTGTGGGATCACCCAAATTATATATTAATTATATAGTTGTATTTTATTTTTATATTTTTTCCATTTTTATAATAGTTTACTTCATTACTTTCCCTATGACTCCTTATTTATGATGTTACCTCTCTCATGTTTATGCGAATAGACGAGAATTGGTTATAAATTTCAGAAATGAATGCAATTATGAAAAAGGGAGGCAAATGAGAACAATACGTTTTCTTAGCCCTTCGTGATTGTAAGATAATGAATCGTGCATGTACGAAATTAAATCATGAAAAGGACATGGCTTTTAACTCTCATAAAATCATGTTTTGCCTCTAAATATATACTTATAATATTAATTATATACTTTTTAATCTCTATAATATAAATTATATCTATATAATAGTTATTAATAATATATATAAATCATATATATTATTAATAATTATAAATAACATACTATATACTTATATATTATTAATAATTATAAATAATATATTATATACTTGTATATTATAAATAAGCACAAAAATGTAAGAATACAAACAAGGCACAACAATGATATAGAACATTGAAATCTACACCAGATCAAACATGAAACAAAGGGGTCAATCTACATACCTGGGTACTTTTGATTCAATCTTCACACCTCTAATCACTTCCAAACAAATTATCTACCAATAATCTCATTCTGGGTGTTCCATAATTTCTCACTCTCTCCTTATTTAACATGGATGGGGTGTGAATGAATGCAATTATGAAAAAGAGAGGAAAATGAGAATAGTACATGTTCTTAACCCTTCGTGATTGTAAGATAATGAATCCTACATGTATGAAATTAAATCATGAAAAGGACATGGCTTTTAACTCTAATAAAATCATGTTTTTCCTCTAATAAAAAGAAAACAATTAGAGGTTGCTTGCTCATTTTATCCCAACCACTTTCAATCCTTGCACCCCATTTAGTCACCTCTAGTCTGAGCTGCAATCTTGTGTTAAATTTGAGGAAGGATAGCCTCAAATATTTCCTACTAGGATTCTTCATCTCGATTGTTGAATTTATGCTTAGCCTTAGCTTTTAACCATGAGAACCATGAGAATGTGGCTTTGGAAAATATATTATAAATGGTTTTGATGTATTTTTTGAAAACATGATAGAATGACTACACTAGAGTTTGTTAGCTACCCAAATGAACATGAGTTTCTAGAGAGAAATGATGAGGTAGTAATGTCAAGAGTTTGTTAGCTACCCAAATGGACATGAATTTCTAGGAACTATTTTAGCTCTCTAGGACTGGACAACTGCTAATAAAACTTATTAGGAATCTTCAACCAATGAAGTTTAGCTTTTATATAAGCTCTTTAATGAGTATAGGCACAAGTTGTATGCCTCTAGTAGGGAATCTTAGCAACTTATAACAAGTAGAGAGGTGGAAAGAAGGGTTAAGTTTCCAAATCTATGGAAACATGAATGAGTTTGAAGTTCATCATAACATATGAGCTATGATGATTATAGATGCATAGAAATTATTTCATGTATTTGGTGGATTTAGTCCACCATAAAATACAACCATTTTGAGAATTTGGTGGAGGTTTCACATGGATGTTTTGGTGTGAGATTATATATTAAAGTGGAGAAGAAATAAGAAAAAATTGTATTTTCTTCACCACATTCTTCTTGAAATTTTAGAGTATTTGAAAAGCAAAGTATTATTTAAAGTCTCCATTGGAATTGAATAGCAACTAACAACAAAGAAGAAATATTGAGAACATTATAACTCTATCAGTTATCTTAATTACATGTTCAAATGAATTATAGGCGTATAGGGAGGGAGTGGGAGAGAGATAAAGGGTATAGGGTTAAGAGTAGAGGGTAGAGGGTTTAAGGGTTAAGGGTTAAGGGTAGAGGGGAGCTTGAGATAGAAGGAGTGAGTGAGTGAGAGATAGATAGAGAGGGTTTAAGGGTTTAAGGATTAAGGGTAGAGGGTAGAGGGGGTCTAGAGATAGGAGTGAGTTAGAGAGAGAGAGACTTGAGAGATGGAGAGTGGGTCTAGGAGGGAGAGACTTGAGAGAGAGGGGGGAGTGGGAGAGAGATAAAGAGTAGAGGGTACATGGGTTTAGGGTTTAAGGGTTAAGGGTAGAGGGGAGAGAGGGAGAGGGGGTAGGAGGGAGAGACTTGAGAGAGAGAGGGAGGGAGTGGGAGAGAGATAGAAGGTAGAGGTTTTAAGACCCGTTTAGGGTAGAGGGTAGAGGGGAGATCGAGATAGAAGTAACTTGAGTGAGTGAGAGAGAGAGACCTGAGAGAGGGAGAGGTTAGGAGGGAGAGACTTGAGAGAGAGAGGGAGGGAGTGGGAGAGAGATAGAGGGTATAGAAGTTTAAGGGTGGAGGGTTTAAGGCTAGAGGGGAGAGAGATAAAGGGAGTGAGTTAGAGAGAGGGGGAGCTCAGGGGTAGGAGGGAGAGACTTGAGAGAGAGAGAGGGAGGGAGTGGGAGAGAGATAGAAGGTAGAGGGTTTAAGACTTTTTTAGGGTTTAAAGGTTAAGGGTGGAGGGTAGAGGGGAGCTCGAGATAGAAGGAACTTGAGTGAGTGAGAGAGAGAGAGATCTGAGAGAAGGAGAGGTTAGGAGGGAGAGACTTGAGGGAGAGAGAGAGAGGGAGGGAGTGGGAGAAGGATAGAGGGTACAAAGGTTTAAGGGTGGAGGGTTTAAGGGTAGAGGGGAGAGAGATAGAGGGAGTGAGTGAGAGAGAGAGGGAGCTGAGGGGTAGGATGGAGAGACTTGAGAGAGAGAGGGGGGAGTGGGAGAGAGATAAAGGGTAGAGGGTAAAAGGGTTTAGGGTTTAAGGGTTAAGGGTAAAGGGGAGAGAGGGAGAGGGGGTAGGAGGGAGAGACTTGAGAGAGAGAGAGAGGGAGGGAGTGGGAGAGAGATAGAGGGTAGAGGGTTTAAGACATGTTTATGGTTTAAGAGTTAAGGGTAGAGGGGAGCTCGAGATAGAAGGAACTTGAGTGAGTGAGAGAGAGAGACCTGAGAGAGGGAGAGGGTAGGAGGGAGTGGGAGAGAGATAGAGGGTATAGAGGTTTAAGGGTGGAGGGTTTAAGGGTAGAGGGGAGAGAGATAGAGGGAGTGAGTGAGAGAGGATAGGGAGGGAGTGGGAGAGAGATAGAATTATAGGGTTAAGAGTAGGAGTAGAGGGAGTTTAAGGGTTTAGGGTTTTAAAAATTGGGGGAGCTCAAGATAGGAGTGAGTGAGTGAGAGAGAGAGGGTTTAAGGGTTTAAGGCTAGAGGGGAGCTCGAGATAGGAGTGAGATAGAGAGAGAGGGTTTAAGGGTTTAAGGCTAGAGGGGAGCTCGATATAGGAGTGAGTGATTGAGAGAGAGAGAGAGAGGGTTTAAGGGTTTAAGGCTAGAGGGGAGATCAAGATAGGAGTGAGTGAGTGAGTGAGAGAGGGTTTAAGGGTTTAAGGCTTAAGGGTAGAGGGTAGAGGGGATCTAGAGATGGAAGGAGGGAGTGAGAGAGAGAGAGAGGGTTTAAAGGTTTAAGGCTTAAGAATTTAGAGGTTAAGGGTTGAGGGGGAGAGAGATAGGAGAGAGAGAGAGAGAGAGAGGGGGGGGGTAGGAGGGAGAGAGTTGAGAGAGAGAGGGGGGAGAGTAGGAGAGAGATAGAGGGTAGAGGGAACAAAGGTTTAGGGTTTAAGGGTTAAGGGTAGAGGGGAGAGAGGGAGTCATATAGAAGTCATTTAAATATTGATTTTGCAAATGGATGGGAACATTCTATTTCCATTTATTTGCATTGATTTATGTTTTAAATATGTGTGCAAAATTTTTATAATTAGATAATAATTAATTTTAAAATACATATTTTCTCATGGAATAATTCGATGGAGAAAATATAAGTTGTATATAATTGTATATAATATTCTTAAACTTAAGAATTCCATGAAACAAATATAAGTTGTATATAATTGTAATTTAGGAAAAATGATTTTAAAAAACCTCACTAGGTTTCAAATAAGTATTGAAAGCATATATATGGGTTTACATGCAAGCAAAAAAAGTGAGAGATGATGATATAAGTGTAACTTTGAACTTTTAAATGAAATCAAAGATTCTTGAACTTAAGAATTCCATGGAACAAATATGTACATATAATTGGAATTTACACAAAATGATTTACAACTATGTACAAGTTACTATAAGTTCTCACTTGAACATGTATAGGGTCACAAGTGAACTTGAAAATCATGGATATAATCTAACTCAAACATTCTAGTTCAGCCTGCTCTTCAATAACATGTAATTTTTTTTTATGATCATCACTATCTAGTCTCCATTTTTTTTGACCACGTGCATGTGGAACTTCATGAAGATGTAGGGTGGTAGCAATTATTAAGTGACTATATTGATATACCTTGATATCAAGTTGATAGTCAACAAAATGAATCCCATGTTGAACAACTTTGACTTGTTTTAGATAAATGCCTTGCACTACAACAAAACCTACTTGGTAAACATGAACCTAAGGTAAGACATATGAACATGTACAACATTTTTGTGATCAAGGTTTGTACAATATATATTTAATGTTTATAATGTAATGTACACATGTGAACACAATGTATATATAATTTTAAATTCAAACTCACCTATGTGAAATAATATTCCATCATTTGTTTCAGGTTGTGTTAGCTTATTCCTCTCTTCTGTGCAACACAATAAATAATAGCTAACACCTTCTATGTTTCCAGGCTCTAGTATGACTGCAAAAACATCTCTTGTACACCAAATTTACACAAAAAAAATCTAAAAAAATTAGAAAAGTCTCTAGACTTTAAAGATCATTAACTATCTATATATATAATATTTAAACTATTGAAAACTTACACATGTATCTATTCTAACCAATCCTGAAATATGGTCATAATCAATTGAAATAAGAGGAATGTCTTCAAATCTTTCTTCCTCATTTTCATCATATGTTTCTGAAACAACTAGTGGCATCATATCCCATTTACCAACATATCCAAGTTCTTGGTTGTTGCATGCATGATCAAAGTTTCCCGCAATGCACTCAGTGCAAAAACAAGAGTAATCCCTTGTGTGTAATGTCCATCCATGATGAATATCTGAACTACTAGCACAATGCAAAGATCTTGTTTTGTCTACCCTCTTGCATCCATGCATTGATCTTCTATCCACACCTAGATACATGTACAAAAAAAACTTATGTGAACAAACATGTATATGTATATATATATATAAATTTTAAATTTAAATAAATTCAAATTGTTGAAAATGTAATTTATACATACCCGATATCTCCCAAAACACTCTATGTGGAATGTGTCAGTTTGTTCTCAAATATGTGCCAACCACATTTGATGCAAAGTGTTTCTTACACCATTTAACAACATCATATGCATTGTCTATATGATCTTCTGAATAACTCATTTGATGCTTTCTTAAAGCTCGTTTGATGCAAGCTCCTGCTCCATTATGCTCACCCTTTCCATGCCCACTCTAAAAAAAACTCCAAACATGTGGTATTTTGTAGATTTTATGATATCTACAAAGTGCATAGAATGGTCGTGAAGATTTGAATTGTGTCGCACATCCATCTAACCATACAAAATGCTTTTCAAATTTTACACCCCTGCTTCTCAAATTCTCAAAAAAAATTGTAAAGAAATTTTGTACAAAAAGTGTGTCATTCTCTTTATCATCACTAATATAAAAGTGATATTCTTTCTTAATGGCTCATTCTTCATCTATACTCTCAACACCATCCAATTCTAATTGTGCATGTCAATAACACACATGAACCATAATAGTGATCCACTTTGAAAAGTAATATTCTGATTCAATCTCCTTTTGATGTACAAAGGAGTAATTTTCTACAAAGTCAACTACTAATAGAACTGTTCCAAGTGGGAAAGTGTCTCTCAATGTTTGGAATCTTTGTGCTTGCCACTTAGCAAAAAAGGAATGTTGTATGTATGGTTGTATCAATTTTTGAAAATCTTCCATAAATTTTCCAATAGGAATCTCCTCTTCTACATAGTTCAACCTTGTATATTCTTTCCCAAAATTTGTTTGAAACTTTACATACTTGTACCTATGTGAATAAGTCATGAACCACACAATCAATGAAACATTACATTAGAGAATTCAAATAAAAATATAATCAACTTAAAAAAATTAACTCTCTAAAAAAAGTACTTACCTCTTGCAATTTACTGTCTTTGTTAGGTCAGTATCCTCATTTCTTGGAGGAAATTTAGCCAAATTTCCACATGTCTCACAAATTCCTTTTATGCAGTTTATTTGAGGTCCATTTTCATGATCACATAACATAGCCTTTATGAACAAACTTGCTTGTTTAGGAGGTGCATTTTGAAAACCACAACTTTCTTCCCTCATCTTTCGAAACACCTGATAGTAGAGATCAAATTCAATATGACAATGACAACAACAAGTTTCAAAAAACTTGTTTATCTTCACATAATATGGCTTTAACCTTTCAAACATTGTTTTCCCAATCTTAATATGAGGATATGTATTACAAAAGTTCATATACATCTCAAGTTGTGTTATGTCTAGCCAATGTTTGATATGATTTTCATAAATACCAAGCCCAATCCTGTGTCTCATAACATCTCTAGTATTTGATGATAGATGAGTCTTATCATGCCAAAAACTAGAGATCAAGTTCCTAACAACATCTTCAATCCTGTCAGAACGAGGAGCTCTACACATAATTGCCCAATTTCCTTCTGAACTGTCATCCAAAAGCTTTCTCTTTTTCTCATATTTTATTAATGTGGTTCTACTATAACCAATTTCTGTCGAAAGTGCATACATTTTTCTTTTTCTTGCTATATCTGGATTTACAATAGATGTCAACATCACCCTTCTTGTAGTGGCCTTATCCACTGATCAAGATCCTTTCCCAATGGAATCTAAACCCTTTTTAACATTTTGAGTAATATCCTTTTGTAATCACATGTGTTTCTTCTTATTTGATGTCGAATGTACACCCAATAATTGTAATGACTCTTTCAACTCATTACGAAGAAGTAAACATGATAACAACTGGGTTTTTTCAAGTGTATCAAGATGATTGAAATGATCATTGATTATTTCATTACAGATTTAGTCATTGATCTCTTTCTCTTATTATAAGGCTGGTTGGCATAACATTTCAGTTTCTTCATATCCATTTCAAGTAAATGATCTAAATTTCTATAAGAAATTTGTTTCATCACCTTTTTCAGCTAGTTTTATATGCTCATCCATACTAGTAGAAGGAAGTGATCCTAACCCCTCTCCAACATGCATTTTTTTAACTTGGGCCTCCTCCCTATCTTCAAGCTCCATGTGTTCTTCAATGGATTCATTTGATCCAATATCTAGATTTGGCTCAACTTCAGCATGAGAACTTCCTGCTTGTTGAGCCCTTTCTACATGTCACAAAATATTTTGCAAAGAAAGTGATAGATGATGCTATATAAGTGAAGTTTATGTATGCAATCAAACAAAGTGATAAGACATGATGCTATAAGTGAGAGAAGTTTCAGCTAGTTTTATATGCTCATCCATACCAGTAGAAGGAAGTGATCCTGACCCCTCTCCAACAAGCATTGTTTGAACTTGGGTCTCCTCCCTAACTTCAAGTTCCATTTGTTCTTCAGTGGATTCATTTGATCCAATATCTAGATTTGGTTTGACTTCAGCTCGAGAATTTCCTGCTTCTTGTTTGAATTTACATGCAAGCAAAGAAAGGGAGAGACTATGAGTTATTTAAGTGGAGTTGAAACAAATAAAGTCAAAGATTCTTTAACTTAATAATTCCATGGAACAAAAGCAATTGGAAATAGATGATAAGGAATTTAGCTAATGTCTATGCAAGATGACTATTTTTTAGTATTAAAGTTTCCAAGTTAAATCTAACATGGTTTTCATAATTGGAAATATATTTATAAGAAAAAGAAATTGAGATGTTAAGTCCTAAACACACACTTGAGAGAGAGAGAGAGAAGAAACAAGCATGTACCTTGTTTCTTTCTATGATAATTTTCCAAGTTTTGTTCACGCCTCTTTTTTTATTCTTCTTTTGACAATTTTTGGTGAGACACATTTTTTCTTTTTCTTTGTTGTCCCATTTTCTTCTTCAAGTTAAAGATGACTCAAAACAAATCCTCTACCAACTTAGTTAAATTCTCCTCCAAATTTTTCCTTGATTGATAAAAATGAAAAGTTGTCTTCTCCAATATTTTCCTCTTTGATAAATGTGCAAAAATCTCTTCTCCAAAATCTCTGCTCCAAGTGATATAAATGTGAATTAATCTTGCAATTTCATATGGAATTATGAAAAACAAGCTTGTATTTATATGTATATGGGAAAAAAAATATTCTAGTGTATGGAATAACTAGATCCTAGTTTAAATGAATCAAGTGGTAATCAAACAAGTTATTTCATTGTGGATTTTGTTGTTAGTTAATCTATAGGTATGCAACATATCTAGTAATTTTAGAATTTTGTTACCTGTCAAAAAGATAATAGAGGTATAATTTGAATTGAATTTTCTTCATGTTTCAAAGAATGAAATTTTCCTATCCTACGTTGAAACTAGCAAATGATGCATTGAATTTCTTTAAAAATCTATAATTTTTTATCTAGTTGTAGGAAAGCACAATCATGTTAAATAATGGTGTAGATTAAGAAATTATTTATGAAATAATTTAACATAAAATTTTATAACTTAGAGGGAAAGTGTTTGAAGGATGGTATAATTATAAAAGGAATGTTCCTACCTCTTCTTTATAATTATATTTTGTTCTCAACTCCTTAATGGTTCATGTTGCTTAAGTCATTTTTAAAAAATAGTAGTTTTGTGTACCACAAAGTGATGCACTTTATTTGTTCTTATTTTCTATCAAGATTTTTATTTCATCATTTTTATCAAATTTTAAAACTAGAAGAACATGTGCATTAATAAATAGGCTTGTAAATACACTCATTTATAAAGTATCATTAGTTTACTTGCTTGGGAGTCATTTATTTTATAATTTTTTATTGCTTACTATAAAATTCAATGGGTGTGTGTGCAAAATATTTATTGTGATCAACACGAATGAACTTAATTATAAAGTGGCATTCATTTCCTAAAATTATACTAGAGATCAAATGTATATCATATATGGAAATGTAAGTTCTAAGAGATCCTCAAATAAGAAAATGTATGTACATATATCATATAAACATAAGAAAACACATACGTATATGTAAATAGATTCAATGTATAAACATAGCATGTTATAAGAAAAGAGGTCATCAAATAAGAAAATGTATACATATATTGAATATAAGCGTATGTATGTCATATAAACATTTAAACATAATCAAACACATACATACATGCAAATAAATTCAATGTATAAACATAAACATGTTATAAGCAAAGAGGTCATCAAATAAGAAAATGTATGTTAGAGATCAAATGTATATCATACAAGCCAATGTAAGTTAGAGATCATCAAATAAGAAAATGTATGTATATATCATATAAGAAAATGTAAGTTAGAGATCATCAAATGTCGAATACTAAAGATCATCATATAATCAAATACATGTAGTAAAGATCATAAATCTAGCATGCAGGGCCTAATATGAATGTTGACTCCTAGTCGAACGACCATTTGAATGAGAACCCTGCTCTGATGGATGTGTTGAGCCCTGCAAATAAAATTGTGTACAAAATGTGTTAAATATATATAATATATTAAATAAATTTTATGAAAGTTATTTTTAAGAATGTACTTGTATTTTTAAATATCTATCTAGATCTATGCATACATATGCATGTACATATACATGTGTATATATAAAAATTTAAAACTCACATGTCCACTGGCATCAAAATCATCCATAGAGTCACATCGATGTACACGATCTGGATGAAGGATAGGATTGACATGAGGTATGCCCACCTACAATATATATACACATATATGAGTACATGAATATCTAGTTAAATATAAAATTAAAAAAAAAAAGAAAAAAGAATTGAAACATGCACATGCACATCTCTGATATCAGATGACCTAAGTCCTCTGAAACGACCCCCTCCACCATATCAACTATATGGTCAACCAATGAATCAACATCTGCATCCATCTGATCTATCCCATGTCATGCCATAAATGACAAGTGAAGAGGACTATGCAGGTGAGATGGCATTGGTGATGATGAACCAAAACCAATCAACATCTCAGTAAAACCCATAGTCCATGCAGCTGCCAAATGATCTGTAGGTGGATCTTGACGTGCACTAGTGTTGGGATGAGAGTGATGGGATCCTGGATGTCAACGAACTCCAAGTTCCAAATGATCTTTGGCATGCTCTATATCGATTCCATAATCTGATGCAATGAAGGCATATGCCTCCAAGAGGCCCTCAACCAAACAATGTAGAGTCATGTGTGCCATATCTCCTATAAGTCCATCAAGCTGTGTGTGAGTAGGGATTATCTCCACTATAAAAGGATCCATGGTGGTCCACTATGCTGAAAATGGCATGGATCGAGAATGTCTAGACATCAAATACTAACCTACACAATTAATAGATATCCTAGTGGTGGCAGCTGCAATGTCACCTACAGTGTCAATTGCTTCCTTTTGGGAAGCAACAACAACCTCATCTTTTATGGGGGCTAGAGCTGGGGTGAGAGCAGGAGACCTTTCACCAACCAATACCCTAAACACTGGGGCTGGTCTATCCACTCGACGATAGGTGGGCCTATCAACAATCCTACCACGCCCCTGACTAGCATATGATGGAATGTCTAGGTAGTTGACTTTGAGGCCCAAATGGACCTCAACATACAATTGTTGAACAAAATATAATGGAATCTGGTCATTGTTTAGATATTGACCATGTGCTATGAGAAATCATGGGTAGATCAATGAGGCCATAGCACAATCCACACATCTAGTGACCTAGTATCCCCTAACCTTACATACATTTTGATAGAATGGAAAACAAGTGTTTTTTTATCATTTCTTTGGTCACACTAGCCTCTATTTGTTTAAGAGAAACCTCACCATGTACTTCTTCCTGCATGCGGGAAAGAATAACAACTACTCTATCAGGGGAAAATGCACTATTCTGTCCAAGATCATCTCTCAGTTTTTCTAAGCTCTATAATATTGACGTGCAAACTTCTATATATATCCCTGTGTTTGCACCGTCTACTAATGAGTCTCTCAATTTCTTAATCTCACTAGTAGTATTTGCAAACAAGGATTCTGGAGGTGGAGGTGGAACATCTGCATTTTCCATGTTATATATGTATGTACACCTAAAGGAGCAATCACACCTTGGTAAATAATTTATCTAGATTTAGGGAATACAAATCTAAAACAGTTCTAAATAAATTTACAAGACATGCACATGATATATATATATATATATATTGAACCTATAATATTCAAACATCTATCATAGTTTTTAATAATCAAAATATTCAAATATAATTTCTAAATCATTGAAGCAATATTTTGATAAGTAGCAAACCAAAAAATTAGAAATAAACTTCCTCATATCCATAAAGAAAAATTGATACAAGGAAGGGACGTGCACATAATATTTATCATGAAAGTTACCATACAATGTACAAGAACATGATACTAAGGAATAAAGGTTTCTTATAAGTACACAACAAACCTAGATGAAGATTTAACCCTAGTACAAAAAGAAAGAAATAATGAAAGAATAGGAGAAAATGAAGATTTAATCTTTGTACATATTTTTTCTATTACCTCAGATCTTCCACCAATATAAATTGAATTAGTGATTAATCAAAATACTAAACTTTTAAAAATTGAAAATTGAATAAATATTAATACCCTTCACTTTCACCTAATTGAATGATTAAATTGATCACATAATTTAAGTTTTAGTGAATATAATGAGGTCACATCTCAAGTCAACTATCAATTACCTAAATTATCAACTTTTTGAGAAATTTTGTGATTTTGTGAATTTGTGATGAACAACAAGAATAAAGATGTCAAAAACTACTAAGGTGATATTCTTGTCATGTAATTATATTGAAAACCCATATTTCACCTAAAATAAGAACATTTGAATGGAATATTAGGTATAAAACTAGGAATATAGATTGTATAAAACTATAAATTTAATCATTATTCATAATTTATTAAGAGTCAATCTAATAAAGTTTAACTTCATATTGTAAACTTGTTATAAACATCTCACTAATCCAACCATACATTTTATATATGTTAAAAAATATATAATAACAAAATACAACTTCTAAATATGATAGTAAATCTAATCAAACACGACCCAAATGTAGGATAAAGACAAGAATCTTAATCTATACCATTATTTTGAGTTTGGTTTAATAGAAATTGTACAAATTTATAATCCTAAAAAAAAACAATGAATAAACTAAGGATCATTTTAACAATGGTTAATTAGTGCCTAAGATTGACCTAAAAAACTATTATATTTAGCATTCTCATTACAAATGATATATGAAAACTAAGGATCATTTGGTTATATATTTTCATAGATTTAAAATTTGAATATTTATTACTATAACATTCATTACAATTAGATTTTTAAATAATATTGTAATAATATTGTCTTTGAAATTTGTTATGTGGATTTTAATGTTTTTTAAATTTAAGTTTGAGTAAGTTGAATCTAATGAGAGACCTTAAAAATATTCAAGTAATTTATGTTTTGCCTTAAAATTGCAATTATTGAGATTAAATAGATAATTGATTGTATTTTGATTTCAAAATTGGAATAGTTTAAAATTATAGAACCATATTATCCTTTGATACAAAAAGCTATGTCAAGGATTATTTGTATCTTCCTCATAATTATGTTTCACATATTGAATATTTCAAGGAGGATTGTGTGGATGATTTTGAAGTTGAAGCAAAGATTGGTTGAGATCGACAATTTAATATAGGTTGGATATTTTGATATACTCCAAAATCCTAAGAATAGAGAAGATGGTGAGTAATATTTTAATAGACCTTATCTTCACTTCTTTTATTCAAATGCAACCTCTCCAACCAATATATTGGATTGCAAAATAAGTAATAGATATATATGAACTTACTCCTAATCCTCCTCCATTTAACCCACCATTAGATATGCATATTGGTATTCACCTACTCAAGTCTTATGAGACCCTAGGTGGCTTTGTGAATACATCAAAAATATTATACATGATGTCTAAGATTTTAATTGTGATGGATTTATATATTCCAAGAATTTATAAATGAAGTATATTCATATATATGTATTTGTTTGAGTGTTTAAAATTAGTTTAAAAATTTCTTTGAGGGATTTATGCAAATATGACATCTTAGAAAGATAATTTCATGTCATTTTGGTGAGGTCATAACTTAACTTTTAATTTATCATTTATGTGAATGACATCTTCGAGAAGTTTATAGAAGGCCATAGATGGCCCACTTTTTGAATTAAATTTGGTTATGAATTTGTATTTTTTGGATGCGCATTTAGATTTAAATTTACATGCCAAAGTCACAATGTCCTACTCTTGATTAAATTCCTACAAGAAATTAAGGAACTTGGGATACCCACCTCCCAATGGTTTTTGAATGGATGCATTTAGATGGAGAAGTATTTCAAAAGGCTCATGGTACTTGTGGACCCCTCAAAGGCATGATATATAACACATGAACTTTATTTATGAAATTTGGTCTTTAGTTGTTGGCTTCTAGTATGAATGTGATCTATAAGGTGGAATTCTTAGTTGAGAATCTCAATCTTCCATTGTTGGTTTCTAGTGTGATTATACAATATGAGCCAAGTATTAATCTAATGTTAATTATTGTTCAAGAAGGTATAGAAATTAGTCTCATCTTAATTCTCACACAGAGTTGTCTTAGTCAATTTCTCATATGAGTTCCATATATTTGTAAATTTTTCTTCATATAAAAACATATTTTATTTCATTAATTAACCTATCTATTCTATGTTACAAAGGATGCTTTTATTTTAAATTATAAGTATATAATTCAAAATTAATTAGTAATTCAAGATAGAGTACACACAATATTTAGTTAAAATAAATTAATATTCTTATTTTCATGAGTTATGTAGAATGGTAGCAATGTCTTGGAAATATCTTTGATACATACTAAATTTTTATCATTACATTATGAGTGAATCATCTCAATTATATAGCCAAGCACATAAAAAATTTATAGATTGGAAAGCAAAATAATCACACATTTATCATATTTTTATATGTATAAAGTTTCTACCATAAAACTATTTATACTTATAGATTAAATTATTTTTGAATTTGGTTATTTGGGTTCAACATGTCATGTTATAGTATTTTCTTGTGTTTTCACCATTGTCATGTGTCTAGCTATGTATTTTATAGGTGTAGGAATTTTGGAGGAAGGCAAGGTCACAAAATGCATAAGGATGAGATGAAGACCTGCTTACCTTAGGATTTGGTTGAGGCTCCCTTTGGGCATAATCGAGGGATGGTTGGTGTGACACCCCTTTGTTTTGTTATGTTTTTCTTGATAGCTCTGATACTTTGTTAGACCTTATTTTATGTTATGGTTGTTTTATCACTGATAGTGGAGTGATGATAGACTATATGGATGTGATGATACATTATATGCATGGTGATTATGTTTAATATGTTTTATGTTTGCATAGATGCTTAGTTGTGATGACATTGCTATATATGCTTATTGTAGTTTAATTGATATATTATCTCCTCAGTTGATGTGACATTGTATTGGTGAAGAGAATGGTATTGCATCACTCACTTGCAAGTGACTTGTGATTTCCGCGATTCTCTCTTCACGGTGTGTATGAATTATTATTTGTATACATGTATGACTTTCGCTTTTGTTGTAGGTTTGTAGGTACAGGACAACGACTTCACCTTGTTTCACAAGTCTAAGTGTGTCCACTACTCAACAATAATGATTGGGAGATAGTATCGGGCTACCTAGTCAAACCTTTACCCTAGCACATTGTGTCATTAGTCTGTATGTTGGTCATGTTCCTTATCCATGTTGGTCTTGGTATTTTATTTATTGTGCAAGTTTAGATTGTATGGATTGAATTATATGTTGTGATTAAGTATTTAATTAATATGGAGATTTTATTATAAATTAATTAATTTAATTTAAGTTATATTATTAAGTAATTTTAATTATTAAATTAATTGTGAATTAAAATAAATAAGTTATTTAATTGTACATTAGATTAAATAAATTGTTTTTAATTTTAAATGCATATTTGGGAAAAGATCTTAGAAATATCTTGGTTTGTTAAAGAAGAGATATTTGTTGTGTGAATAGGAAGTTAGAAGGATTTGTTTTCTTACTATCTTAAAATTGATTTACAGAGACATTGATTGAAAGGGGTGAAAAAAGAGGAAGTTGTTTTCATGGGAAAAAGAAAACAAAGGTTTTTGGAAAAAAAAAGATTTGTTTTGTGGTTTGAAGAAATTGTAGATCTTAGAAGCTTTCTAATAATTTTAGGAATCTAGTTTGTTATATTCTTGGCTGTGGATTGTTTCTGTTCTCTGGGAAGTGGAAATTCTTTTGGAGGAAGCTTTGGCAATCTTGGCAAATTGAAGTTTACAGAGAAGCTTGGCATCAATCCTCGATGCAAAAATTCTTCTGGAACAGGTTCCTTAACTGTTTTTGTGAATTTTGATTTGAAAGAGTTATTTAATTATTGTAATGCAAATTGGAAAAGGTTAGAAGAAGTTTTCATTATTATAGAAGATTTTATTTTTTTAAAGATTGTCGTGAAAATCGAACCTTTGTAGAAAACAATTTAGTTCCTCTATGTAAATTGATCATTTCAATTAGATTGAAACCAAAGGAAATTATAGATCTCTATAGAAAATATTTGTGGTGATAGGAAACCTCTGTAAAATACTTATACTTTGTTCTTGTAGAAAATTTCTTTCTATAAAATTATGGATTCTCTGTGTAAAATTTGTCTCTCTCTTCTGTAGAAAACTTCTGTGTAAATAATTTGTCTTCTTGTAAAGAAGTTGGTTGAAATTTACATATATAAATATATTTACATATATAAATATATATATATATATATTGGAAAATGCATATACATATACAAACATATATATATATATAAATCTTTATTTATTTATGTTTTGATTTACCTTCTGGTAAATTCTCATAATTGTAAAATGGATTCAAAAATCGTCGTACGTGATTTTTATAAATCGCAGGGTTTTTTATTAATGAAATTTTTGTATTTAATGGAGGCTAGGGGAGCCACCCCCATAGCCACCTAGGAGAGGTCGAGGCCGCAGTCGTGGCCATAGAGGCAAACATGGAGGTATCCAGCAGAACTCACCTGCACATGTTTCTCATGATTCTAATTGTGAGGAATAGTAGGCTTCCCAAAACATTCCAGGAGGCAGTATTCAGTATCCAGATCCACCAGGGGTCAAAGGTGCTCAGTTGCATCAATTGCTAGAGGATACTCTTTCCCGTCTTAGACCAAGGAAGGAAGTAGAGAAAATTGTGGTTAGAGAGAGATGCACCAGCTCAGTCAGAGGCAGTGGTAGCTGCACACATGAGAGATTTACTTAGAAATTGACCACCCTTATTTGATGGATTAGGCAGCAGTTTAGAGGCTAAGACCTAGCTGATTGACCTGAGCATATGCTTTGCTATGCACCTGTATGGTAGCAACACTAGAGCCAGATGAGCGATTATGCACCTAAGAGGCTTTGCTTCCACATGGTGGAGATTGGAGGAGCAGAAGCTCCATATTGATATTTGTACTGTATCTTGGGAGATGTTTCTAGAGAGGTTGCATGCCATATTTCTCTTTGATCATTGGTGACATCGTTGTGGTGATGAGTTCCATACTTTGTGACAGATGATTATGTCAATGGAACAATATGAGCATTGTTTTTACGAGCTCAAATAGTACGCAGGCATTGGAGATGACGAGGGCATGTTGGTGCAACACTTTTTTAGGGGCTTAAATGCCCGAATCAGTGGAGGTGTGTGGGTTTTCAAACCCAAGACTATGGAGACCGCAGTAGACAAGGCCAGACTTGTAGAGGAGAATTTGGCAATGGAATTGGGCGGTCATGTAGGAGTGCATATGGGTAGTACTTCAGCTATAGGGCCTAGTGCACGCAGTGGCCAGAATCAAGGAGTTGGACCACCTAAGGCACAATAGACACCAACACAGAGTGGACAGTACCAAAACTCTTAGGGGAAACGAAAGGATTTTCCACCTAGACAGAATGACAGATATCAATCAGGGGTGACTAGAACTGGAGGCATGTCAAACGCTTCAGTAATGCACAACCAACATAGACTACTGAGTTTACCTTTAGGGGTAGTGTACAACAGTCCAGTGCACCTTCTAGAGGTAGAGGTTTTGGCAGGCGTACCGGGTGTTTTGGTTGTGGCCAACAGGGTCACATAGCTTGGCAGTGTCCCAATAAGGGAACATCAAGATCTACACAGAGGCCAGGGACGTTAGAGCCAACTGTTGTTCATACAAGCAGAGGACATCATGTATTTACTACGGTTGATAACTTCTAGGCTGACCACTAGAGCACAGTGGTGGAGACTACTGGTATGTTGTAGGGTAACAAAGTTACCATTTTGTTTCATTCAGGAGCCTCCGACTCATTTATTTCATCATCCATCATGGCGCATGATAGACTGAGGGTAGTAAGGCAAGAGGGTAAGTGGTAAGTCGAATTAGCGTCTGGTGCTAGAGTTGATGTACATTCCTATGTACTGGATTGTAGACTAGAGATTAGTTTTTTCCACACTACTGCAGATCTCCACGTTATACCATTAGGTTCTTACGACATTGTCCTAAGGATGGGTTGGCTAAATGCTCATAAGGCCATGATTGATTGTCGACGCAAGTCGATACGATGCATTGATGCATTGGGTAGTGAGGTTGAGTTAGTAGGGGTCCAAAACCTAGAGGACGATGTAACACTGTGGAAGCACAACTAATTTTTTTTCTTAAAAAGAGTAACAATGTCGAGTGAAGTAAGCTACTCTAGCACATACATCCTCTAGGACACGCAACACGTCTACATGTGAATTTCAAAACTTGCAAATTTTTTCTAAAACATATTATATGGAATTAACTCATGATAACAACATACAACAAAGCATTCACCATTCCATAATAATTCTAACACAAATAAAAGTAATGAACATATTTCCACAGATACAACACCATATAAAAAATATATACCATTTAATCCAACGATGAAAAGATCATACATAATGTTACAATTACATCACAAGGGTTCTCCTCAATACAAATGAGGATTACAAATACATAGTGTCCCACGGTTACAATGAATAAAGAGAAGTACAAATACATAGAACCACACGAGCTCCTCGAACAAGAAGATCTCGCCACCATGAACAAGAAGAGAAACTCAACAGTGTAAGGTGCACGCCACCCAGCCATGTGGTACCCGTAGGACCAACCCCCATGCTAGGAGATAGTAACAAGTAACCAAGACTAACCTACTACCTCTAGACACACGCAAGGTACAAAATAACATTGTACTAGTAAATACAAAACATAGGGTTACATTGCTTCCAAAATCACAAAATCAAGTACAACCACTGCACAATACAATCGACTGTTGTCATAGGAGGAGTGTCATCACAAAGGTTGCATTGGTTATCCTAAGGAGATCTTCCTAGGTCTTGGTCCCCATTTTGGGTTATCTTGGTAACCTCTTACGAACTCTGACCCCACATGCACACCAGTACGGAATCGATTATCTTTTGGGAAGACAAGATAACGATCTTTCCATTCTAGGCCTTCCTGACTCATCTCAAGTCTAACACAAGCCCTTGATCCAATGAGCAAGGCTAATTATCATGTTAAATATGTTAACTACCCATTCCCCTAAAGTAGGTTATTTAATTTCCACTTATTACACTGACTTCCACACGAGTTATCCTGGGACCACTTTGTGTCCCAACCCCCATTGAAAGCCACTCCCCTATCGACAACACAATAACTCATTCTACACCCAAGGGTAGACAGTGCACAAACTGATAATAACATAACACAAGAGATAACACATCCCTATGGATGTCCAATACTGAATCCGACTACATGCACTACCCAAGGAAATCTCAAGGTGACTAACAGAAATGACAACCCTTTCACAATTAAAATCTGGAAGACTTATATTTCCTTTACAATAAATATTCCCCATAGTACCCAATTACATAAATACTAGAAATTAAAATAAACAATCTCATGTAATTAAAAGCACTACTATTCGGATTTCCTAAATCCAATAGAATGATATCTCACACTAAAATACATTATTCAAAATACAATTCCCATTAATAATCCACAATGAAATAATATCACAAGCTTAACTACAGTTTCATAATCACACATAATATCTAACTCAATTTCACAATTAAACTAATTATTCATTTCTATTAACTAATTGTGCTTGCATATATCTATTGTAATAAACAAGGATTAAACAAATATACTTATTATGTATATATATAATTAAATAAAATTATATATATATATACATATAAATATATATATTATTTAATTATAAAATCAACTATACCATAAAAGAACTCATTTATCTAATATAAAATCCATTAACATCAAAACTATTTCCTCACCTTTTTAAAAAATAAAGAATAGATTACATATTTCTTTGAATTCAATATAATATATATATATATATATATATATATATATATATATATATATATATATATATATATATATATATTATAAATATGATATATATTATATAAATATGATATATATTATATATAATATATATATATTATATATTAAATAAAAACAATCTAAAAGAAACTGTCATATACGAATTAGGGCCGACGTTGTACAACCGAGCTCCCACTGTAGGGGGTCGGCAGTGTTGGCCTCACCAAGGCAGCGTTGGGTGTTGCCCTCACTTCCATCTCCCATGTAGGAGTGACAGCTATGGGGGTGGCTCCACCAACCTCCATTAAATACAAAATTTCATTAATTAAAAACCCTACGATTTATAAAAATCGCGTACGACGATTTTCAAATCCGTTTTACAATTCTGAGAATTTACCAGAAGGTAAATCAAAGCATAAATAAATAAATATTTATATATATATATATATATATGTTTGTATATGTATATATATTTTCCAATATATATATATATAAATATATCTATATATGTAAATTTCAACCAACTTCTTTACAAGAAGACAAATTATTTACACAGAAGTTTTCTACAGAAGAGATAGACAAATTTTACACAGAGGATCCATAATTTTATAGAAAGAAATTTTCTACAGGAACAAAGTATGAGTTAATTCCATATACTACGTTTTAGAATAATTTTGTAAGTTTTGAAATTCACATGTAGGCATGTTGCGTGGCCTAAAGGATGTATGTGTTAGAGTGATTTACTTCACTCATCATTGTTACTCTTTTTAAGAAAAAAATTAGTTGTGCTTCCACAGTGTTACATCATCCTCTAGGTTGCGGGATGGGGTTTTACACTTGGTATCAGAGCCAAGTTTAAGCACTAGGAACTCTGGGTTAATTTGGAAACCATTAAGTTGTTTGTGTAGGATTTAACTTGCATATCTTGTCTTACACCTTGGTGTGTTTGTGCAAGATCATGCCACCTAGGAGAGGTCGAGGCCATGGTTGTGGTCATAGAGGTAGACATGGAGGTAGCCAATAGAACTCACCTCTACATGTTTCTCGTGATTCTAACCGTGAGGAACAACAAGCTTCCCAAAACATTCCGGGAGGCGGTATTCAGTATCCGGATCCACCAAGGGTCGAAGGTGCTTAGTTGCGTCAATTGTTAGAGGATACTCTTGCCCGTCTTGGACCGAGGTAGGAAATAGAGTAGATTGTCATTAGAGAAAGAGATGTACCAGCTTAATTAGAGGCAGTGGTAGTTTCACACATGAGAGATTTACTTAGAGCTCGACCACCCTTATTTGATGGATTAGGTAGCAGTTTAGAGGCTGAGACTTGGCTGATTGACCTAAATAGATGCTTTTCTATGCACCTGTATGGTAGCAACACCAGAGCCAGATGTGCAATTATGCACCTGAGAGGCTTTGCTTCCACATGGTGGAGATTAGAGGAGAAAAAGCTCCATATTGATATCGGTACTGTATCTTGGGAGATGTTTCTAGAGAGGTTGCATGCCAGATTTCTCTCTGATCATTGGCAACATTGTCGTGGTAATGTGTTCCATACTCTATGACAGATGACTATGTCAGTGGAACAATATGAACGTCATTTTTACGAGCTCAAACGGTATGCAGTCATTGGAGATGACGAGGGCATATTGGTGTATCACTTTCTTAGGGGCTTAAATGTCGGGATAAGTGGAGGTGTGTGGGTTTTTGAACCTAAGACTATGGAGATCGCGGTAGACAAGGCTAGAATTGTAGAGGAGAATTTGGCAATGGCATTGGGCGATCATGTAGGAGTGCAGATGGGTAGTACTTTAGCTGCAAGGCCTAGTGCACATAGTGGCCAGACTCAGGGAGCTAGACTACCCAGGGCACAACAGACACCAACATAGAGTGGATAGTACCAAAACTCTCAGGGGAAATAGAAGGATTTTCCACCTAGATAGAATGACAGATATCAATCAGGGGGTGACCGGAATTGGAGGTGTGTCAAATGCTTCAGTAATGCATAGCCAGCACAAAGTACTTAGTCTACCTTTAGGGGTAGTGTACAATAGTCCAGTGCACCTTCTGGAGGTAGAGGTTTTGGCAGGGGTACTAGGTGTTTTTCTTGTGGCCAATAGGGTCACATAGCTCGATAGTGTCCCAATAAGGGCACATCAGGATATACACAGAGGCCAGCGGCGTTAGAGCCGACTATTGGTGATGCAAGTAGAGGACATTGTGTATTTTTTGTGGTTGATAATGGCCAGGCTGACCACCAGAGCACAGTGGTGGAGACTACTAGTATGTTGCAGGGTAAAACAGTTACCATTTTGTTTGATTCAGGAGCCTCTAACTCATTTTTTTCATCATCCGTCGTGGCACATGATAGACTGAGGGCAGTAAGGAAAGAGGGTAAGTGGCAAGTCGAATTAGTGTCTGGTGCTAGAGTTGTTCTACATTCCTATGTATCGGATTGTAGACTAGAGATTCGTTCTTTCCGCACTACTGTAGATCTTCGCGTTATACCATTAGGTTCTTATGACATTGTCCTAGGGATGGATTGGCTTGATGCTCATAAGGCCGTGATTGATTGTCGACGCATGTCGATACGATGCATTGATACATCGGGTAGTGAGGTTGAGTTAGTAGGGGTCCAGAGACCTATATCATTGAGGATGATCTTAGCTATGCAATTGAGAAGATGTGTTCGTCGGGGGTGCCAGTTATTTGCTATGACAGTAGATGATTTGGAGATGGGTGATAGAGAGGAGAAGGTGTCTATAGATAGCCACCCCATACTTCAGCAGTATGCAGATGTTTTTCCAGATGATATTCCAGGGATGCCACCTCAGCGTGACATAGACTTCAAGGTTGATCTTCTATCTAGTTCCGAACCCATTTCATGAGCCCCATACTGTATGATGACTCAGGAGCTTAAAGAGCTTTGCTTGCAGCTTGAGAAGTTGTAGAATTGTTTCATCCACCCTAGTGTCTCACCTTGGGGAGCACCGGTGATCTTTGTGAAGAAAAAGGATGGTTCTCTTCATTTTTGCATAGATTATCGATAGTTAAATAAGGTCACCATTAGGAACCGATATCCTCTACCTAGGATTGATGACTTGTTTGATCAAGTCAAGGGTGCTACAGTCTTTCCTAAGATCGATATTAAGTCAGGATACCATCAGCTACGGATTGTGGAGTTTGATATTCATAAGACGGTGTTTCCCACATGATATGGTTACTATGAGTTTACAATGGTACCATTTCGGTTGACAAATGCACCATCTGTATTCATGAGCCTAATGCACAAATTTTTTCGCACGTACCTAGATAGGTTTGTAGTGGTATTCCTCAATGATATTTTGATTTGTTCCAAGACTGTTCAGGAGCATGAAGAACATTTGAGGCAGGTATTTCAGTGTCTGAGGTATAATAAGTTGTATGCCAACTTGTCTAAATGTGAGTTCTTCAAAACTAAGGTCAAGTACCTTGGTCATGTTATCTCAAGAGAAGGTATTGCAATGGATCTTACAAAGATCCAGAAAATCATGGATTGGCTTGCACCCACGAATGTGGCAGAGATATGTAGTTTTATGGGGTTAGATGGTTACTATAGGAATTTTGTTCAATAATTTTCTAGGGTAGGACACCCTATTAATTCTCTTCAAAGGAAAGGGAAGAAGTTCGATTGGTCAAAGCAGAGTGAGAATGCATTTCAAACATTGAAGGAGAGGTTGACTAGCGCACCGATCCTTGCACTACCAAATCCTATAGGAGACTTTGTTATTTGTGCATATGCATCTTTGGAGGGGTTAGGAGCAGTATTGATGTAGGATGGTCGAGTCATTGCGTACGATTTACGCAAGCTCAAGGATCATGAGTTGAACTACCCCACGCATGATCTTGAGTTAGCTGCATTTGTATATGCGCTGACTTGATGGAGAAATTTCTTATTGGGGCACTATTTTGAGTTACACAACGACCATCAGAGTCTACAGTACATCTTCACACAACCTAACCTTAATGCTAGGAAAAGTCAATGGATGGAGTTCTTCTGTGAGTACGATTTTGAGCTGAAGTACATCCAAGGGAAGGAGAACATTGTGGCCAATGCTCTCAGTAGACGGAGGCACAAACTATCTAAGATGACTCTTACTATGGATTTGAGGAGCTAGATTCTTACTACACTTCCTATAGATAGTTGGTACCAGGAGGTAAGGTCTAAGATTGATTTAGGTAGGACTTTGGATGGTAGGTACTTAGGATATTCTTTGGAGATAGATGGGTTATTGAGATACATGGGATGTATATTTGTTCCATCTTCGGAAGGGCTTCGTACCTTGATTTTGACAGAGGCACATCGGGCACCTTATTCAGCTCACCCTAGAGTGAAGAAGATGTATTTTGATCTGCGACCGCTTTATTTCTAGGTAGATATGAAGTGGGATATCGCTGATTATGTATTGTAGTGTTTGGAGTGTCAGCAAGTTAAGGCTAAACACCAACATCTGGCTGGTCTTCTACAACCTCATTTGGTTCCTGAGTGGAAATAGGACATAATTTCATTGGATTTCATTGTTGGTTTACCCAACTCTTCGTGATGACACGATGCGATTATGGTGATGGTAGATAGGTTCACGAAGGTGGCACACTTCCCACCTATCCATTCCTCCTATAACGCTTCATCAGTTGCTAGAGTTTTCATGGAGGACATTGTGAGGTTACATGGTATTCTGCATCAGATTATTTCTGACAGGGATAATGTGTTTACTTCAGCTCTTTGGACATCATTACAGCGTGCTATGGGGACACAGTTGAACTTCAGTTCAACGTATCACCCCGAGTCAGATGGACAGAATGAGAGGTTCAATCAGATCCTTGAAGATATTCTTCGCATGTATGTCATGGACCAGCATACACAATGGGAGGATGATCTCTATCTTGTAGAGTTTTCTTATAACAATAGGTTTCAGAGTTTTATTGGCATGGCACCTTTTCAGGCCTTGTATGGATGACCTTCTCAGACTCCATTGAGTTGGGATAGGTTGGAGGACAGGATTTTATTGGGTCCTAATATGGAGTAGGTGGTTCGAATCAGAGAGCATTTAGTAGTTGCACAGGATAGGCATAAGAAATATGCAGATGCACACCATGTGGATCGCCAATTTGTTGTGGGTGACCAATTTTTCTTGCCAGTGCGACCGAGGAAGATTCCAATCCATTATGGAAAGGGTTCTAAGCTTGCACCTCATTTTGTCAGGCCTTTTGAGATTCTAGAGAAGATTGGACCAGTTGCTTACTGCCTTGCTTTACTGCCCAATCTCTTGCACATCCACGATGTGTTCCATGTTTTTGTACTTAGACCTTATCATCTGAACATTTCTCATATCCTTGATTAGACTGCTTTACAAGTAGAGGACAAGCAGCTAGCTTTGGAGCCCGTGGCCATTACCCAACACAGGAGACTCGCCCTCAGGGGTCGATATATTAAGCAGGTGAGGGTCTAGTGGGATCCTAGAGATGACACTTCTGCTACATGGGAAGATGCTACCAGGATGAGGGAGCTCTACCCTTACTTGTTCGCAGGCTTCTAGGAGTAAGACTGATCCTAGGGGGGAGGATGTGACACCCCTCTGTTTTGCTATGTTTTTCTTGATAGCTCTGATACTTTGTTAGACCTTATTTTATGTTATGGTTGTTCTATCACTGACAATGGAGCGATGATAGACTATATGGATGTGATGATACATTATATGCATGGTGATTATGTTTAATATGCTTTATGTTTGCATAGATGCTTAGTTGTGATGACATTGCTATATATGCTTATTGTAGTTTAATTGATATATTATCTCGTCAATTGATGTGACATTGTATTGGTGAAAATAACGGTATTGCATCACTCGCTTGTGAGTTCCTTGTGATTTCTGTGATTCTCTCTTCACGGTGTGTATGAATTATTATCTGTAAACATGTACGACTTTCACTTTTGTTGTAGGTTTGCAGGTACAGGACAACAACTTCACTTGGTTTCACAAGTCTGAGCGTGTCCACTACTCAACAGTAATGATTGGGAGATAGTAACGGGATACCTAGTCAAACCTTTACTCTAGCACAATGTATCGTCAATTCATATGTTGGTCATGCTCCTTATCCATGTTGGTCTTGGTATTTTATTTATTCTGCAAATTTAGATTGTATGGATTAAATTATATGTTGTGATTAAGTATTTAATTAATATGGAGATTTTATTATAAATTAATTAATTTAATTTAAGTTATATTATTAAGTAATTTTAATTACTAAATTAATTGGGAATTAAAATAAATAAGTTATTTAATTTTAAATTAGATTAAAAAAATTGTTTTTAATTTTAAATGCATATTTGGGAAAAGATCTTAGAAATATCTTGGTTTGTTAAAGAAGAGATATTTGTTGTGTGAATAGGAAGTTAGAAGGATTTTTTTTCTTACTTTCTTAAAATTGATTTATGGAGAGATTGATTGAAAGGGGTGAAGAAAGAGGAAGTTCTTTTCACGAGAAAAAGAAAACAGAGATTTTTGAAAAAAAAAATTGTTCTGTGGTTTGAAGAAATTGTAGATCTTAGAAGCTTTCTAATAATTTAAAGAATCTAGTTTGTTATATTCTTGGCTGTGGATTGTTTTTGTTCTTTGGGAAGTGGCAATTCTTCTGCAGGAGACTTTGGCAATCTTGGAAAATTGAAGTTTACAGAGAAGCTCGGCATCAATCCTCGAGGCAACAATTCTTCTAGAATAGGTTCCTTAATTGTTTTTGTGAATTTTGATTTGAAAGAGTTATTTAATTATTGTAATGCAAATTGGAAAATATTAGAAGAGGTTTTCATTATTGTAGAATCTTTTGTTTTTCAAAATATTGTCATGAAAATCAAACCTCTGTAGAAAACAATTTAGTTCCTCTGTGTAAATTGATCATTTGAATTAGATTGAAACCAAAGGAAATTATAGATCTCTGTAGAAAATATTTGTGGTGATAGGAAACCTTTGTAAAATACTTATACTTTGTTCCTGTAGAAAATCTCTTTCTATTAAATTATGGATCCTCTATGTAAAATTTGTCTCTCTCTTATGTAGAAAACTTTTGTGTAAATAATTTTCCTTCTTGTAAAGAAGTTGGTTGAAATTTACATATAGATATATATATATATATATATATATATATATATATATATTGGAAAATATATATACATATACAAACATATATATATATAAATCTTTATTTATTTATGTTTTGATTTACCTTCTGGTAAATTCTCGGAATTGTAAAACAGATTCGAAAATCATCGTACAAGATTTTTAGAAATCGTAGGGTTTCTTATTAATCAATTTTTTGTATTTAATGGAGGCTGGGGAGCCAGCCCCATAGCCATCCCTCCCACATGGGAGATGGTAGTGAGTGCAATGCCCAGCGCTACCTTCACAAGCAGCGGTGGTGCGGCCAACATTGTCGACCCCCTATAGTGGGAGCTCGATTGTACAATGTCGACCCTAATTAGTATATGATAGTTTCTTTTAGATTGTTTTTATCGAATATACAATATATATACATATTATATATAATATATATCATATTTATATAATATATATATATATATATATATATATATATATTATATATTGAATTCCAAGAAATATGTAATATGTTCTTTATTTAAAAAAAAACATGAGGAAATAGTTTTGATGTTAATGGATTTTATATTAGATAAATGAGTTCTTTTATGGTATAGTTGATTTTGTAATTAAATAATATATATATAAATGTATTTAATTATATATATATATACATATTAAATATATTTGTTTAATGTTTGTTCATTTCAATAGATATATGCAAGCACAATTAGTTAATTAGAAATGAATAATTAGTTTAATTGTGAAATTGTGTTAGATATTATGTGTGGTTTGTGAAACTATAGTTAAGCTTGTGATATTATTTCATTGTGGATTATTAATGGGAATTGTGTTTTGAATAATGCATTTTAGTGTGAGATATTGTTCTATTGGATTTAGAAAATTTGAATAGTAGTGCTTTTAATTACATGAGATTTTTTATTTTAATTTCTAGTATTTTTATAATTGGATACTGTGGGGAATGTTTGTTGTAAAGGAAATATAAGTCTTCTAGATTTTAATTGTGAAAGGGTTGTCATTTCTGCTAGTCGCCTTGAGATTTCCATGGGTAGTGCATGTAGTCGGATTCAGTATTGGACATCCGTAGGGATGTGTTATCTCTTATGTTATGTTATTATTAGTTTGTGCACTGTCTACCCTTGGGTGTAGAATGAGTTATTGTGTTGTCGATAGGGGAATGGCTTTCAACGGGGGTTGGGACACAAATTGGTCCTAGGATAACTCGTGTGGAAGTCAGTGTAATCAGTGGAAATTAAATAACCTACTTTAGGGGAATGGGTAGTTAACATATTTAACTTGATAATTAGCCTCGCTCATTGGATCAAGGGCTTGTGTTAGACTTGAGATGAGTCAGGAAGGCCTGGAATGGCAAGATCATTATCTTGTCTTCTCGAAAGATAATCGATTCCGCACTAGTGTTCATGTGGGGCCAGAGTTCATAAGAGGTTACCAAGATAACCCAAGATGGGGCCCAAGACCTAGGAAGATCTCCTTAGGATAATCAATGTAACCTTTGTGATGACACTCCTCCTATGACAGCAGTTGATTGTATTGTACAGTGGTTGTACTTGATTTTGTGATTCTGGAAGCAATGTAACCCTATGTTTTGTATTTACTAGTACAGTGTAATTTTGTACCTTCCCTGTGTCTAGAGGTAGTAGGTTAGTCTCAGTTACCTGTTACTATCTCCTAGCCCGAGGGTTGGTCCTACGGGTACCACATGGTTGGGTGGCATGCACCTTACACTGTTGAGTTTCTCTTCCTATTCGTGGTGGCGGTATCTTCTTAGTCGAGGAGCTCGTGTGGTTCTATGGATTTGTACTTCTCTTTATTCATTGTAACCGTGGGACACTATGTATTTGTAATCCTCATTTGTATTGAGGAGAACCCTTGTGATGTAATTGTAACATTATGTATGATCTTTTCATCATTGGATTAAATTGTATATATTGTTTATATGGTGTTGTATCTGTGGAAATATGTTCATTACTTTTCTTTGTGTCAGATTTATTATGGAATGGTAAATGCTTTGTTGTATGTTGTTATCACGAGTTAATTCCATATACTATGTTATAGAATAATTTTGTAATTTTTTAAATTCACATGTAGACGCATTGTGTGGCCTAGAGGATGTATGTGTTAGAGTAGTTTACTTCACTTGTCATTGTTACTCTTTTTTAGAAAGAAAAATTAGTTGTGCTTCCGCAGTGTTACATCATCCTCTAGGTTGTGGGAAGGGGTTTTGAAGTTGGTCCTCTTGTAGACATGAATAATTTAGAAGGTCTTGTCAAGAGAAATTTAGAGGAGATTGGTAGAGACAAGAATCATGTTAGAGATGGATTAGTTGGAGTTCACTGTGTCTACCATTCTCTTGAATTGCAACATTCACCTCTTGGTATTCCTTCTAATAATCTAAAAATATTAAGAAGGTTCAAGTTCAGAAGATTATAGGAACCCTTTATTCCCTTTGGTCTCAAGTTTGGAAACTTTAGATGGAAACTCCATTAGAAAGGAACTAGGTTCATTCATGGAAAATGATACTTGGTTGACAATAACATATAGTTCCTTGAAGAATTTTGGATTGAAGTTGTTGTAAAATGATAGATCCACTAATGTTTTTGGGAAAACAACCCTCTTTATTCTACATTGCCACTATCAGTGGAGTATTTCTAATTGGATGTTATTTGTCTAACTTACAACTATATTTTTCTTCTTGTTGTTCCATGCCAATATGATTGATCCTTTTTTGTCTCTTTATTGGTCTTTGCAAAAGGGTGGGGCCATTTCAAAATTTCTATTTCTAATTCATAAACCCAACCAAAAGAACTTACCCTTAATTAAAATATAAATTTAAACTTTAAAATAGTCTTTTTTTATATTATATAATAGCCTCATGTATTTAATATAAATCCTATTGTTCTTTATGTTTAATTTCAAAATATTAATGCTCTTGTATAGGTTACAAGTGCATTCTTTACATTTTCTTTCTTTCTTTTGTACTATTTTGTATGGGTGTCTTATATGCATTGCCTCAAGCATATAATTTTGATTTCAATTTAGCTTTCTTGCAAGATTTAAACTTAAGCTTGTACTTCAAAAATATCATGTTATCCTTGCTAAAAATAATTCAAGCTTTTAGAACATTAAATTTTCTTTGGTAGATTAAAAAATGCAAGTGTCTTGACCTAGTTCAAATTCGTAGGTGAGGATTTGCCCAAATTTTGAGTTCCAACTTGTCTTTACCCATCAATTTCTATGCCAAAACTTTCAAATTATTCCCTAGGACATGTGTAAAAGGACATAACCCTAGGTCATCTATATCCTCAATAAATCTATAAATTTGATCCGCTTTTAAGAAAACCCAACTTTTTCTTTCTTTTACAAATAATTAGTCAATTATCACTACACAATCTCTTGCATTAGTCACATCAACTACACCAACCCTTCTATCAAAAAATCTTAAAACCCTTACTTTCTTACACTAGGTCTCTTTAACATGGACAATGCATCACATTCCATTACATAAAATCTTAAATTTCAAGCACTAAGCATAATTACATATGTATAATCCCAATCACATTTGCTACTTGTTGTCTTCTAAATGTTATCAAAATCAAGGAATTGATGAATGAGGCTTGACTATGCACAAGAAGGGATCAAGTCAAATTTCCTTATAGCATTGCAAGTTTCAATGATTTTCTTCAGTGTTACAAAGTTTCCTATTGTATGTACAAACATTATGGAAATTTTATTACAAGAATAAAATATTCGAATTTTACAAGTTCAAGGATACATCAAAATTTTAGAATTGTACAATGTAATAAATATCAATGGTTACTATTATCTTAATTTCATTATATTTTACCAAACATGGTGATGAAAGCAACTCTACGACACAAAGTTACTTTCTTGAACTAAATAGGGAGAGTTCTCTTTATCATTGAAACGTACAGGTATACTTAGATTTATTCCTTAGGGAACCAATTTTTTGACTATAATTACACATGTCACTAAGGGAATCAAAGAATTTATTGTTTGCACACATAACTTTACAAGATATATCACCAAAGCCCCATTAAACCATCATTATTGAATTCTTGATTAAATGAGTTTATTTAATCATTGAAGAATGCAAAAATAGGATTGTGTGTTCCATATAATTCATTATTTATCATGGATTCATTCAATGTAATTACAGGATATTCACAAAATGGGGTCTTATGGAATGCCATGCTTCTAACATATGCAACAAATGGGATTTTTGAAAAGGCTTTAGAAACTTTCAAGAAAATGCAATTGGCAATTGTAAAGTCAAATTCCACAACCTTCCCTCTACCTGTGCCAAAATGGGAGCTTTGGAACAAGGTATGGACATCAATCAAATCATCAAGGAAGGGGGAATTTTACCAAATGTTGTAGTTGCAAGTGCCTTGGTAGACATGTATGCAAAATGTGGAAGCTTGGATAAGGAACATGAACTGTTTGACATAATGTCTCAAACAAATTTGTTAAAAACTAAGGCTTTAGAAACATTCAAGAAAATGCAATTGGTAGGTTCCCTAGTAGAAATGTATGCAAAATGTGGAAGCATAGACAAGGAACATTAATTGTTTGATAGAATACCTAGAAGAAATGTCATCTAATGGAATGTAAAGATTGAAGGATATGCAAAAAATGGGTTTGTTGATAAGATTTTAGAAGCTTTCAAGCAAATGGAATTGGTAGCTGCAAAGACAAATTCAAAATTCTCCCTACCTATGCCAAAATTGGAGCTTTGGAACAAGGTATGAACATTCATCAAAGCATAATGGAAGAGGATTGTCTTGCAGGTTATGTAGAAATTAAGTTTGTTGAAAAGGATTTAGAAACTTTCAAGCAAATGCAATTGGCAGCTGTAAAGCCAAATTCCACAACCTTCACCCTCTATGCACCAAAAAGGGAGCTTTGAAATAGAGTACATTGAAAATTAAATATAAAATTTGTTTGGTCTCATGGAATTCCTTCATTTTAAAGGAAACACACATATAAATTTGGTCTCATGGAATGCTATTCAATAAAATGATACAAACAAAATGGATTTGTTTTCACATTTAGGGTTTACAAATTTTCAAACAAATGCAATTTGAAATCAACAAATTGCAGCAAAGTTTACCAACTTGGTCGTAGGAGGTTGAGGTTGATTAACTGTGGCAAGGTGGTGCATGTTTTCGCCCCTGGGAGTTCGCCGGTCACCATTCGCCATTCACTTCGTACAAGCTCTATTCACATTTGTCGCATGCAAAAAAAGAATGTCAGTTCAACAGTAACAAAAGATTTTTAAAAGCCCTATTTCAAGGGGTTTGAACGAATCCCCATTCATTCAAACCCCTTAAAATATTAATTTTTCCTTACACCGTTGGGGGGTTCATTCGAACTTGAGGTTCGATCGAACCATGTGGTTCACACGAATGCGTTAGAGAGTTTGTTCGAATATGTTAGTTCAACCAAACCCCTTGTCCTAGTGCAAACACAAAAAAAGAATTTTCCTTCCTCCGTTTAATTGTAAACCACTATTGTGGCTTAACCCCGCAAGCATGGGGGAACACATCACAACAAACAAACACCTAATCTAAAGATAAAGAAGAGGTTCCCCCCTAACACTCATCGAACAAGAGGTCATTTTCTTCCCAATCTAGATCATTGTATGGGGAAGGTAGATGAGCATGTAGTGATGGAATGTTAAGGGAGCCTTCAACCCTCTTGCAACAAGGGCCAAGGAAGGAGACTCTTCGGGGTCTCCTCCACTTGGTTCTTGTGGAGCAAAGGTCAGAAATTTTTTGAAATTTTTCCAATAGGGTCAAGACCTCATCCAAAGAGTTAAACATGCACTTCACAGGAGTTCCACGTGTTAGCTCAATAAGCAAGGGAGGAAGCACCAAAGATTCACTGCTAGGCTCACTGAGTGACTTGAGAGTAGTGGCAAACTCAAGGGACACCAGATCTTCTTCCATCCCAACAATGGCACATGCTAATGTAGAACCACCATTTAAAGAGGGTGGACTCCTCTTTTGACCCTTGTTGCTAGTAGGGCCATCCTCCACCTTTTTCTTTGTCAAAGAATGTGAACTCCCCATGGACGAGGCAAGAGGCATGGATGAAGAGGAGAAAACCACGACAGACACCACCGAGGTGTTTGGCATGTCCACAAGCTTTGAGAATGGTGGGATGTCTAGGAGGAACATCAAAAGACATGGCTCGACTAAAGGGGCAATAAAAACCTACACCTTTTTAGGGTCAAGGGTGTTTATGCTCGCAGAAGGAGCTACAAAAAAAATTGAATTTGATTGAACCGAGGAAAAAGGGACGGGAGAGGAGGAGAAAATAGAAAGAGGCCTTGAAATAGGGGCAGTTAGCTCTCCTTCCTTCCTCTGTAAAGCAGCCTACTCAGCTACTAGATCCTTTCATCAGCGCTTGCGCTCACAAGCAAGGTAATTTATGTGACTTCAGGAACTAAAGACCGAAAGCTAACCTGGGAAAAAGGCTCTTGCTTAGCCTTAGGAGTTTCCATCATGGCCGTTTCCAATGGAGGAAGTGACTCCTAGATGGGAGCAGCAGGAAGAGACTGAGAATAGATTGGAATAATGGCAGGGGGAGTCAGCTCTAACACCTCAATGACGGGCCTTTTCCCATTCATTGCTTTAGGAGCAGGAGTGGTAGGAGGCTATAGAGGCTAAGACATAGAGGATTCCCCATGCGGGCCCTTCCTTCTACCATATAGGTAGGGCCAAGGTCCAGAAGGTAGTGTAAGAAGGTCTAATATCCTAATCTTTTTTTTATGCCAAGCAGGCACCATTAGACTTCTTTTGCAAAATCTAGGAGTAGTCATCCAAAACTCCTATTCAAAAAGGGGGACAGAAGTGGCATCTTGAGGATGGGCAGGCCTCTCCTTTCCCTTTCGAGAGGAGGTAGATTGCTATTACACTACGAAAGGAGTCACTTTCCACTGTCCTTTACCCTCGATTGTATACTTCATGTAGTTTCGATAAGGTAGGTCCATTCTAGGAGGGAGCAAACCAACTCAGGCAGGCCAAAAATGATCAAATGAATAACACCCATGAGATACCAAAGGTTGATATCCAGTGTCATGCACAATGTGCACAACATCTTCGTGGGAGAACTTTAAACACTTATGAATAATAGAAGTGATTTCGTTCATGGAAGCTAGCCACAAAATGCCTAACTTCACCCTGAATAGATCAGATTCTAGAATAACATCAAAGACTGTATCCACAACCCTAGGTCCAAAGAGGATAGAAAGGGTTATGGAACCATATGGTTTAAGAGAGAGACCATTATCGTATGTATGGTAGACATCGTTTCTTCATATTCCTTACTTTCTAATTAATTCAACCATAACGTCTCCTCTGTAATAACATTCAATTAGCTTGTGGGGTCAACTAGGACTCCTATCACAAGGTTTCCATTGAGGTGAGTAGGAATATATAGGGGAGGGCTTATTATTCAAGGGTAGGTCCTGCAAGGTGAATGTCACATCTAGCAAGCCAGTCACAGACTGCAGAGAAGGAATAATTGAGACCATGTTAATGTACATCAAGGGTTGAGGAGAAGCATCAGAGGGGTCAATAATTAAGTTCATAAAATGAGACAAGAATGGATCCATGTAGATCTATAACTCACTATTGTCCTTCACTACTAATTTATTCACATTTTGTTTCATCCTATCGAGATGAATGGTATCATCATCGATGTGATCTTGTATCTCATAACAAAGGTGCATACAATGCTTGGTATCATGCTCGTTAACCTGATGGTACTAATAAAAATAATTCGCATCATACCAATTAGGATAAGGTTCCTTAAGAGGTTGAGGGTTTTCCAGAGTTATGATCTTATCCTTCAACAACTTTTGCAAGATGGAAGAATAAGATTCTACCAACTTTGTAAACTTCTTGTTGTGTCTAAGGCCATTATCGTTTGTCATGGTGACTACATTTGCAACAAATTTTCCTTTTCCTGAGATGGACACAACAGAATTTCCTTCTAAATGGGAGCACAAGGAATGTCCCCTAAACTAAACTATAGTTTGTTGATATTCTTGCAATGCGACACATAGATGCACAAAAGAATGGTATTTCATCAGGGCAAACTTCTCTTGTCAAGCTTACTTCAGGTTGCCTATGAACACCTTCTACACATCAGAGTCAGGCAGTGGGTATGAGATCTACAAAAAGAGCACTTGGTATCACACTATGAAGTCAATTATCTTCTCGTTATACTCCCAGCTTAGATCAGATGAGATCTAAGAAGGTCATCTTTGGACCGATGTTAACCTAGAACTGATGGAGAAATTGATTAATAAGTTGATCAAACAAGAATATAGAATTGCCAAGCAAGGAATAGTACCACTTAAGTGTTGTGTCCTTGAGAGATCGAGGAAAGATTTTTTCCATCTAAGCATCGTGATGAAAGAAATTTGTACACATGGAATTAAAAGCGGACACATGTGTCTGTGGATCCCCTTTACCACCATACTTTTCAAACTTAGTAATCTGCATTCCTTGCAGGAAGGGAGTACTCAATATTTCCACCGACAATGGGCTATGTCAAAAGAAAGGTTGGAAAATAGGTTGGAAAAAGCCTAAGAGAGGCTTGCCAACTGATTTTGTATCTGACCCATGTTTTAAAGAAGAGAATTTAGAATAAGGTCAGAGGATGACAAAGGCCCATTGGAACCACCAGAACCACCGCTATCAGAGCTACCTCTGAAGCCACCTTTGGAACCACCACCGTGATTGTCGTTGAAGCCACCACCACTAATAGGGCCTCCATTAGAGCCACCACCATGGCCTCAACCAAAGCTGCCTCTACTAGCACCACCTTCACTACCAAAGCCACCACCACTCATTCCACTAGAGCCCCCACCACTGGGCGCAATAGGAGGGATGAAGCTGAAACCAAGGGGTATTTTTCTTGCCTTCATAGTGTTAGGCCTTTGAGAAGTAGAAGAGACACTGATTGAGGGGCTTGTTTCAGCCATGCATATGGATGTGGTAGGCATTGAAACACCTATTTATCTTTCATAGGTATCAAGCAATTCCCCCTGGGTAGTATCCAATCTAGACTTATACAAATGGATATAAGCTTCGATTAGATTGACAAGACCACGCAAGAACTCTATGCCTGTCTGATCCTTTCCTAACAGATGTATCACCTCACTAGTAATCCTAGTGGCTCTCACCATGTTCAGTGATCTCTCCAAATTATTCATAAGGTCCAAAAATATATTATCTAAAGCCAAAAGTTTTTTTGCATGGATATGCACAGCCTCACCCTCATAGATGGATGAAATCATAGGGGATGCTAGAAGGGTAGGAAGGTGAGTGGTCTTGTCTACAAAACACATCTCATTAGTAAATCCCATAGGAAAACTAGTGGTAATGTTAGTAGCTAGACCAGTGGAAAATTTGGAGGTGAAACTAGAAGTGACCTTCATCTTCTCCATCGGTAGGTGTCACACACTTCTCCTAACAACGTACCCAGAAGTCATGGATTGGGTTGCGATGCTCATAAAACCTCACAACACTTAGTTTTACGATAGTCACCAAGTGCGAGGAAAGGTATCAACACAAACAAATGAGAAGACATTGTTCACGTCAAGTTCACCAAAAATGTAAGAGAAGGGGACCAACCACACCAAGGCTGCAGGTCACGGAGAGCCGAGAGCGGAGGGCTTCCCTAACTTACCTCAAGCTAAGGGATGTTTAGTATAAGAATCAAGAATGAAGAGAACTCTCAAGTGCTTTTGTCACTCTACAAATTTGAGTATTTAAATAGGGCTAGATGATCCAGTTTTTGGACTTTAAACTGCACCTCAGACAACTCTTTGTCCGAGGATGGCAGCACGGGTCTGGGATGATAGCATGATATGTTGGCATCTCTCTGGAATGTTGGCATCCGTACAATCAGAAAATGCAAAATACAAAATAAAACTCCAAAGAACCTACTAATTACCTAGTAAATTGGTTTTAATAAAACAAACAGAATGATAAGGTATG
Source organism: Sequoia sempervirens (assembly GCA_007258455.2). Lineage (NCBI taxonomy): Eukaryota > Viridiplantae > Streptophyta > Pinopsida > Cupressales > Cupressaceae > Sequoia > Sequoia sempervirens. Next base: position 278,617,605 of record VDFB02105785.1, on the reverse strand, counting down.
AAAAGTAATTATGTAAATGATAATGTAAGTAGATAAAGACAAGGGTGGCAAAGATCAAATCACTAAAGCTCCAGTTTGCCAGTGAGCTCCATGCACATGTTCACCTTCACACAAGCAAGAGGGGAGAAATGTTGGGCTATATAGGGTTTTTCCTCAGTCAAACCCCCACTTTGGTGTTTCCACCCCCATAGACAGCCAGAAAAGCCATGAAGAAGAAAATACGATAAAGGAAAGAGGAAAGGAAAATATTGAACACTACAAAAGATGTTATGCTACTCTATAAATTCACCACCATTATCAGTCCTTGAACATTTTATTTTTCTTCCAGTCTGATTTTCTACAAGGTTCTTAAATTCCTTAAACCGACTGAACACTTCTTATTTACTTTTCAAAAAATAAACAAATTTTCTTCTCGAATAATCATCAATGAACAATACATAGTACCTTGACTTAGAAAAAGAAGGAACATTCACTGGACTAGAAACATCAGAATGTATATAATCAAGCAAACCAGAAGATTTGTGAGGACTGGAATAAAATGAAACACGGTGATGTTTACAATATATACAATGTTCACAAAACTCAAATTTGAGGTTACAATCTTCAAGCCCCTCAACCAGGTTTTTATTCTTCAAGGTTTTTAAACCTTTCTCTCCAATGTGGCCTAGCCTATGATGCCGGAGCATAGTATTTTTTGCTAGAAGTTTAACTTCCATAGAGTTTACACTATTAGGAACTTTTTCCTCTTTTCCTCCATGAGTAGCTTTCTGTGACTTTGCAAAGACACTATTGCATTGAATAGCATGTGCAACAAGCTTATACAAGGTACCAATACGAGCACCCCTTGCTAGCACCATATAGCCTCTAGTCATCTTGCAGCCATTTCTAGAGAATGTGACTTGCACTCCAATATCATTCAACATACTAACAGAAAGTAAATTTTGAGCCAGACCTGGTATATGCATTACATCATTGATTCCCTTCACTCTTCCATCAGGGAATTGAATTCTGACTCTTCCACGGCCAACAATTTCCAAAGATGAATCACTTGCAAAATACACCTTTCCACCATCGTATTTTTCATACTTCGTGAACCAGTCTCTATGAGATATCATGTGGAAAGATGCTCCAAAATCAATCAGCCAGACATCATCTGATGCATGTGTAGCCAAGGCTGCAATGAGGGTGTCTGCATCACTCTAAGAAGAATCATTTTTGGAAGAATACTTCTTCTTCTTTTTCTCCTCTTTACAATCCTTTCGGACATGACCGGGTTGCCCACAATTCCAGCACTTCAACTTGGACTTCTTTCTAGGATACTTTGATCTCCCCTCTGATAATTTGGATTTGGACTTCTTGTCCTTCTTCTTGCCTTTTTCTTTTGATCTGCCTCTAACAACAAGAGCCTCCTTCGCCATCTCAGAAGATTTCCTTCTCATCTTTTCTGATAACAAAGAAGTAACAACATCTTCCATCTTAAAAGTGGATGTCGTACTCCTAATAGCCATCACCAGGTGATCCCAAGAATCTGGTAAAGAACATTATAACAACATAAAATGATCCTCTTCATCAATCTTCACACCTATAGATGTTAACTGTGCAATCAACATGTTGAATGCATTCAAATGATCAACAACAGACCCTCCTTTCTGCATTCCTAAAGAGTACAGCTTCTTCCTCAAGAAAAATTTATTCACCAAGGACTTGCCCTGATAAATAGCTGCCAGTATTTTCCACAAGGAAGATGTGGTCTTTTCTTCATGAACATTCAGAAGAACAGAGTCTTCTAAACAGAGCCTTATCAGCCCCTTAGATTTTCTATCTGCAAGGTCCCAATCTTCTTACTTCATTCCTGTAGGCTTCGTTCCAGACACAACAATCCAAAGATCACAATCAACCAACAAATCTTCCATTTTAAGTTTCCACAACTCAAAATTGCTACCATTGAATTTCTCAATTTCAATCTTTCCTAACGTGCTTGCCATATTAACTTGTAATTCGAATTACCAAACTTCTACAAGACTCCCACTAAATAGAATTGACACAAAAAACCCAACGTACCCACAAGGCTCTAATACCACTTGTAAGGAAAGCTAAGGTGCGGAAACAACTCTCCTAATGTCAAAACATCAAGGAAGAATGCAGAGATACTTTTAAATTTTCAATTATAGTCCAATTAAGATACACTTGAAAGCAATAACAGAAACAAAGAAATAATCATACACATATGAACACCAGATTTATGTGGGAAAACCCTTACGAGAGAAAAACCCACCACACCAAGAAAAACCCCTTTGTATTATAGTAACTAAAATTACATACAGAGAACAGGCTTCACTCTCTCTGATGTCAATTTACAACATAAATCCTTGATCAACCTTGTATAGAACATTCAAGATACAATGCTCTCATAATCAAATTCTCACTGATCACACTATTGATCAAACTGAACATCATCTACAATTGTAGAGTATATCCATGTCGCTCCTGTCTGTCGAACTTCCTCACAGAATGGCCGCAATAGTCTAACTTCCAATAGTTCCCATTCGGATTCTCTGATTGGTCATACACACACCACGTAGGATAGTCATCACTCGGTCAAAGGTGTTCAACCTGTGTCGCATGTCAGTGAGACACTAACCGTGTCTTCCCGATGCCACAAGACCTGATTGTCATTATCGCCAAGAGTCATGACCATCGGCAAGATGTTACACCGAGTTCACAAGTCACGTCGACCTTAGCATTCTCATCAGCGAGAGAATCACTATTCGATGAGACATCATACCAATGTTCAAAGGTCACATAGATATCAGCTTTCCCTTCAGTGAGACTATCGCTCTTCGCCAAGAGAACATACCGGTGCCTTCAAGTTACACCACAATGTTCCACTATCGGTAAGACTTCGTTCATCGCTAAGACTTCATACCGAAACCTCCATGTTACCCTGAGACCACCTTTCACCAGGAGTCATACCGAAGACATTTGATAACAAACACATGTTGCATTGTTGGCAAGACTTACCGCTATCACTAAGAGTTCTTACCGAAATCTTCAAGTCACCCCGAGATCAGCTTTCGACAAGAGTTATACCGAAGATAGCCCACAGCATCGGTTAGACAAACACATGTCGCCAAAAGTTCTTACTGAGCCACCATATGTTATCCCGATGACTCCAAGTGTAGCTATTGGCGAGACATTCCATATCAACAAGACTTCATACCGAAGCATATGAGTTACTCTGATGACACAGTCGCCACAAGTCTCCCCAACCAACACATGGAACCAAACTGTCGGCCAGAGATCTCCCCGAGCAGAGTGAGATAAAAATTGTCACAGTGATAGGTCCATTCGACAAGACTGAAACAAGGTCTCAGCGACTAGAACTTTTCACAAGGTTCCAAAGTTTCTAGTCGGCCAGACAATATGGAGGTCACACCGACTTGGCTCTTTCAGAGGTTTCAGCCTGTGAGATTGAGGCACAATATTCCAACAAGAATAACTAAATTAGTAGAATGAATGTGATGAAATTTCAGGGTCAGAGTGTTGATGATACTTGCACCATTCACACAAACCCCTATTCATTTATGTCATTGAGTCCATAGGTATGTAACCAATATTACAAAAAAAATATTACATGCAAATAGTTGAATGATTATCTCATAACACACTTTAGATATCAAACAATTAATTGGTGGACCTTCAACATTGACACCTAGCTCTTTTTTTCATTGACGAACTTTCACTCAAGTAACCTTTACTCATTAATGGTGTTGTAAAACAGTGTTAGGTAGGTTTGGTAATTGAACAAGATTTGTTGTTTTATTTTCAGCTGTTGACATCAAATAGTCCTATTGATGTTTGTGACACAATGGACCATGGATTTTCTACAATAGTAGCAAGTTTTGATCCTTTGTCAGAGGTATGCGATAGATTAGTAAATTTCACATTATATTTTCTCTTTTATTGGTCTATTATTGAAAATGTTAATGATACGCATATGTAGTTTAATTGTTATCTTAATGCTTGCTACAAGGGCTTGTCACTCCAAATCATGAATGTGCCAATGTTATGGATGAGAATATTGATTATTTTCTTGCAATAAGTGATTATTCCATTATATGTCATTTGAAAATTCAATTTTTGAATATTAACATCTATACTTTTTATTGTATTAGTTGGAACTCTAGAGAATTGAAGAGAGGAGGATGAGTGAGTAAATTCGAAAGACATCAACATCACATGCATCTCCATCCAACTGATAGTTGAAGGTAGCTTGTGATCTATTTCCTTCCCCTAGCGGGAAATGAATATGTATTAGGGTCCTTTGTTGTATGCTTATGCGGCATTTTTGAACATATGTTTTATACTATGGACATGTGACATTTTATGTCCATATGGCTTTTTTACAATCCTGTATTACTTTATTGGATATATTATATACTTTTATCGACATATAACGTTCTATGGCCTTGCGGATTTTTGGTTAATGCAAATGTTAAATTTTACCACTACATTATCCATATTTGCACTACAAATGATGAATTGAATAAATTAGTAATTACACAAAGTTCATTGTTAGTTACTATAAAATTGTTACAAATATTGTATGTCCTTACTTTTTAGATGTTACTTCAAATTTTTAGTTGTAGACACTTAAAACTATCTGAATTAATATCACATACTTGATTTCACTTACTAACACTATTCCTAGTCTATTTCACATAATTCATCCATTTAATTAAATAATGTCAATTATTTAGTTAATTCACCTTTTCTCCTATTAATTAAATAAATGATTTTTTTTTAGTTAATTCACTTTTCTTCATGCTAATTCTATTCTCATTTGATTAAAAATACAAATTATTTAATGTTACACCCCATCTCTTAGTTATCGAGTTACTTTTATCTTGTAAGTAAATATGTATTATGATGTTATTTCTTTTTAAGGAATGATTATGTTTTATATTGATGGAAAATGCAATGAATTTCATATGTATTACAATGTGAATATGTAAATGCTTTGATGATGTAAATGATTTATGATACTAATGGATTTCATATGAACAACTAACTACTATTATGATGTACTAAGCTGAATGTAGGAATAGGGTCAAACCTCTATAAGAGAGGGGAAGTATCACCCAGGAGAAGAAATTGGTCTAGTAACCTTTAATTCAACCTAACTGAGCATACACACACTCACATCCTAGTTGGTTTAAAAGAGTGAAGTCAATTGAGATTTGGTAAGTTAACTCTTGGTCATATGTTTGTGTATTGGTCTTTGATTTCCATTGGGTTGATAGGAAGATAAGGTTATTGCTTATGACTCCCTTGAGATAGTCTTTTCCATTTGAATGGTGAGGATTGTTATGTGTTGCAAACCTATAAGCTAGTTTGATGATTTGTTGCATGTGGATAGAAAGGTGGTAGAAGTATTAGCTTGTTTTTAGCCTTTGGTTTCTCACATTTTAGTATAAATAGAGGTGCTCATTCTACCATTTTCTACACTTTTCATTCTAATTACTTCATTGTTATTCTTCTACAATTTCTATGCAAGTGAGTTGAGAGCTTGAGAGTTAGTGATTTTCTTGCTATTTTGCATTAGCATTTGTTAAGATATTTGGTAAGAGGCTAGAAATGGGAATTGGGTTGATCTTAGAGGATGTAGCAAGCGGGCTTGAGGGATAAAACTAGAAAGGAAGGATTATCAGTTGGAGCTTTTATACAAGCACGCTAACTTCTATTCCCTTTTCCTTTATTTTTGAAATGTTATTTATTATTGATTGTCTTGTTTGAAAAGGATGGGTTTAAATATGTGATATAATGCTTGGGTAAGCTTTCATCTTCTTGATTGAATCTTGCTTTGGTAAAACCTCTTTATTTGGGTTGTTCAATATATATATATATATATATATATATATATATATATATATATATATCCTTTATGGGAATTTATATGATTGGGATTCTATTTGAACTATACGTAGTTAGTCTATACTATACATATGTACAATGAAATGTAGAATATATCGATGCCTTGAGGTAACTTGGATTTTTTAGCGTATAATATTGGGTAAACCTTTGAGGTTAGCAATACAACGGTAATAATGGTATGTTAGAAAATTTTGTCATTAATAGGATGTGATGTCATGCAAACCATATTTCTATACTTGATTGATCACTAGATTGTTACATCACTTTTAATTGAAATCCTAGGTTGAGAATAACCTATTTGGTTGAGTTTTTTAATTGATTGTTGATTTTATCTTTGATTGAAGTCATTTATTGTTGAAGGTTATACTTTTGATAGAAGTCATTTATTGTTGAAGGTTATACTTTTGATTGAGGTCATTTATTGATGAGATTATACTTTTGATGAGAGTCATTTATTGTTGAGATTATGAAATAGTCATTTAATGTTATGACGTTATGTTTATCCGTGTAATTAATTGGTAAGATAGAGTTGCTTTTAGATACTTAGTAATAATGCAATATAGGTATGAGTTAATGGGAAGGTTATTCTTGCGGTTAGGATAATCCATGAGAAAGGCGATAGCCTTTCGAATAGAATGCTAATGGTCAATACAAATCGAACAATTAAATATGGTGAACAGATGAACTCACTCAAAGTTACTGGGTGATAAATCTTTGGCCAAAGTAGTGTAGGTAGCCATTGTCTACATTGTTAGTTTACTATGTGATCCAATACATTCTAGGCTCAAGTAATCATACATGTAGAATTAGACATTATGGAAGCTCTAGATATGTAGGACACATCATTATGCTTAGGAAATGCTATTTGAAGGATGAGGTTACCAAACCAATCTCTTCATCAAAGGGAGGGCCATCTTACCAAGTTTGGTAGATGTGCGGGGGACTACAGTAAGTCCATGGTTGGTGGAAAAGCACTAGAGTGATGCTTCTCCTCATGTAGTTGGCGGCCAAAATTTGGGAGGACATTTTGGACCATTGGTATTTCTAATTCAAGACTTGAAGATGTATGTGCTAATATTAGGGACAAGTAGAAGGTATGCACCATGGAAAGGGGGCATCTAGAATGTATGCACCAATGCTAGGACATCTATATTAGTTTGTATTTCTAGTTCATGCCAGCTTGTAGAAGCTATGTATGTAATCATGTGTCCATCTATATGGAAATTGTAAATGTGAAATGTTATCTTGAATATATGTATGTAAAGTGAAATAATACTTATATTGATGAAAATATTCTTTTATTATGCAATGGAAAAGTTTGGGAAGGTTATGTTTCAAATAGTGCATTTATTATTGAAAAGAAAAGAAAATTTGTATTGCTCATAATGTTAGATGCATAAACTATTCACTTGTGGGTAAAACTTATTAAAATTACTATGTAGAACAATAGGCATATTACATTTAATCAAATATCATAATCATACTTGGATTAAATAATTCATAATTATTTAATTAAAGTCTCTAATTTCACTCCATATCCAATTTGATCATGATCGTGGATTTTGTTTGAATTGAGCACTCCATATCCAATTTGAGCATAATCCCACAATGGGATTCAGTTTTGCATTGTTTAGTTAGATTCAATTTGAATTAATTTGTTCTTTCATGTTAATTGAATTATAATTAATCTTTTGTGAATAATTTCATTGGAATTATATAATTAGTTGATCATTTGCATAGTTTTAGAGTTCAATTTGATGATATTTGATTAGTTTATTTTATACATTCACATTAGTAACTGTAAAATTGTTACAAATATCATATTTCCTACACATATTCCAACAATTTATGAAGAGTGCTTTGTAGAAGATGTAGTAACCATACTCTAGGAAAAATTTATACAATTTTACCGTGGCTTCAACTAAGTCCAACACACCTCCAATCCAAACCACAAATACTAATTCATAAAGCAAAGTAGCACAATTCAAACACCATCCTATAATTATGATTGAACTAGCTATTATTTATCTATACAAAAAAGGAACTTTCTATGATTTAATAGAAAACCATAGTTCCAATAGGCTCTATCTATACAATACTCTTTTGGCTTGGCAAAAACTTCCTTTGGAAAGATTTGAATTTGAAATAATAGCTTTCACAATCTTCCAAATAAGATACTTAATTCCCAAATAATTGTATCCATCAAATACTTCCAAATGACAAGAAAGACCCAAATCTTGGAGGGATCCCAAACAAAAATTAAGCATAAGATAGGATAATACCACTAACACATAACTCAATTTGATCACATGGTGAGAAGAAAAGGAAAAACCCTTATGTGAATAAGTGTGACAATAATTCCACAAAATACCTCCATGGCATTAACATAGAATCATCTTTGATCTTTCAAAAGCACAAACTCGTCAAACTACACAAAAAGAAACTTGCAAAACAAAGAAAGAAAAAAATATAGCATAGAATATTTATGGTTGATATGATATTGTAGATGGGTTAGGAGCATTCGTCGATCAAAAAATCCACTAGAGAATTTGAATGCTCAATGCTCACAAATAAGGGCTAAGTTGTATAACCATTCTTCCAACTAGTACTCCAACCACAACATGCCCCAAACACTTGTGTAGGTACTTTGGAATGGACTTTTCCTACTTCCTTTTCCTCTTCCAACTCTAAGTTGGGTTGTGCCCCTCCTTCGATGAATCTTGTCCATGACATACTTCTCCACATCTCTTTTGAACTAAATTATATCATGTCCCATCCACCTCCTTCAATTTTTATCTCCATGTTTTTCCCTACTGTATCCATCTTTTCACTTTCCTATGCAATGAATATTTTTCCACAAGACAAGAAACCTACCATCCCTCTTCCCTACTATTGCTTCATCCTTGTTGACTATCTACAATGTCACAACCCCTACTTTTACTACACAACTAGTACTCTTCCACTATATTCCTTCCAACTATGGATTATCAATCCATCTACACTTCTTGAATTCCATTCCAAATCCCCTCAATAGTATAGTTTTTTTCTTACCACAACATACTACACACCATTTATTTTCACTTCATCTTTCTTGAGGAGTGTTTGCACCACTTGCCACTCCTCAAGCTACTTCCCACCGGTTGACTCCTTGTCAACAATCTTTCTCAATCTCACTACCCTGCAATTCGTTAAACATGGGATTCTCCTACTTCCTTTCCACACAAGCCTTTTCCCCTTCAATCCATGCTTCTACCAAGCATTCCACTATTTCCATTCACTCCACCAAGAAACTTCCACCCACATATATTGGACTCTCCACCTTTCATTACTAACATTTAGAGGTGGTTTTGTTGCAAGTATGAAGTTGTTTCCATTGATGTCTATAGGAAGTCTACTGAATGGTGTTGTCATTAATGTCAACTATGTGTTGAGGAAGTTTTTTGCATATGGAGGATATTGAGAAAATTGTGAAAAAGAGGAAAACAGGTTATGCATGTATAGTTGAGATCTTAAGGAAGTGTTGTGAGTAGAAGGAGCTATCTTTGTGTTGTGGAGTCTAAAAAGGAGTTGTTATGAAGTAATGAGCTTAAATGATGTCTCTAGTACTTGGTTTCCAAGTACTTTTGAGAAAATTTGATAAACAGAGTAAAATGTGTTGTGCAAGTGTTCATAGTGTGCTCTGGTATTGTGCTTTGCATTTATTTTGTGTTGATGCTATGCATTTGTATATCTTATAGGTTATTCAAGGTTGTCAAAGGTTTCTATATTAATAATTTGGGTTTCTAGATCATTTTACAGTATGAGATATTTTCACTAGTGTGTGAGCTAGTCTTTTAGTGATGTTTTATGTGGTTTGGGAGAAATGTATTTTATTTTCATTTCTCTATTGTTTGGCTTTAGGTTGTGTAGATTTGGGAAGTTGATTACAATGCTTGTATCTTTCTGTATTCAATCTTTTACTTGATTTGGTGCAGTATAGAGTGAGTTTCATTTATCAGTAAGCAAATAACAGTTACTAGTTGTTCTGAGTTGAAGTCTTTGTATGATGCGAGTTTGGATGAAGTGTTTGATTAATCTTAAGTAGTTCATGGATTATTCTGGATCATGTTCAATTGAATTATTTTTTCTGGAAGTTTCAAATTGATTTGAGGAAGCGTGTACTTAATGTTTATGGTTTTCAACATAGGTATTAGCCGACCTTTTGTTTAACACTACATGTGAGCTTATGAAAGTGTGTTGAGGTGTGTTTGGATATATTTGGGTTCTAATTAAGGATTTATTTAGGTCTCCTCCATTCCTATCCACCATGGGAATGTTTATGTGTCAACTTATTTTGAATTTGTATGTATAACGAGTAGTTTCCGACATTAGAGAAGGTTTTAGAGGTTGAGATTGATATAAATATGTATGGTGTCATTGTGAGTTGAGAGATGAAAAAAATAAGAAGAAATATAGATGTGAGTCTGATGAGAGTGATGTGTGATGTGAAGTTGAGCAAAGCAGTGCAAATTTTAGTGTTAGGGTTCCTAAACGTAGTGAGTTGAAGGCATCTAAAATATTTCATGCTAGACTATGAAAGTGTATAAATTATGTTGGATTCCTTGTTGCATTGAGAATTATTCTCTGTGTAACATTCTTCTTCTATCTTCTTGTATTATTTCTGTGGTAGTGAGCCCTAACTGTGAGCCTCTTTGACAGTGTGTCCTATTCTAGCAGTGAGCCCTTTTGTATTGGTTTTTCTATTACTTATATTGTGAGCTAATCCTCACCATGGATTTCCCTCATTGGGTTTTCCATGTAAATATGGTGTTCTCTTGTGTATGGTGTTGTGATTTCAATTTATATTATCTATATTTCATGTTTAATCATACCAACAAAATAAGGGTTTAATGAATGCTTGTGGATCTGATTACTGTTGAGGGTTTTGAAGGTTTAATTGCTACAACTAATTCACCCCCCCTCTCAGTTGTATTGTTCATTTCAACAATTGGTATCAGAGCAAGGTTCCTTGAAGAATAACTTATCCACTTGAGGTAGATCTAGGATGGCGAACAAGGTTGCTTTGGAATGTCCTAGGTTTGATGGCACAAATTATGCATTCCAGAAGACAAAGATGGAAGGATATCTGGTAGCTTAGGGATATGAAATTGAGAAGGCTTATCAGACTACATATACTCCACCTCCAAATGGTCCAAGTACAAGTGTATAGATCAAGGTTCAGGAGATCAATGCTAAGACAATTAATTATTGTCAATAGTCTTTCAAATGCTAAATTAGTAAAATTTATGAGTTTGAAGATTGCTAAAGAAGTTTGGGACAAGCTAGAAAGCATTTTTGAAGGAGATCCAAAGGTCAAATAAGAAAAGTTTCAGAACTTGAAGGCACAATTTGGAATGATGCAAATGTATAAGGAAGAAACAATTAAAGGCTACATACAAAGATTTGATGAGGTTGTAAGTGCTATGAGTTGGTTTGTGAATTATTCCAGATCGTGTTCAAGTGAGTTTTGTTGTCCAAATTTTTTTGATTAATTTAAGGAGTCGTGTACTTAATGTTTTATGGTGTTTAGCATGGGTACTGGCTGACCTTGTGTTAACACTACATGCGAAGTTTATGAAATCATGTTGAGGTGTGTGAGGATTAATTTGGGTCCTAACTAAGGATTTATATGGGTCACCTTCATTCTTATTCACCATGGGAATGTTTGGGTGTTGACCTAATTTGAAATTTTAAATGTAACAGTTAGTTGCCAAAATTGGAGAAGGTTTTCAAGGTTGAGGATGATATAAATAAGAGTGGCATTGATGGATGATGCAGAGAGAGGTGAGATAGATGCAAGTGATGAATGTGATCTAAATTACAGAAGTATAAGTGTGAATTTGAGTAGAGTTGTGTGAAATTCAAAGTGTTGGATTCCTAAATGTACTGAGTTGAAGGTGTCTACAATTTTTCATGCAAGGTTGTAAAAGTGTTGGGGAATTTGTGGTGGATTCCTTGTTGCATTGATAATTTGTTCTCTTTGTAACATTTCTCTTCTATCTTCTTTGTTTCTTTCTATGGCAGTGAACCCTGGTTGTGAGCCTTTTTGGATATTGTGTCCTATTTTGGCAGTGAGCCCTTGTACAAGTTTTGCAATAACTTGTATTGTGACCTAATCCTCACCATGGTTTTTCCCTCATTGGTTTTCCATGTAAATCTGGTGTTTTCTTGTGTATGGTGTTGTTATTTTAGTTCCTTTCATCTACATTTCATGATTGATCACCTTAATAGAATAAGGGCTTAATGATTTTTTTTGGATTTGATTACTATTGAGGGTTTTGATATTTTAATTTGCTACAACTGGTTCACCCCCCTCTCAGTTGTCTAATTCATTCAACAAACATAATCCCTAAGTTTTATGATTAATTAAATGATGTTATTTAATTAATTATTCACATCATTGAAAATAAATAAATTTTGGGTAGGGGCCCTGGCTCTATTGGCTAACGTATCCTATTGCAGGCAAGAGGTCATGAGTGTTAGAACACACAGATATACTGAGAGGGGGGATGAATGAGTATATCCCTCAATTTAATCCAATTCAAATTTATCAATAAAAACTTATTACTGCCTTATCCAAATAAAACATTCAAAGCACAAGCACACTATCACACCACAAAATTTATGTTGAGAACCCAACAAGGGAAAAACCGCGGTGAGAAAGCTACTTGGAGCTACTATCCAAATCCAACCTCACAAAATGAAACACTAGTTACAACAAGTATTATGACATCAACCAATGGAAGTTCACAACTCCCTACCAATTACAACACTTATAGAAAAGAGGTTGCAACCTCATTATACAATACTTGAATCAGATACACAACTTCCTCCACAACACCTGTGTTTCCTCCAGCTCACTATCTTTAGCACTTCACTACATGCTTTTTTTGGCTCACTACCTTTAGGACTTTACTTATACTCTTTTTCTTTCATCTCACTTCCTTCAGCATACATCAAACAATTCTCTGTAAATTCACACTCATTGCTCTACCTTCAGCACATTTCTTTTGGCATTACATTCATCACATAGTACTTGACTTATCTTCCTTGATCCTACACTTGATCCTTCATTTATACCTTTTGCAACCATCAAAAATATTCTCCTTGTCGGCCAAACTGAAAAGTGTAGACATGAAACATGCAACGACCAAAATGAGTTGGCTCCAAAATGCCCATGGGAAAGGGAAATTGAATGTGGTCCAAGCCAGGAGATAAGTAGAACCAATTTTACCTTTACACACAATCCCTTGTTGGTGCACTCCACGAAAACTTGGCATAAACAACTTAAATCACTAAGTTGGCCCAATAAACACTTAACCCTCAAAATATTAACTCTAGACCACAAGTAGTACCAAAGAGATTAGATAGCATAATGTGGATTACATCACAAGCATCAAATGATATTCAAAAACATTTACATGCACTTCTTTAACTTCATACGTAACATTATGTTGGCACAAGCAAATAGACACAAAACCAATATCTATTGCAAACCTAGACAACACAATATTGAGATAGAACTAAAAGGAAGACAATAGATATACATGATAAACTCATCATTCAACTTGAAAGACCACAATCGCAACTACGGAGAAATTCCCTACATTTCTCTGAACCTTCCATGGTTGCAATAGAACAATCTTCACTCTGGTAACTTAGGAAATTTTTGAGGTGACATATATATGTTCTAGAAATAGGAACATACATGCTTCACACTTGATTCGGTCTATCTTACAAACCATAGGACCTCATCTTCAAATGTGGAATAATGTGGAGCATTCCCTGGAGCTTTTTAGTGCAACTTCCTGAGCCACTAACTGTAAGAGATTCTTTAATACATTTTTCATCAATAGACACTGAATGAAATTTACATCATTCACTCATACGTGAGCAACAAGAAATGTAGAACAAATGTTATAGAAATTTCATGACATCCAACATCATACATAATACTTCTAATCAATATTTTAATTTCAATATAGACAACCATCCACATATTACCACTCTATTGACATCAATGACAACACCATTATCAATCTCCATTCTATTGACGTCAATGACAAAACCTGCAACATACTTGCAATAATCTCCCCCTTTGGAATTGATGGCAATACCAACCCGATATGCAATTTCTTCCCCTTTGACATCGAGTACAAAGGGCTAAAGGTCTTTAATTGATCTTGCAACAACATACAAGCTCCCCCTGTCTACACAAACCTTAGTATTCATCTACCTACTCCCCCTGTGAGGTATCCACCATCAATCTAAGGATAAGGACGTGTCTTTAATTGCTCCCCCTAGATAGATGCACCAACTATGCATCTAGTTAGAAGAAGGAAGGGAAAAACCCCTAGCTTTTGCTTGAGATACTCAAATGTATCCTTTGAAAGTACTTTTTGGAGACCATACAATGCCTTCTTAAGTTTGCATACCATTTTTCGGTCTTCTAATAGCTAAAATCCATTAGGCTGCTCTATGTAAAATTCTTCTAAATGCATAAAATACATTTCACCTTGAAGATTATTTGTTATGTTTGATCTGCATAGATTAGTATGAATTAGTTCTAAAGGTCTTGTAGCAGAATACTCCTTCTTATTAAGCCTTATCCTTGTCTTCTTCCCAATTTGACATTCCATGCGCAAGGTGTTTACAGGTTTGACAACCTTAGGCATATCTCCATTGCTTGCATGGAGCTAATCTTCACAAGGTTATCAAATTTGATATGTCACATCCTCTTGTGTCGCAATCAACATTCATTTGTCTAGCCTAGAAGAAAAATTCTTCCATTTACACCCCTAAGGCTATATGAGTTTCCTTCAATCCTTGAACCTTCTGCCACCAGTCTAACAGACTTAGCCTTCCTGATTTCACATCCTTTCTCATTAAATAAGAGATTGTATCCTTTTCTACACATTTGAATTACACTGAGAAAATTTTTCTTGAGAGCTTCAACATAGTAAACATTATTAGTCTTGTATTTTCCATCAATACTTAAAGTTCCTTTTTCATAGATCTTTATTAATGAATTTCCTCCAAAATTTACTGATCCACCATTCCATTTAGACAACTTGATGAATTTTATTTTTACATTCATGTGACTTGATCACCCACTATCTATTACCCAGATATTTTTTTGTCCTTCAGCATGAAACACTATTCAAGGAAAACCATCAAATTTTCATTTCTTGTTTCCTTGACTTACTTAGCACCATCTACCTTTTGGATTTCTAATCTTGCAAAATCACTTTTGTAATATTTTTCTATATGTCCAACATTGTTGTAGTAACATTTCACATTGACATCCACCATAGAAGCAAGAGAACTCCTACTTACAAAATTTCTCCTATTCATTTCAAATTTGCACTCAACAAAATTATGACCATAACCAAAAAATGCATGATTGAACCTATTTGCAGAGGGCTCTTCTTGCATGATGAGATCTTTCTTTAGGTATACTATCAGCTTCTTGACTTCCAGACATAGATTTCTCTAATTCCTTTTTTAGTAAAAGGATCTCCTCAAGATTTTATATTCACTTTTTTTGGATTCAATCAAGGCCTTTTGCCTTGTGTTCTCTTTCCTTACACATTCCACATCTTCAAGAGTAGACACAAGTTCACCTTCAAAATCAACTTTCACCTTCTTCCTCATCCATAGTTTTTCTTGAACTTATAGAGATCATAGTGGCCATAAATATGGATTCATCTCCATCATCATCTGATGTGCAGTGATCTCCTTCATCTAAGGAGCAGTATTCTTCTTTAGATAGAAGATTCCTCTTGAAGTTGTTTCTCTTGAAACCCTTAATACTAATTTCATTTTCTCCAAAGGGAAATTTAGAAACATAACGAATAATTCTTCCTTAATTAAAACATTTGAATGGTAATTTACCATTGTACTTGCCTAATCCTTTCTTCAGCTTATCACAAAGTTTGCTTCTTCCTTAGAATCACTAAGTGAACCGGATGCTTCATCTTGCTTCACAACATTTAATGTTGCTTCTCTTTTGTGTGTACTTTAAACTTCATTCCTCATCTCATAGGCTGTGAGGAATCCAAACAACTCTTCCATAGTAAGCTTTGTCAAATCCTTGGCGTATTCAATTGCAATTTTTTTTTAGTCAAACTGGTGAGGGAGAGTTCTCAAAATTTTCTTCACCACCACAAAGTTAGTTATTTCTTCTCCAACACCTCTAATTCCATTCACAACTTCAGCTACCCAGAGTAGATAGTTGGCTATGTTCTCTTCTTTTATCTTCAAATTCTCAAACAATGTTCTGTAAGATTGCAACTTTGCTTGCTCCACACTACCATTTCCTTCATAGAGATTCTTGAGCTTATCCCATATCTCCTTTGTAGTCTTGAATTATACTACATTAACAAATTCAAATTTTTCTAACCCACTTAGGATAGCATTCTTTGCTTCAACGTTGTTCTCATGAGCCCCTTTTTGAATTTTGATTAGTGACAGGATGAGTAGGTTCAGTATAATCATCCTTCGTAGCTAGATCCAAACATCATAACCTAGCGATGAAAGATAGGCATACATCCTCACACTCTAGAAAGCATAGTTTTTCCCATCAAACTGTGGTGCCATAGAAGAGGAATCTATTGTAAGGTGTGTTCCCTTGGTCTCCTTGTGCTATGTAGCATAGGGCTCAAGTTTGTAACATGGCTCAACTACCTCCCATGGATTCATTAACTTTAGTGGTTGTATTGTTCATTAATAGGTTGATATTTTGATGCAATTACAACCATCTTTGTAACAATTGGTATCAGAGCCTGGGTCACAGGTTTGAACCCCTTGATTGTGCTAGGGAGATTGTTGCAAGGTGTGTGCCCTTGGTCTCCTTTTGTTGTGCAATGCAACACTCAAGTTTGTGACATGGTTCAATTGCCTCTCATGGATTCATTAACTCTAGTGATTGTATCGGGCATTAATAGCTTGATCTTTTGGTGCAACGACAACCATATTTGAGACAAACTCCTATTGAGCCATGTGTTCTAAACTAATATCTACCTTCAACTGTTAAGTTGCACCAAGGAACTCAACTTTGATACCAATTTTTAGAACACATAGATATACTGAGAGGGGGAGTGAATCAGTATATCCCTTAATTTAATCCAATTAACAACACTTACAAAAAATAGGTTGAAACCTTAGAATACAATACTTGATGAATTAGATAAACAACTGCCTCTACAACACCTTTGTTGCCTCTAGCTCACTACCTTCAATACTTCACTTGTTGGAAACTCAAGGGCAGACAACTGAGAGGGGGGGTGAATCAGTTGTCACTGAATCATAAACTTATCCAACTTATTAACCTTAATTTAAAATTTGATCATTAATCATGAAAGCATAAATGAACAACACATCAGAAGCACACATAACACCAAGATTTTTATGTGGAAACCCTATTAGGGGAAAAACCACAATGGATGTCAATCCACAAGATTATACCCTATTAAAAGTATAAGGAAATATGAATGGGGAATGCACATGCATTCAGACACACTGTCTAGAGCTCATTGCTTAAATTCAATAAGGCTTACTGCCCAAAGAAGACACACTATCTTACAAAAAGATATGAATTAAAACAATCCAGATTTGAACTAAGAAAATAGCATCTGCTAATGCCTAGTTACAGTTCTAGTTAAGCACATGAACACTTCTTCACTCTTCTTCACTCTATGATCTACCTTCGAATGATTTAAACTTTATTCACACATATGACTCATACACTTTGCATTCACTCCCACACACATGCCTTCAAATGATAAAACAATCACTCTTATATATTCACAACAAGAAATTACATCGGTATAAGTCGGCCACAAAAAGATAATAAAATAATTACAAACAGTCGGCCCAAAACAAATAAATATTATTCATGTGAATCAACCAAGGGTGGCCATAACATAGTGAAGACCAAAAACAACATCTCCAATACGAAAAAACTTCAATTAATTTCTCCTCGAAGATCCACAACACACTTCAACACCTTGTTGGCCAAGAACATGAAAAACATGAACATGCAAGAGAAAATCTTAGATCACGAGCACAACAATCAATGCGGACATGCCACAAAGATAGAGAAAACTAGAAACATCCACAGGCATCATGAAACATCAGAGAAGCATCTGCAATAACTGAACTTACTGAAATCACAAAATCTTAAATCAATAACACTAACTGAAGCGACAGAAAAGTTGTTAGAATGAAAATCACCATAACTCGATCAACTCTTCATGTGGATCTTTGAAAATTGATGTTGATAAACTTGAAATTCTCAACAAGAAACCATTTATTCCACAACCTTTGAACAACAACGTACTAATCATACCGAAAAAAAGAACTTCACTTCACCACTAAGAACCTATAGCACTTCTTATTACAATTTTCTCAATATCCTCGACATATACAACTTCTAATGCAACAATGCTAATAGTGTTGACATCAATGACAACCACATATCAACAACACAACCACAACATCCAACAATCTTCCCCTTTGGAATTGATGGCAACACATGATGTGAAAAATACCATCAACACAACTACGCTTACTCTCCCTTTAAGTTTTAACTTTTCTTTCCTCACATGATCTTCTCCCCACAAGGCTCTTCTCCCCAGATGATCAGCAGTTTATTTTTCACATTACTCTTCTCCCCCTTTGAAATTAATGAAAAATATCTCTTCAATACAAGCTCTAAACCACATATCTAAACTTCTGAACATCTAACTACTCCCCCAAAGTATCAGCCACCACAACATCAATCCGGATCAAAGTATGATCATGAAATGCATGGATTGATGTAATGCAATGCATCCTTAGTTCTGATATGGAGGGGTAATCACCTTCCCTCTGAGATACTCAAAAGTATCCTTAGGAAATGACTTTGTAAAGATATCTACAATCTGCTCCTTATTAGGCACATACTCCAATCTGACTTCCTTTTCATTTACCTTCTCTCTCAAAAAGTGAAATTTGATAGATATATGCTTGGTCTTTGAATGTAGCACCAGATTCTTAGAAATGTTAATAGCACTTGAGTTATCATAGAATATAACAATAGCCTCATCATATGCAACTATGATATCCTTCAACATTTGTTTCATCCACAACACTTGAGTACAATTATTAGTAGCAGCAATGTATTCTGCCTCTGCAGTAGATAAATAAATCACATTTTGCTTCTTACACAACCATGAAATCAACTTCTTTCCTAAGAAAAATGCTCCACCACTAGTACTTTTCTTTTCATTCACATCTTCTGCCCAATCAACATCAATAAAGGCACTCAAAGTAATATCATCATCTTTAGGATACCATAGACCAAAATCAACTATCCCTTTCAAGTATCTGAAAATTCTCTTCACAACAGTCACATGAGATTCTTTAGGATCAGCTTGAAATCTAGCAACAATACATACAACATTCATGATATTAGGCCTAGTTTGAGTCAAATAAAGCAATCCACCAATCATTGATCTATATCTTGTCTGATTTTCCTTCAGAGAATCATCATCAGTTGTCAACTTGCATCCAGTCACCATGGGTGTACCAACAGGCTTTGAATCTTCCATACCAAATTTCTTCAACAATTCCTTCACATACTTGGACTGAGCTATAAAAATCCATTTATCTAACTGAGTAATTTACAATCCCAAGAAGAATTTCATCTCTCCAATCATTGACATTTCAAATTCATTTTGCATCTCATTAGCAAACTTCATGCACAAGCTATCATCTCCTCCAAATATGATATCATCAACAAAAACTTCCACAATCAAATCTTTATCATCATTCTTGAAATACAAATTACTATTTGTAGTACCTTTGTTAAATCCAAGTTTCACCAAGTACTTATCCAATCTGGTATACCATGCTCTAGGGGCTTGCTTAAGACCATTCAATACTTTCTCCAATTGACATACCATATCTTCCTTATCAGTCAACTAGAATCCATCAAGTTGCTCAACATATACCTCTTCTTCCAATTCGCCATTTAGAAAAGCAGACTTGACATCCATTTGATAAACCTTGTAGTCTTTATAAGCAACATAAGCAAGAAACAATCTCACATCTTCAATTCCAGCAATAGGGGAAAAGGTTTCTTCAAAATCAATACCTTCCATTTGAGAATTACCCTTAAAAACCAGTCTTACTTTTTTTCTAACCACTTCACCTTGTTCATTTAGTTTGTTTCTAAAGACCCATTTATTTCCAATTACATTCTTATCCTTAGGTTTGAGAACAAGAATCCATGTATCATTCTTCTCAATTTTCTACAATTCCTCTTTCATTGCTTCAACCCAATGCTCATCTTTGCATGCTTCATTCACATTGTTAGGCTCAATCTTTGAAATCAAACAATATTCTTTTGAAAATTTTCTCCTAATCTGGACACCTTTGTTCTTATCACCTATGATCTGATTCTTTGAATGATTCAATCGCACATACCTCAAAGTCTTCTTAGAATTTTCTTCAACTTTAGGCTCTTTTGTTCTTCCATTAGTTTCTCCTTCTTGATTTTTCTTGATTCACCATAATTATTTGAACTTCACTTGCAGTCTAACCTTGCTTTCCTTTGCTTCTACTATCATTTTGATCATCAAAATCATATCTACAGGTTCTGGATAGTGTAGTTATGTCTTCATCAACCTTAACATTTGCACTTTCAACCATTTCTTCAATCTTTTATTGTAACACCGGTAGGCCTTACTTTTAGTAGTGTAACCCAAAAAGATTCCTTCATCACTCCTAGCATCAAACTTTCCTATATCTTCATATCTTTTGATATAACACTTGCTTCCAAAAAATTTAAAATATCTAACAGTAGGCTTTTGACCAATCCATAGTTCAACAGGAGTCTTACTAGTATCGCCCTTGATTTGTAACTGGTTAAGTGTGTATACAGTAGTACTCACAACTTCTCTCTACTAGATATGAGGCACATTTCCTTCCAACATCATGGTTCTAGCCGCATCTAGAATTGTTTTATTCTTCCTTTAGATAACTCCATTTTGTTGAGGGGTCCACAGTGCAGATAACTATCTCTTTATTCCATGCTCTTCACAAAAAGAATTAAACTCACCGGAAGTGAATTCACCACCTCTATCTGATCTCAGACACTTAATCTTCAAACCAGTCTCTGTCTCAACCATAGCCTTAAAGATCTTGAACTTTTCCAGAGCTTTAGATTTCTCCCTTAAGAAAGTAGCCCACATCATCCTTGAATAATCATCAATAAGCAACATGAATTATTTATAACCTTGTCAGCTTCTAGTTCTAGTTGAACCAAATAAATCAGTATGCACAAGTTCCAACAATCCATTTTCAAGTTTTTCTATTTACTTCAAAATTAAATTCTTGTTTGCTTTCCTAACTGACATTCTTTGCATATGGCATTAGTAGGTTTCATCACCTTAGGAAGATCTCTCACAGCTTTAGTGGAACTTATCTTGACAATGTTATCAAAGTTAACATGACACATTCTCCTATGCCATAACCAACTCTCATCAACTTGAGCAATCAAACAACTTTTACTAGTAGCATTCAAATGAAAGATATTACCTTTTGTTTGTGTACTTGATGCAATCACATTTCCAAAATTTCCCAATATTTTGCACTTATCATCCATGAATTGAAGATTGTATCCCTTATCAACCATTTGACCAACACTCAAAATATTATTCTTTGAACCTTCAACATACAAGACATCATCAGTGTTATGCTTACCATCAAGAGAAATGCATCCTCTTCCACGGATCACACTAGCTATGTTATCACCAAATCTTACAACACCACCATCATACTTCTCCAAATTCACAAACTTACTTTTATCTCCTATCATATGATGAGAACAACCACTATCAATTACCAATTCATCTTTATCTTCAACTCAAGTAGCTATGGATTTCTCCACATTTGTGCAACTAGCAGATTCAATAGACACATGATTATTTTCCTTGATAGAAATAAACACAAATTCATCTTCACTTGCATTTCCTCTGTCAGATTCATCATTTGTTACACCTTCATCAACGACATAGTAACACTTCTTTTGGAATTTAGGCTTGGAAACTCTCTCAAGACACCTTGATGCAAAATGACCTATCTTATTGCAAGAGAAACATTTAATTGGAAACTTTCCCTTATACTTACCTTGTCCTTTGGCTTCTCTTTTTACAATCAATGCTTCAAGTTCTTCAAGCTCTCTTTCTTCTTCATCCAGCTATTTCATTTCATCCTCATACTTGAATATCTTTCTTGATGAACTTTCACCTAGATCATATCTCTGTCTATCTCTTCCAAAAGTAGTAGCCTTAAATGCAGATCCAACCTTAGAAAGGGCATCACCAAATTCACTCAACTCAAAAGCAGTAAGCTTACCAATCAACATATCTCTGGTAACATTTGTCACAGTTTGAAGTTCTTCTATAGCACTAGCCTTGACTTCATAATAATCAAGAAAAGATCTAAGCACTTTAGCAACAATCTTTGATTCATCTATATGTCCACCAACACATCTAATACTACACACAAGTTCATTTACTCTTTGCATGAAAGTAGTAACATTTTCATCATCACCCATTTTCAACTTTTCATATTTTCCTTTCATACTTTGTAGCTTAAGCAATCTTCACATTTGCATCACCTTCATACAAGGTTTCCAACTTCTTCCAGATTCCATAAGCAGTCTTCGGATCCATCACATTTGTCATCTCAATATCAGTCAAAGCACTCAACAATGCCTCCTTAGCCTTGATATTATATTTAGCATCCTTGATCTCAATAGAAGTAGTAGTACCATTCTGAGGAATGACATATATTTTTTTTAATGCTCCAGTAGGGATCACCAATGCATCTCAGATGGCACTCCATTTGAGCTTTCCATAAAGAATAATTTGTTCCATCAAATCTAGGACTATCCTTCTTATAAGTCACCATCTCGGATCACCTCAAGTTGTTAAACTTCTTCCAAGGAACCACAAGCTATGATACCAATTGTTGGAAACTCAAGGGTAGACAACTGAGAGGGGGGGTGAATTAGTTGTCACCAAATCATAAACTTATCCAACTTATTAACCTTAATTTTAGATCTGATCATTAATCATGAAAGCATAAACAAACAACACATTAGAAGCACACATAACACCAATATTTTTACATGGAAACCTTGTTAGGGGAAAAACCACAGTGGAGGTCAATCCAAAAGATTATACCCTATTAAAAGTATAAGGAAATATGAATGGGGAATGCACATGCATTCAGGCACACTGCCTAGAGCTCACTGCTCAAATAAAATAAGACTTACTACCCAAGGAAGACACACTGTCTTACAAAAAGATACGGATTAAAACCATCTGGATTTGAACTGAGAAAATATCATCTGCTAATACCTGGTTACAGTTCCGGTTAAGCACATGAACACTTCTTCACTCTTCTTCACTCTCTACTTTTCCTTTGAATGATCTGAACTTTATTTGCACACAAGACTCATACACTTCACAGTCACTCCAACACTCATGCCTTCAAATGATAAAACAATCGCTCTTATATATCTGCAACAAGAAATTACATCACTATAGGTCAGTCACAAAAAGATAATAAAATAATTACAAACAGTCGGCCCAAAACAAATAAATATTATTCATGTGAATCAACCAAGGTTAGCCATAACATAGTGAAGATCGAAAACAACATCTCCAACATGAAAACTCTTCAATTAATTTCTCCTTGAAGATCCACAACACACTTCAACACCTTGTCAGCCAAGAACATGAAAAACATGAACATGCAAGAGAAAATATCGGATCACGAGCACAACGATCAATGAGGACATGCCACAAAGATAGAGAAAAAACTAGAAACATCCACAACCATCATGAAACATTAGAGAAGCATCCACAACAACTAAACTTACTAAAATCACATAATCTTCAATCAAGAACACTAACTGAAGTGACAAAAAAACTATCAGAATGAAAATTACCATAACTCAATCAACTCTTCATGTGGATCTCTGAAAATCAAAGTGGATACATACTCAACAAGAAACCCTTTAGTCCATAACCTTAGAATAGCAACGTATTGAACACACTAATAGAAAGAACTTCACTTCACCACTAACAACCTGTAGCACTTCTTATTACAATTTTCTCAATATCCTTGGCATATACAGCTTCTAATGCAACAATGCTAATAGTGTTGACATCAATGACATCCACATATCAGCAACACAACCACAACATCCAACATTACTCTCCTTTTCTTTTGGCTCACTTCCTCCAACACTCACACTTGCACTTTTTCCTTTGGCTCACTACCTCAAGCACTCAATTACATGCTTTTGTTGGCTCACTACCTTTAGGAATTTACTTATACTCCTTTTCTTTCATCTCACTGCCTTCAACATACATCAAACACTTCTTTGTAAATTCACACTCATTCCTCTACCTTCAACACACTACTTTTGGAATTGCATTGATCACATAGTACTTGAATTATCGCCCTTAATCATACACTTGATCCTTCATTTATACCTTCTGCAACCATCAAAAATATTTTCCTTGTTGACCAAACTAAAAAGTGTAGACGTGAAACATGTGCAGTAGCCAAAATGAGTCAACTCCAAAACATCCAAAAGAAAGGGAAATTGAAAATGGTCTAAGAAAAGAGATAAGCAAGAACAATTTTACCTCTACACACAATTCCATGTTGTTGCACAGCACAAAAACTTGGCACAAACAACTTAAATTACCAAGTCGGCCTAGCAAACACTTAACCCTCAAAATATTAACTCCAGACCATAAGTGGTACTAGAGAGATCAGATGGCATCATTTGGATTAAATCACAAGCATCAAATGATGTTCACAAACATTTCCATGACCTTCTTTAACAACTTCATGCAACATTATGTTGGCATAAGAAAACAGACATAACTAGTATCTCTTGCAAGCCTAGACAAGATAGCCTTGAGATAGAACTTTGATAACTTGAATTTTGGTAAACTTCAACAATTGAAACTCGAAGGAAGATAATAGATAGACATGTTAACTAATCCTTCAACCTGCGATACCATAACCGCAATTGTGGATAAATGTGGAGCATTTCTCTAAACCTTCCATGGCTGCAACAACACAATCTTCACTCTGCTAACTTAGGAAACTTCTATGGTGACGTATATGTTTTGAAAATAGGAACATACATGCTTCACACTTGATTCAATATATCTTCCAAACCAGAAGACCTCATCTTCAAATGTGGAAGAATGTAGAGCATTCTCTAGAGCTTTTTATTGCAACTTCTTGAGCCACTAACTATAAGAGATTCTTTAATACATTTTTCATCAATAGATAGTGAATGCAACATTCACACCATAATTCACTCATACATGAGCAACAAGAAATGTAGAAAAATTGTTATAGCAAGCTCATGACATCCAACATCATACATAATACTTTTGATCAATATTCTGATTGCAACATAGGAAACCATCCGCATACTACCACTTTGTTGACATCAATGACAACACCATCAACAATCTCCATTCTATTAACATCAATAACAACACCTACAACATAATTTAAAAAATGAGGTCCAGTCTCCCACATCCTTGTGGTACTAGAGGGCATGTTGCTCTAGCATCACCATTCATGTAAAAAAAATTACTAGGTACACTAGTTTATAGGGGGGCTACTCGAGTCCTACAATCTAAATAAATAAAATTTTATTTATTTATTTTAATATAGCATGCCACATTCTCTCTTTTACTTAACTCTTTCGTCTTCTATTTTCTTTTTTAGTTAACTCTTCCATTTCTTTATTTCCTTTTTCACTCTACTGCCTCTTTCTTCCAGCTAACTTCTTAATTCTATCTAGTCAACTCTTTTACCTTCTGCATTTCTCTCTGATTAACTCTTACATTTTTATATTTCTTCATCCACTTATCTCTTCCATTTTCCATTTTTGAATGGGAAACTTTCCCGTGCAAATCCTCTCATGCAATCTTGTCTATTGATTTTCTATCAAATTCAGATCGTTGATCATTCCAACATTTCCTATAAATTTGGTTGTCATCCTCTTCACAATGAAACCACAATCTTTGAAATCTTACCATTATTATAATCTTAATCTTAGTGCATTTCTACACATAAAAATCTGAGAGCTACATTCCCAACTTGAAAAGTGAGATATTTAGAAGAACAATGGAGGTGAACCAATGGTGATATGAGAAGGTATAATAGTCATTTTGTTTTTCTTGCCTCTTATTTCATTTTGTGCTCCATGGATATATTAGTTTGGTAAATTCTTGAATCTAACAATTTTATGTGGCTATTGTTCAATATTTGAGCCTATAATTTGATTTCTAGTCTTACACCACACATACTCTGCAAACCTTCCCATTGGGCACATCCACTCATCTTCCAATGGATTCCACCTGTTCATGGTGCATTTTCTCATTTTATGGTCGATCTGCCTCTTATCACATCTGCCTCAATTCTGGCGCATCTACCTAAGCTAAGGTGCAACCACCTATCCTTTATTCTTAGGAAAATCCACACTATAAGTTTGGGTAGATCTACCCCCTAGTATGGGTTTAAATTGAAATAAATGCTAAAAATATATAGTACAAAGGAAAGTTGCACTAGCATACTTGTCCACTATGAATAAATATTCAACAAGCTCCCTTCGGGTATATTTTTGCTCTAAGTATTGGCCTGCGCATCGTAAATAAGCCACTCGACCTTTTACCAAGACTCTGCTGCCCCCTCCACTTGCCTGCTTTGCACTCCCTAGAGGTTTCCATTCCTTAACATTTCAGGAATCCTCGCTATGCTTCCACATGTCATTGTTGCGCATGATCAATGATCCCTTCCCTTCACTTTTGAGTAAAGTTCCACCCACGTGCCACGTGTCACCTTGGTGCAAGTTTTCAAAAGCGAAAGATAAAGGTTCACATGGGTTGTGCTATGCCACCAAGTGTCTCTTCGGCAAGTTTTATTTTTGGGCAACGGATAAAGTGAACCAAATACTGTGACTAGCCACCACATGTTATAATTACTTTATGAGGTGATGACACTTGCCTACTTGACCTTGTCAGGACCACCACCAACATATGCAGAGGATGCACTTGAGCCTAAAATGACTGGATGCTTGGTTTCGAATCTTTTTTATTGCAATGACCTGGAGATATACTCAATTTTGCATCATTGTCAAAGATCGCGAAATATTTTATGTTACCGCTCTCTGAGGCGGTGAGAGTTTTCAGCTATATATACTTCTCCCTGTTTGGGTGAAGGGTCTAGATTTTGAAAAAGGAGAACTGATTTTAGAAAAGACACCAAGCCTTTATTATTGTTTCTATTTATTGAAAAATACTCTCAGACTGTGCCAATTGTTCAACCTTTTTGTTCTTTTATGATATTTGATTATCTTTAGAATGTGTTGTTATTGTTCGATATTTCATTTGAGAACTTCTATAAATTGAATGCAATTTTGTTGGTCTAGATCATGTCTTGTGACTTTTCTTGGCAGTAGGAATGTATGCAATTTTATTTTATGTCAATGAATGGATTATCTATACTTTAATCTTCATTTTTTTCCTTTTTGGAACATTACAAATACCAATCGGGAACTTAGATCTATGATTTATCATGCCTATCACTAAGTCTTGGCGCATCACCTTAGATTAAATTTTATTTTATATATCTGCTTCATTTTCCCTTTCCAAACCCCCATTATAGAAGAAGTCAACTTCTTTAAAAATTCAGAGGTCACTCAATTTAGCACAAAAGGTCCCCCATAAACTGAGTCTCCCATAAGACACTGTTACCTTCTCGATTTTTGGCATAAACAGTTTGTTCTTTTTCTAGCACACCTAGTGGGATAGAGCTTAAATGAAGTTGTACTTTAGAAGGGTGTATGAGCCATCAACCTGTAACTAGATCCCAAACCGCAAAAGACCCCAGTTTACTCATACCACCACTAGGAATAGTGCAGGTCGCAAGTCAGTTGGTAACTATTCTGCTTCCTCTACCTGTTCCTCTAACCATGTTACTAGCTGCCAACAAAAATTATGTGGCATGGGATGCCGAAAGTCCCCTAGTAGCTCCAACAACACCCACTATCTAGGCTACTATCCCAGTCTCAGCTATGAAATTTATTCCCAAGTTTACCAGAGATGGCTTGAGAACACCCGCAAAACATTTGCAAGATGTGGTAGACGTGTGTCTGATGCATGGGATCACCGCTCAGAATGTAGAGTTGAGGCTCCTCACGGAATCCTTCAAAGGAAAAGTGTTGGATTGGTACCAAAAATTTCTAGCTAGCACTATCTGTACCCAGGATGAGCTCAGAGATCTGTTCTATGAGAGTTTTTCAAATGACGGAGATCGCTCCTCACTATACCATCGACTATCTATCATAAAACAAGCTCTCCAAGAAGCTATGATGGACTTCAATGCCCGATTCCACACAAACTGGCAGAGGATCCCTGTTGCTATATGCCCAACTCCTGAGTTGGCATTCATATTTTATTTGAAGTCTTTCAACCCTGACATTTCTATGATGATCAAGTCTTTGAGAGGAGCTACTCTGCCAGATGCTTATAGTTTCGTTATTAAAGCCAAGAATCATTTGATAGATTGTGAAAAGTTGCCTCCTTGGCTCATCATGCCAATATTTCCTAAAATATCGATGCCTGCATAGAAAGTCGCATCAATGAGTGCACCTGCACCTCCCCAATCAATGTACACATATGTGACAACACCACAAAATGTTGCCTCTACATCCAATTCTTCCAAGGATGAAATGAGTGATCTTAAAGAAATGTTGCAGACTATGTAAAATAACATAAGCAACCTCAAGTGAAACCAATCAATGCCTCTAAAGCCTGCCTATCAAAATTATCAAGGCGGGCGGTCTTCATATCAATAGAATTAGTACCAAGGCATTTCCCGCACTAATCCATAGCTTTGACTGCCAACGAAATAGTACCAGTACCTACTCCACTGGTGAGTGCTTCACCAAGATTGAGTAGGGAATTGGCCACAGGACAAAATAACCTTATCAATGATATCAATCGATGGTGCTTCCCTTGCAGTGATGCACACATGCCCCGGAACTGTCCATGTGGCAACTTACAACAAAAGGTGGTGGAGCAACACAGCTAAGGTGCAACGTTAGACCACATATTATATGTATATGCCTCACCACAAATGGAGAGTGTGGTTCTTATGACACAAATGCAAGGAATGTTCCTAGAACAAGAATCTGACATCACTTCTGATTACATGCTCTTCTCATGGATGGAGGAAGAAGAAACGATGTTTGTTAATGATACATTCGTATCCAAAATGTTGCAAGTGAAATCTGACTATAACACTCACTCAAAGAGGAGATTTACTAGTGAATCAATTGCCCCACAACTATCCAGTCCACAACTAAAAGTGTTTTCAATCAGATACCTGGCACTTCCACTATGCTGCTACAATATCAGCCATGGAAGGAAATTATCATAATGAGAGAAAAGGAGTAGAAACCTCTAAGTTTTCCACCTTTTAATGTGGTGGAATAATTGAAGAAATCGTCTGCTAATGTGTCTCAGTGGGACATTCTATCTATCCCAGAGTAAAAGACGTTATTACAGAAGGCTCTTCAAGCAGAGATCAATGCAACGCCAATGGAGCAGTTAGCCAATGCAAAGGTTGTTGATCAACTATCTCCTGCTAAAGTCCTTATGAATAACACAACAGAAGCCCCTGCTGAATTCAGAGGTAAGTCAAAGCCCCAACCCTTCTTCTTAATTCTCATTATAGGGAAAAAGTTATTGCACAATGCTATGATTGATTCTGGTGCTAGCACCACGGTTATGCCTAAGCAAATAGCTAAAGATTTAGGACTCAGCAATAAACCTATGAAAATGGGAGTAATCCAACTTGATAGAAATAGAGTTGAAATTGTAGGTATGATCAAGGCACTTCATTTAACTCTATTTGCTTGCCCTAGTATCACTGTACCACAAGACATTGTGATCATAGATGTTCCTCCCATGTTCGGCCTCTGTCTATCCTGAGAATTTACTTCAAGGGTGGGCGGATACCTATCCCTGGATTGGTCACATTTGATTCTCAAAACCAAGCATGGTGCAAAAATGAAGATAGAATCAGAAGTGTTACATTCTGAACATGTAGCGGATGAGGCCATGATTAATTTTGAAGCTACGCATACCTCTATCACCAAGCAAGAAATGTATTGTGTTGAATTACTAGAGGAAGAAAAGGTGATTGGAGACCGAAATGATCAAGAGGATGCTCTTTTAAGTGAACATATGGACAACAACCCTTTCAACAATTACCATACTATAGGATTGGGCACCTATGTAATCTATGATGAAGATCAGGTGCTCTCGAAGGTGGCCAAGCACTTGAGCTATGGACACTGTACTTTGATAGGGCAAGATGCAAAGTAGTTGCCGGAGTGGGGATATGTTTGATATCCCCACAAAATGAAAAAATACTAAGGTCTTTCTGCTTCCAGTTCACCTGTTTGAAAAATGAAGCCAAATATGAAGGATTAGTTCAGGGTTTAAGCCTTGTGGAGTGAATGGGAATTAAGCAATTAATGGTGTTCAGAGATTTTGAACTGGTGGTCAACCAAGTCTGGGGAATTTTCGCAGCAAGGAATGTCCACATGAGATCCTATTGGCATCGATTCTAGGACCTAGTTGAGGGTTTTGAAGCCTTCAACATTCAGACTATTTCCTAAGACCAAAATGGTGATGCGGATCACATGGCAGCAATCAAATCCTAGTTCTATCTTGCTTTCAACCTTATACATAACAAACACTCTATACAAGTAATAATCCGACCAGCGGTTCCCGGTAATGATCAAATTTGACAGGTGTTTGAAAGTGATGAACACATTGCTTTGTTCATCCAACAGTCAGGGGAGTTCGCTGATCAAATCCAACCAAAGATCGCAGAGGCTTATGATGGACAAATCATGTAGCTCAAATCTAACAAGCTTCTGAAAGGATTGGTTACTCTCGAATTTTTTTTTGATTGTGATGATGCAAGAAATGACAGATGGAATTTTTTGGCAGACAAAAGTGATTATGTAGACCTTCGGCTCTCAGACGACAGAAACCTTTGAGTTGGGAAAGATGTCCCGCACCATGATAAAGAAAGGCTCATCAATTTATGCGAGAAATATGGAGTAGTAGCCTGGTCCTATGATGACCTAAAGGGATATGATCCTGACATCATCCAACACATGATCGAGTTGACAGAAGGTGCAAAACTAGTCTGACAAAAGAAGAGGCCAATAAACCCCAAAATTGAAGCACTAATGGTGCAAGAGCTAACAAAGCTAATCAAGTCACGAATTGTCTTCTCAATAAAGCATAGCACATGGGTATCCAATCTGGTCCCAGTCTGAAAGAAGAATGGAGATATCTACTTGTGTGTGGAATTCTAAGACCTGAACTGAGCATCCCTGAAGTATCATTATCCACTGCCTTCTGTGGAGACAATCCTACAAACAATGGCAGGATCAAAAAAATTTTCTCTGCTTGATGGCTTCTCCGAATATAATCAGATCCAAGTTAAAGAAGAGGATCAACACGACTAAATTCACTACAAAGTGGGGAACATTTGCATATGCTAAAATGCCTTTTGGTTTATCCAACGTAGGGGCGACATTCCAACGAGCAATGGACATCCCTTTCAGTGAGCTGATAAATAAGATTATCCTAATTTATTTAGATGATCTTACTATGTTTTCTAACTCTAAGGATGATCATTTTGATCACTTAGAAATGGTTTTTCAGAAATGCTAGGATTTTGGGGTTTCCTTGAATCCAAAAAAATGTGTATTTGAAGTCTCACAAGGAAAGCTATTAGGACATGTGGTGTCCAAAGAAGGAGTTTGAATCAACCTCGATCGGGTGAAATCCATCAAGGAATTTCCCCTTCCAGTTAACAAGAAAGGTGTTCAATCCTTTCTCGGAAAGGTAAATTTTGTTAGCAAGTTTATTTCCAACTTTGCGGGAATAATTAATCCAATCACCCTGATGCTAAAAAAAATAAAGCATTTAAGTGGACAAAGGAAGCTAGGGAAGCCTTCGAAAAAGTTAAGGATGCTATCTCCTTAGCTTCGGTACTACTTAATCCAGAATTATCTAAGGAATTTATAATGTATGTATTCAGTAGCAAGTCCAGTATTGCTACTATCTTAACTCAAAAGGATAATGAAGGAAAAGGAGAACATCTGGTGGCATTTTACTCTTGGACCCTGAAGGAATATGAGATGAATTATAATTTTGTTGAAAGGAAAGCCTTTGCAATAGTAAAGGGACTTAAAAAAATCCACCATCTAATTTCCTACAACAAAGTGATTTTCTATGTTGCGCACTCCAGTGTGCATGAATATATCATCAAGGGAGAAATCACAAAAAAAAGAGCTAATTGGATCACCAAGATCCTTGAATATGACATTGAGGTTAGACCCATTAAAACTATCTGTGGAAAAGGACTATGCAAATACATGGCACATGACGAAGAGATACCCGCTGAGGAAGAGCAACCGGAGCTTGTTCTAATGAATGAGCCAGGGTCTGAGGGTTGCTGGCTAACAGATAGAGTGAGGTTTATGCAAACAAGAAAGTATTTGTCAGGTCTTTCCTCGCAAAAGAGGAGATACTATCGACTGCAGAATTGCAGATATGTGCTAGTGGAAGGGGTCCTTTTCAAAAGGAATTTCAATGGTCTCCTCCCGCGATGCATTACTGCAAAGCAACCAAAGAGAATCCTTGACACTTTCCACAATAGTGTTGTAGGAGGACACTTCTCCGCTAAGACCACCACCATCAAAATCATGTGCGTAGGTTACTATTGGCCCACAATTTTCAATGACTCTCACTCCTTGGTGAAATCTTGTAAAGAATGCCATTTTTTTACAGGAAGAAGGAAGAATTTTCAAATGCCTCTCAAGCCTATAGTGGCGGATGAACCATTTGCACAATGGGGCTTGGACTTCATCAAGATGATCAATCCCACTTCCAGTGCTAAGCACAAGTGGATTCTGACGGCTACAAATTATTTCACAAGATGGACAGAGGTCACTCCACTTAAAAATGCAACAGAGGAAGAGATAGTGGATTTCATTGAAGAGCTAGTGACAAGGTTCAGCCCTCCAAAGACTATAATTTCTGATAATTCCAAAACTTTCCTAGGCGCAAAGGTATGTCACTTTACATTAATGAATGGCATATTCCTTAAGACATCATCCCACAGGAAAACAGCCTAGCTGAGTCAACGAACAAGAACCTAGTCTGACTCCTTAAAAGAATTGGTTCAGAGCACCAGAGAGAATGGCACAAAAACCTCTAAGTGTCTCTTTGGGAAGACCACATAACTCCTAAGCAAGTCCTTAAGACTTTGTCTTATGAGTTGGTATACGGGAAAGAGGCACTGTTTCCTATATCTATGGAGATTCCAACACTTCAATTGTTGAAATCCCTCGAGATAGAACAAAATGGCGCCATGGAGGTTCAGCTTGCTAAACTATTAGAAGTACAAGAAAAAAGGGAGAAATCCTTAATAGCCATGACAAACCGCCAACAAGTGGTCAAGCGATGGTTTGACAAGAGGTCGTCTGACCAAGGCCTAAAGTGTGGAAACTTAGTGCTGAAATTTAATGAAAGGGTTGCTAAGCCAAGTCAGCATGGAAAGCTTGATAGCCTGTGGGAAGGTCCATTTAAAATCATTAAGTGCAAAGAACATAATGCTTTCAAATTAGAAATCATGGAATAGGAAGCCTTGGGAATTCTGGTCAATGGGATTCATCTTAAGTTGTTCCATTGAGTGGCAGAGTTTTGCTATTGTATATATGTGAAAAATGCTTTTATTTTTCTTTCCCTTTGTGTTGGCTAGTCTTTTTTAAAATTAATTTGTGTTTCGGCAGAAAGCAACCCATCATTATGGAGAATAGGGCAGTAAAATTACTTTGCAGCAACAATAAAAAAAACCCATATGCAAAGTAAACAAACAAATATGTTGAATGAAAAGGAACCCATGCGACAGATATGCTGAAAGAGAAAGAGCCATGAATTTTATAAAGATATATGTTATTATATATATTCTTTCATTTTGACATGGTGAAAATGGCTAAAAAGCCATAGTTCAAAAAGTATATGGTTATACGTGATATTCTTTTCATATATACTATATGTATGGCCTTTTCTAGGCTTATATACAAAAACTAGAAATGGGTGGTGTATTCTTAACAGCAAAAAACAAGGAGACAAGGAAGCATTTCATCCAAGAGCATGGGCAGCAACAATCAACGCATTAATGCCAGTGTCTACCATGTCTTCATTAGTAGCTACATTAGCAGCAGAAGCATAATCATTTGGAGCAACCACCATTGGCGGAGGGAACACCAGGTTCCTGAAGTTAGTGTACCAATCAATGTTGTAGAATGGCACTACGTTGTAAATGCAGAGAAAAAAGTGCAAGGCATGGGTAACCCTCAGTTGGTGCTCGTTGTGTGTCTGGAGGCGGAATACACTAGAAACAACAGCCACATGATGACCATTTTGTTGATGGTGTTTTCTGCACAACAACTCAGACAAGATACAAGTATCCTATCTCTCTTGAAAGGTAAATCTCTATCAGCAAGCCTCAAGAGATAACCCCAAGGTCTCTAATGTTAGGTCTTGAAAATGCATAAACAACTCAGTGATAAATGTGAAAATGTTGGTAATCACAAAGGGACCTTACTACAAGCAAATATTGAATCCTCTAATTTATCAGATCTAGCAATATGATGATACTTCAATCCTAAATCTAACTTGAATGACAAAGAAATAGAAAAAGAGTGAAGGTTTTAAGAGACTTCTAAATTTAACACTAACACTAAGATTAACAATGCAAATGATTAACACTTGAAATGGACCAATCCCTCATAAACTAATTCCTGCTTGACCTAGATGAGTCTACAATCTCACAGAAATAGTGCAATCTTCTATGGTATTAAATATTTTCAGATCATGAATGGTGCAGGAGCACCTACTTGAGTACAAGCACAAATCTTGAAGTATTGTTTTAAATCTATTTTATTTTTGTTGTGCAAGGTTATAATGCCTTTTAGGATGTGTAAGGGAACCTTTTCAGAGCTTAGGTTTAAATTTGAATAAGTCAGGGATCTTTGTGTGCTTGATTCCTAAAGTTTTGGTTAAAATTGCAAAACACAGTGTGTTTTCGAACACACATCTTTTCTTTACTTTTGAGCCCGAAACTGAAAACCTAACGGTTTTCTTGTGATGGTAAAGAAATCATCGACCATTTTTGAGGTGGTTGGATGTTTTTTGGATGGGATATTTTTTCTGGAAAATAAGTAGAAGTCACTTTCAGCGTGTAAACTCCGCTTTTCTCTGTTTTTTTATTGTTTTCTGCAAGAGAATGTATTGATCAGTAGTCTTTTAATGTTCAGCATGTATTGTGGATTGTTTTAAAGTATTGTGTTAGCATAGGAACTATGTCATATTCGTTACAGAGTTTGTATTTACTGTGTTTGTCTTTAAGTATCAATTCTGACTGGTAAAGATAGGATAATGGAGTTTTAGCGGAATTACCACTGTCCTCAAGCATGAGTTCATTGGAAATGAAGCTAGACTCCATTGCTGTACATAAAATAGAAGTAGGAAACTGTAGAAGATTTGATGGCATGCAAAGAGACTAATTCCTAGGCGAGCATTCATGCCCGATTAGGAAAAGAACATTGTTTTTACACAACTCCAATGCAGGGATGTTGAGATCTATTCAATGCGGGTTGAATAAAGATTGCAGGGACCTTTTAAGGGTCTGACAGGAGGCGTGAGTCATTAGAATTTCAATTTGGTGGTTGTAGGATGAGGACAGCTCAATGTATGTTCAAGAAAAGGCTTGGAAAGCCCTACAATCCCATGAAATCAGCATCAGACCTATGCACGGCCTGAGAGGGTCAGAAGTCACAAGAACTTTGAAGAATGCCAAATTTGAGTCAGGGAACCCTCCTTGAGTTTCTGGTGTCCACCGAGCTGAAGGGTGAGATAATTTAAGAAGAAACCTAATAGGCTTATGCTTACAAGCCCTCCTAAAACCCTAGGGTTTTGAGGCAGCGATAGAGGAAAGAAGGGTTGTGCTAGGACAAGAGCCCTTCCTAGACTTTTGACAGTGATTTTTAAGCCAACTAAACTAATTCACACCCCTGCAACAAGGTTGGGTAGAATGGAAGATTGACTGGTCTTTAGAGGAATAAGGGCTAGTTGGTGCATGTGGAGAAAGAGCATCAAGTAATGTTTGGTAGCAGCAGCAAATTTGAAATGATAGCAGGGTTGCTAAGGTAAACCGGGGGTGCCTCAAAAATAGAGGACCTATAGGTTGTAGGGTGAATGAACTAGCACCTTAAGGAGTTCTTAAGACAAAGACTCAAGCAGTGAGATAGTATTTTCTCATATCAACCCTTCTTCTATCAGATTGGTATCAGAGCAGTGAAAGATTTGGGAAGTAGCAACTTATATGTCAGAGGAAGTTGAATCAAGTGAACCGCCCAAGATGGTGACAAACGCACAGTTAGCCAAGATGGTTGAAGAGAAAGAAGAGGATAACAAATCTCTAAAGGAAAGAATAGAATAGCTGGAAGAAGCACTAAACAAGGTGAAATTGGAAGGCAAAGTGCCAAAAGAAGAAGAGGTTGCAGAGGAAGAAAAAGTCCCTGAACCTGACCTTGTTCTCGAAGAGGAGCCTTTCTTGAAGGCATTAAAAGCCCTAAGTGGAAAAGGACTTGAGGGTGTCCCACTATTCCATGGAAAGATGGATCCCGATCTAGTCTTGGACTGGATAGATGGAATGGAGAATCACTTCGAATGTGATGGAGTCACAGAAGCACAGAAGGTGAAGGTTGCAAAATCAAGGTTGAGAGGATCATCCCTGACTTGGTGGAAATTTGTCCAGACTGAAAGGGAGAAACAAGGTAAGCAGCCCATATCAACCTAGAAAGGAATGGTTGCTAAAGTGAAAGAAGCCTATATGCCAGATGATTTTGAAATTCAGCTCCACAAGAAGAGGCAGAATTTAAGACAAAAAGACCAAGATGTAAACACCTACACAGAAGAGTTTCAAAAGCTTTGTTTGAGATCAAATGTGGCAGAAGATGAGAGCCTAAAAGTGGCTAGATACCTTAACAGATTGAAGTGGAATATACAGGAAGAGATGGCTTTGCTCAGCCCCAAGAGAGTCCACCAATGTTATCAGCTGGCTATTAAGATTGAAGAAAGGAATAAAAAGAAGCATGATCAGTCCTCTAAGGGCAGAGGAAGAGGCAGAGATCAAAGAGGACAGTGTGGAGGTTACCAAGGAAGAGGTAATGAACAAAGAAGCCAAGGTGAATCAAAGCTTACTGAGCATGGAGGTGAAACCTCATCAAGAGGAGGATTTAATAGAGGAAGAGGACTACAAGGGGGTTCAAACAGAGGAAGAGGAGTAGGCAGAAGTAACTCCTACTTTGCCACCATGGAGTGTTATCACTGTAATTAGCTAGGCCATCCAGCTTATAGGTGCCCAGAGAAAGCTTCATCTAGCAATGAGAAAAGAGTAGCTTATGCACAAGAGGACACCATGAGTGTAAAGACACCTGAGATCAGTCACATAGAATCAGAAGTAGGTGAAAATTTGATGTTTAATAGAGTGCTGATCAAACAACCGGTCAAGGAAGAACCCAAGCAAAGGAGAGCTTTGTTTAGAGCAAGGTGCAAGATATTGAGAAAGGTATGCAAGGTTATTGTAGATTCTGGTTCTACGGACAATATCATCTCTGAGGAGGTAGTAACTAAGTTAAAATTGCAGAAGGTACCTCATACCAATCCTTACAAGGTCACTTGGCTGAACAAAGGGTAGAGTGTCTTAGTGAATGAGCAGGTTATAGTGGAATTTTTGATTGGAGGCTATAAAGACAAGCTGATTTGTGATGTACTGCCCATGGATGCATGCCATCTTCTTCTTGGCAGGCCATGGCAATATGATAGAGGTGATGTATATCATGGGAAGGAGAATACCATAGAATTCACAAAGGATGGAAAAACCTTCAAGTTGCAATCATTGGTTGAGGATGATGAAGGGCAGTCTAAGGTTCCAAACATTATGTTGAGCAGTGGCAAGGAGTTCATCAAGGATCTACACCAAGGGAATGAAGGGTATGTGATCATGATGCAGCCCAAAGAAGAGGAAAAGGCTGAAAGGACAGTGTTACCAGCAGCAATCCAAAACTTGCTTGACAAATACAAGAGCATAGTGAGTGATGGAACACCATCAAAACTACCACCCAAGAGAGCAATAAGTCATCAAATTGACTTCATACCTGGAGCCTCATTTCCTAACAAAGCAACATACAAACTGACCCCAGAGCAGAATCAAGAGGTGGCAAGACAAGTGGAAGAGTTGTTGAATCAAGGTCTGATTCAAAAGAGTATTAGTCCATGTGCAGTCTCAGTTGTTTTGGCAACAAAAAAAGGAGGTAAATGGAGACTTTGTACTGATTCTAGAGCAATTAATAGGATCACTATTAGGTATAGATTCCCAATACCTAGAATTGAAGATTTAATGGATTGCCTTGGAGGTGCAAAATTCTACACCAAGCTAGATCTTAAGAGCGGGTATCACCAAATCAGAATTAAGGAGGGTGATGAATGGAAGATAGATTTTAAGACAAATGATGGTTTGTATGAGTGGAAAGTGATGCCAATTGGCCTCTCAAATGCCCCTAGCACGTTCATGAGACTAATGAATGAGGTGCTTAAAGATTTCACAGGGATTTTTGTGGTAGTCTACTTGGATGACATACTGATTTTCAGTAAGACAGCAGAAGAACATTTGAAGCATGTAGAGATGGTACTCAAAAGGTTGCAAGAAGAACAGTTGGCAATCAATCTTGAGACATGTGAGTTCTTCAAACAAGAGCTTGTGTATCTAGGCTTTGTGGTATCCCAAGGAACGCTGAAAATGGATCTAAGTAAGGTGGAAGCTATCCTAAACTAGCCTACACCAACCACATCAACTGAGGTAAGAAGTTTTCATGGTTTGGCTCAATTTTATAGGAAGTTTATAAGGAATTTTAGTGGTATATGTGCACCAGTGTTAGATACAATCAAGGGTGGTCAGAAAACAAAGTTTAAGTGGACTTTAGAAGCTGATAAATGGTTTCAAAAGTTGAAAAAAGAAGTGGCAACACAACCTATCTTGTTATTGCCTAGTTTTGATAAATTGTTTATAGTTGAGTGTGATGCAAGTGGAGTAGCAGTAGGAGTCCTTAGTCAAGAAGGTAGACCTATAGCCTTCTTTAGTGAAAAACTCAATGAAGCTAAGCAAAAATACTCCACCTATGATCTGGAACTTTATGCTTTAGTGCAGTCCCTTAGGAAATGGAGGCATTATTTATTGCCCAAAGAGTTTGTGGTTTTCACGGATAACTAGGCACTTAGTTATATCAATACCCAGGAGAAGTTAAGCAATAGACACTTGAAATGGATGGAGTACATTCAAGCCTTTACATTTACCATTAAGCACAAGAAGGGATAGCAAAAAAAAGTGGCAGATGCATTAAGCAGGAGGATGTTGACAGTCCAAGAGATACAGTTGAAAAGCATTGGATTGGAAAGTTTTAAAGATCTCTATGGTGATGATGAAGACTTTTCTGAAGCCTACAAGGTATGTTTAGACTTTGCAAATCATTTTCACAGTCAATATGCTGATTATACATTGAAAAATGGGTTGTTATTCAAGGGAAATCTGTTATGTGTCCCAAGAGGATCAATGAGGGAAAATTTGATCCAAGAAAAACACAATGGCAGTCTTAGTGGGCATTTTGGTATTAACAAAACTTTAGAGCTGGTACAAAGGTTTTATTATTGGCCTAAGTTAGCACAAGATGTCAGAAAATATGTTGAATAGTGTGTTGTTTGCATGAAAGCAAAAAGGGGAGCTAGCAATGTTGGGTTGTATCAGCCCTTGCCTATTCCGAACAGACCATGGGAATGTGTGAGCATGGATTTTGTGGTGGGTCTTCCCAAGACTAAATCTGGTTTTGACAGTGTTTTTGTAGTTGTGGATAGATTTAGCAAGATGAGTCACTTTATTCCTTGCAAGACTACACATGATGCAAGTTACATTGCCCATCTTTTCTTTAGGGAGATAGTAAGAATCCATGGATTGCCATTGAGTACTATTTCTGACAGGGATGTGAAATTCATGAGCCATTTTTGGAAAACATTGTGGAGCAGATTGGGAACTAATTTGTCATTTGGATCAGCTTACCATCCTCAGACCGATGGTCAAACCGAGGTGGTTAACAGAGTGTTAGGTAACCTATTGAGGTGCTTGACAAAGGAATATGGACAGACCTGGGATATGGTGATTTCCCAAGCTGAATATGCATATAATGATAGTGTGAACAGAACTATAGGAAAAAGTCCATTTGAAGTTGTGTATGGGATGCATCCAAGGGGAATTTGTGAGCTCAGAGACCTTGGAACAATGGAGAATAGGAGTGGACATGCAGAAGACTTCACTCAAACCATGAAGGAGATTCATGAGCAAGTTAAGAAGACAATTACAACAGCAACACAAAAGTTGAAGGATAAAGTTGATGAGTCAAGGAGAGATGTGCAGTTTCAAGTGGGTGATTATGTGATGGTTCACCTCAACAAATCCAGATTGTAGAAGGTAATTTCCACCAAGTTGCAAATGAAGCGGGTAGGACCATGCAAGGTGTTAGCTAAGTATGGAAATAATGCATACAAGGTAGAACTTCCATCGGATTTGGGCATATCTCTAGTCTTCAACGTTGCTGATTTGATCAGGTACAAGGGTACAGTCAATGATGAAGTTTAGAACAGTCAGGAAATCTTTAAACATATTAGTAATATACCCCTTCCAAGTCAAGAGAAATCTCAGGAAGAGAAGGTCTTGGGGTCCAGGGGGAAGAAAGCAACACGACACAAGGCATATATGGAACACCTTGTCAAGTGGAGAGGAAAAATTGAATTTGAGGCTACCTGGGTTGAAGAAGTAGATTTCAAGAAGTACGGAATTGATCCATCACTGCTAACACCTCAAGTTCCTTGATCTTCGTGCTGAGAGGGGGAGAATGGTGCAGGAGCACCTACTTGAGTACAAGCACAAATCTTGAAGTATTGTTTTAAATCTATTTTATTTTTGTTGTGCAAGGTTATAATGCCTTTTAGGATGTGTAAGGGAACCTTTTCAGAGCTTAGGTTTAAATTTGAATAAGTCAGGGATCTTTGTGTGCTTGATTCCTAAAGTTTTGGTTAAAATTGCAAAACACAGTGTGTTTTCGAACACACATCTTTTCTTTACTTTTGAGCCCGAAACTAAAAACCTAACGGTTTTCTTGTGATGGAAAAGAAAGCCTCGACAATTTTTTAGGAAGTTGGATGTTTTTTGGATGGGATAGTTTTTCTGGAAAATAAGCAGAAGTCACTTTCAGCGTGTAAACTCCACTTTTCTCTATGTTTTTATTGTTTTCTGCAAGAGAATGTATTGATCAGTAGTCTTTAAATGTTCAGCATGTATTGTGGATTATTTTAAAGTATTGTGTTAGTGTAGGAACTGTGTCATATTCGTTGCAGAGTTTGTATTTACTGTGTTTGTCTTTAAGTATTAATTCTGACTGGTAAAGATAGGATAATGGAGTTTTAGTGGCATTTCCACTGTCCTCAAGCATGAGTTCATTGGAAATGAAGCTAGACTCCATTTCTATACATAAAATAGAAGTAGGAAACTGCAGAATATTTGACGGCATGCAAAGAGACTAATTCCTAGGCGAGCATTCATGCCTTGTTAGGAAAAGAACGTTGTTTTTACACAACTCCAACGCAGGGGTGTTGAGATCTATTCAATGCGGGTTGAATAAAGATTGTAGGGACCTTTTAAGGGTCTGACAGGAGGTGTGAGTCATTATCATTTCAATTTGGTGGTTGTAGGATGAGGACAGCTCAATTTATGTTCAAGAAAAGGCTTGGAAAGCCCTACAATCCCATGAAATCAGCATCAGACCTATGCACAGCCTGAGAGGGTCAGAAGTCACAAGAACTTTGAAGAATGCCAAATTTGAGTCAGGGAACCCTCCTTGAGTTTTTGGTGTCCACTGAGCTGAAGGGTGAGATAATTTAAGAAGAAACCTAATAGGCTTATGGTTACAAGCCCTCCTAAAACCCTAGGGTTTTGAGGCAGCGATAGAGGAAAGAAGGGTTGTGCTAGGACAAGAACCCTTCCTAGACTTTTGACAGTGATTTTTAAGCCAACTAAACTAATTCACACCCCTGCAACAAGGTTGGGTAGAATGGAAGATTGACTGGTCTTTAGAGGAATAAGGGCTAGTTGGTGCATGTGGAGAAAGAGCATCAAGTAATGTTTGGTAGCAGCAGCAAATTTGAAATGA
Organism: Sequoia sempervirens; assembly: GCA_007258455.2. NCBI lineage: Eukaryota > Viridiplantae > Streptophyta > Pinopsida > Cupressales > Cupressaceae > Sequoia > Sequoia sempervirens. Next base: position 278,575,121 of record VDFB02105785.1, on the reverse strand, counting down.
TAGCAGGGTTGCTAAGGTAAACCGGGGGTGCCTCAAAAATAGAGGACCTATAGGTTGTAGGGTGAATGAACTAGCACCTTAAGGAGTTCTTAAGACAAAGACTCAAGTAGATAGATAGTATTTTCTCATATCAACCCTTGTTCTATCAATGAACCTTCATCCAAAACAACCCTATTGCAATTGAAATGAATAAACCTTCACAATTGAACTAAGCACAATGAACATAAGGTCCAGGCTAACTTTGCAAAGCAACCAACAATCAGCTAGCTGCAAAAAGTGTGGACCAGGGATTGCTACAAACACTTCTGTTGGTTGAATATTTTGTAAACTTAGGAGGTTTGACAAAATGGTGATTTCAACACAGTGTGTGAGTTAAACTCTCCTATTTCAGGGAAGGCTCCCCCTATCTAATCAACTAAAAAAAAATATGGGTGGAATGATAATATTTCCTCTTGTTTCAGGAGAGATTAAACTCTTTTCTCTTCATAGAAAAGTATCATGAACTTTTAAATAAACTATAACAGCAGCTTGAAATAAAATCAGTAGAAAGGAAATGAAGTTTCCTGAAAGCTCAAAGACTTTTGTCACTTCCTTCGGGATGGGAAAACAACTCCAAGCGCAAAGCCTTGAAAATCTACAATCCTATCTACCCTTTTGTAAGATAATTCTAATGATAATATACAACATAAGACAGCACAAAGTCTGCGAATATGATGTATCTATTAACTACTATGAACGAGAATCATTACGAGCACAAAGACTTGCAATTCTTCTTAACTTCTAAATTATGAATTCAATCTTCAACATTTACAGCACAAAGACTAAAAAATATTTTGATTGAAGCTCTCCCTAGCAATCTTCTACAATCTCCAAATGATCACAAAGTAATGCTCCAAAATGACAAAAGAACACAATGGAAGCAAAGTAGGATTCCAACACAAAGTCTGAAATCTGTAACTCCTTGATATTATTTGAAAAAGATAAACTTATAACTATAAAGCTCAAAGTCTTTATGACTACAAATTTCTGCAGAATTTTCTTGCTTGCCAAAAAGATACAAATTACAAAGGACCCCCTCAAGTATTTATAGGAGAGAGGTCATGAGAAAAAGGTGGGAGGATCCCAACTAACTTCAAAAATTCTCTCAACCACCAACTACTTGCAATTGACTTATTCCAAATTACAAGTCCTATTGTAATTTGACTTGTAACTTGATTACATGTAATTACATTTTACAAAAATGCAAGTGAAAGAAACACTTGCGATTACAAAATTTGTTTTTGCATGTAGTTTGTTGAAAACAAAATACATAAAGATAATTGAAATTGTTCTAAGTGTCCAAGACATGAATCTAACTACATCATCCTTCATCTGCGATGATTTTCATGCTGCTTCAAGATTTTAGAACTTGAAGTATTCAGGATTGGTGAAGACATCTCGAACTTGGAATGGGAATTTGCATTCTTAATGATATTTGTGTCCTTGGTGAACTTCAACCTTATCACAGGCTTGGAGTAGTACCATTTATTTAGGAAGGAAGTTCTTCTCTTTGTTGCGTTCTTTTTCCATGCTTAATTCACTTTATCCCTAGATGGTTTCATGAGGATTATTGACCTTCGGGCAGCTCCATGAATTACTGTTGTATCTCTTCTTCTTTTGTTCACTGATGAAGAACCCATAACACCTTATTCAAGATGAAATTGTTATAAAACAATGCTCATTCCTTGATGTGTTGGTTTGATAGATCATGTGTGCAAACAAGACTGACAAGGGAAGGGATAAATTGATGCAAAAATGGGATCACAAGTGAATTTTGGGTTTTTGGAAGCTGGCTGCAAGTGAAAGGTATAATCAGGATTTTGGGAAGCCATTGCAAGTTAAAAAGCGCAAGGTAGGAAAAATGAGAGGTCATTGCAAGTTTTCATTTTAACTTGTAACCTTGGTCAAAATCTCCTAATTGTAATCAGATTATGAAAACCCAATTTTCAACCAAGGACATCATTTTTGCAGAAAATGATAATGATGATGAAGAAAAATGGTAATGGAAAATAAATATGAAATGAAGGCAAATGAATGAAAAGCAAATGGGATGGAAAAACACGTTTCCAACTACGGTAGAGAATAATGTGTATAGAATGAAAGAGAAAGTTGTTTCCATAAAACACATTTTTGTAAAATGAAGGCGAGTGAAGAGAAGGCGTTTTTAGTATAAAAATAAAAATGTGTTTTTGTGTATTTACAAATGTAAGGAATGAAGAAATAATAGAAAAAAGGTGAATGTATTGGAAAAGAATATGACGTTTCTGTATATAACAGTTTAACATGTGAAGGAGATGAAGAGAAACGCGTCTTTATTCAAGACATTTTCTTCTTTAAACAAAGAATGTTGGAATCAAAGGAAAAACACATGAATGTAAATCACGTTTTTCATACAAAGATGATAAATAACAGAAAACGTTATAAAGAAATAAGGAAATAAGCAACATACCTGAAAATGGGAAGAAAAACGAAGAAGAAAACCCTAGGCGTGTTTACAAACTTAGCAAAGAAAAAGACTTGAATATTAACAGCTGAAAGCCCGATTTTAAAACTCCTAGATCTGTGAAATCTGCTTGAAATAAGGAAGACAAATGAAATAGAACTCGAACTATTCTGATCAGGAATGGCATCGAACTTTTGAGAGCTCTTTGCAAGTGATTCAACATGAAATCAGGTCTTTTGAGGTATTTGCAAATGACTTAGTATAAAATCGGGCTTTTCAAAGACAAATGCAAGTTACTTTTAATAAAATCAGACCTTTCTAATGATATTGCAAGTATTTGACTAAAATCGGACCTTTTTAATCACTTTACAAGTGAAATCGGGCTTTTTGCATGCTATTGCAAGTAGAACAAAAGAAAATCGGGTCTTTTTCACATATTTGCAAGCAAAACAAAAGAAAAAGAATAAAGGTCGGACCTTTTTGAGACACTTGCAAGTTATTTAAATGAAATTGGAATTTTTAAATGCCATTGCAAGTAACTTAAATGAAAAAGTAACTTGTAATGGACTTAAAAAGTTCCTATACTTGCAATATAACCAAAAAGTTCCTATTACTGACTTGCAGTGAAGCTCAAAATCTCCTACTTGCAGTGATGTCAGAAAAACCCGAAATTAACCAAAAATACACTAAAAAAGACTCAGAATTTAACAAAAACAGACGAGAATGCGTAAAAAGTGATAACCCAAAGGATTATAGACTTAAAATTGAGATCTTCCAATCTTTGCACCTCGTAAAATGTGCCTTAGAAGAGAAAATCTTCAAATTTTATCAAAATTTTGATAGGTTATCCCAATTTTTAACAAGTCAAAAATTAGAGACAACAACTTCAAGCATCAAACCATAAGAACCATTGAATCATATCTAATTCTAAATCTAACATATATCTAATATTTCTCAAGCAATCTCAAAAGATAGAACAACAAGAACCATGCAAGATAAATCAACACAAGAGAATTCACCAAAAGCACAATGTCTTCAATTGTATTGAATCACCCAATAACAACAACAATTCCAGTGTTCTATGTTACAACACTTGCTCAAAATGAACTAACTTCTAACTATTGATCTACTGCTTAATTCGCTCCAATATCCAAAACTATCTATCTATCTAGCCCTTAAAAATGAGGCAAAATTCCAAATTTATAGAAACCCCCCAAGGCATGTCAGCCTAATTCAATAATAATAAATGGCCATAAAATAAGTTAGCCAAGAGGAATTTAAAATAAGATTACAATATGCATTAAATGCATGAACTCCATCCAGGTTGGCCTGGGATCTCCAACATAATTCGAACCAAAGCATGTGAAGGAGGGAAAATAATAGGGAAGCACAAATTCCAATGTAGCCTTGTATTAACTGCTTCCCTCTTTATCTTTATCCATTTGATCTTGCACCCTCAAGAAGATTCCATCTAAGTCAGCCACAGGAGGCAAAGGTAGAATTTTAACCCTTCTTTCAATTGACCTTATATCATCCCTTGACTGCTTCACCATTTTGTCCCAATCTACCTTACTAGTTTGATATTTGTCAATCACAACAATATAGATAGTTGCATCATCCAACTGATGTGCAGTGACAAGGCCCTCATTGATTGGAGAATATACATCTCACCACCATTTTCTCAACTGTTCTAAGATCAAATGCTTCGGTGCAAACTTATTTCTCCCTGTCATCACTTCAAAGAAGGAAATACATTTATTGTAGATATTAGTTAGGGTTTCTTCAATCTGCTTCCTCTATTTGTACACTTACATCAAAACCTTTTGTCTAATTTGCAAAGCCTCATACCATTCCCAAGGTTTTGTAGCTCTGGAGGAAGGAAGAATGCCATCACTCACTAATTTATCTTCAGTATACTCCATGATGGTCTTGGTTTTCTGCAATAGGAGATCCACATCCTCCTTATTTAGAGCAAATACACCGCTTAGCCAATCCAATGATCTCATTGCATCCCCTCCAATTGAAAGAATGTCCTTAATAGCATCATCTCCTTTAGTTTGTACTCCTTGCAACCAAACAATTGTGGCATGTGTGGTGCTCTTCATTCTTTCCATCTCTAATATTGTCTCTTATGGCAGGAAGCTAGCAACAAATGGTGAGGAACTAATGGATTGCAAAGGCTTCATCAAGTCTTGCAAATATCTTTTAAGCCTCTCATTTTCCTTCTTCAATTCTTTTTTAGTCTACATTTCTTTCCTCAATCTGCCTAGGATCACTACACTAGAGTCTTCATAATCTTCAATATCTTGCTCCATAGAAGTAGGCCCAAGGTTGATGGTCTGCACATTGTAATCATTTCCAGTCACATCATCCCTATTTTTATCAGGGGCAGGAGTATCAATATGGACTACCCTGTTGTTGGCCTCATCTCTTTCAATCTTGGAAATAAAATTCACTTTCTTCTTTCCTTTCCCCTTTCCTATGTTTTCCAACATCTCATCCCAATTGGGAGCGGTGTCATCAACAAGAATCTACTTGCTCTTCAATTCCCTATCCAACCAACCTATAATAGTGGATTCTGACTGTGCTTTACTCTGTCCCACCTCATCTTGTTGGTCCTTAGGCACATCTTCGCTCAAACTCTGCTTCTCAGGAACCTCTTCGGTTTTATCTTCTTTTTCTTTAGTATGCTCTTCTTCTCCATGTATAGGTGATGGAGTCCCAACTGGTATTTCTCCTCTCTGAGGAGGTCTATCTTCCTCACCCCTAACAAGTGAATCCTCGTATGTTACCAGGCGAGTCTACATCACCCTCTCAATTTTTGCTTTAGCATTGTAGAGCTCACCCTCTTGAAATTCCTCTTCCTCTGGATCTTGATGAACTTCTGCTTCTTTGTACCTGGCTCACCTAAAACATTTCTTTCCTCATGAGGAATAACATCATCATGTTGTTCTATAGTAGGAGTGCTAGAGGAGCATCCTTCCTTGGTATATTGTCCCTAGGAGAAGGAGTTTTTGATTTCCTTGTATACACTTGTGTCTTTTCTCCTAAACTCTCCACATTCATCACAGGTGGACCAACTTCCTCTCCTGCCTTGGAGCTTTCCTTTTCCTTCTGTGACAACCTTACAATTCTTCTTCTCTTAGGCACAGAAGCACTAACCTCCTGATCTTGCTTTTTAGCTTCATCCTTTTCTGGCTTCTTAGTCCTTGAAGTGTGCCCCCTTTTCTTGGCAATAGGTTTTCTCTGTTTTCCTGCCTCCTGTACTTCCTCTACTTGAAAATCCTTAATCTTAATTTTAAAAGGAGAGCTCACCTTGCCCTTACCCTTAGGATCTTATTCAGTTTATTCTTCTGAGGTAGAATGGGACTCCAAATCACCCATTAGGTCATAGGTGCATTGCACACCTTCACTTTCCAACTCCCACATCTTATGCTTGAGCCACAACTTTGTATACTTAATGACTGGAGTCATAAGTTGTTCAAGTTTTGTTTTCTCCTCTTCCAACCAATCTATTTCTCCTATTGGCTTATCCTTCACTGCCTCATAAGCATGGCCCTGGATCAAATCTCCATCATCTTCAACTTGATCTGGGATGGCCTTCACATTGTATAACTGAACCAAGTCAACGGGAAGCCTGGAAAACTTCTTCTTTCTAATCTCATACTCATCACTACAATTAGCCCAATAGTCTTCTATATCATCCTTGTGGCTATATTCTCTACTAGCCTTCTTCTGTGCTTCGCCATTTTTGTCAAACCTAGACCTCTTGGAGTGAAAAGATAACCCAAGGGTACTCATTTCTTCCTCAAAAGCATGGGCTAAGTTAATGGAAGGGCATGCCTCACCAGTGCCTATCCTCAGAGGGAAATCTCCACTGAAACCAGTATTATACTTATCTTTCTTCACAATGGCATCAAAGTCACATATTTTCCTTGTGACTTCCAAGAGTATGATATGGTATGTTGGGTACCTTGGAAGTCGATATGGAGCCCTCTGGCAGCCATCTATCCTTATGTATGAGGTGGGAAACTATATGAACCAAGCCCCATACCCCTTGATTAGTTCCTTGGCCTAGTTAGATATTCTTACATGCTCTGCACCCTGGAGAAACCTGGTGATGTACATGGTGAATGCATCATTCACCCTCCTATAGCTTGAAGTACCAATTTGCAACTGTGGATAAACCTCATAGATTACATCCTACTCGAAGATGCCTCTGGTACTTAGTCCCTTATATGGATGAAATCTTGCAAGTGCATAGACCAAGTAGGAGGTCATTGTGAAGGTCTTGGTTTGCAGGACATTGCACATCTATTCATGAATCATGGCACTTATAATGCCTACCAAATGATAATTTACATTTTGCTCCATCCTCACAATGACATGGAACATCCAATTTTCAAACATTCCAACACTCTTTGACCCTACCACCCTACTGAGAAGGGTGATAGCATCATAGTATTCCTTCTTGAATTTTGCTCTGAATAGCTATTTGGGCAACTTGGAGTAGTGAGACTTAGGCTTCTCCAACCATGAGTCGATGACCTATTGAGACTTGATAGCATCCTCCTCATAGAATTTCCTTGCAACCTCCATGTCAAAACGCACCACATGAGACCTATCTAGCATGTCAAAGGTCTGGACAATAGACACAGGATTCAAATTTGCTACAATTCTCCCTTGAGGGCCAACTATCCTCTATGTACCCCTATCGTAGTGCTTGGCACACTCAAGAACTAATTCATAACATTGCACTGTGGGAGGGAATCTAACCACATGCGCCAATCTTGATTCCAATGTTCTTATAGCCAGTAAAGGAAGGTTATGTGCTGCCATCTTGGCCTTGAACTCCTCATATTCCCATAGTCCAACATTTGTATCAGTCACTTCCGACCAGATGGAAGTAATCTTGCTCTCAGGAATTCTGCTCTTGATGTCCATTTTGATTCTTTCTTCCTCTGAAACAGAAGATCCCTCTGCACTTGGATCCATCACCTTACCCTTGGTTCCACCAGTCACTGCTTTACTTGATTAAGCCTGCACTCAACAAGGAGACCATAGTAAAGATCATATAAACCCAAGTAAATTAATCACAAATGATAAATTCATCCTCAAAATGAGTCCCAAGATAAGCAAGATTCCCTTAAATCTCATAAAAAATGATCACATCAAAGTTCGGGTTTCAAGTCATCCCACGGAATCCAGGCCAGAGAGGAATTTTGGGATATTCCTAGCCAAACGGATTCTAGCGGAATGAACATGAAAATCCCCATTAGTTGTTCAATTCAATCATCATAAACAAAGAAACATCATGAGACATCTTAAAGTAGCTCAAATTAATCATAAAATGCATAATCATATGTTAATAAACCATGCTATCTCTTATTCCTTCATTTTCCACCAAATTTCGGGGAATTCCACCCAGGATGGATTTCCACGAAAGAAGCGATAATCTATAAATTCTAGAAAGATGAAGGGACAAAGGAATTTCAGGAAAATCCATGCGGGATGGAAATCCGCAGAGGGAAAAACTTTGAATGTCAATGTTTTCTCACGATTTCACTCAAATTGATCGAATGATCACACATTTGAGGATCTTTGGCTGGCAACTAGTTTGATTTGAACCTCCACAGATCTTTGAACTTAAGGCTCCTCCTAAAGCAAATCGAAATAAAATGGTGATGCCCTAAGCATGAAACCCTAAATATCTACCATTGATGCACAGGGAATGCTTAGGATTTCGGTTACTCGATTGCCAAGTTCTCACAAAGGTTCGTTATGGCCCACAAGCAAGCTACCTCATGATGCAAATAAAAAAAAAGCTCGAAACTCACTTGGGGGAATCATCAATCAAACAATATCAAGTGACCCTAGCCCCAGACGTTCAAACATACAAAAATTCAAACCCCAAGCATACCCAGGACAAAAAGAATCACTCACATTTTATCAATCAAAAGTAGGGGAATAGGTACATACCATTGATAACATGCAAGTCAATTATAACAATGACAAACAGTAATCTCGAACACCCAAGCAAGAAACAACAACTATGACACCCAAAAAATGACTACCAAATCCCACAATTTGTAGGCTCAACACGCCAAATCTAGCCAAGCACCACCAGATCGAGCACCCCAACTCAATAGAATGCAAATGATAAAGCACAATGGCATGAAAATCCCCAAAATCGACTAAATACGTCCCTTAGAAATCGTACAAGCGATCATAAATGCAATCGACAAGACAACTTAGAACCAAAATCCGGGAACCTGATAAGATAGTGGACATTCAAAAAAGTACGGCCACCACGGAATTTCGTGAAGACCCAGAAATTTCGAACTACCGCGCAAGGCAAAAAAAATCAGACCTAGAGAGGATCCGGGGAATTCCGCTAGGAGCGGATTTTCCTGACAGCAACGAAAAACCTAAAATATGCTTTCAAAATTTGAGATTTCAAATAAATACCATAGAGGGATCACCAAAGCAGGAAAGATAAACACTCAAGCTCATGCCAAGACAAGGTAAATCCTCAAAATCAAAGGGCCAAAACACCAGGAGCAAAAGCAAAAGAGGGTCCCTGCTTTCAGCGGGATGTGTGTACCAAAACTGCACAACACACTTCTTCCTCAATATAGCACTAGAGGTCACTGGTTGTTGGCAGGCCTACCCCATACGCAGCTTGAACAACGACTTCACCTAGACCATTTAGGTATTTTTTAGGAAATATTTCCTTAACTAACTTCAGAATCAAAGGCCTGGGGATACCAATATCCAACATTGACATAACAAAGTGTGAGCAAATGTCGATATTGATGCGGTATTTGTCTTCATACCCGATGTAGTCCCAACCCAGAACCCACTTCATGGCTATCAAAGCCAGGGAGTGTTTGTTTTTGGTCATCCTTTTCAAGTTCCTAGTTAAAATCTCTCCGAGGAAAGCTTTCTGTGACTTATAAGAAACTAGCCTAATAGGAGTGTCCATGGTATCAATGCACTACTACTGCCTTCTAACTACTCATTAAATTTTCCTACAATCTAGCCTATGAGGAATCCTGCCAGTAATAAAAGCCAGATACTTAGCCAATGACCTATTGCTAAAATTTGCTCAAATGCTAAGTGTGATTTCCTCACTACTTAGAGGCCTATTTATAGAAAAAATGAGGAAAAGTATGCTAATATGCTTCAAGAAAACGTGATGATAACCAAGTGCCGACTTGAAAGGTGTGCCTACATTTGCTCGCATTTCCTGACCGGTTGCGTCTATAAAAGTATGGCTCAATGCATGCAGAGTTAATGAGAGCTAATTAATTAGCTTAAAAATGGTCGCACTCATCAGCAGTGAGCTACACGGTCCATAGGCTATTGTGTCACCTCATAGGCTTTTCCCAGAACCCAAGACAGGATTCATATCTTTTCAGGTGGTGATCATTTGCTTTAGCTTAATCATTTCGTCTGGGATATAAATTTTTAGCGCATACGAATGCAAGGCTAAAAGGAAAATCACCGGCTCAAGTACCAAGGAAATCACATCGTATCACACGGTTGCCAAATTCCATAATGAATTCTTTTCACTTCAAAATCGCATGTAATTCCTTTTCGCAGAAGCAAGGATTTGGTGGTACATGCCGAATTAAAAGAAAAAGCTCGCTTTCTTCTACCACTTTGAGTAAAGATAGCTAAAATATTGCATGAAGAAACTTTTTATGCTTAAATATCTTTTAAAATATGTTAAGCCAAGTGAAGAGAATTTTTTTAGCATATCCAGAGCTGAGTAAAATTTACAAAGAATTCAACACCTGTAGAAGCTTTCATCTAAAGAAAAATGTCAAAGAGTTCATCACAACAAGTTCAAGAGAAGACTGAACAACACTTGCTCAAGGCTATACGGTCGTTAAAGGCTGTGTATGTCTATGAGGATTTATTGTATGCTACACCTGGTATACCAGGCAACCTGAAGAGGGAAAATAAAACACAACTGGATAGTCCCAAGGATTACAGAAACCAGAAGAGAGTTGAGGAAGAATGGAATAATATTCATGACCCATGCCTCACGACGAAAAACCTTAAGTCTTTAAGAGAAGCAACCTATGCAAGGATGAGGGCATCTTAGGAAACCATATCAACAACAAAAAAGGTATGGTACAATGGGCTTCCACAATACATGGTCCCACTGGTACATTATTGCCAAAGATAGTTGATGCTGCCTTTCAGCGTTATAACCCGAACACCCACTACATCGAGGGTTGAACCTTAAATGCTAACATCAGCCCACAAGCCATTTGGCACATGCTATGTATCCCAAACCCAAGTACTAGAAAGGAGAAAATTGAGTCCTTCACTCCTGCTAAAGGAGAAAACACATGGAAGGCGATGAAAAGTAGCCAAGATTTCCTAATGGAGTAAATTGACAAGAAGGGAATCCCTGGTGCTAAGCTACCAAGTATCCCGTTGTCGCACGGTTCATTTCTTAAAGGCATGCAGGATGCTTTTTCAATGCTAGGATTTGTGTGCAGCCACGACTCCGACGAGGCAGTGGAAGCCTTTCAACTAGGGCCAGCTTTCCAATTCCACAGAAAACACAATATCTTCTGGTATGATTTCACCAAATTCCTCATAGAGGAAATGATGTGGCAAATAGAAAATTACCCAGTGGAAGGGAAGTTTAGATTTCTCTCCTTCATGGTTCATATGTTCCTACATCAAAACCCTGACTTCTTCGGTAGATATTTTGAATTTTCTATTTTTGATGAGAAGCAGAGGAGGAAGCCAATATCCAAATGGACACCCTTTCTTTCCATGACATATGATTACTATACATTTTTAGATTATTTTATAACTCAGGTCTTGCAAGATTTACAAGGAGGAGGTGACATGATCTAGCTCAACATAGATCAGACCGGATATATGCAGAGTTTCACTCTTGCTTGTGACTAGTTCTTCAAAGTGGATTTCACAATTCTTCGGATGCGGGGCTTCACCAATCAACCTTTTCTACTCCCAGTCTGTGTCAAAAATAGGATGCTCACGCTTGAAATGTATCGGCAGGTGTGTATTATTGATTATACCTTTTGTAGCAGCCAAAGTGTCAAGAGGAAGGGATTCTTCACTTGTCCGAAGAATTTCAAAACAATGACTCTAGTAAAGAATCAATCGTATCAACTATTGTAGGATAAACTGGTTCATTTAGGGTTGGTTTTGGTATGTGATAAATGGGAGTACAACCCTTTCAATGATCTATCGCAGCCGCACATGAAGGTTACTCACATTCCTTGACCCTACTGGGAAAAGAGGCGCAACCTGCGAGAGGATAAGGATGAAATTTTTGTTGAACTAGTGCATATTTCCACACAAGATAACAAAGAGCCATGGTACAAGTTTTACTTTGTTGTGGCGGATGCTAAGGATAGTGTCCAGATGGAACACACCATGTACAACAAGTTGTTGAAGGATGAGGAATGGACTAATGAGAAGATAGAAGCTTTTTGGAAATATTGCTAAGAGACAACACAGTTGAATGCTCCTTATGGAAGCTTGAAGGATGACAAAGAATTTGAAAAATGGTGGGATGAGGAACATACTAGCTCCTACTCCAATGCCAATAAAAGCAATGACCTAGAAGGTGGGTCTGAAGAGCAAGAAGAAGAAGAAACGGTGACTTCTGCATCCTCTGCACTGCAAGTTAAAACCTCTAGATAGCCTGCCTCTATAGCCACAAATGTGTGGTTTAATGTATCAAGGTCTTCGCATACACTCACTTGGTCCGCTAAGGAAACTAGAGTGTCACAACAGTAGCCGACAATAATTATCGAGGCTAGGGAAACCCTGCCCACAAAGTGGTAGCGGACGAGGGTCATTGTTGGAGAGAGAACTTCACAAAAACCCGCCGGAAGACAGGTGCTTGCAGTTAGCCAAGAGCTTGAAGAAGGAGAAGAGTCACTAAAGAGTCAAGGGCCACCATCGACTAGTTAGTAGGTAAATTTTTCTCCTTCTTCTCTTGCTTCTTAGTCCTTGGTATCCCCCACTATCTCTGTGGAAATCCATGCCATGAGTGTTGGCCCTCCATTTCCCACCTTTGATCCAATGCATGTGGGAGGTTTCTCCTAGTTCTCACAAATCACTCCACTTTCCTTTACTCCTCTGTGAACCCCTACGCCATTTGTTGTTGCTCAAGCCTTCCTTGCCTCACTTTCTGAAGGTGTACCCGCTGCCGACACCCCTACTTCTACTATTGCCACAAATCCTACTCTTCCCTCACAACAAGCTGACTCCACGATGACAACTCCTACACCACTTCAGCCCATGAGTCCTCTTGCCAGTTCACCAATTGAACCATGGCAAGTAGCAAGCCCTTCTTTTGGTTCTCAAACCAAGCTTTGGAATGTGCCCCCTTCTCCCCACAAACTGTTAATCTCCAGAAAAAGAAAATGTTCAGGCCTATCACAATTACCTATCCATATTCCCTACCTTTCAATGCTCCTTTTGTAGGTGGGTGAGTCTCATCGCTAGCCCTATTCATGGCACAAATTGACTCTAGAAAGGAGGCACGCACGAGTAGAATACAAAAGAGCAAGGCCAAAGAGGATAGTAAGCCTACAGAACCAAAGATACAAACTCTCTATGATGAGACCCAACAAGTGTTGAAATTTCCAACCGTGTACCCGACAGTAACCAAGCCACAAGGGGAGATGCGTCCAAAATACCATGAAGTGTATGCAATAGGGCTTGACATGAAGGTGGCCCAATCATAGGATAAGGTTGAGCTTATGGAGGAAACATAGTGGGTGGTCACCTTTGACTTCCTTAAAACTAGTCACCAGCTGAAGAAAATGGATGAGCAACTTAAATCAGTAAGGGAAAAGGCTAGTTTTTTGGAGAAAAAGGAGAAATCCCTGGAAGAGGATATTGCACATTTGATAGAGAGGGCGCTGGTAGCAAAGAATAAAAGAAACAAACTTCAGGGGGAGCTTGCGAAGGTTCAGGCTATCGACCCTGCTACGGTTAATGAGTTGTGTACTAAGAATCTAGAGGCAGAGAAAAATTTGTAGCTAAGGAATGAGGAGTTGGAGCAGCGTCACATTGAATATGATCAAGGGATGGCACAAAATAATGAGGACTTAGAGCATCAGCAAGCTCAATATGAGCAAAATTTATAGGAGAAAGATGTCAAAATTGAGGGCCAAAAGGCCCAATTAGAAAAAGAACTTCAGGAGATAAAGTCCTCTCTTGACATGCATTTGGCAAACCACTCCCGAGCCAAGGAAAACTGGCATAAATAAATGAGGAGCTCCGAAGAGCAACTAGCGTCCAAAAAAAGAAAAAGTGTGGAATTGGCCAAGGTCATTAACTCGAAGGACGTGGAGATCACTTTTCTTAAAATCTCTCTCTCGGCCTCCCCTGCGCAGCCAGATCTTGTTCCATTGGTTAGGAAGTTGTATATTTCTCATTGGGAAAAGATTAAAAAAAAATTCCTAACACTAGAGCCCACTCTCTGGTTCATCACCAAGGAAACAAGACTAATTCAGGAGGTTCATGGTACAATGGAGCAATTCCCATGGTTTATCTCAGAAAGGGTTTTGGAAGCAACAAATTTGCTCACCAAACTATATTTAGTCTTCGATGAAGACCTTGCCAAGGCAATAATTGAAGATCGAGATGCGGCCACCTAGATGGAAAACAAGTTTATCCATTGGCACTCGGTCTTCTAGCACACTAAGGCGGTCGTAGCTACTCTAAACCAGACAATGGGTAGCATGCAGGATAGTTTCTCCAGGTTAAGTGAGATGGGTCTGCCATCTCCATTCCTTGATGATGGCTCTATTGCTACAACCCAACAAATTGCAGAAAGAATAGAGGAGAAGGAAAATGACCTAGATGCTTTCCATAATTTCAGCCATCCTCCCACAGTAGCTGACATTGAGGGGATTATTCATCCTCTTCCACAACTATTTTTTCATTACGAGGTAAGGACTGGTTTTCTTGAGACACTACCTTATAAGGAAGCGCTCGACGTGAGTGGAGCACAAGAGAATTTGCACAACATAGAAAGGCCATCCGAGGACAATTAGTCACCTTTGCAGGCGACTCTTTCCAAGTTCTAACTCTGTCACCTGGTGAATGGCGCTCTGGTCTGTAAACTAGAGAAATTTTGGGTTCTCCATTCCTCAAGCGAAATGCCCCTAGTAGTCACCAAAAGTTGTGAATAAATATTCAACAAGCTCCCTTTAGGTATATTTTTTCTCTAAGTATTGTCCCACGCATCACAAATAAGCCACTTGGCTTTTTGCTAAGACTCTACTGCCCCCTCCACGTGTTTTCTCTGCACTCCTCGGAGGTTTCCTTTCCTTCGCATTTTGGGAATCCCCGCTATGTTTCCGCGTGTCATCACTACACACGATCGATGATCCCTTCCCTTCACTTTTGAGTAAAGCTTCACCCACGCGCCATGTGTCACCTTAGCTCAAGTTTTCAACAATGAAAGATAAAGGTTCACATGGGTTGCGCTATGCCGCCACGTGTCTCTCCAAGGGGTTTTTTTTGGGGGCAATGGATAAAGTGAACCAAATACTGCGACTAGTCATCGCGTGTCATAATTACTTTACAAGGTGATGAAACTTGCTACTTGACCTTGTCGGGACCACCACAATCATTTGTAGAGGATGCACTCGAGCCTAGAATGATCAGATGCTTGGTTTCAAATATTTTTTGTTGCAACGACCTAGAGATATACTCAATTCTGCATCATTGCCAGAGATCACACATTTTTTTTGTTACTGCTCTCCTAGGCGGTGGGAGTTTTCAACTATATATACTTCTCTCTATTTTGAGTGAAGGGTCCAAATTTTGAAAAAGGAACACTGATTTTAGAAAAGATACCAGGCCTTTATTATTGTTTTTATTTATTGAAAAAGACTCTCAGACTATGCCAATTGTTTGGCCTTTCTATTCTTTTATGATATTTGATTATCTTTAGACTGTGTTGTTATTGTCTGATATTTCATTTGAGAACTTCTATAAATTGAATGCAACTTTGTTGGTCTAGATCATGTCTTATAACTCTTCTTGGCAGTAGGAATGTATGCAATTTTATTTTATGTCAATGAATGGATTATCTATACTTTAATCTTCAGTTTCTACCTTTCTGGAACATTACAAATACCAATCAGGCCCTTAGATCTATGATTTGTCATGCCTATCACTAAGTCTTGGTGCATCGTCTTAGACTAAATTTTATTTTATATATATGTTTCATTTTCTCTTTCCAAACCCCCATTATAGAAGAAGCCAACTTCTTTAAAAATTTGGAGGTCACTCAGTTTAGTGCAAAAGGTCCCCCATAAATTGAGTTTCCCATAAGACACTGTTACCTTGTCAATTTTTGGCATCAATATCCACCTCAACCTCCCTCTCGCACTAGTGCTTTGACTCAATCCACGTGGCGTACAGAAGTTTGTCCACCTACCATTTTATTTATCAACTCTTCACTCAATCTCTCAAGTGAGTAAGGGAAAATAAATAGTAATTAGCCCCTAATTACTATTTATAGTAAACCCTAATCACCCTTTTGTTTCCCATTTCTTCCCTACATCTCCATTTTCTTCCATTCCTTCGCCACTCTTCCTCATTTTTCCCCACCAATCTCACATAATGCTTTTTTTTATCTTTTGAGAGGCTTCTTGAGCCCCTTTTTCCTAAGCATCCTCTCGAGGGTGCAGCACTCCCTTTGTATCTCTTTTTCTGCTATTTCTTCTATTTCCTCCATGCTGGGACATTTTCTTGCCTATTACTTCCATAGATTCGGCTATATTTTTATTTTTTCGAAACATCATTATTTTAACGTTATTTTCAAGAGGGGCAAAATGTACACCTAAAATTGACCACTTGTGTCTAGTCAATTTTACCCTTATTCCATCTAATTCTCCTTCATTTACAAATTAATTAAATAATATTTTATTGTTTAATTAATATTGACCATTTATCCCCTAATTCTTCTAAAGTCCTAAAGTAATTAATTGATTTAATTACTTATCTCACCTTCATCCCCTTCCTTCCATGAATTAAATAAATATTTCTATTTATTTAATTTAGTCATCACACCTCGGACATATGAACTAAATAAAAATGATTTATTTCCCCTTTTCTCTCTCCAAATGTCCCATCCTCCAATTTTTCCCACTTGTCCACTAATCACCTACCCTTTATCCTAATCTTCACCTAACCCCTCCCCTAATCATTTTCACATTCCTAATCATAAGATTAGGAAAGGGTTAATCCCTTTCCATTTATTGCCTATCCCCTCACACACCTTCCTCATTAATTTTTCCCTTTTGGGAAATACCTCATGTACTTTAGGCACATGGGTCTTTCTTCCAAAAGTATCGAAAAGGAATTTTAAATTCCTTTATTCCCTTCCTTGTCATGCATTGGGAATATAGGACAAGGAAAGCCTTTGTGACCTTGATCCTCTCCATATCCCCATTGTACCTTTTAAGGTACCATCTCCCTCTCAAGCCCTCACATGGTGACACTTGTCACAATCCTATCACTTGAGATATCATCTCCCTTACATCTCCTCTCATGGTGCCACTTGGCAACATCTCATGAGTGGAGATGTTTCAACCATCCCTAGCCATTGATCTTATCCCAATCAATATATCCCTCCATCCATCATTCCTCACTTCATATGCCAAAAACTTGGCCATTTTTTATCATCTTACAACTTTGAGCAATTAAGTAATGTTACGCTTCCAAAATTTCATTGAGCACACATCTAAATTGATCAACCATGGGAAATCTATGCATCAAGGGCTACACCATACTAGGTTTTCATTGAAATCTATGGAGGTTTGAGCTATCTTTTTTCCTAATCTATTTTTTGTTTGTATTATTGTATTTGTGTGGTTTTTATTGCATTTCCCATTCACTTTAGGCACATTTTCCTTGCACACACTACCTTCTTCACTATCTAGTTCAATTTCCCCTTCAATATTGGGTTCCTCAAATATGTCTATTTTTTATAGTATGGAAAGTGAATAGGTAAGTTTTGTGTTCTCATCTTTGTCCTCTATGAGGTTAATTTCCTCTATGTAAAAATTATCTGCATGATCCCCTAATGATATGTGAACTATTTTTTCATCATCTACAAAATAAATCTATTCTTTTTCTAGAATCAATGATTCCATTGGCATTGATGAACCATTGTAATCTTAGAAGAGCCTAGAATGTGTTGAAATGTTCTTTTACTGCTACTACTTCAAAATTTATTGTGTTGTTATATGGAGCCTAATCAAACTCAGAGGTTAAATTCTCCCCACTTTTATTAGCACAGTTTCCCCCCAAATTATTTAACGAGGGTTTGGGGGCAGCCCCCAAGATGGGGTCAAGGGGCAGCGCCCCTTGTGGGGTCTAGGGGTAGCCCCTCTAGCGTACTTCCTATCGCAATACAGGGTGGGGTTGAGGGGAAGCGCCCCCAAAACATCACACAACTTTTATTATTTTATAAAGGTGTCGAGAGTTATTTTTTCTATTGACCGACATAAGAAACCCTATTTTTGTAACAAACATAAGTCTTTATAAAATGACTAAGGGTTAGGGTTTCTATTTATATTGTATTGTAGCATTTGTAGCGGTATTGAGTTGCAAGGATTGTTGGTTGTAATCGGTTTGATTTCCTGGATAATAATATTGGACTCTCTGTTGGTGGATGTAGCCCAAGTTTGGGTGAACCACATTAAAAATTGTCTCTCTGTTATTATTTTTGTGTAATTTTCATTCCTCTGTTTAATCTTTATATGCATGTAATTGATATCTTTTGCATGCAATTCCTAACATATTGTTAGTTTGAAACCTTGTATATTGACCTCCACATTTTCCCAAGTGCATGTGGTTTGCATGCCTAAACCATTCAATAAGTTGATATTATAGGAAGTGTTTGTCAGCTTTGGCCTTCCTAGTTTTCCCCAAGTCTTTTGTGTTATAATGTTGTTATTTTCTCCCAGGTCTACCATGATTTTCTTTAAAACCTTCCAATGATTGAGATGTTCAATTATCATTAGTGGCCTATTATTACAATATTGGTTGGTTTGGTGTCTTCAGAAATTAGGGTGGTTGTTCCAGTGTTTTCCAAATTGTTCTAATTTTACCACTAGGTTTTTATGTTGTACCAATGTGGCTAATTGTTTTAGTTCAGTCACCTTTTCCTCTAAAAAATAGCTATTTTATTCCTTTTTAATAATTTTTTTAATTTTTTCAACAATTTTATCAAGTTTTTCTTTGGTATCCATCATTCTACTCCATCTTCTTCATTACATTCTTCCCCTTCTTTTGTATCTACAATTATTTTTTGATTTTTGATTGTATTTGTCCCTTGGTGGATAATTACCACAGTTTTGTTTTTCTTATTTTTAGTTTTTTATTCTTATTTTTTGTGTTTTCTTTTCCTCTTGGTAGTATTCTTCAAAGATCTCTTCCTTTGTGGAAGTGTTAGATGACCAATTATCTTGTTTTGGGCATCTTATTTCCCATTACAATTGGTCTGATGAAACTTTTCTAATAACTCTTACTTCTCTATTGGGCCCTTAAAGTTCATCAACTTTTAATTGGGTCGAGGAATTATAAAAATATTGTTGAGGCCTTTCACATGTAAAAATTTAGTGATCAGAGCTCTCACAAAATGTGCACTTATTCTTCTCTGGCTAGCATTCTATGGCATAGTGCCTTGTTTTACAACATTTAAAGCAAGTTGTGTCATCTCTTCTATGGTTTCCTCTTCCATTTCCTCTTCCTCCTCTATAACTACTTGAGGATTTGTGGTTTTTTGAGTATTTTTGCAAAGGTTTATTCTGCATGGATTTTTCATTTTTATTGTGTCCATGTAGGTACCCTATACCCATGGCCTTGGATGTATGGGGGCACTCCACGAGCCCTTTTACATATGTCATCTTGTGATCAGTGTTGTGATCACAATTTTAGTATTCTGGGCATCTAAGTTTATAGTTTGTGTCTTGACTTCTAACTTGAAATCCTAGTGATGGGCACTAGTCTCTTGTATGGTTGTATTACTCTCTACATAATCTATAGTACATTGCTTGGAGTTGATTCAATACTTTTTGATGTTCTACCCTTATGAAAATGGCCCACTTTTCATCCTATGCTTTTGGGAAATCATTTCTTATGTTCCCTTCCATTTAACAGCATGTGTACTATATATTTTGTTTCCCTTTGTTTGATTCTTCTTTTTTCATGATCTCCTGGCATAATATTAATTGTTCAATTGTCAGTTATATTTTTTCTAGCACACCATTTTCTTTTTCTTTATCTGCTCTCCTCTAGAGTTGTGACTCAAAGTAGGCCAAATTTACTGCATTTATGTAAGTATTGAAGCTTCTAACATCTAATACAACCCTGATATATTTTTTAAGTACAAAGAGGAACCATTATAAAAAAATTTGTCAATGGTTCCTCCAATTTATAGGATACTTCCTTGAACCTTTTATCATATTCTCTTATTAGTTAATTCTCCTTTTCTTTGTATTGATTCTCCTTTTATTTGTACCAATTCTCTCATCTTACTAACACTTTCATATCATACTTCTGGAGTGTCAAAATTCACTAATAATTCTTTCTTTACTTCTTCCCAATCCTTATCAGGCTTAGGATAGGTTTTAATTTACTATTCCAATGTATCTTTTCTTAATGATGCCACAAAGTCAAGTAACTTAATTTTATCCCCATCAATATACTTACTTTTCCAGAGTGATTTGAATAGAAATATGTGCTCTACAGCTTTGGTAGTATCTTTACTAAATACCAAGAGCTCAATTGATGAATCTATTGTTTGCTTTGTGTTCTCTTGTTTTTTTTTGTGGAGGGGTTGAGTTTCCTTCTCCTTTTTAATACTTCTTATTATTGCAGGTTTGTCTTATCTCCCCTTGTCTCTAACTAACTTAGTGTCAAAGTGTTCTTTACCAAAAATCTATTCACAATCTACTACAATTTGTTCTTGAAAAATCTTTCCTTTTTCTTACAGTATCTCCTCAATTGATATTATTATTGCTTTATATGGCATAGGAGATGGGTATTGGTTTAGAGGTTATGACTCTTCATAATGGTGTTTCATGCTTGGTGATACCTTTTCGATTGTAAGTGGCATCTTATTTGTTATTGTTGACAATTATTTTCCCAAACTAAACATGGTTCTATTTTCTTTTTCTATTTCTTCTCTTCCCAATCTCCTCACACTTTTATTAACTAATTTTTCCAAATATTTTGTTGGATTTCAAGGTGTTGATGGAATATTCCAAATTATGTTTAAGTGTTTTGTGTGGTTCACGAGTCGTCTTTGGATCAAAGGAAGCATGTACTTAATTGTTTAATGGTGTTAACACAAGTTCGACCAACCATGGGTGTTTACACTAAATTTGGATATGCTTTTTAAAATGTTTTTGGAAGTGTAGCATGGTGTGTATGTGTATATTTGGGTCTAATTTAAGGTTTTTTGTGCTCCTCCTTCATTCCTCTCCATTGTGAGAATGTTTTGGTGCCGACCTAATTTGAATTTACACGTTTGAGGTGCATAGTCAACCTTGTGAGTTATTTTCAAGGTTGAGGATGGTATATATAAGTGATGAGTTGATGGAGGATGCATGAGTGGTGTGTGTAATGTGAAGAGTTGAAATTTGAAGTACGAAAGTGCAAAATTTAGTGTGAGCTTTCATGCCTAAGACTATTGGAAACAGTGAGCAAAAAGTGTCTACATTCTACAAAAAGACTATGAATGTTCTAGTGAAGCAGTGGTGGAACTTTCCTATTGCTGTGAGATGGATTTCTCATTGTAACAATTTGTTGTCTTCTTCTTTCTAATCTGGTGGTGAGCCATTGGTAGTGAGGCCTTCTTTTCTTTTGGGCAGTGATCCCTTCGCCAGTGAGCCCATTATATTTGATGTTGCAATTACTTTATATTGTGAACTAATCCTCAATGTGGTTTTCCCTTCTTAGGTTTTCCATGTAAATCTAGTGTTCTCATGTGTTTGGATGTGTTTGCATTATTGTTTCTCACATTTACATTATGCTAATGCATAATAAGGCTTTAATGGTTGTTAAGGGTTTATAGACTAAAGCAGATCTGAATGTTAATGAGTGTTTTGATGTTTTAATGTACAACTAATTCACCCCCCCTCTCAATTGTCTTTGCATTCAATAGTTTTTTATTTGGTATTTGCATTAATCCTTTATTTTATCCCACAATAATTATTGTACTTTTTTTTTGGATAGGTCATGTATTTTAGGGAAAAATCCCCCCTTTCTATTCTTCATCCCCTATATTCCTAACCTCCTCTCACAAGGCTGATACCAAGGGGATACTACCGCATACTATGAGAAAATTTTCATCTTTCCTTTCTTTATCTAATTTGAATTAGATTTTTTATTTCCTCTATATTACCTAACCAGGGTCTTGAAAATGAGACCAATGTTATCAAGAAAATGGGGGAACATAGACTGGAGTAAGTTGAGCCCCAAGTAATATCTATATATTTTATTTATACCCCAGACTTAGTAATAAAGAGGGATCAAAGATTAAGTACATAATGTGGAACAAATAGACTAATAGAATAACATATTCATATAAATTAAAGAGTGATCATAACTACCATATATCTCCCAGCTTCATTCATACATACATACATACATACATACATACATACATACATACATATTTCCATTATACATCATGTCTTATGTATCGTATTATTCTTATCTTCTTTAGATAGCTTTCTATATCTATCTTTTATAGCTTATATAAATTTTCTCCTTTCTTACTTATAGTATGTTACATATTATTACTATCTTATACATATAGGATCCTAATGGGATGTTTCCCTTAAATTCTACAACTCTTCTTGTATTTGACCTATCAAGTAGGAGCTTTACAACCCTTTTGTGGTGGTTTGGAGAGGATTTACTTCTCCGCTCTGTGCATTGCATCTTTCCCGCTAACATTACCCATGCAGAATGTTTGCTCACTAAATAATTATTTGACCTTTGTTTTAAAGTTATTTGTGATGACATTGACGTCTTTAAATTAAATATTTGATTGATCACCCAAAGCAATAAGTAGGAAGCCATCTTTAACATCAACTTTAACTTGATCGAAATATCTTGACAACTTTGTTTGTTCTTGAACTTTTTTCCTAAGAGTTGTGACTCTCCATTATATTCTCTTTTTCCATACAATACATATGTTGTCATTAGCATGAGCTAATATTTTCTTAGCAACTAACTCGCCCATTCCCATGTCTATCATTTATTTCAAGTATTTATCTACCTTCAACCAATTGGTCTCTTCTTTCTCGGAGGCTATGAATTCTTCATTGATTTATTTCTTATTATCATCTATACCATCATATATTCTCTTCATTTTTTCTATGTATTTAGATTTTTTAGTTATAAAACCATTAACCCAATCTTCAATTATTTGACCATAAAATTTATACTTCTAAACTTTTTCAATAATTTTTTCCCCCTAATCGAGCTAGGATCAAAATTAGAACCAATTTAACCTATCATCCTAGTTGAAGTGTCTACAATATATTTAAGACAAGTGGTTAATTCTGATACCTTCTAACTGAGCTCATCCTTAGATTTATTTCCTTTTGCGGTCCTTTCTACTAACCTTGTGCAAATGATACTTGAAAGTTATGAATATCCTTGTCTCATGAAGGGGGTCCTAGAATGACTTTAGTGATATTAAATTCATTTTCAATCACTTTCCTAGCATCCTTTTGAGCAAAGGGGTGATTAATTTCCACACACATATTCCTAGATGCACTCTCCAAAAACAACCTTGAAGTATTATTTAGCTTTTTGGGTTGAAGATTTCGCTACAACAAGTTAGCAATTACATCCTCTTTTAGGGTTCTCAATTTGTTAACGTTTCTTTTCTTTGACAATATTTATTGTAACCATGAAGTAGGAATAGCAAAGGAAGCGTTAGCAGGAGTTTCCATTGTATTAGGGAAGAATTAAAGTGATCGATTAAGGAGTGGTGTAGAAAAAAAAAAGACATGAGAAGCAGAGAGGAAGATGTATTTAGAGCTACATGAGGCACTTGAGGAGAATGCAAAGAAGAATCGCTATCATCAAAAGATGATGAAGATACCTAGACCATTTCTTCCTCTCCGACCTTTTCCCAAATAGTTTTTAGTTATTCTTTTTCTTTATCTTTCCTTTATTTTATTAGAATATCTACAAGTCTTCTAAGGACTTCTCCTAGGGGGATCTTCGTCTCCATCTCTACTCACTCCTCCAAGATTTTGAATATTTGATGAATAAGGTGTTGTCCGGGAGGAAGAAGGATGCCCATGGCTTGTTTCACCTTGTTTCATAGATCCCTTTTTTTGTAGTTTTAGATCTAGGATTTTGTGTTGCCTTCTTCAAAATCCATTCTTTTGTTCTTTTAATAACAACAATTGTCCTTCCTTCAATATTTTTAATTTCTTTATGTGATCAAAATATGTTTGATCCACTAATTTTGACTTATCTTCATCCAAGCCTTAGATATCCCAATCTAAGTTGAACATTCCAACTTATATCAATGACAACCTCTTCTAGTCTCTTCTTCTCACTTCAAATTTTTTATCACAATCAACCTTGTAATCCTCTAGCTTAGGTACATGATGAAAGTCGAGTCTTAACTATAAGTTAATTTTTACAAAATCCTTGCTATCGAAGGGGAAATGAAACTCAAAGAAATGGAGCTTGTACTTCATTATGTCCCTTTAAATGTTTAAAGCATATGAAGCAAATTTCCATTGATAAAATGACAAGCCAATAGGAAAATAAACACCTATCTTTTTTCTTTCCCTAAATCTTTTATTCAACCCATTGATTTGTCTACAATTTTTTATGAGTGTACAAGGGTAGTTCCCATCACTCAACTTAAGGTTTCAACAATTAATTATATTTGACATATGTCAATAACATATTTGGGAAACTTGCACAGGAAACCATTGTATCCACCAATCCTTATATAAGTGAATTCTAGATTTGAATAAAGAAACTTACATACATATTAATTAGTTGGGCCTCCTTTAGGGATACTCTTATGCTCATGTCTCCTTAGAGCTACCAAGCCACCAACATTACAAATGCATCATTCACCTTCATAAAATGTTTATAGCTATCTCCAATTGGATTTAGGGATAGTATGCATAAATTGGGGTGCTCTCATTGAATTTTCCTTCTTAACATAACCCTAGCCAAACCCTCATACTTAGTGCTCTAGTCTAGTTCCTCAAAAAAATTAGAATACCTTTATCTCAAGCACTTGATCAATGGTCCAAATTTAATTATAGTTTTCTATTATGACATCTCAATTGACCTCAGAAAGGTCAAAGTCCTAGATAAGCTCTCTAATCTCTCTTAGTATTTTTCTCTATCTCAACTACTACAAATTTTATTTGCTTTAATCAATCTCAACTCCTTGTAAGAATCTAAGATTTAATAAAATAAAAAGCTCATCCTTTATTCCTTTAAATAAGGAGCACAATTTATTTTTCCTACATTACTAAAAAAAATGGAAAAATAAAAATAAAAAAATTGTAAACCTTGAAGTCAAAGTTCAATATGACATCCAAAAAAATTGCAAATCTTGGAATTAAAGTTCAAATTACTATCCATCTACCAAAAAGGGGAGATGGCCCAATCACCATACATGGTCCAATAACCACCATGTTTTTCTGCGACAAGAAACCTCTCTTCGAAGTTGAAGGATCAATTGTTGTTACATCCATACCTAATAAAAAGACAAGAAATATCCCTTCCCACAAGTCAAATCAAAGAAACAATCAATCATATAGTAGTCCAAAAACTTGATACACATGTTTCAAACTAACAATTTTTATAATTTTAAATACTCAAACTCACCAACAAAAACATAATTAAATTTTCACACAAATTTCATTTAAAAAAAATTAACCCTAAAAATGACAAATAAGTAGAAAAAAGAAGAAATCCTCCCCTCGCCCTCACTTAACAAGCACGCAATTTCTCTTCCGCGATCAACTCTTGAGACGCCTCCTGTTCTTCTAGAGCCTTGAAATATGTTTTATTTAATAATAATAAAAGGCAGGTTATCGTTAAACACAAAAATAATCATTTGCAAAGATACGTATTCAATCATTCTTTTGCGCCTATCGAGGCGGTGTAAAAACATGCGCACTTCCCAATTAGAATGGAACATTACTAGGTAATCATATTCCCAAGGAAAAACCCAAATGTTTACATACTAGTTTTGTTTTAATAAATAAATTAGAGTTTGTGAGTTTATCTTTGTGTGCTTAAATTTTTTGGATGGAAAATATATTAACGTCATTTAGTTATGTTTGTGTGGAAAGAAGAGATGCTGACGTAAGCGAGGAATAATATTGGAATCTTAGGATATTGACCCCCACATGGGAGGGACACACGAAATGAATGCATAGTGGAAATTAAATGTTATAAAAAATGAAATTTGTTTAAGGCAAACCTACCCTTCCATCTGTACACGCTTTTGTCATTACAGCATGAAAGTGAACGGGATTGAGTTGTATAACTTTTGATGAGGTCCCCATTCAACAAAGAGCGCATGTTTAGAAATAAGTACAATTGATTAACGCAGTTTAATTTATAAAATTAGTTTACTTTAGAGGGTGTTCAATGCATATGTTTTGACCAATATTTCTTTATCTACCTCTTTTTCTTAGGAGGGAATTGGTTTTGATGGGGCTTTTCAAGGAAATCTTGGGGATTGATTTTAGGAGATTTTAATAGTAGTTTCTTATATGGTTGGTTTTTTTTGGTAATGAAATAAATGATAAGATAAAAGGAGAGCTATTAGTAAGGACGGATATTATAGTTTCCATCAATTTTAAGAATATAATAATAGTAAGAGGTTCTCTTATAGCGATAATGTTTTAGAAAGGGTTTAGTTTGAATTGGTGTTATAATCATTTTCTGGACAAAGTGTCAAATTTTAAAAAAAAAGAATTTCACTATAATATGTTTTAGTCACTATCAAAGAAGTGCAAATGCAACAACAAACTACTTAGCTAATGTGGAAATGTAGCAAAATCTTCTTGTATAGTCATACTATTTTTACTTGGTTAGATTTAGAGAAGCATATATGCCAACACCCTCTATGAACATGTTTTTCTCTTTATAATTTAATGTCATTGTTGATTTGATCCTTATTCAATTTTAGCATTCTTTACAGGGACTATGAAAATATATGAGAGATTAAAGTGCTTGGTTCACAAATAGAATAGTCAACCATTCCTTAATAAATTTATATCTTTAAACATTCTTCTAAGCTACTAGAATTGGCAAGCTATTACAAGATCTAATCACCATCATCTAATAGAAGTGTTACAATGAGATGATCAGCTCTTTAGGAATCTAGTATTGGTTAATCTCTCCAAAGTGCAAACTCTAAGTAGGCTACATGGGGTGACATTCATAAAGAATTAAATTTTTCACGTGTTAAGATGCGAGGAATAGAGAGTACACTAGACCAACAAGATGTGAGAAAACATCTACCAATTGAACATAGCATGTGCAAGATACTCAAAACCATCTCACAATATAAATATTTTTATTAATAGTTGTATTATATGCTATTAAGGTTGTTGAAGGGGTTGGGTTTAAGGGATAAGAAGTTGAGTAAAATAATTTAAATATTAGCTTATTTCTCTTTATTGTTGGCTTTTTATGAGGCCATAAATAGAAATTGGTAATGTTATAATGTAATGATTGTATAAATATGTATTTATTCTTAAGTAGGTAAAATTATGAAAGTGTTTGTACACCATATAAGAGATACAAATTTAATTCAAAAATAAGGATTTGGCTTAAGTATACCTTCTAGCATAATATATAAGGTAATTATATGACATGACTTTGTGAGAATCTACCAAGAGGGTCTCATATATCAAATTAGTGTCTCACTTGCAATGATAAGAAGTTTTTTTACTATTTTTTATCATTTCTAAATATAATTCATGTAGATATTAATAGATACCTTATTTATAGAAATATAATATGATAACCCCAAAGAGTAATTTTTCAATTTTGGTGGTTAGATAGGAGATAGGTGAAAAATTATATTTCTAGTTTCATGTAGTTTACCTTATGCATGAGCATTAATTTATTTTCTTTATCCAAACATGTCAAGGAAATAAATAATGACCGCATTTGTAAGGATAGTGTGATATTTAATTGTAATCCCAATGTATATTACTTTTATGCATCTCCAAAAATCTTGGAATGGGTACTTAGACACCCATGTTGTTGAGAGATATTATTTTATTAGCATTCCCCTTGTTGACTTAAAATATTAATTGATATGACATTCATGAAGGAGGTGGAGTTGGCAATGGTAATTATAATGTTGTTTTAAGTATATTCATCAACTTGGGTGTGAGAATTGACTAGTGGATCATTTTGCATTACTAGTGGTGTCCACAAGCATGCATAGGAGTGAATTTGGATGTGTACATTGTGATGTGTACCATTATGGAGGAGTTATAAGTATAATATGTTAATAATTATTAATAGAGGTTAATGTTGCTATTCATGACTCATTAGTACAAACATTTATTATTTTTAAAAGATCTTTTTTCATTTTAGACATTAGAGTTTTTCGTATTTTACCATGGTTTCATGGTACATTATTTTAGATAGTAGTTTTATGATGTTATTTTACAAGTAGACATATGCTACTAGATTAAAGGATAAGTGCAAGAATTTGGGTCCATTTTTTGGTCAAAAAGTGGAAGTGCTTTTATTAAATATCAAAGTTTGTCAAAGTTAGAGTAAAAACTTGAAGCACTACACATAAAATCTTTAAAATGTCTAGTAATACTACATGTAGGATTTTGAGTCTAGTTTTCAAATATGTAATTTATTCTAATACCCAAATAATACAAGTAAATTTTCTATAGGATGTACACAAATCACTTTTTTTAAGTCATTTTTTTAAGGCCATAACATGCATGTGTACAATCAACATAATTTGACCTAAATAAAAGGATTTTTCTAACTCCTTTTGAGGAAAGATGTGTATTATAGTAAAGAAGTTTGATGAGGATATTTTTTATAATTATTTTCTAAATATATATTTTTAATTAAATTTTTATTGTCCCTAATTGTTATTTTTGAAAACCCCTCAAGTATGACCAACATAATTTGAGCTAAACTACTCATAAAATATTTTTTCATTGTACAAAGAATGATGTATAGATTGATGACATATATTTTTTTAAAGAATTTAAAAATTAAAAATTATTAAAAACTACTAATACCTAACATTTCAAGTGTATGGACCAGTTTCCTTGTAAATTAATCAATAAATAGAAAAATACATGTCCAATCATAAAAAAATACATATTTGAAAACTAGGCATTGGCATCTAAAATGTGTTTTAATTCCATCAAAAAAATTGAAAAAAAATCATTGACCATATTACTAAAGTTAGTTTTTTTCTTGTTTTCATGGCATTGTACTTGCAAATCCAAGGTTGAGGGTTGGATTTCCAAGCCTAAAAAAATTGTGAGTTTCAAATTTTAAATTTTATGAAACTCGTACTTGCTCCAAAATGTGTAACCATTTTAAAAATGAGTGGGATTATTATGTAAATAAAAATGGGTACCCATTTTAAAAATAAAAATGGGTACCCATTTTAAAAATAAAAATGAGTACCTATTTCATACAGGAGTAAATTTATGTTTTCTTGATCCTAAATGAGTGCTCTTTTTTTTACAAAACGAGTACCTAATCCTAAATGAGGGCCTATTTTTTATGAAATTGGTACTCATTCCTATCAGTAAATTTTTTTCAAGCTCAACACTTCCACTAAAATTGAACCCATTAGCTCGTACTTACCTTAAAGGGAGTTAGAATGTGTTAAATAATAAATTTGTGAGCCTCTCTAAGATGGTGGAGTTCTTTCTCAAAAGGGTTTCTTCATATAAATATAATGTTATGTGTTTCCTTATAATGGTTTGTTAGTTTTTATATTGTTGATTTAAGCATCTAGATTTACTCTTTAACGAGTAATACACTATTAAAAAAATAATTTTAGATTTGTATACACTTGAGAGAAGTTTTATTGTAATCTTTCTTCACTATACTTACCAAGATTTGATATTAGTGATAACAATTTTGTACAAATATTGGTACCTTTCTAGAAGTGTTGAAGGGATTTTTGCAACAAGGTGATCTTTTGTTTTTTAAGTGGTTTTCTATATTAGTGAAGGGATGAAAACCGTGGCCTCTACCTCTCATCAAAATATTAAGAAATTTAATGACATTGGGTATGAGATGTAGAAGCTAAAGATAGAAAATATTTTAGAAGAAAGAGATTAGTGTGAGCTTCCTATAAATGCAAATAAGCTATCTAAAGTGTTTGATGAAAATTATTAAAGTTGGACAAAAAGGCATGAGGGGTCATTCAATTATGACTTGTAGATTTCACCCTCTTGAATGTCTCCAAGGAGACCACTACATACAAGCTATGCAAGATAATAAGTGAATTTATTAAATTAAAAGTCTAACCAATCAATTATTTCTTAAAATATGGTTATTATTTAAATATTAAAGATGGTGATTCAATTACAAATCATTTAAATGATTTCAATTTGATTTTGTATCAACTATTTTTTATAGATGTTAATTTGGAAGAAGGAGATAAATATATCTTTGTTATTCACCTTAATACTTTTTTGAAAAAATAAGTATTTCCATTAGTAGTGGTGGTGTAGAGATCAAAATAGATAGTCTCATTTATTCTTTACTTTCAAAGGAGGTAAGAAGAAAATTCATTAATGATGGATTGAAGGATATAATATATGTTCAAGATTAAGGCCCAAGGATGAAAATGGGTCAAAATGGGATAAAAATAAAGATAGATCCAAGTTAAAAGGATGTCTGAATCCCCCATGGAAGAGTAGAGTAAAGTGTTGGAACTATAGGAAGAGATTCCCTATGAAGGAGTACAAAAATAAAAATAAAGTTTTGAATTACTCCATTTTAAATAAATCTTCTAATGATGTTGATAGTGATGCTTTATTTAGTTTTTCTAACACTATTAATGATGATGCTTGGTTCATTGATTTAGGTTTCTCCTACCATATGAATCCTCACAATGAGTGGTTTACAATTTAAACAACTTTTGATGGAGAGGTTTTGATTTGTGACAATGATACCAAGCAAATTGTTGGTAAGAGAAAGGTAAAATTGTGTTTTAATGATGTGACCTACTTAAAACTATTAAATTAATATTTTGCATATTCTAGGACTTGTGAGAAACTTAATTTCTATGTCCACTGTACATGTGATATTTTCTAAGTCTAGTTGCAAGTCGATGAGAGGGAACTTAGTGGTAGTTAAAGATTCTTGGATGGAGACCTTGTTTGGGATAAATGTCTCCAAAATTTATAACTGAACTAATTTAATTTTGAAAAATTAGGCAAACATGTTTTACAAATGGGATTAGTATATGTGTGAGCTTATAGACTAGACATGTACCATATATCCTTCCATTTTATACCCTATTTTATGTAGTTAGATATGGGAACTGACTATACTAAAAATTTAATACAATTTAGTTTTATGATGTTATATTAGTAGGATACCATATTAGATTGTTTTGAGAAAAGAAGATAATTTCCAAATTGTAGGTTTTCATTTATCAATTTCAACCATAGTTTTACCTCTTATATAGTTCATAAATATACAATATTTGAATCCAAATTCTATCAATGTAGGTATAAATTGATAATTTGATAGAAAAAGATACCTCTAGGGTATTATAATTCATAAAAAGAGGGGAAAAATTAGGTCAATTTGTACCCCTTCCAATGGATTATCTCCTTGTGATCCTCTTTGCAAGTCAATCATTTTTGTATACAACATTGGGTACCCTTTTTTGGCCCGAGCCACTCTTAACCTCACTTAGGAACCTATAGTATTGTGATGATCTCTTCACACCTAATCATTTTTTCTATATAATTCCAATAATCCTTCTAGGAAAATAGGTATTCACCATGGATACTAACCACAAACCATGTGACCAACTAGAGCTTTCTTTAAGGTTTTTCAATAATGGAATATAATAATTATAATTTAAGTGGCATTTGTACTTTTCCAAGCTATATTAGCTTGATATGATATAAGATTTGAGTAATAATTTGAGAGGTCTTAGTGCCATGTATAATTCTATTGTGGTGAAATTTGATTATGTACAATATGGTAGGGATCAACATTCTCATACTAAGTACTTTTCCAACACTCATAATATAGGGATTCTTAAGTTAGATTCTCCAAAATTTGATGTAATAATTTTACTAGCTACTTATATAGGCCAAAATAGTATTTTATACTCCATAAAAATCTTAGAGGTTAAAATATTTCAATTGCCTCATTTCATTTAGAGAATAAAGATCTAAAATAGTATTAGTGGTTAGAAAAAGCACAACAATATATCACATGGGTAGAATTTTGTATAAAATTACTCACCTACTTTGGTGCAAGTACCTATCAAGGACTTATGGGGGATTTAATTAAATTGTGCCAAATGAATACAATAGGAGAATACTCGATTATGTTTGATAAAATTGACAATCAAGTAAGTGGCCTTGATAAAACCTTTTCAAAATTCATTTTATTAATGACCTTATGGAGGATATTTAGGTTGAATTTCAATTGTTTAATTCAACTACACTCAAGTATTCTCTTGGATTATCTTTCTTAGCATAGGATTGTTGTGTTGTAAAATTACACTCCTTGCAATTTCACCTACATTTTTACATCCACTTTAGTGTCCACTCCCTTAGTATTTGTGTAGGCTCATTTTAGCCCTTGCATCAACCTTTTCCCCCCTGGATGCTCAGGACCCCTTTTCGACAGCTATCCTCTTTTGTCAGCTTTGCGTTAAACTTTATGTTTTCCTTGTTCCCATCATTCTTGAGCATGATTTGTCTAGACACTAGTGTGCTACACGGAAATCCACACTCCACACTAGCATCTCTTGACATTTCAACATTTAAACGGTCGTTTCTAAGAATAGTTGCAACTTGTCACCTACCTTGGTCAACATAAACAACTCAAGATGCTTTGTAATGGCTTGAGAACCTTCTTTTCCCTCCTAAAAGTCTATCTTTTCATTCCTATTTCTCTCTTCAAATTCTTCTTGGTCTCTCTCTGAAATAAATCTATTTCACTCTTCTCTTTCTCTTGCTCTCTTTATTGCACAATGATGGGAATTCTGAATTTTTTTTGTGTTTCCAAATTTGAAATCCCACTTTTCTGAGCTTTTTGTTGAGTTGCATTGGTTGGGGTTTATTAAAACTGTGTTTAGGGTTTATCTTGGCTTGTAAAACCCTATAAAAATCTATCTCTTTGATTTCCTTGATCCTTTGGTCTATTTTCGTGTTGATTGGTTGAGTTAGTTCCTAGTTGGTTAAGTTACAACTTGAGTCCTTATGTTCATGTGTTGATTGCCCCCATTTACCTTGTATTATCAATTTTTACTTTTCCTTGAAAATTCTTTTAATATTTCATTGTTTGAGCCTTTGAAATATGTCTGGCCAAGTTCCTTTTAAAACACATTTTATTGAAATATTTTGTCAGTGTTCAAAGTTTGAGTTATGCAAATGCCTTTATCAAATGTTATTCATCTAATGCTACCTAGGTGATGCCACCACCTTTAGAAAAACTTATTTTGCATGTACAAATTGTCTTCACTTAAGTTTTTGCACCCACCGCTTTACCTAAGCCATGTGGAAAAATCATATTGCATCGCTCACTTCCACATCGTTCTTTCTTCATTCCCCTCTAATCCCCTTCATGCAATATGCAATGTCTCCATTGATCTTCATCCTGAGGAAAGGTGTCAACAACCTATCTCATTGCTCAATTCCTTCATATCACAAGTTTCATTGTTGGGTGCCTAGTGCTAAATGTGTTGTGCATTATTGGCCACGATTGAGACACGTGGTTGCATCTTGTTTCATTGCTTGATTCCTTTGTATCATAGTTGTGAGTAAGTATCATATAAGCTAATATGTAAGATGTAATAAGAACATAGAAGCAAAAAGGGGAGAAGAATATACTCAGAGAATATTCTGTGGACAGGTGTATGTCTCTCATTTCATCATAAGTTTTCTTTATATCATGTTTGCATTTCCTGGACAGTGTAGGAAAGCATGATATACACTAGGCATCTTAGATCTCAACACATGTCATCATCTTGTTACATCACAATTATGCATTATAGAGTAATATGAAGAAAGTTTCGATGTGCAATGAACAAAGGGAAGAAAAGGTATATATTGGGAAGAATATTACATGCTAGGTGTCAATGCTTCAACTCATCATGAGACTCCTTTGCATTGCATTTTCAACTTATTGAGCACAAAGCTAAAATGCGATGTGTGATGACCATAAAAGAAAAGTTTGCAACAAGGTTTAAAAGGTTGGGGAGGATACATGGAAAACTCTTAGCTCATTGTGAGACTTCTTCACATCACACTTTTATGAAGTGGCTTTTAAAGAAAAAAGTGATATGATGAAGACATGTGATGATCTTCAATCTTGTTTTAAAACAATTTGATCGATGGTATGCATTCAAATAGAAATGACTAACTGATAGATTGATTTTTTCACTCGTGTGAGTCATCCCTCTACAATTAATGGTGTATCAATCCAATTCAAACGAAATAAAGTGTTGAATGCTCCTTTTTTTTTCCATCTTTGCAAGAGTATTCAAGCATTAAGGCGAATGGAGCTCTAGACAAGCATGTTTAGGCGAAGAATAGCTAGGGTTTTCCTAAGTAAGTGATTCTCTTGTCCTTCTATGTAGAAATTTGATTGAGCATAAGAGTGAAAGGGTTGTAATGGTATATGGTGTAAATTGGGGTTAGGGATTTTCTATGTTGAATTGTCAAAAGGAAATTGTTAAGCCCTAGTTTTATTTGAAGATAAATTTATGGAATTTCTACATAGTTTGAAGCAAGAATTGTATAGAACCCTAAAGGAATATTAAGCTGCTATAAAACCCTAGTGTTGAAGAAAATTGTGAAACCCTAGTCTATCAAATTATGAAAAAATGAGTCAATTCACTAGTTCATCAAAGGAAAAGCTTAAAACCAAGGGGATCAAGAGGGAATTTACTATATTTATGGAGGATGACCTTATGGAAATTTTCCCAAGAACCAAAATGATTGGAAAAAGGGATACTAGTGAAGGAATCTTAACTAATCATTTGCAAGATAGTGCAATGCAAGTGGGGAATATTATAGTTTCACAAAGTGGATGAGATATTCCAATATACTTACAAAAGGTTTGACTACCCCCAACCATCTAGCAATTTGTGGACATGTGATTTGGGAAAACTCATTGTACCAAGTGTCTTTTTGGAAGTTGATTTAATAAAAGAAATTGTAGAATGTTATGACCCTAATGCAAGAATCATCAGTGGCAAAAATGGGTCTCCATTGATTGATATCAGTAGAGTTAGATTGTAAGAACCTTCAGATTGAACCCCTCTACCACAGTGTCCATAAAATTTAGTGCACTTTTCCAAGAGTATGAAAATGAAAAGTATGGATACAAAAATCATGTATTTATAAGACATAAGAGAAAATATACAGGCAAGAAAGGAATGAGGTTTACCCCAAAGGAGTTTAAACCTTTTAATTGCATGATAGGTTTGAAAACTACTTCAAGAATACATACTTTGGCCTAAGATAGTTATTGGGGAAAACTTATGATTTAAGGATGCCAATATATTTGATGATGATGGCAATGGACATCCAAAACAAGTATTCCAATAGGGATTTTGATTATAATGCTTCTTATTTGGCTGAGAAAATCCACAAGCAGTTGAAGGATTTAAAGGAGCCCAATGCTCCATTAATATTTACACATTATTCTTTATTCATGCATATGTTTTTTTGGAGTGGAGAGAAGGCATGGTATAAATTTGTGGACCTAAGGACAAAAGATGAAAAGGGAAATGATTTTCCTATGTAGTTATTGACACATATTTGGGATCAAAATTTCCCTAATTCCAATTACACATCCTTTTGTAATGGGTTAGTGTATTGTATCTTGGAAAATTTGGGTTGTAAGCCAACCCACAAGATTTCAAGAAGGATCAAGGAAAATTTGAGGCCCCTGCAATTCAAGGCCAACACCAAATTAGACCATAATTGAGGAGATTGGTATCTCCACACCAACTGCATGGTTTTCAAAGTTTATGGTGCTTTGGTGTAGCCACATTGCTTTCCAATTTATGTGTTATAAATACTTGCATTCATGGAGATCATGTGGTAGCTTGATTGCATGGATAAGGGGTTGTAGACACCTAAAAATGACCTAGGCCTGCAAGCTTCATTTTTACCACTTTTCGTCTTAGCATAATTATGACACTTTAATTATGTTCCTAACCCATCTTCAACTATTAATTAAATAATTCACAATTATTTAATTAATTCAGGGTCTTCTATTCTTCCTGATTATTAAATAAATAAATCATATTTATTTATTTAATGTGTCACTAATTATCTAAAGTCAACTCATAATTAAATAAAATTCTCATTTTATTTAATTAATCTTTGTCATTAATGTCCTCCTGATTATCAAATAAATATATTTTAATATATTTATTCAATATGTAACTAATCCCTAAATCCTCTCTTTAATTAAATAGATTTTCTAATTTATTTAATTAATTAACCACTTCTTCTAAATTAAATAATTATTTTTAATTATTTAATTGTTGTATGTGACACTTCTTTATTTTTAAATAAAACAATTTATTTAAAAATGTCTCACATAGTTAACTGATTCTTCTTTTAGTAATTAATTTCAAAAATCAATTCCTCCTTATCTCAGAAAATCCAATTTTTGAATTAACTTAATTCAAAATGGAAATATTCTTCTACAAATCAAGTAATTTCTAAAATTACTGATTTTCTAAAATCCCATCTTCTTGTCTTTTGATTTTTTGCTAATTCCATCTCAACTGTCACATTTATCTTTGATTTAATTTATTTAATTAAATCTTATTCACACATTTGGGCATTTTTCCCTAACCCTAATTGAGAGTTGTCATTTCGAATCTTAACCATTGATTCTAGGGTATTTTCTCAATCTCTCATCTCATCCGTCCATTCAAAATGACATTTTCTACAAAATGCCATTTTCCTTTCATTTTTCGGACACACAGAGATATTACACACAGGCACATGATATACTTATGCATTGACATACTTAGATTTATTCATAGCAATTGTAGCACTTATTTGTCTTTATTTTGTTAAGTCTTAGCAATGTTTAGGCATAGGCATTGTCAATCATAGTCATAGGCATAGAAATTTGTGTAAATCCTTCAAAGCTTGTTGTAGGACTTAGACTAGTATTTTCAAATTGCTCGCACGTCAAATATGAGGGCAACACATCAACTAGCAAGCTAGAAGGTGTTACAAAAGTGAAGCATGGAGGTCTCGACGGTTTTCGGGTATAATCATTCTTTGTTTTAGCTTTCATTGTGTTTTGTAATTACTTTGGGTTTATTGTCTTTTATTGATTTGTTAACCTCTAATCAAACCTAAAAAATTAACCCTCAGTTACATTGGTGAACCCGACATATTTGAAAAAAAAAAAAAAGAGCAATTTTTGTAGTTGGTTTCTTTTTGTTGCAAGTTTTGTTTGTTTTTTGTTGCAGGTTTGGCATCATTTTGGATAAAGCCTTAGTTCCCAAAAAATTGACCATAACTTTCAAAGGGCTATGTATTTTCTCACAAAATTGTTTTTGTAGGTTGGGGACAACATTACGCACTTTCAGTCCAAAAATCATAATTTTTGGATCTATTTTTAATTTTTTATAATTTTTTTGATGTTTTTCATGAAAAATTAATTTCGAGAGCAAATAATCAAATTTTTTAGATATGTTTACATTTCTGGAAAGATCTCTAAATTTTAATAGGGGTATGTTCTTTATCTTTTAAATTTGGATGTGAAATTATTAGTCAAACAACAAATATTTTAAAATTGGGGTTTAAAAATGATTTGATTATATCTCACCCACGGTTGCAGATCTGCTCACAATTGTTTTTTTTCAGATTTGGGGTGACATCAGACGACTCCAGTCCAAAAATTGGAATTTTTAGAGCTGTTTTGTGTTTTTAATAATTTTTTTATGATTTTTCATAAAAAATTAATTTCAGGTGCAAAACATCAATTTTTTTTTATTTACTTACATTTTTGGAAACCTCTTGAGATTTTAGATAGGCTTTATTCTCTGTATTTTTAATTTTACTATCAAAAAAAATTCTAAAAATCAGATTTGTCTTGACTAGCTAACCCTCTAATAGTAGTGATCAAGTATCTTGTTAGGGTTTGTTGTTGGTTTTGTGCATGTGCAGAAAATAAACACTTCAAAGGACACATTGGATCAAGTGGACAAAAATGACACATCTAACTATTTTTGTAGATCAATAGTCGAAGATCATTATCAAACTACTAATGTGTGGTCTTGCAGGTTCAAACATCAAAGACTAAACATCAAAACAATGTGCTTGTCTTTTTCTTAGTATAATACACATTTCCTTTTGGTGCAATTAAAACGAACTTGTCTTTCTACTATGTCTGAGTGTGTTTGCAAAATGGTAGGTGAGTATGCTCTCATCTTGTGAAAACTCGGTGATCAGAAAATTAGACCCATTTTTATCTGTTTTTAACCCCATGACTTAGTATATCAGAGTATCCTCTCCCCTTGCACTTTTGGGCGAACTTGGGTGTAAGAGAAATGGTTACTTACTCTAGAAATTGGGCCTGCCTAGGGATTCCATCACCCCAACATGACTCAAACTGGCAACGGAGCTAAGGCTAAGCTACCCCCGACCGGTATATAAATGTGAATCTTAAGGGAAAACCTAAGATTACAAGTGCGGATGTGTCATACGGACATAGTAGTACTCCCTTAAACCCTGTTGAGCTTAACCTCTTTAGGCTGGAGTGCCACCTAATTGGTGATTAATCTCTTGCCCCATGTATGGCCACTCAAACGGGGGTCCCGAATTAAACACCTTTGTGTAGTAAGCCAAAAACCTTCTATTTGCTAGCGCAACACCGGTCGGTGTGAAGGCATCCACACTTTCACAATTTGTAGTAGAGATGATCAATCTACCATGGGAGTTTCATGGGCGTTGGAAGCTTGGTTGGCCTAAGAAGAGAGTGCACTGTAAGGGGGAGCTCGTGCAGCCAAGCTTCTGAATTCAGACGCTACAGATATGCGGTTGGGGAAACCCACATGGAATCTAGCGAATATTGTCCTAGCCTAACCTAGGATTGTATTTGTCTTATGTACGCTTGCTTACATTCAAAACATTGTGCTTGTCAAATTTTTTCTAGATTTTCAAACAATATACACAACATTCACAAACTTGGACACAAACAATCGACCTTAAACAACTCAGACTTTTCAACAAAACATCAAAAAACAATCTCAGTCCTCATTTTGAACTTAGACTTTGAATTGTTCATCTTAGTCATCATTTTGAACTTAGACCTTGCATTTATAACATTAAGTCCTTAGTCAAACATCATCATCTTAGTCCTCAGTCGACATTTTGGCTTTGATCACCTTGTCATCTTACATCAATCATTTCCTTAGACAAACGTTATCATCACCTAGTCATCCTAGTTGACATTTTAGGAAACATAGTCTTGCATTTTCATGCTTATCAAAAATCCAAAAAACATAGGTTGTCATCATCCTCATATTTAGTTGTCATTCTCATCATCCTTATATGAGCAATCCCTTTTTATTGTTGAGACTAGGCTTCAAAGACAGAAAGGACAAATGGAAAACTTTGGACAAGATTTCAATCCCAACATTGATAATAACACTTATGACACAAGCCAACATTGGACTTTTTCTGACCCATTTCACAACATGAACATGCAATCTTCCATGAGCATGTCATCTTCATCACGAAACCCTTCTGAACCATTCATACAAAGAGACCAAAATGGACGAGTATATGCAAAAGACTTAGAAGTTGCAACGCAAAATTCTGATATAGTCTCCTTTGTAGAAAACTCAGTCTTACACAACCCTCAAAGGTATCTAGCCATGCTTTTGGACCAAGGGGCTAAGTTATTACGAGGCTTTGACATAAATTCTTTGCCACCTCCATTAGTCTACCCTCACCATCAACAGTCACTTGACATAAATCCTACCAGTAATTCACAACAAATGTCCACTTATCACCCTTATCCTAACCTTGACAAGGGAAGCCAACTGTCCACTAGTCCATTCCAAAACTCCACGCCATATTCTGACTCTTCACCTATCAAGCCCATCCAAGTCTACATGCCTTATCAACCATCTAACAACTCATGTCAAGTCCTCACATCATACCATATTAATCCAGTCCAAGACTCCATGACATATCCAGTCCAAGACTCCATGTCCTATCCTTGTCCCTCACATGCTAGTCCAGTCCAAGTCCCCATGTCCTATCCTAGTCCTTCATATACTAGTCCAGTCCAAGTTCCCATGTCCTATCCTAGTCCTTTGTCCATTAATCCTTTTCAAGTCACCCCCTCATAAGCCACATCTAGTCATGAAAATTCTATCATAGTACAAAGTCACATCCCATCCTCTACACTTGAGGATACATGTCAAAACGAAAGCCCAAAGCATAACCTTATAATGTCACCCTCATGTCAAGAACAAGGTAGTCCATCCCATGACCCTATCTTAAACTCCATTCAAGGATTCCTTCAAGACAATCATGGAATCCAAAGTACACCTACCATTGACCAAGAAGTCCAAATCCATGACAACCCCATCTTTGACCAAGACCCTACCATTGACCAAGAAATCCAAAATGATCTACTCCTTGACCTTTATGCCATTCATGATCAAACACTTGATGACCCTATAAAGGCCTCGACTATTGACACTTCCCACGATGAGACACTTGCCTTCATGGACACATAGATGATATTCCTCCAGAAAAAGAATCTTCCACTAGGGACATGCTTGCATATGATCAAGTTATAGCTAAAATCATTAGACTCTATGACACTAAACATAATGATGGCTTCGACATTGCCTTGGAAGCACCAATAGAATCATCTAAACCTGACATGTCACACGATCAAACCGAAGATATCAGTCAAAAATATGTCCAACATGACAATGAAGCTAAGACACTTTATCAACTAGGGCCATCTATCTTCATTAGAGCATGCTTTCTCATAAATGAGAACATTCCAAGTGACAGTGGACATCCATAGACATCATGATGGGTTAGCATCTTGCTTTCAAAACAATAAATACCTCATTGCCAATAGAATCTGTCAAAGCATGCAATATCAAGGCAGAGGACTAGGCATACATGAACAAGGCATTCGAGAACCAATACAACTTTAGGAAAATTGCAAATATCAAGGTCTTGGGTATTCTTCAGTCAGCAAATCAAATGATGTTAGTGGTACTTCCTCGATATTGGGGGAAACTTTGTCAGAGACGAACGTCAAAATGGAGTCCATGAGAAATCCTTGTCATAAGATTGCTGCCAACACCCCCTCCACCCACACCATGAACTGCCATTCCATCATAAATAAACCTTCCCTTTGGAACCAACAAAAACAAAAGTCTTACAAGTCAAAAGATCAAAATCAAATGTCAAAGGCCATTGAATCAAACAAAAGGACAAGTGGACAAATGAAATTAAAATAGATCCCAAAGAAAAGTGGATCAAGCAAAGAAAATGTGTCAAAAGAAAAAGTCAATAGATATGTGGAACCACAAGACAAGAGGACTCCCACATATAACAAATGTCCACCTCCTTCAAAATGGTCATCAAACAAGGCATCTAAGAGTGTTGGTTCCAAATGCCATCCCTCCAAAATCCGTCATACACCATACCAAGTTTGGAGAATAAAAAGTGATTCATCCAAACATCCAAACAACCTTTCCATGTCTACCATCATCTGTCGTAATCCTACATCTCGCCTAAAGTCCAAAAATCCCACATCACAAATCCATCACATCATGGCAGCAACTCTTTACCACAAGGACTCTCATGACACTCTATTGCGATGTGCGTATTCTAATAAGGCCAATTCTAGTATCAGAAAGGATCACAATGACATCGATCAGTTGTATGCAAGCGGTATGATCTTGACAAGACAACTCCTTCAGCAAGGTCATTATTGGCATATCATGGCACTAGTCTCTACATCAGCACCATCAGTGGATTTAGAATAGTTAGTGGTCATCTAAATCATCCAGGCTATCCACAAAATTAGAAATACAAAAAAATTGAAAAATATAAAAAATTTGTCACCCTGATGAAAACCTGGCAAACAGGTGTCTTGGTGACACCAAAAAAATAAAAAAAGTCAAGAAAATAGTAAAGAGAAAAATTTCATCCAATGGTGAAAACCTGGCAAACGGGTGCCCTAGATAAGTACCATGATGAAAACTTGGCAAACAGGCATCATGCGTAAAATAAATCATCTATGTGGACTTTTACACTTGGGGGAAAGTCGTCTCATTTCCCATGCCTTCCTCATGACATTGACGTCCACCTGAGCCGTCTCATTTCCACACATTTTTCCCACTTCCCTCGGTCTTGACATAAAACTGGCACACATAAATCATGCTTTGGGAAAACTCTTGACATGTCTATCCTTCAGTCATACACGATTCACGAAATATCATGTCATTGACCGTCATAGTCTTATTGTCCTTATACGACATAGTGCTTGAAAATCATATGACAATTCCATTAGTCTCATGTCTCCCATCTTTTACCAAGGCCACCCCCTAT
This sequence comes from Sequoia sempervirens, assembly GCA_007258455.2. Classification (NCBI taxonomy): domain Eukaryota; kingdom Viridiplantae; phylum Streptophyta; class Pinopsida; order Cupressales; family Cupressaceae; genus Sequoia; species Sequoia sempervirens. The sequence continues at coordinate 278,532,752 of VDFB02105785.1, read as the reverse complement.
TCTTTCATGCCTGTCACCTATCTTTGCTTTCCCTTGTCAAACGGTCTAAGGATAATCATCATCCCATCTAGTCCTAACCAAGTCATTCCAAATGCAATGAGTCTAATCCATACAAGAAAATTATCCAAAATTTTACTTGACTGCGTTCCTGGCCTAGCTGTAGACCTCCATACTTTCATCACATTATCATCATCGTCCTCACATTGTTTCAAGATGCGTCCTTCCCACGTCAAACAATGTTGTCATCACCTGTCAATTGGTATTCAGCTTGACTAGGGGCACAGTCATGTTTGTCCTTGGATTCTCATGCGTAGGAATCAGTCATATGCATTTGTCACAATCCTCTTAAACGTCAAAATCCAAAAAAATCATAAAACAAAAAAGAGATAAAAACAACATAAAATGTCTTGAAGAAAGACCTAAAAATCATAAAACGTCCTGAAGAAAAACACAAAAACATCCAAATCAATGTCAAAATCCTAAAAATGGAGTCAAAGTCATGTCAATCAGTCCATGTAATTGTCAAACTACATTGTCTCTGCGCATTTGCTATGTAGGCAAGGCCATCAGTCGATGAGTCCCCGAAACATTAGGTTAGTCCTTTTAGGTTGGTCCAAATAAAATCATGGCATTTGTCATAATCGTCACATCCGTCAAATAAGTCATACGTAGTCAAACTTAGACACAATACAGTCATTTGAAATGTCAATGTCAAAATTGGTCAAAATTAGACAACACAGTCCAATCAATCATACAATCAACATCAGTCAACTTGCCAAAACATATTGATCAAAACAATGTCAATCTCGTCACTCTTTGGCCCTCTTCAAGATGTGTCCTTCTTGGAGTTAGACCTCGTGAAAATGTCTTTTGCCTTTTCAGGATGTGTCCTTCCTGACAATAGGCCCCATCAAACTATCAACACTGTCAAATTGGCAAAACCCTTAAACTATCCAAACTGTCAAATCGATAGGAAATCAATCTTTGGCAAACAAACATTGGCAAACAAAATAAAATAGTTGTTAATCTTTCCGGTCTATCTTGTCTTATCTTTTGACTATCTTGGCTATTTTGTCTTATCTTTTTACTGTCTTTTCTTTGTGGTCATGTTACTAGCTACCTCGAGGATGTCCCATGAAGGATTTAGAGGTGCGATGACGTCTCCTGGCCTATTTTATTTTCTTTGACTGTTTTCTGTGGATTGTCTTGATAAAAAGACTGGGGCAACTTCACCCTTAGTATGAGTTAGGACATTCCTTGTCTGTGACTATCTGTTTTTCAAATGGATGACCTTCCACACCTTGGTCTACGTCATATCATGGTGTTTGTTGTCCATTTGTGTCATTTTACCGCCCAATGATGATTAAGAGCAATAAATATTAAAGTCCTACTGCAAGTTTTGAAGGATTCTTTCATCTAGTCTGCATCTTCATCATCCATATATTTTGCACTAACATTCCTTTGTCTCTTCATATTCTAAGTCTTCTCATCAATTTTGAGAGCACACTCGTGTTCTTGGAACATGTCTGTCCTCTCGAGGGGGCATACCGCAACCCTCCTTGTCATTCTTCCTCATCTTATTTTGCACTGGGGCATATTTTCGACTTATTTTCTTTGTCACAATGCGACATGCTACATTATGACAAAGAGGGGCAAATGTAGACACCTAAAAATGACCTAGGCCTGCAAACTTCATTTTTACCACTTTTCGTCTTAGCATAATTATGACACTTTAATTATGTTCCTAACCCATCTTCAACTATTAATTAAATAATTCACAATTATTTAATTAATTCAGGGTCTTCTATTCTTCCTGATTATTAAATAAATAAATCATATTTATTTATTTAATGTGTCACTAATTATCTAAAGTCAACTCATAATTAAATAAAATTCTCATTTTATTTAATTAATCTTTGTCATTAATGTCCTCCTGATTATCAAATAAATATATTTTAATATATTTATTCAATATGTAACTAATCCCTAAATCCTCTCTGTTAATTAAATAGATTTTCTAATTTATTTAATTAATTAACCACTTCTTCTAAATTAAATAATTATTTTTAATTATTTAATTGTTGTATGTGACACTTCTTTATTTTTAAATAAAACAATTTATTTAAAAATGTCTCACATAGTTAACTGATTCTTCTTTTAGTAATTAATTTCAAAAATCAATTCCTCCTTATCTCACAAAATCCAATTTTTGAATTAATTTAATTCAAAATGGAAATATTCTTCTACAAATCAAGTAATTTCTAAAATTACTGATTTTCTAAAATCCCATCTTCTTGTCTTTTGATTTTTTGCTAATTCCATCTCAACTGTCACATTTATCTTTGATTTAATTTATTTAATTAAATCTTATTCACACATTTGGGCATTTTTCCCTAACCCTAATTGAGAGTTTCCATTTTGAATCTTAACCATTGATTCTAGGGCATTTTCTCAATCTCTCATCTCATCCATCCATTCGAAATGGCGTTTTCTATAAAATGCCATTTTCCTCTCATTTTTTGGATACACACAGAGATATTACACACAGGCATATGATATACTTATGCATTGACATACTTAGATTTATTCATAGCAATTGTAGCACTTATTTGTCTTTATTTTGTTAAGTCTTAGCATTGTTTAGGCATAGGCATTGTCAATCATAGTCATAGGCATCGACATTTGTGCAAATCCTTCAAAGCTTGGTGTAGGACTTAGACTAGTATTTTCAGATTGCTCGCACATCAAATCTGAGGGCAACACATCAACTAGCAAGCTAGAAGGTGTTACAAAAGTGAAGCATGGAGGTCTTGACAGTTTTCGGGTATAATCGTTCTTTATTTTAGCTTTCATTGTGTTTTGTAATTACTTTGGGTTTATTGTCTTTTATTGATTTGCTAACCTCTAATCAAACCTAAAAAATAACCCTTAGTTACAGGAGCACTTCAAGGGTGCTAAGAAGGGATCTTTTATCCCAATTCAATTTTCCCATTCCAGAGTAACATTAAAGGAGGGGTTGGAGATTATTTTTGATATTTTGAAATCATATAGAATGAAAGTTGAAAAAGTTAGGAATTGTGATCTGGAAGGGTTCATTGACAGGGAAAGAAAGAGCAGAAGTAGGTCTAGTTTTTATCATCATTTCCTATATACTGAGGATGTAATCATAAATTTTCCATCAAATGTTGAGGTCAATGAAAGAAAACAATCATGGATTCACATCAATAAAGTTGAAGAGAGAAGACTCAAGGTGAATCCTTTATATGTGATCCCATATGCTCAAATTCATGATCCTTTCCAAAAGGCCATGAAGATGTTAGAGGAATACATAAATGGTACTTTCATGAATATGATAAGGTTAGTAGAAGAAACAAAAAAGAAAAAGAAAGAGGAGAAAATAGCTAGAATTCAAGGTATGCCAACTCAATCTACTACTCAAGGCCCTTCTATTCAACCAATAGAAATTGAGGAAAGACCAATAGATCAACATCTTGTTAAATATTCTGCTCAATCTAAAGGAGATGATAGTATGGAGGAATAATCTACAGAGCATGTTCCTAGAGAAAAAGAGGTGCATCAAATATTTCCTTCCCCCCAAGTTCATGATGTGATGAATTATTTTGTTCCTATTGATAGAATAATGACAAATGTTTATGATGAAAATAATCCTGTTAAGGAGGATGTTAGGCTAAAATCCTATGAAGAATTTATAAATGATGAATCCTTTGCTCAGACAAAGGAGTTTAAGGAATTTATGATTCAAGTAAAAAGTGTTGAATTCAAGGATAGAATTGAAAAGGAAAAAGGAGTTGCTCCTTCAATGCATGAAGAGATTGAGAAGCAATAAGAAGAGAAATTAGAGAAGGAAAATGCAAAAATCTCCCCTATTGAAGGAAGATTACTTGTTAAGAAAAGTGGAATTATTTTATTACCTGGTTGGGATCTAACTTTTGCAATTACCTTAGACACAATCAGGCATGATAAAGAAGCCTTTATTTCAGAAGAATAATATGATAACAAGGTGTTTGGTTTAGGTTTTAGCCCAAGGTTACACACATTGACAATTTGGTCCATGCGACCAAATACTAGAAGACCTAGGCTATAAGATCAATGGGAGACATAACTAGAGAAGTTCTTGTGAGAAGAGCTTCTAAAATCACTCTAACATAAACAACTAAACTAACTATGCATGCTACCATGCTAAGTGCAAATACTACAAAAATAGCTCAAGAAAGATATGACTAGTTGGTAGCCAAATTCAATAGGTTACAAGAAGAATACAATAAGATGAAGGTCAGTTATTCTCAAGAAAGGTTAGTGGCACCTAAAATGAAAGACCTTCCACCTCTCACCTCTTCAAAAGAATTCTCATTACAAGACAAAGAGACTTTGTCTCTCATAATAAAATGGTCAAAATAAGAGTTAGATATGGTGAAAGAAAATGAGAAGAAATCCAAGGACGAAACAAACAAGGTGGTGATAGACATAATTGATGATGTTCTTGGGCATGGGATTTATTGCATTCTACATAAGCTTGACAATGTTTGAATGCATATAAGAATGTTCATGAGGCATATAAGAAACATTTTGAGATTCGAGAAAGTTTCCAAAATGTGTGAAGTAAACATAGTACTAGAGCTAATGCTTTGAAGAAATAATGAAGAACATGGAGAATGATCCAAAGGAACAAACCAATTTTCCCCAATTACTTCAAGCAATTGGATTGTTGGGAGAGATTTCAACCTTCTAGAGTAAATTAGATTTGTAGTTTAAAAGCAAGTTGAAAATTTTCAGGGACATGGAGACAAATGAAATGCCTTAGATTCTCAGTGAGGTAGGTGAGCTCAAAGATTTTACTATTGGACTTAGGGAACACTGAGAGGGGGTGATCAGTGTTCAACAAATCTAAATTTTAAATCCAGACCTTAAACCATTTACAACACAAACAAAAATAAAGATGCAAGCACATGAACAAGATAATCAAAGCACCATAACACCAATATTTTTACATGGAAACCCTGTTAGGGGAAAAACCATGGTGGAGATTAATCCACAATTATACTCTATTAAAAATATGAATAAAAGGGAATGCACATGCATTTAGGCACACTACCTAGAGCTCACTGCTCAAAATATGGAAGGCTCATTGCCTTACAAAATGTTTGTATTATAACAAAATGTTGAACTAAGAAAATAGAATCTCCAAATGCTTGGATTCAATTCCGGTGAAGCTCAGTAGACACTCTTCAGCCCTTCTGACTGATTTTGTATTTCTGCTCTTCTCTTCTCTATTTTTTTTCCCTACTAAAATTGTGCAAAGATCGCTCAATCACCCTTCTAATACTCACACACACATCTTTTATGCTCTTCACATACTTTTTCACACTTTCACACTTTCTTTTTTTTTTCAAAATGAATTACTGATCTCATATATATATCCACTAACAAAGATTTCATTGCTTCAAGTCAACTTTAACAAAACATGAAGTATCCTTCAATGGTTGGCTCAAATTAAGTTTAATGTGCACCCATCAAAGTCAACTAAGAAATAGCTAGGACCCAAAAAAAATAACCAGCACAAGAAATAATTAAACAATTACTCCTTATACATCCGTGACATGCGACATTCACTAGGTCAACCACAATGAGCAAATAAATAGAAAAACATCTTGCCAAAGCATCCAACCAAATCTCCTAACACATATACTGATCAATGTGACACCACTAAACTTAACAACAAGATAGTATAGATGCTTAAAAAACTCTCTCAGAGATCCACAACTCAAAATGATGATCCAATGAAGCATACATATCGATATACTGACCGGATACCCTATTCTTCATACTCTCTGCCGGTAAAATACTATTCACTACATTTCCTGCCGGTATGAGAAAATTTTGATCTGCAGACTAGAGGGATGAATTAGGTTGCCATCAATGACAACATTAGAAGCCACATGCCATCAAGCAAGCCATATTCCAACAATCTCCCCCTTTGGCATTGATGGCAACACTTAGTGAAAAATGACTAAGTGTCAGAATTCAAAATTTCAAAACTTAAACTCCCCTTTAGAATGATAAAGCATTTTTCACTACTCTCCTCCCCCTTTGACATCAATGAAAAATATATTCTTCACTAAGCTCTCTCCCCCTTTCAAAAATTCAAATTTTGAAGTACAACTGCTACTTAAGTTAGAAAATTAACTTGTACTTATCTTTCACACCTAGAAGAAATTTCTTCCATGCTTCTATAGAAATCCCAATGATTAAGATCATGCTATTATTCTTAGATGTCTTGTTAATAATTTGAATGAGGGATTTCAGGATTGTAATTGCTTCTTCTAGTTTTTCTCCTTTCCTTAAGACCTCAATCAACTGCTCCAACTTGTATTCAGTCAGATTCTTGACTTTCCAAAAGGTGTCCACAAGAGTGTTTTAGGTAAAGTGGAATTTTGCATGCTCAGACTGCAATTCTTGAATCTTTTTCTTAATTACTCCATCATGGTCTTGAAGCATATTGTAATATTGACCAATTTTTATCAACTCAACTTCAATCTGCTCTAGTTTTTCCTTATACCTCCCAACAACATGAGGCCACCGAAGACAATAGTTGTAAATGTTATTAGCTGAATTAATGCATTGCCTCAACTCATTCATTTTATTTTTTAGTTTGGTAAGGGACAACCTAAAATGCTCCTTCAGATGTAGAATTACTTCTTCCTCTTTCCTATCCCGAGGCTCAGAGGCCATAGCCTCCTTGATACATTCAATAATTTCTTCTAGAAGCACATTCTTCAAACTTTCCAATCCAATGTTATTATGCACAAAGTAAGAACTCAATGTGTTCTCAATCATGTCCTACTCATATGAGGGTCCATCTAGCCATATGTCAGCAATCTTCTGCATTCCATCTTCCTCCTGAACAATCTATAATATCTTTGTTTTGAATAAAGCACCTTATTCATTGCTTCCTTCTACTATTATTACATTCGGTTCAACTGATTTCTAGTTCATACCTAGGAGTGTACTCATCTGAGTCTTCATCTGGTATATCCCCAATTATCTATCCTTTTCCTTTTCCTTCAGATTTTGGAAACTTATGTTAGCTTCTCCAAACTTCCCTAGCAATTCCTTAAAGAAATTTGCATAGACTTGCTCATAATTTCCCAAAGCATTAGAATGTTCAAAAATTTGCTTACAAACTGGTTCATTTTCCTTCCATACCACATTATCATTCTAAGGAAAGAAGTTCAAAAAATACATCATGATACATATGATCAAAGTACCAAACCTGCTGAAGGGGTAATCTGCTTCTTTCGTCAATTGCACATTTTCCATCAACTGATCCTTCAACAATCCACACAGATCAAAGTCTTCATCTTCCATTATCATTTTGTGAGCGATATAAACTACGCTTGCCGAAGTTGCACCTTCTCTATTTCTAAAGAAAAATTTGTATGAAATACCATGTGCAATGTACCTTGCTCTTGGATCTTTGATCGTTGAAATTACTAGAGCCCTTTGATCTCTTGTCACTCCGATTAGGGTTTCAACTTGTTTCAAATTGACTTCTTTTTTGAAATATCCCCAACATTGCATAAACCAGTTAAATTTCTAATCACATCCTTTGATATAAGATAGGGTTTATCCAAGGTTAGCATGTCCTCATTCAATTTGTTCAGGATAAACCTGACCACTTCTGCGTTAACGAAATAAGGAAACTCATTCCAAATGTCCAAACTTTTATGTTTCGCACCTTCAAGCCACTTCAATTTACCGATTGGCAACAAATTTCTCACAACCTAATCTTTCCACTTCTATACTCATCCAAACCCACCATTCCTTTGATTTGCTTCATTTTTCTTTCTATATGGGACAAGTTTTTCTACCGAGCACAAAATTCAAAATTCTACAAGCAACTGAAATACCTGATGAATTTGCCGCCGAATTTGCTTTACTCCTTTGAAATTTCACTATATAGGCTCTCCTTCTATTCTTCTTCAATGCAAGGTGACAAATGAGGGTTCCAAATACCCTTTTATAACTTCTCACACCTAACCTTTTTTCCACATTAAATATTTATTCCGGGTACTCTATTTTCTCAAACAACAAAAGAAAAATTTGTCTACAGACCTTCTACTTCTCATGTTTCTGCATAAGTGATCACTGATGCATTTGAAAACTTTTATCATAGCTACTGACAATTTCCTACATTCTAGTGCCAACTACCAATAGGGGAACAAAGGATTTTTCTTGAAAGAATCCCCCTAGGCCAATGGCCTGAGATCAATTTCCAAAGGAATTACCAGAAGAAGATTCTTGTGCGGACTTATTCCCTTCATTAGAGTCACTCTTCCTTACCCATTCATCTGATCTCTAATCTCTTCCATAGTCACTTTCCCTTTTCCTTTTTCATCTTTTTGTGAGATTTTTCCCTTGTATACCAGACCTCTTATATCCATGTTTCTTTTCTTGCAGAATCTTGCAATGTGACCAAATTTGTTGCAATTTTAACACACCAAATTTCTTTGTCTAAACCATTCATTCCATTGATTTCCATTTGATCTACATTGATTAGCAATATGCCCAAATTTTCCACAGGTATAGCATTTAACATTCCTTACACTCGTAGACATGCTTCTGCATTCAGTTGACTTATGACCAAACTTATTACAACTATAACATTGACCAAGAAATGATGGATTGCTTGAATTTATTTTACTTCTACATTGAGAAGCCATATGACCAAATTTATTGCAAGAAAAATAGTAACCATTGAACTTCTGAGCATTGGATTGTCTTACCAGATACCTTCTACCTTTGTTCATTTGATTTCTTTGTCTAGAATCCTTATGTTTAGATCTAGAGCTTTCTTCCTTCTCATATCCAAGACCTTGCTTATCATTTGCATCCTTTTTTCCTTTAGTCAACTCATCAAGCTTAGCATAAATAGTTCTAAACTTCTCCTTGTACTCATTTGTAGTAGTGAGTTCATCTCTAAGAATAATTATCTGTCTTTCAGGCTCTTGTTCATTATTTCTAGATTGTTGTAGTTCAATCTCCATCTGAATGAATCCACTATTTACTTTGCTGCATTCTTCAAATTTTTCTTTTAAAGACTGGGCTAGATTCTCGTCATTCTTCTTCCCATCTTCAATCTCCTTGGTTAACTTCATTGCCACAGACCCATTTCAAGCTTTAGAGTAGCATTATCCCTAGCAAGATTTTCACATTTTTCAGTTATTTCTTTTAGGGTCTAATTCAGGTGAACATCTTCCAACCTTTTATTTTCTTTCTACTTCAGTTGATCACAAAGTTCCTTTTTTCTCTTGACTCATTGATTTTATCCTTCAATGATTGAATGAATTTCTCAGCATCCACAAGATTAGCTTTTAATTCCACGACTTCTACTTTAGACTGATCAAGATCATCAAGTGCCACCATAAGCCACTGTTGAAGACCACCAGAGTCCATTGTGATTCAAGATCCACCTCAAGTTGTTAAAATTTCTATAGAGGAACTTGGCTATGATACCAATTGTTGGACTCAAGGAACATTGAGAGGGGGGGTGAATCAATGTTCAACAAATCTAAATTTTAAATCCAGACCTTAAACCATTTACAACACAAAAAAAAGAAAAGATGCAAGCACATGAACAAGATAATCAAAGCACCTTAAGACCAATATTTTTACATGGAAACCATGTTAGGGGAAAAACCATGGTGGAGATTAATCCACAATTATACTCTGTTAAAAGTATGAATAAAAGGTAATGCACATGCATTTAGGCACAATACCTAGAGCTCACTGCTCAAAATATGGAAGGCTCACTGCCTTACAAAATGTTTGTATTATAACAAAATGTTGAACTGAGAAAATAACATCTCCAAATGCCTGGATTCAATTCCAGTGAAGCTCAATAGATGCTCTTCAACCCTTCTGACTAATTTTGTATTTCTACTCTGCTCTTCTCTATTTTTCTTCCCTACTGAAATTGTGCAAAGATCGCTCAATCACCCATCTAATACTAACACACACATTTGTTATGCTCTTCACACAAATTCACACACTTTCACACTTTCTTTTTAAAAAAAAATGAATTACCAATCTCATATATATATCTGCTAACAAAGATTTCATTGCTTCAAGTCGGCTTTAACTAAACATGAAGTATCCTTCAATGGTTGGCTCAAATTAAATTTAATGCACGCCCATTAAAGTCAGCTAAGACATAGCTAGGACCCAAAATAAAATAACCAACACAAGAAACAATTAAACAATTACTCGTTATACATCCGCGACATGCGACATTCACTACATCAGCCACAATGAGCAAATAAATAGAAAAACATCTTGCCAAAGCATCCAACCGGATCTCCTAACACATATACTAATCAATACGTCACCACTAAACTTAACAAAAAGATATTATAGATGCTTAAAAAACTCTCTCGGAGATCCACAACTCAAAATGATGATTTGGTGAAGCATATAGATCGATGTATTGACTGGATACCCTGTTCTTCATACTCTTTTCCAGTAAAATAATGTTCACTACATTTCCTTCTGGTATGAGCAAATTATGATTTGTAGACTAGAGGGATGAATTAGGTTGCCATCAATGACAACATTAGAAGCCACATGCCATCAAGCAAGCCATATGCCAACATTTACAAGTTGGAAGGAAGAACTTGGGAACATTGTCCCTTCCTTATTTTCTTTTATTTACAAAGATGGAAAAGCTGAGTATGCCTTGTTAAATAGTTCTCTAGATGATTTGTTTAAAATGTAAATCAACTTGGATACATTTTAAAAAGAGGCTCAAGCTATAACTGATGCAAGATACAACGTGCACAACACTAAGGTGAAAAAGTTGCTTGCAATCCAATGGCCAACAGAGGAGTACAACACATGGCTTCAAAATTTTACAAATTAAGCCTTAGATACAACAAATTTTAAAGTTGTCTCCTCCCCAATTTCAAGTTGTCTATTGATATTTTCTTATGTGGAATACTTTTTATATTTCTTCTACTTTAGGCTTTGGGTCCTAAAGTTTTAAAAGGAAAAGAAGGAGAAGACAAAGGAATGTCCAATTTAAATTACAACCATCTTCTTCGACATGTGCTTTTTGGAAAGCGAGAGAATCTCCTTCAACAACTTGAAAAGTAACTTAAATTTTCTAATATGAGATATTCCCCTACAGACAATTAAGGTCCTTTTGGTATTATAACTAAATGTCAAATGAAAAAGTGACATGTGCTTGGCCTGAGGCTTGTATTGCTCCTTTGTTCTTATAAAAGGGAATTTAGGGCCATTTACACAATTATTTTAGAAATTTTTTTATAATGTAGAACACAAAGAATAGAATTTAAGTCTTTTCTAGGTTATTGAGTCTAAATTGTATGTAGTTTGTAAGTTTTTCTTTTATTTATTGTACTAGCATCTATTGAATACAATTGCACAATTTTATGGCCAATTGTCTCTTGATGTATATTTTATACAAATTATGAATAAAAATGATCAAAGATCTTTTATCTCATCATCATTGTCTTTCCTTTGATGCATGTTCTTATTTTAGCTCTGGTTCAAAGGATGAGTTAAATACTTAAATAAGAATATAGATTTGTATGAAGTAATGCAAGGAGTTTGAAATAGAGTTGGTTATGAATCTTTGAGTGAAATAGTGTAAGGAATTGTTGTAAATTTCTCTGATGTTTGGGAAAAATATTGTTAAGAAACTTCAAATACATCTGTTCCGACTCTGTGCCCTAGAAGGCACCAATCTTTTGAATTTGTGTCTAATTGTAGCTCCAATGTCACACATACAAAGAACATTTACAATCTTTCAATTCATTTAAAGTTATTGTTAAAGTTTCATGTCTATTCTTGTTCTCTTATTGTTAATTGTTTAAAAGCTTAAAGGATATTTCTAGATCTCGAGGTTTTTATAATCATTAAGAAAATATGTAGAGAAAAAATATGCTAATTACAATGTATAGGATAATTTTGCATAGGAGATCTTAAGAAAATTGTAAGGGACTACCCTCCCAGGTTTTGTAGAGCCCAAAGTGTAGAGGGAAAGTTATTCCAAAATTTCACCTATTCGTTGGCCAATCCCTCCAAATAATTAATTAGTAAGAATGGAAATCCTATAGATTATTTGTGAGATCTGGTTGGGAATTAAAAAAACCAACACACAATTCTCTATAGCTTGCTACAACAGTCTCAAGCTATTACAACACTCTTTGCAACTCTCTTCGCTCTCACAACTTTCTCTTTCTTTCTCTCTCTCTTTAGCTTCATCAAGCCTTGCAGGTGGCATCTATCTCTTGTCCTATGTATTTGAGCACCTTGGGATTTATCAAATCCCTTTTCTATGCATTTTACTATGTTATCTATTTATCTTTCTATATATCTTTTTATTTGGCTGTCATGGAGGTGGAAACACTGAAACAAGGGTTTTGATTGAGGCAAGCCCCTAAACATACCCAACATTTTCTCTTGATCTTATGTGTGCATGTATTAGAGATATTAATTTGTTGGAGGCTTCATTTCTTAGTCTATTGTGAGAACTTTCTCTCTCTCCCTTCATTTTATCATTTATGTTCTTTAATTTATCTCATTTAATTTACATTATTTTAGTTATGTTATTCTCTATTATTTTCATACTTTAAGAATTCCTAGTAGACAGAATTGTTAGTAGGCACTTTGTTGTTTTTTGTAAAATTCTTGATTTTTAGTTTGTACGAGGCACCAACATGCCTCTAAGACGCTAGCGCGCCACATTGTCATCCATGTGTCACACTATCATCATTGGTTGAAAGCTCGTCAATCTATCCAAAGAATCTTTGTGACCTTTTTGGAACTCTAATCATTTTACCCCATCACATGAGCTTTGTTCCTTGAGGTATTTAAGGACCATTTGCTCCCTGTAGACTCTTCTTTGTCTTAGAGACTTGGAAGTAGTAAATCTCCTCTACATTTTGGTGAACTTGATGTGAACAATCCTTGCATAAAAACAAGGTCAAATCAAACATTTTCCCTTTTAAGAAAAAAATTTAGGGCATTGCCCCAAACCCCATTCCATGCCGTCAAAGTAGATGTAATATGTCGGCCTTCAGCCAACTTGTTTATGCATTGTTTATTATATTTAGCTTATTAATTTCAAAATGCATTTGTTATCTTCTCTCACTAGTTCAATTTCTGGTCTTAAATTCAAAGTGTTAATGATGTTTCATTCCATGCATGTGATGGTGACTTGGCTTTGCCCATGTTGCTCGATATCTTTAATACTTCTAATAAAATTCCTCTTGTTTCAGAGGATATTTGATTGCAAGAAGATGAAATCATTGATATATTTCTTAATGCTATTCTACCTTCTCTTCATTCCAATGCACTTTCTTCTAGAGACGATGCATTAGTGAATGATGAATCTCCTCTCACATAGAATCCTCCAAGGATAGATGTTGAGTATATTTCTTCAAATAATTCTTTTATTTAAGTCATAATGAATTTGTAAATACCATTGTAGTCTCTGCTGCCCCTCAATAGCCTAAGAGATTAGTCATTTATGTGACTCTGGCTAGCTCTTCTCCCAAAAGGATTCATTCTATTCGTGGTGTTCCATTTAACAATGATTCTCCAAATCTTTATACAAAGTTTATGTTGTTTAAATATTCTCCTTATAATATAGTGGCTCACACTTACAATACTAGAAAGAATACACTCAATGTTGATCAATCTACTTCTTTACCACCTTCTCAGCCAAGCCTTCCTCAAGAACCTAGACCTACAACTAAGTGATCAAGTGAGTATGATATTGTCGAGCAACTTCGTGTTACTCTCACCAAGATCTCACTTTGGGATTTGCTTCAAACTACTCCAATTTACTAGGGTATACTTTAGGGGGCCTTGAAAAAGATTCTCTTGCCTTCTTCTACTAGGAGGTAGATGTTAATGCATTGATAGATCATATTCATGTGGATTTTTTGAATATTATGTTCTATCCACAAGAACTCCCACCCTCGAAAGTACAAAAGCAAACAAATCCTCTAATGATATAATTAGCATTAATAATATCAATATTAGATGTACTCTTGTTGACAGTGGTTTGATGCTCAATGTATGTAGGATTGATCTATTGCCTAAAATTAAAATTGATTCATCTTCTCTTGCAGCTTCTTCTCTTGTTATTCGTGTGTTCGATAATGTCAATCAACAAGCCTTAGGCATGATAATCTTGCCTTTAAGGTTGGGACCCATTACTGTACCCACCTTGGTACATATGTTATGTCAAGAAAATTACCATATAATCTTCTTCTTAATAGACTGTGGATTCATGCTATGGGTACAATCCTATCTACCTTGCATAAGTTTATTAAATTCATTCATAATAGTCAAGTAGTCACAATGAGGGTTGACCCTGATGTCATACACTTATGTGAGATGGTAGCTATTGGTTAGGCTTCAATTGCACCTACTCTTAAAAATCTTGTCCCTTCATTATCTTCTCATGTGTTGACATTTACTCCAATAGTACTTGGTACAAAGGATACTCTTGAGATAGATGTCCCTAGAGAAGATCCTTCTACTTCTTCTCACAAAAATTCATGTCTCGATAATGATTGGGGTTCCTTAGACTTTACATCATCCTTCATTGGGGAATATAAAGTCAACCCAATCCACTTAGACATCCCAAAAATATCATTCACACCCACTATCAAAGATGATCATTCTTTTGTATCGTGGGGGTATGTGCAGGATCATGATGGGCCAAAAAGTGGCGATATGATGGGTATGTGGCTGGCAACTTTTTTTTTACCCAAATTTGATGAAACGAACAGGGTTTTTAAAGGAGATTCTCAGTTTTCCACCAATATAAATTATGCTTTACTTTGAATTTAATAAATAATTATTATTCATTTTCTATTTGAATTACAACTAAAGTCTTGATTGATAGGTGATTGAAAAACATCTATAGCTTTCAAATGGTATCATAGTTTTTGAATCAAACATGTGTCACATTCTATGCTTCGCATAATATAGGATTAAAAAAATAATTTCATGAAGTTTTGACCAAGTTAAGGTGTCAGACATTTTTATATTTTTTAAAAGTTGTAATAAAAATTCATAATTAATTATTTACTTGGAAAAAAATTACAAAAAAATATTCATCACATTGGGACATGAGTCCTCTACTTATATCTAAAATATTATAAAAAAATATTATCATTTTATTGTGGTTAGGGTGGTTAGACAGGCACCTACTTCTTATTTTTTCCCTAAAATTTAAGTGCTACTGCATTGAAATTTCAAATTTTCACCAAATGGATTATTATTTTTTAAATAAACCTAGTAGTTTAGAAGCTACATGAACAATTTTCTATAGATTCTATTCTTACATATTTTTGAAATAATAAATATAACTTGTTCAAATTTTTATGTCAAGTTGCCTAACTTTGATTTTTCTGAATGTTTTTCCACTTAAAGGCTTGTTTTTACCATGATGATCTTGCACATACCTGTGGGATAATGTGAACAAAATTTATAATATCCTTAATGTTGATCCCCCCCCTTTGGAGGAGTTGCAATCATGTTATAGTCCTAGATTTAATATTGCTTCTAAGCATGGGTACAAAGGAAATGGTCTTGGGTGCATTGAACAAGGGGTTGAGGTCCCTTTGGAACCAACACCTTACTCTTTTGTAAGGGATTTAGGTTACAATCCTTCTCGTTTGTCTCCATCCCCTCCTCCATTGTCTATTGTCCTTATGTCTTCTTCTTGTGAGTAGTCAATTCAATCTCTTCTTGAAATATTTTGGGATGATATCCCCTTATGGAATGATAAATAAGATACCCACTCTTGATCTATGATGAGTGAAAGCATAGTCAAAATAGATATTCCAAGTGGAGGAATCATTAAGTGTCAATATAGACTCTTTAGGAAAGTATAAGATCAAGGGATAAGTGCCAATATGATGCATGCCAAAATATAGATGAAAATAATAGGAAACAAGCATAAAATAAGAATAATACACTATACCTATCTATAGCTCTAATAGAGAAAATGCATAGAAAATGACAAAAGTGAAGAACCTTCTTACCAAACAATACCTTTTTGACAAAGCATTGTGTTGAATATTATTGGTATAAATTGTTGAAGATGAATACTATTTACTCAATCCAACATCACAATATTGTTGCATCCAACTCCTCTTCTTAAAGAATGTCTTGTGGATTAGGTAAGTTATAGATTTTGGATGAGTTATGGATAAATGAGATTAGATCTTATGTAGTGGAGGGATGTGTTTGATTCTCATGAAAGGGAGAATGAGAGGATGACAATTCAAATCATGTGATTGGTACACATTATTGGGAAAGGATTGTGAAGAGATGGAGGGTGGAGATTTTCTCAATTTTAGGTGTCTACAATATCTAAATAGCCTTGAAATCTAACTATTTCAAATATAATTTTAAATCAAATAGTTTTTAGTATAATTATAAATGAGGTCAAACTAATGTTAGTTTTGTTGGGTTCATTGAATTATTTTTTTATATAATTTGTGAAATATTAGTTTGATAGATGAAATTTTTCATATCCAAGAACTTTAAAAGAAATTGGTTTTTAATCTATTATATATTATTTAAAAGTACAAAACTCTTATTCCATAAATAAATAAATAAATAAATAAATAAATAAATAAATAAATAAATATATATATATATATATTATGATCACACTTATCTATTTGAAACTTATTCTTAACATCAATATCCCTAGTACCACCTATGGCCACTCAAATGGTGCATCAAAGAAACTATTGATCTTAACATCAATAACCTCGAGATGGTTGGGGACTCCTTCTTGATCATTAATGTAGTAAATAAATCTGACCGCATCAAGTTGAAACAATGAAACTTGGTGTAGGGAATTCATTCTCTCAAACACCATTTCAACTCTACTTCCTTTAGTCATTGCTATAGGGAAATAAAGTATCCTACTAAGCTTCTTGCTAACTTTAGTACAAACACTTTGGAAAATGTGGAGAGCCTTATTTTGCTAATCCTCTCTAGTGGAATGGGCTCAATAATTTTCCATCCAATGATTAGGATTGACACCATCAATAACCTCTACTTTTCTTTGGGTGGTGTGTGGGGCTTGTTTTTATAATTTTATTATTTATGACCATAGTTTTCCCTATTATTTGGGGATTTCTAATAATATGAAGCTTGATCAATTTTTTGTGTACTCTCTATTATTAAACAAGTCTATACATCCCATTGAGGATGTTGTGGATCATTTGATTTTGGATAGCCTACATAAAAAAATGGTTAGTTATGAGTAATTGAATTGACATAATGCAAGATGTAGATAATTATTTGTTGCCTTTGAATCATTGTAATGGTATGTTTTATGAACCATTCTTGGTGAATATCAATTCAAATATTAATAGATTTTTCTTGGGAAAGTGGTTGAACCCAATATGCTTGATCTAAATGCTAACTTTGATGAGGTTGAGAAGGGTTGGAGTAGTCATATGGTTATTGGTGCTTATGCCTTTGTTATTCATAGGCGCTTTGGGATACTAGTGTCCTTAGTAGTGTTTTCTTCCTTATCATGACATAAATGATAACACTTATCCTATTGCTAAAGATTCTCTACTATTGATGTGAATATTGATCTTGAAATGCTTCACAAAGATAATTGGTATTTGGGGCACTTTGGTGATTTAGCATATGCCTCTAGTGTCTTTGATAGTTGTTTCAACTTTAGTATCTCTTCATTTGCTCCACAAATTTAATAACATTGTTACTATTCTAAGTGGGGTGTTGGCTCCTGCTTCTTCTAATATTGTTTCTATCTTCTATTCTATGCTTTCATTTTATTTTTTTCTATTTGTTGACAACTTTTATTATAATCTTAATTTCTATCTTTTATAATCGAAAAACCCTTTTCCATTAATTATATTATAAAAATATATCTTAATTAAAGATTTAAACCTTTCAACATTAATAAATACATAAACACAACTAAGAATCAAACGGTGAACACTTGTAACACATTATTTTATTATTTCACTTTCAAAAATAAAAAGATCCTGATTCCATTGTGTAATGTGGTGGAATCGTCATTCCACTCTATCACTTGAGTAACCTATTATTAATAAAGCTAGTCTATTCGTAGACGAAGTCTCACAAGCGTCTCTATGTCAAAAGTCTTTCCAATCAAATTTAGCGAGGTGATTAAAGTTTAGCAGTGCTTTGATACACAAGTGGAGCTTTTGATGAGCTTTCACTTCTTTCCGTTGTGTGATTTAGACCAATAATGGTTATCATGAGACAAGGCCTTTACACCAAGAGGGAATAATTCTGGATAGCTTTTGCCTAGTTTTCATGATATGGGCAATGCAGCTAGGTGGAAGTGAGAGAAAAAGGTCAAATTAAACGACGACAAAGCACAAGACAATTTCTCTCAAAACCACGTTGTGGTGGGATCGGGAGCCACTTGTAGTGCGAACAATATCCAATAGGAAGCGACTTGACTAATAGTTAATCAATAAACTAAAGAGGCATTTGGTTGTTTAAGGCCTTATGAATATTTCATTCCCAAGGGGAGGTGTAAATAGGGAGGAAGGAATGCTTTCAACTTACGCGGTGGGGCCGGCCAACCCGGAAACAGGCCGGCATTGAAGCATTTAAAAAAGTCTCGCTGACGTAATGATAACCTGTAAACCTTCAACGTGGCAGATTTATGAGGCTTATTTCCCGGGCGCCGGCCGGAGTAAAAAGGAGGCCATCTAGGTAGCCCGATTAAAATAATTTTAGCATCCGCAGACTTGTTGAAAGCGATAGAATGCTCCTGCACATGATTCGAGTTGTATCGTGGGGTTTTTTAAAATGCTG
This sequence comes from Sequoia sempervirens, assembly GCA_007258455.2. NCBI lineage: Eukaryota > Viridiplantae > Streptophyta > Pinopsida > Cupressales > Cupressaceae > Sequoia > Sequoia sempervirens. The sequence goes on along the minus strand of VDFB02105785.1, from coordinate 278,513,849 downwards.
GCCATCAATAATCGAAACAAAACAATTTCCGACTTCCGAGTTCCGACCTACGCGCAGCACGCTCCTAACCGTCCTCCGACGGGAGGTGAGGTTTTGCGGTGCTCGAAGATGCTCCACGGTTTCGGACCTGGGACGGTGGGATCCGCGATAATCGCCCAGCACGTTCAAGCGCCTGCCATCCGGGCCCACTTTACAGCTCACCATTAACGGAGATATCTGCTCACTGCTCTGCCCGCCGGCTTCTGCTTCCTGTTCCATCGGTTTCCAGCGAGTCTCTCTGGCTCTGCCCCTGCCCGCCTCCGCGCTCTTTGTCCTTTATTTGCTCGCTTCCACCCTTTTGTTTAATTTTGCTTTCCGGTCCCCATCGTTTTCATTGTTGTTAACTATTATTAGCTTCAAGTACTCCGGCTGACAGCGCAGCGTCTCACGCCCACCTCATCTACACATACCCTTTCCCTTATCTATGTATACATCATCTCCTGTTGCTTGTACTGACTGTTGACTGTTGCTGCTGCTGCTGCTCAAGAGTCATCCTTGGCTTGCCTTCTTTCTTTCCCAGGAGGGGGAAGGAGGAAGAGGAGGGGCGGCGAGGCGTAAGAGGGAAAGACGAGCAACTCACTCTCTTTTTCCCCAATTGTCCTTCGGAGCATCTTTATTTGTGCGTGTTGTACGTTTTCATTCTCTTTCACGGAGGGGATGCGCAATTTGTGAATTAGGTAATTCCCATGTGGAAGTGTGTAGGAGAAGATTACTTAGAAAAGATAACAAGAATTAGATATTGAAATCACAACTTTTTAGTGGAGTGGAACACAGAATGCAGCAAGGGGCTGCAGGCGGAGGAGCAAGTGGGCAGCAATATGGAGTGCCCCCCGATGTCGCTCAATTCGCTGGTGGAAGTGGACGCCCACCCCATGGTCACATGCTGGGGATCTCCCACGACCAGACGGCCCAGCACTTACAGCAGCATCAGCAGCTTTTGCAACAATCATCGCACAAGGTGGAATCCCTGAACGAGATCTCGCAACCGCCACCGCCACCTCCAACGGCCCAGCGGAGCGCCGCTAGCTTCGAGCAGCTGATGCCAAACAACGGCGGCGGCTTCGGAGAAGAGGAGGGGCTTCCCCCTGAGGATGGCGAGAGAGGAGGCCCTGTGGGGAACCGATGGCCTAGGCAGGAGACCCTCGCTCTTCTTAAAATCCGATCAGAAATGGACGCCACTTTCCGGGACGCCAGCCTCAAAGGCCCTCTCTGGGAGGATGTTTCACGGTATGTGTCTATTCATTCCCAATTCTATTCTTTCAATACGATTTCATAGAGATCGAAAATTGGATCAATCCTAGGGTTCCAACAGTAAACAGATCCACCAACAAACTTCTTGTCGCAAAGTTCAAGATCGAATGGAGAGAATTAGATGACTACTGGTTATTGCACGACAAAATTAGCTTGACTGTAGAAGGCACAACTCCGTAGAATTTTTGCAGACTAAACCTGTTTGTACAACGGGATATACATTTGTAAACGCCGACTGCCAATTACAGTAGCTGGAGCTTAAGTTACGGTTATTTCTCGATCTAGATATTTAGTGATTCCTTGATGAATCTGAATTTCAACAATAATTGAGTCGTACATTATTCGGAAATTACTCCATTGTGAACTGGCCTTTTGTACGTTTGATGAATTTATGAATCTAGCCAGCGGGTAAATTTATAGTAGCTTTCGAACATTGTTCGCTGAATTCTTGCCTGTTGAGGTTAAATTTGGAAGCTTAGAATGATTTGACTTTAATAGCCAGCAGATAAATTCATCGCAGTCTGTGCACACCTCTCGCCAAATTCTTGTATTTCTTGTGGTTTAAATTGAAAGGTATGTTACTAAATCTAGGCGGCGGAGAAATTCATCGCAGCTTAGGGTTTACTATTAGTGCAATCTAAACAGCTGGTAGAAACTATAGCAGATTGTGCGCATTATTAAGGTTAAAATAGAAAGCTTTGGACAAAATTACTGTAATCTAGCCAGCGTAAAACGCCATTTCGGCCTAATAACATTTTTCTTCAAATTTTTGTGTGTTTTAGTTAAATTTAAATCTTTCGATTAATGTCTCGTTTCTCTAGCCTGCAGAGAAATCCGTCGCAACTAGCCGATAATACTATTTAAATTCTCATTTGATTTTTTGTTCAACTCAAAGTTTCATATTTATCTTCAGTGTGTAGTTTAGGGATCGGACTGGATTGAAATCCTTTTTTTGTTCTTTAATTTATTTTTATCAAGGGTTGCTATTTAATTTACAGTGTGCGCACATTTTTTCTACCCTGATGTAATTCATCACTCAAGGCATTGTGTTATTTAAGAAGATAACGATGCACTAAAGTAGATTGACCTGAAGCTAAGAATAGGATGGAGAAAGAAGTATATTTTGTGGTAACTTTTTAAAAAATATATGCTGACCTTTGCACTACTGAACCCGACAGGAGGCTCGCAGAGCTCGGTTATAATCGGAGTGCCAAGAAATGCAAAGAAAAGTTCGAAAATGTTCATAAGTACTATAAGCGGACCAAAGATGGGCGAGCTGGACGCCAGGACGGGAAAAGTTACAGATTCTTCAGTCAGCTGGAGGCTCTCCAAAGCAGCAATGGTAACAATAACAATGGCAGCCCTACCAGTAACGCGAATGATGCAAGAAACATCCATAATAATACTCAGACAATGAGCTCGGGTCCTGGACCTGGACCTGGACCGACTAGGCTCATTCCGCAGCCTTGTTCAGCGCCTGCCATGCTCAGTACCAATGTTGCTGCCGGCGAATTGAACAGAAGCATTATTTCCGCCGCCGCTACTACTACTACTAACCCTGCGGTTGTTAGGCACAACTCAGATTTCAGTGGTGGAAATTTAAGTTTCTCCTCCGATTCTTCCGAGGAAGATGACGACTACGATGAGCAGACCGATAGCCGCAAGAGGAAACGCGCCAGTTCTGGTAGTACTGCTTCTACAAAGGATATGATGCTTTTCTTCGAGCAGTTAATGAAGCAAGTTATGGAAAGACAGGAAATGATGCAGCAGAAGTTTCTAGAAACCACAGAGAAACGCGAGCAAGACAGAATGGTTCGCGAAGAGGCATGGAAGAGACAAGAGATGGCCCGCCTTCACAGAGAGCACGAAATAATGGCTCAGGAACGAGCCCTCTCTGCTTCCAGAGACGCAGCCTTCATCTCATTTCTTCAGAAAATTACAGGCCAGACATTTCAAGGGATTCCTACCATGGCGCCTCTTGCCAAGTCGACAACCACCATCAATCCGGTGCCTGCAACTCACGAAACTCGTGAGCAGCAACATCGAGATAACAACAATAATAGCAACAACAACAGCCACAACAATAATAGTCAAGACGCCGCTGGTGCCGGTGGCATTGCAGTCAGTGCAGAGCAAATGGAATTGAGTTTCGATCCGAGCAGCAGCCGATGGCCGAAGCTGGAAGTGCATGCGTTGATCAGGCTGCGAAGCGGAATGGAGCCCAAGTACCAAGACGCTGGCCCCAAAGGACCTCTCTGGGAGGAAATCTCCGCTGGAATGTCTCGGCTCGGGTACAATCGCAGCGCCAAGAGATGCAAGGAGAAATGGGAAAACATCAACAAGTACTTCAAGAAGGTTAAAGAGAGCAACAAGAAGCGCCCCGAGGATGCAAAGACGTGCCCTTATTTCCACCAGCTCGATCAATTGTACAGGAAAAGGATCCTCGGCAACAATAATTCAAATGCAATAAAAGAGGATCAACAAATGAACCACACTGTTGATACCGTTGACAAGGAGGGTGACCACGTTCTGGCTATAATGCCGCCTCCGGGACCCTCTTCTGACGCCAAAAACAATGGTGCTACTACTGCCAACGCCAACCGCCCAGCTGCCGGTGCAGTCATTGCTCCCACCAATGGAACCGCGTTTTATTCAAGCCCCGAGAATCGAACCGGTGCCGATCAGCATCGACCTCTGAAGAAGGTAAGAAATAAAGCCCCCGGATTTCATTGAGTAGCAGTAAAATAAATATTAGCGAGAGATGCACTAGTTGATATTCAAGTGATCAAGTTAGTTCGTTGCAATAATTTGAAGTGTGCTGTATTGAAGCCAGCAGAAGGTCTTGTGATGGACGTGATGGACATGGACGATGACGATGAGGATGACGAGGACAACGACATGCAATCTGGGCAGCAGCAGCAGAGGGAGCAGCAGTCCATTGTAGAGGACTATGATGATGATAAAATCGAGGCAGACGACAGCGACAACAATAACGAGCACGAGCCCCAACATCATAATGTTACGACTAGCAGTACTAGTAGTGCGCACGACCATCTGCCATTCGCTCACTTTGTTCACGACGGCCGAACGGCCGCTTCTGCGCCCGCCAATTCCTTTATGGCCATGGTTCACAGGCTTTCAGCGACATCCGATCAACCCGAGTTCAAAACCTCCAAAGCTTAAAAGCTTTTTTCAACGTGGCTGCTCAATAAATTGACCCCTCCAGCGACAGCAACGAAATTGAACCAGTGTACCATATGTACCATTAGCAGAGGTTTAAGGTTCGGATCGTGAACAAAGCAAAGCAATTTGCATTTTTATTGCTGCACAGACTGATAACTAGTTATGCATTAAATAACTATTATTTGTTATTTGGTAAGAATATTTTAATATTTTTTCTTTCATAAATAATTACATCAGGCGTAAAGGTCGGTATTCGATCGATGTATAAGCGGGGGAGAGTATGGGCTCTGAATATATCCATCTTCAGCCAGCGAGGCCACGATGTGTGTCTCCTGTGCACCCCTGCACCTCATCTCCTGTAATCTCATTATCATTCTCATAAATTTCAAGCTGTGTTGAACTGTCATCTGTTTGTACTGGCAACATTTTACTAATCCTTTTCAAGAATCTTTCCATTATATACATAAACCGAGTCTGCCATGCCCTGACATTTGTTTACTGGCTTCCTTTTGCCGTGTGTTATATGCATTGTCATCTCCAATTCAAAGCCCTTTGTTGGTGAAATCCATAGCAAAATTAATCTTTAAAAATTTGACATGTTTACTTTTTAAAAGCATTAGTCTCAATAATTACGAAAATCTCGCAGCGGATTACCAGAAAACACAGGGATCCCCGCTTCCTTCCACTCATAACGATGAGTACGATAGACGCTCTCGCGGGGCTTCTCAACTTTCGAACAATCCTTTTTCAGGCGGCAGACGTCTGTTATTCCCACGTGATCCGAGAAATTGAATGCGCAGACGCAGACCCTTGTCTGTAAAATAGTAGTTGAAGTCTTCAATCCTTGGCAATGATCAGGAGAAAAAGATTCGCTTTTCTGTTGGGTTGTAGGATAGATAATCCAGGTTTTAGTGCAGGATTAAATTAATTAATGTATATGGGTAATTGCGTGTCCGCATCTCCGGTAGCATTTCGAGGAAGGAACATGACTACTGTTACATTCGTTCGGTATTGGATCTCGTGAAGGCGCACTTCTACGATCTCCAACACCAGCATTTTGGCATATTTTGCCGGTCTGTTATTTGATATGATTTTAGATTAAAGTAAAAGCTGGGAAAATAGGTGAAAGAGCATGGATTTATCTGCCATTGAAAGGCTACCGGCCGGAAATAAATGGGTGGTGTAGAAACCTTCCACGACTGTTCGCCCCTCTCCACTCAAGTCGCCTTTGAACAAACCTGCTTAAACTTTCATTACCACCAAACTATAATGAATGAAGTGAATTGCTAGAAATGGGTAGAATATATTAAAATGCAATTTGATGTTGTAGATGAGAAAGAGTGTATATCTATTTTAGTTTTATTATAATTATATTATTTTTATATGTAATTTATTCTATTAATTTTTAATCTAATTTTGTTTTAATGTTTCAAATAAATTTTTATTACATTCATTTTTTATTATCTTGGATTGGAATCTAAACTCATTCATGATATTGTCTTTTCAATTCAAATAACAAGTAATGAAACACCAACAATAGACGGTTCAATAATAGGAACACGTGGCTTGGTAACAAATCCAAATAACTCAAGAATAATCGTCCAAGAATGTTTTGAGGAGGCCTCTAGCCATGAATTTGGTATAAGAGACAAAGGAGACTAGGTTCATTTTTTGGGATGAAGAGAATGTTGAGAAATAGGTATTTGATTTGAAATTATTACATCTAATATTGAAACTAAAGTAGAAATCAAAACTTTTAAAGGTCAATAAAATGCAATGATATTAGATTCATTGACAAAGCAAATGGAGGTGTATTTCAATGCCATAGTATTTCGTTTTCTCACCTCAATATAAGTAGGTGTTCTCTTGTATGGTAGAAAATTTACCTTGCTTCTTGTGAGAAGAGAAGGAAACCTACAATGTGTAGTTGGAAAGGTTTTAAGGATTTTCTATGAAGAATTTTTTATCCAATTAGAAATGGAACACATCAAAAGATTAAGTAGCTATACTTTAGGCAAGGTAGTTGGAAAAGTGTGCAAAGACTACACAAAATTATAGAGAGAAGCCATGTTGCTTGCAATGGACTTAGAAGAAGACTATGTTGTACTTTTAGAGGAAGAGTTATAACAAAAAATCTAATGGACCTAGATGAAGAACATGCTTTGGCATAGATACCACATAGAGGAAGAGAAGACAAAGGGTGAAGAAAAATATTCTAATCATAGGAAAATAATAACCAACCAAAGAAGGATAAAAGAAAGAATTTTGAAAAAGAAAATTGGAAATCTAAGAAGACCAACAATATTTCACATCAATTTAAATGCTACAATTTTTGTTGTTCTCATATCAATATTGATGCTCACACTAACAAAAATGGTAGAGGTTGCATATGGAGTTACACCTAAAAATTAAGGTTAATAACTCCAAAAGTCTATGTACACTATTTAAGAAAAAGGTGGAGATTGTAGTCATCTTGGATATAAATGATAAATTTGGATGCATAAATTGGTCCAAACACAACCTCTCACACAACCTTAGTCTCATACATTTCTGTAGTCTTTATTTCATTCATTAATGTCACTTGAATGCTTGCTTCTCCTCAACATGTGTCACACAAGACCTACACAACTATGCACCCCACTATTCCAAGTATAACCCTTGTGCGCCCTTGTGTAGTGCCACATAGTCCTAGTATAGATCCACACATGAACTTTATGCAACTTTGTACTATATTGCTTGTCTAGATATCATAGACCTATGCATGATTATCAATCAAATTGAAACCATATGTATCCAACATGTGTCCATTCTTATGACACATGGTCATCCCAAACAATTGACATCATATAAGTTTAACACTTGGATGCATTTCATATTGCACTACAACTGGTATCATATGGGTTCAACACATGACACTATGTTGTTTGTATGTAAAGTGCAACATATATGTATACCACTTGCTAGCATATTATTGAGGGCTTAGAAAATGGCCACTTCTATAGATAACTACACCATATAAGGTGTTGACACTATTTCTTATATGCCTTAAAATGGAAAAAAAATCTAAGTTTGATTCCCTCTTTGCTGCCTTGGCTTTGCTCTACCCATCATTGATAACCAATTAAGGATTTCCTTGAATGGGAATCCTTAGTAAAATTTATGCCCCTTGGCATGCTTTTCATCCCCTTATGATTTTGTCATGTGCTTGAATTGTAAAAATGTAAAAAAAATATGTGTGAGGGTTTTTGGGTCAATTTTTAGCCTTGAGTGCATTTTTCGGTTTTCCCTTACCTTGGTACCATTTCCTTCTATTCCCAACACCTTGAATTGCTACCTTGATTCATCCATCAAAGTTTTGGACTTTCATTTACTTTTCTTATTTTGTTTTATTTCCTTGATTCCTCCAACCTATAGGTTTCTTCATTGTCTCTCTTCTATGGGATTTTGGGAATCTCTTTATTTGTCTCTTTTATTATGAATTTTTTCAAATTCTAATTCCCATCTCATTTTTTTTCCTATTAGAGCTTTTATTTTTCACTTGTAGGGTTCCTTACTTTCCTCACAAACATTTCCCCACACTTCCAATATTTGACTCTCACCTACCTTCTATGTATTTAAGCCAAAGCCTAGATACAGATCCACTTAACTTCTTCTAAACTTTTCTCCAACATCCTGATTCACTAAAACTTTCTATTCCTCCATTCTTCCTCCCTAGGATCACAAACATTTGTTTCCCTATCCTCCTTGTATCTTGATCTTTTGACCATGATTCCTTATGCCTTCAACCATTACTCTTACAAACTCCTTTAGTCCTTGAGCATGTGAATCCTTAAACCCCCATTGTTTGAACTCATTAACCCTACCTACCTCTATGCATGATCAAGGATGCAATTAATGGTCTTGGATAGACATGATAAGATAAGGGATGGCTCTCCAACACCTCTCTATACCCATGGACCCATATAAAAGTCATGCTTTTATATATAGTCATATGGTTGTTTATAAAGGGTACATGGTTTTAAGTTCTTGGCTATGTAAAGGTAATGTAATAGACATGGATAACCAACAAAATAATTGAATACTCTTTGCCATCCCAATTAGGTTACATAGTAAAATTGTAATATATACATATAGACATATGTATGTATGTATGTATTCATGTATGCAAAAAAAATAACAAGGGTTGGTTGTTGAACCAATTTCTTGGCTACATTGTGTCTCAATTTATTTTATCATAAAAAGTGATGTATGTTTAGCTCTATAAATAATGAAGCATGTTTACAAATTATGGGAAGGGGTAGTCTAGTAAGGTTTATCTTACAAGTTAATATCTCCATAGTATACTATAATATTTCAAGAGTATCTTTGAATCTAGTTATTGGTTCTCTCTTTGAACCTAGTTATTGGTTCTATCTTGCCATATTTACTAACCCGATGTAATGATGAACTGATTAATGTCACAAAATTATACTAAATTACAACATTTTATAATGGTCTTCTCTTTGTTGCATGTGGGGCATAGTTAATCTTCTCAAGATAGCTAAGTATGCTTACTTGAAAGTTTCCTTATTATTTGAGGTTGTGTATATAATATTTGTTCCATTAATAATTTATTATTCATCCTCTTTCTTAATCATGACTATATTTCCCAATGGACTTAGTTATTAGTCTGGCTAGTGGGAGGCTAAATATTTCTTATTTTAAACTTCTCTCTTGTTAGCAATAGGGGTAGTTTAGGTTCCACCATTCTTGCATGATTCAATATTATAACTTGTGTCTCATCCTATTCAACCTAAAAATAAAATATTGTTAAATGATGATACTAGTATTTTTATTAGGTCTTCCATGTATATGTAATGTTAAGTGGATTCATTTTTGGTAATATTAACTTTTTGTTATCTTTTTATGTATTGTAATAAAGAGTTTTTATTCTTTTTGGATGATCTGTATAGGATCTAGACTAAATTACAGAATTTGAATGCTTAATTTTTACAATGATTATTCCAAGTTAATTAGAACAAAATTAACTCATGGAAATGATTACAATAATTAAAATGACAAGGTGATAACAACATAATGAAAGAAAATGAGAGAAAGAAAGAGAGAGATGCAAACAGAGTTTGATTACGGAGTTCGCCACAAACATGACTATGTCTCTGGGTCGGCTCCAATAGAGTACGACCGATCCGATTAATCTCCAAATCAATTACAAAAATGCACCGAGACATTTCTTCTAACACTTCAGCAGCATAACAATACTCTGATGTACGAAAATGGCTCCAAAAATCTCCTAGAACTCCTCTCTGTATCACCTAGCCCCTATTTCACTTGAAAATTATTCTTAACTCCTAAGAGCATACCTTCCCCCTTTTATACACAAAATATTCCCAAATTGGTGAAAAACTAATTGATTTGGAAATTTCAACTTAATCCCCCTTACATAGTAAATATTTTGGAAAAATCCCCCTTATCAAAACAAATCCCCTAAAAAAAATAATTAAATGGTTTCTATGCCCTGTCACATATTACATTCGGGCTTTTCCTGTTTGTATAAGTTACAACTAATCCTTTTAAAAGGATTATTGTTTTACAACTTGGAGGGAATTTATTAAATTAAGGAGTATTTTGTTTCCAAATTTCCACAAAACCATCCAATGCCACTTGTATTTTAAAACCATACAATATACAATGTTGGTTTGAAATTCTCATTTAAAATAGGGGATGAGTTTGGTTACAGGCTATTTACATCCCTTAAAAATAGGGATCAATTTCTTTTCCCTAAAAAAAATGGTAGCCTAAAAAATAGCATGGTTTTTAAAAAAAATAATGGTGATCCCGTTTTATAGGGAGGGCCACGTTTTTTTCTTAAGGAAGTGATTTAATTATTAAAATGGAGGGCATGGCTGTTATTAATTTATTTATTATTTTCTTATATATTTTTTCAAATAAAGCCATGTCCAAAAAATTGCCGCCACGTGTAACTTTGGGAAGCCACCATGTGTCACCTCATGATTCATCCATGTCAGCATGATGACGTCATGCTGACATCATCATTGTACCTTCAAGTCAACCTAGTCAACCACGAGCTTTGACCTTCCATATCTTGCACATACGAGAGCTCCAATTTGTGCAAAACGAACACCGTTAGAAAGCTCTTGCCATGCTCTTCGCATTGACATCAATTTTGACCACTTTTGGTGACATCAAATTTTGACCTTTTTTTCTTGCCCTGGTCCCTAAGTTGACCAATTATTGACTGAAATTTGACCGGCAATAACTTGGGCTCTGTAGCTTTGTTTGACTCCATTCAAGTTGCGTTGGAATCAGGACATCGAGCTCTTTCTAATGGTGCTAAAATCTAGAGATTTGGAGACACTTCAATTTCTACTAAAAATATCCATCAGATCAGGCCTCCCCACTAAAGACCTTTTGGACCTCCAAAAGTGGCATTTACTTTGACATTAAGTGAGGACTTGGGCTCCCCACTTGTCCTGTATCCTCTGTACATCTGAATACCTAGCTCACAAGCACAATGAAGACTGCGACAACATTGTTGAACATAAACATTATTCTATCACTTCCATAAGCTTCTACATCAACTGTCGTAGCCACTAACCAACAAAAATTGACTAGCATCAAGCTGAACAATAATGCAGAAATGAAAGAGAATAAATCAACAAGATATCGATCCTTTACACCAAGAACATTTTTACCCAAGGAACCATCAATGCTTTCAATTATCATTCCCTCACGTTGTACTGTTGGTGCATCCTACAACATCTGACCCTGGTTAGCTACTCCAAGTTCAAGTGTAGAACCACCTGTACTGGCAGACATAAGAGTTAACTCTTTACTTGCATTAATTACCCTCTTTAATTGCCCTGTGTTTGCAAAAGAACGATCAATCTTAATCCTTTGAGAATGTACAATATACTATATGCCATCTTTAAACAAGTGATAATGATTCTTTTCCCTGTAGAAAATTGATTTTTTGTCATAAAGATAAGGGCTTCCAAGCACTATCCCATAGATATCCACTGGAACCACATAAAACTGTACTTCATCCACAAATTTACTAGTGATTGTGAATCTTAAGGTGCATTGTCTTGTTACTTGCAACTTATCATTTTCACAAATCCAGCCCAGTGGATAAGGTTTCTTATGTAATGCAGTTTTTAATCCCAAGTTTCTTACAACACTTTCAGAAATTAAATTCACTTGAGAACCACTATCTATGAGTGCATCAATTTTAGTGTTCTTAGCAACAACCCTTAAATGAAATAGCTCATTCCTTTTTACATCTTCAGAGAAATCATTAACTGTAGAAGTAGAAGCACAACTATGAACATAAACACCAGAAATAGGAGCTTTACCTTTCAAACCCATAGCTGTTATCTTAGTCTCATCATTTGAATCTGAACCAAGATCCAAAACAACATTTGTGGCTTTCTCCTTACCTTTTTGTTTCTAATTACGTTTCTGAACCCACTTAGGCTTCAGTTCTGGATGCAACTTCCAATAATGTTCTTCATCATGACCCTTCCTGTCACAATGAGAGCAAGAAAGTTTCTCATCCTTCTTAACTGTAGCTGCCTTATTTCCTTTCCCTATCTCTGCAACCTTAGAAGATTTCTTTACATCATTATCAAACTTATCAATAAAAGATCCTTTACCCCTTGACTCTAAGTGGGTAGCTTGGATAGACACTTCATCCAAGTTGTTAGGATTCAAAACCAAAATAGAATGCCTAAGGTAAGAATGCAGACCTCCTATGTACTTCAACAAAGTGTCCTAGGTGTACAAAGGAACATTCAAAGCAATAGCGCTTTTCCTAAATTCATGGGTGTACTCTTGGATAGTTTGACCTTTCCCTTGCCTAAACATTTGCCAGTCCATCATTAACTGTTGCATATGTCCTAGGGGATAAAATTGCTTATTAAGAGCATTAACAAATTCTGCCCAAGTTAAACTGACTCTACCATGCTGTGAAATTTCTGCCTTAGTCTTACTCTCCCACCAAGTTAAAGCTGTACCTCCTAAACAAAGAGTAGCTAATTGGATCCTATCAACATCATCTAATAGGTTCTGGACTCTACAATAGACTTCAACTTGCTGAATCCAATCATCCAATTTTTTAGCATTAAGTTCTCCACAATACTTTGGTAAATCAAATTTTACATCCAATTTAATTTTAGGCTTATGCCCACTCTTGAAAGGATTAAAATAAGTAGAATGAGGAGAAGATGGAGAAGAAGGAGAAGGAGAAGAGGGAGGAGAAGAAGAAAAGGGGTGATCTGGTTGCTTGCCACCATCTCCATGTTGTTTCCCTTTCTTGTCTTCATGAACATCTTCCTTCGACGAACCTCTTTCACGTTCCTTCCGCTCTTGTCTTTCCTGAAAAAGAATGTCCACCTTAGCCTTCATCTTGAGGAATGCTCTTCGAAATTCCTGCTCACTGATTTCTTCAGGAACCTCCGTTCCAGACACAGACATGTTCAGAAAACTTCTTCGCTTCCCGATCTTAGGATCAAAGTCTTCAAGCTTGCCTTCACCCTTCTGAATCCTGGATCTCGTTAGCATTCAAAAAAACAACTGCAATAATAGTCAACTAAGCTCTGATACCACTTGATTTGTATAGGATCTAGACTAAATTATAGAATTTTAATGCTTAATTTTTACAATGATTATTCCAAGTTAATTAGAACAAAATTAACTCATGGAAATAATTACAATAATTAAAATGACAAGGTGATAACAACATAATGAAAGAAAATGAGAGAAAGAAAGAGAGAGATGCAAACAGAGTTTGATTATGGAGTTCGCCACAAACATGACTACATCTCCGGGTCGGCTCCAATAGAGTACGACCGATCTGATTAATCTCCAAATCAATTACAAAAATGCATAGAGACCATTTCTTCTAGCACTTCGGCAGCATAACAATACTCCGATGTACGAAAATGGCTCCAAAAATCTCCTAGAACTCCTCTTTGTATCACCTAGCCCCTGTTTCACTTGAAAATTATGCTTAACTCCTAAGAGCATACCTTCCCCCTTTTATACACAAAATATTCCCAAATTGGTGAAAACTAATTGATTTGGAAATTTCAACTTAATCCCCCTTACATAGTAAATATTTTGGAAAAATCCCCCTTATCAAAACAAATCCCCTAAAAAAATAAATAAATAATTAAATGGTTTCTATGCCCTGTCACATATTACATTCGGGCTTTTCCTGTTTGTATAAGTTACAACTAATCCTTTTAAAAGGATTATTGTTTTACAACTTGGAGGGAATTTATTAAATTAAGGAGTATTTTGTTTCCAAATTTCCACAAAACCATCCAATGCCACTTGTATTTTAAAACCATACAATATACAATGTTGGTTTGAAATTCTCATTTAAAATAGGGGATGAGTTTGGTTACGGGCTATTTACATCCCTTAAAAATAGGGATCAATTTGTTTTCCCTAAAAAAAAGGTAGCCTAAAAAATAGCATGATTTTTTTAAAAAATAATGGTGATCCCCTTTTATAGGGAGGGCCACGTTTTTTTCTTAAGGAAGTGATTTAATTATTAAAATGGAGGGCATGGCTGTTATTAATTTATTTATTATTTTCTTATATATTTTTTCAAATAAAGCCATGTCCAAAAAATTGCCGCCACATGTAACTTTGGGAAGCCACCATGTGTCACCTCATGATTCATCCATGTCAGCATGATGATGTCATGCTGACATCATCATTGTACCTTCAAGTCAACCTAGTCAACCACGAGCTTTGACCTTCCATATCTTGCACATACGAGCTCCGATTTGTGCAAAACGAACACCGTCGGAAAGCTCTTGCCATGCTCTTCACATTGACATCAATTTTGACCACTTTTGGTGACATCAAATTTTGACCTTTTTTCTTGCCCTAGGCCCTAAGTTGACCAATTGTTGACTGAACTTTGACCGACAATAACTTGGGCTCCGTAGCTTTGTTTGACTCCATTCAAGTTGTGTTGGAATCAGGACATCGAGCTCTTTCTAATGGTGCCAAAATCTGGAGATTTGGAGACACTTCAATTTCTACTAAAAATATCCATCAGATCATTGGAGGTCTTTTAGGTTTGTATATAATCAATATTGATGTGAACTTAATAAAAAATCTTGGGGTTCATAGCATGTTGGGTATGATTGCTTAAAGGCCTTGAGTCTAATGAATATTTATCTTTAATTTTCCTATTATAGAGACACCAGGGAAAATCCCCCTTGGCATTGAAAATCTTAGAAAGATGAAGGTAAATTTACCCTCTCACAAGAATGAGTTCATTCATGTTAATCTTTGATCATAAGTTTTTACCATCACCTACATTGACACTCCCTAGCCTTATATTTTGGTGCAATTCTTTAGGATTTATGTGGATACATGTTTGAACACCAATATAAGGTGCAAGTAAAGAATAACCAACCAATAACTCTATTAGATACATATTAGTGCACATACATTTTTCATTTAATACATTTAGATTACAAAGTATTCCAATTATATTGAATATGCATTTGCATAATAATATAGGGATTTATTTAAATATTATATAAATATTATAGATTATAAGATAATTTGTCAATTTTTCCTTTGATCTACCTAGGAATTAAATAATTGGTATTAGTGTTTGAATTTTTTTAATGCCCATTTAAATGCACTCACAATACTTATTGAAGAATGTACTTATAGTTCAACATCTTAACATTTTAATGAATAATGAGAATTGAGTATAATGGTAGATGAATTTACACTTAGTGTATCAATATATATTAACACCTAATTAATGTAACCTTAGAAATATAATTTCAAGAACTCTTTAGATAGTTTCATAATTTCATGACTAAACTTGGACCAATACCAATGCACCTAAATATCAAGCTATAATACACCACCAAAATCCTTTGATCATTCATGTTAACTTTGGAATCTAGTGTTCAAAGGTAATATTAATGCCATAATGCTATACTACTAGTTTTGATAACTCAAATTATAATGCTTCATCAATAAATTCACTAACATTGATAATATATGACCGTTGTCAAATGAAATGAACATGCAAGAGAGCATGTTCTTTATGTGCATCAGTCAAGTTCATACCCAGCTAGAGTGTGGTGCAAAGAGTTTTTACCTTGAACTCAATAGGAAGACAACTCTCTTACCATAGACAAGCTCGTAAGGTGTCAAACTAGTGGTGGTTTTCCATGTCGTGCGGTAGGCCCACACGGCTTCAGGAAGTCACATGACCCAATATCTTTTATGGAGGGAAAGTGTCTTGGTGAGAATGTTCTCGAGTTCTTGGTTGGTGACTTGAACCTAGGCATTAGCCTGTGGATGGTAAGGTGAAGACTTGCGATGTTGAATATCATATTTACGAACCAAAGCAGGAATGAGGTTAGATGTAAACTATGGACCTTGATTCATAACTATCTCACACATAACATGAAACTAGGTAAAAAATATCGGAACAAAAGAAGTCAGCTACGTTGGTGTCCCTGGAATGCTTCAAATCAACAACTTCAACCCACTTGGTTACATAATCTGTACACACAAGGATGTATTCCTTGTTCTAAGACAACAGGTTGATAGGTCCAACAAAGTCAAGTCCCCATTTTTCAAAAGGCTCAATGGACAACTAAGGATGTAGAGGCATTTCATCTGAGTGTGTGGGGTGGCCCATATGCTAACATTTATCATAGTGTTTAACATAACGTTTATAATCCTTGTGAAGTGTAGGCCAATAGTAGCATGTAGTTAAGATCTTATGAGCAGTCCTCTAAGCAGAAAAATGTCCTCCATAAGGTTCTGTGTGGCATGCGTGAAGTATGCCAAAGACATCATCCTCGGGCACACATCGACACATGATATTGTCAAGGCCATGACAGAAGAGCAATTCATTGATCCACGTATAATCACCACTGGGTCTGACCAGCTTTCGACGTTCCCTCAGAGGGAAATAAGGTGGGAAATTGTAAGTAACTAGGTAGTTTTCCATGTCAGCGTACCACAGGCTCTTTGCTAATATAAAAAAGAGATGCTCATCTAGAAAGGAATCATCAACTGAAACTGGTTCATCATCTTGTTGTTGTAACTTGGACAAAAAGTATGCAACCACATTCTCACGACCAGGCTTATCAAGTATAGTAATGTAAAATTCTTGAAGCAAAGTAACCACCTAATAACTCTACCAGTTACAACAGGTTTACTCATTTTGAATCGAATTGCAAAATGATCTGTATGAACAAACACTTTATATCTAGTAATATAATGACAAAACTTATTAATTGCATAAACAACAGCTAAAAAATCCTTTTCAGTTACTGTATAATTTACCTCAGCTCCTGTGAAATTCTTGTTGATATAGTAAATGGAGTAGAAGAGATTATCTTCTTTCTGTCCAAGGACGACCCCCATGGAAAAATATGAGGCATCAATGTGAATATGAAAAGGTAATTCCCAGTTTGGACCTCTGAGTACTGGTGTGGTTACAAGCTTGTTCTTAATGGATTCAAAGGCTTCTTGACACTTTGGTGTCTAGGAGAAAATGGAATCCTTTGCTAACAAAGAAAACAAGGGGGAGGCAATCTTACTAAAATTTTGGATAAACCTCCTATAGTACTCTGCATGGCCTAGAAAACAACACAAATCCTTTTGGCTAGTGGGTGTAGGCAAGTCCTGAATGATCTATATCTTTTTAGGATCAACTTGAATACCCTTAGAAGAAATATAATGTCCAAGTACTATCCCCTCTGTCATAAGCATATGGCACTTTTCATGACTTAATGATAAATTAGTGTCTATGCAATGTCTAAGTACCTTTTCTAAATTTGTTTTAGCCTCGTCATAAGTATTTCCATGGATAGTAAAATTGTCCATACACACTTCAACACAATCATTTACAAGATCCACAAAAATGCTCAAAACCGCCCTTTGAAAAGTGGTAGGGGAATTACATAACCAAACAGAAAAATGTTATAGGAAAAAGTTCCCCAAGGACAAGTGAAAGTAGTCATGTCCTAGTCCTCAGACACTAGGTGAATCTAGTTGTAGCCGCTGAACCCATCTAGAAAAGAAACAAACGTTTTACCTACAAGAGTGTCCAACACTTGATCAATAAATGACAATGGAAAGTGATCCTTTTTAGTAGCTTTATTAAGTGCTCTATAATCAACAAAAATTCTCCACTTACCATTTTTCTTAGGAACCACAACTAGAGGAGAGACTCATTAACTATCTGAAATAGGATATATAAACCCAACATTTAACAGTTTCTATAACTCCTCTTTAACTATTTCACGCAAGATGGGGTGGAGCCACTACTGTAGTTGCCTAACTGGACAACTACCTTCTTCAAATATAAATATGGTGTGTGTAGGTGTCAGGATGAATGCCACACATATCTTGGCATTCCCAAGAAAATGCATCTTTATTAGATTTAAGCATGGCAATGAGATCTTGGATTTGTTCAGTGGTTAAACACGAATTAATATTAAGTGTGCAATTAGGAAAAATTTCCATGGATTTTGATTGTGTAGGTGAATTAATGGCTAGGACTTGTGAGGTGGATGCTATATCGCTAAAATTTCTAGAAGATAAAAATGAACTATATAGATAATTATGAGGAAACAACTGATGCAATGTGACAAAGTGTTGAACAGATCGTGAGCTACCTACCAGTGGAAAATTTCCAAAAGGACAAGGAGTATTTATACCTGAATGAAGAACCATGCTTTCAAAGGATTCATTAGATGCATATCTATTCTAGAGAAAATTAATGAGAATATTATCCTTGGTAGGTTCTTTCATATCTAAAGATTAATCAATTTTCAAGATGGGAAATGCCTCATCCAAGTCACTATCAACCCATACTGGATCCTCTGTCTCCAACAAGGGTTGTGCTGGTGGGTATAAAGTCAACTGTTTTGTGTGCTCACCATTAGAAATGACCATGTTTCCCGATTGACAATTAATGAATGCATCCACAACCATTAACCACGGTCGTCCCAAAATCAAGGGGTATCCCCCAAGCTTAATCTTTAGGTGCAAAACCATAAAGTCAAATGGGTATTCCCATGAATCAATAGAAAGGACTACATCTTTAGGTGTAGGCTTTGATGGCTGTGTTGGATTGGATGGCTGAGTAGATGATGATGGTATGGGTAGAAGAAATTGTTGTGGCTGCTAGTATGGTTTGATCATGGGAGGAGGTCAAAATTGTGGTTGTGATGGATATGGTTGTTGGTACGGTGAAGGTTGTGGTGATTGCAGCCTCCATGCTTGTTGCCATGATTGTGAAGCATACTGATATTGTGGCATCCATTAAGGGTATGGAAAGGGTTGTTACCAACCCCCATACCATCTGGATTGATTGGGAAAATAATTGGATTGGTTGGGTCCTAGAGAAAGATAATCATTTGTCATGCCAAGGTGCATTACTCAAGGTGGAAAAGGTCACCTAGGGGCCATGTAGTAACAGGTTCCTCAAAATATTTCATATCAGGCACAACTACGGGAAGAGGTCATAAGGTAGAACTTTTACTAACTTCTTATAGGGATGAAATGTTTTTCCTATTGTAAGGGAAATCCTCACTAATATGTATCTTGTGAAAATTTGGAAAAAACACAACTGAGGCCTTTTTGGCTTCCTCTTGCTTTCTATGGGTATATAGAGTGTCTATATGTTTATCCATATGATTTAACAAATCAATTTTAAGATCCTCAAGTAAATTGCCTATTTCACGCTTTGTTATACTTGTTGCATTACCTGGATCATAAGGCTTACTTGGATAGTTCCTTCCAAAGCACTGAGACCTTGAATAATTCCTACAAATGTCACAAATATCGTCAAAGTCCATTTTAGAGATACTCCCTTTACCTATTAAATTTAATGCTTTCATAGTATCATCTCTTATTCCTCTAAGAAACAACATTTTAACAACATTAGGAGTTAGCCCTTATTGCCATGATCATTGAAAACTGAACATGAAACATTCAAGGTAATCTTCCATGGACTCATCTTCTTTCTGTGTCATACGAAATATTTTGTCCCAAACTTCTTTTGTTTTACAATACTCCTAATACTTGGCCAAAAATAATTCATTCATGACTTCCCATGTTCTGATATTCCTAAGATTCATGAACCAACATAAGGCTGCATCTTTCAATGTGGATGGAAATAACTTGAGCTTCTGTGTGTCACTTTGATAGTCATAACTATGACACAACACATCAAACTCAAACAAGAACATATCAAGATCCTCAACAAAAATACCATGAAAAAATGGTAAAGAAGAGTGGGGAATATTTTTCATAGGAGCATCCTCTTTAGGATGTGTAATGGGGAACTCAAAAGTGATCGGATTGTTGTGGGCTAATGCTCTCACATCATTATTGTTGTTGTTATTGTTGTTGTTGTTGTTGTTGTTGTTGGGATCAACCACGATGTCTAATGCCCAAGGGGAAAAGTAAGTTTTAAATGGCTTTTGGGTTTCTAAGAATGGACTAGCTTCAGACCTATAGGATTCTTGGAAAAAAATTTCAACCTTTCTCCATAATATTTTAGAAGACTCTAGACGGGTACCTGCAGGTGTCTCAACAATGGTAGATTCAATAACACACTTCTCAATATTGGGTTCGGGTAACTCTTTCTCCAGTAATAGATGTACAACTAGTGGTTTGACTAATTCTGATTCAGGTGAGGTGTGCACAATTAATGGTTGTAATTTGTTTTCCAATTTCTCTCGTGTTGAACTACTTCCTTCAACAGATGGCTTTGACTTATTTTGCAATTCTTCGAGTTGTGATCCCTCAATGGATGATTTTGATTTGTTTTTAAGTTTCTCAAGTTGTGAACTACTTCCCTTTTCTTTTCTAATAAATCTCCCTCTACTATCCCTACTACGATTCATACACGTAAATGACTTATAACAACACAAATAAGGAGTATTAACCTTAAGAAGGTCAATAATTGTATATGCTTTCCTCTTGATGTACTAGTCCTAACTTAGTTCACTAGGTTGGCAGGCCTTTAACACCATTCCTCAAAAATGGCGCCAAAATGATTGGATTAAATTGTGGATTCTATTATGGGTGAAACTATCCTTGCAATTCTATCTTAATTTCAAGGTGAATAAATTTGGAATAATCTTAGGGACTTTTGCAATTTCCTCAGTTTACTCAATGTCAATCTAGGAGCGTAGGCTTGTGAACAGTGTCGCGACAATCTACCTAAGGGCTAAAACTAGTGAACTAGGTGGGGATGGATGCATTTATCTAACACAATAAACTCTTATCCTAAGATCTAGTTTAACTTTGCTGTTTCTATTTCTTGGAAAAATCTATGATAGGAAGTGCACCAAGAACTATGATAGGAATACAATGATGGTTTGTAACATAACATGTACTAAAAAAAATAGAGCTTGTTCGATAAACTACTAATAGTTAAATCTCGGTCTGCACAAATAAGATTTCAATCCTTGAGTCTCAATGATTACTATAACCAGATAATGAAATCAAACTCTAAATACACATAGCTATAAATGATCAGATTGAAAAAAGATAAGAAACTAAGCTTTAAATGAAATCACATGCTTTACAATTAACAAATAACAGTTGATGAAATGAATCTTCAAAATCATATTGCACACAAATAATTATATGTGAAAATGAAATATTTCAAACATGAGCAACACACGATTAATTACTATATGTTGAAAGAAAAAACTTTCAAAACAACTCACATACAAAAGATTACCACATACTAAACTAAAAGTAAATCACCAAATCGGTGCAAAGAGTGGGCCCTGCCTCCCTGACCATTTGGTGATGTAGAGATTAATATATTCTCAACTCAGCTCTATTGCATATGTGCAAAGAAAAATAGACTCAAATAGTAGCAGAATAATTTTATATATTAACATATATTTGTGGTCTCAAACATACACATATTTATACTAAACCACACACCGATAAGTGATTAAAGTTTGTTTGTGGCCTACGGCCAAAAAACTATTAAGTTTGATAATAAAGAAAACACAAAAATTTGGTGAAACAACAATGGCCGTTGGCCACAAGTGTATGACAAGCTTTAACAAACATTGTTAAAAAATAACTGTAGGTCGGCTAAACAAATGTAACATCTTTTCATCCCATCTTTCATCCAGCTGCGTGAACAAATTTCCCTACTCATATCCTGCAATTTCATCACAAATCAGTTGACATTTCGATAGGTAGTGGCATTTTCTAATTATTTCATTTCCTACTTGATGCAGGAGCAACCGAGCGGACTGGAAATCAACATCAACCAAAAACAAGCTTCTGGTTTGGATTTCCATTTTGGTGTGTTTTGGGGTTCGTTTGACATCTCTTACATTGAAAACCTCTCATGTGATTTAATTTTCAAAATTTGAGTTTTTGCTCTGTTGCAGTTTTAAGGCTCCCACAGATAGTTTTATGGAAATAATTAATTTTCAAGATTTTTAAATGCTAGAGAAAAATCCTTTGGAGGGAATCATCCTAATGATATTATTCATATCTTGACAAATTTTCATGTGAATATGAGATTTTGGATAAGAATTATGTAGAAAGTCAATTTCAACACCCATTGTGTAGTGACAAAGTCACATGTTTGAATTTTTTTTCCAAATTATCTATGTAGTCTCAAAAGGTAATGTTTGATGGATTTTATTTATCTCATATTCATATTTTAAAGAAAATTAAAAAGTCAAAATGGGCAATGACGGAGGATTTTAAATTATTGGCGTAATTTCACCTTTTCTCTATGTAATTGCTCCGAGTAAAACAAGAAATGATAATTATTTCTTTTAGCTATTACAAAGACAAATTTAGAGCTGGAGGTGTGGATATCATCATTAGTTTGAAGAACTATGGGTATGGATTGGTAAGAGACAAGTATTTTTGACCTTATTGATTAAAAAATCTATGTTTGGACCTCCATTTTTGATGGCATCTTCAGAAAAAAATGTGAGAGCAGGTTTGAATGCCAAACATAGAAGACTGGGAGAGAATTTAATTGATTTTAATTCAGATTTCAAAAAGTTTTCAAAAAAACGGAGAGAGGGAGAGCTCGACTTGGTTGCATGAAAGTAAGGTGGAGATGAGGACAATATTATGGAAGTTTTGGGAGAAGATTTTCAAATCTTGCAGGAAGCAGAGATGAAGATTGAGTTTGTGGACAAGTGAGAGAGAATGGCCATGGAGAGCCAAACTTTGTAAAAAAATGTTTGTTGATCATATTATGGAATAAATATTGTATTTGTTTCAACATGTTGCACATCATTTTCAAATTTGAATGCATTTGATTTTCTTTGTTTAACTTCTGTATTTTGTGATTTTGTGGATGGGTATGTGTTCCTATTAGCATCACTACTGTATTTTACTAAATATCAAAACTTCCTATGCCAAATAGTAACAGAAAGGCAGGAAAGGTGAGAAAAATGGTAAACAAAAGATAAAACTATTATGACTCTTCAACCCTCATCAAAAGGCTCTTCTCTATAGGTAATAATTGAACTCTTAACTTCCTATAGGTGCTCCTTATTAACCATTGATTTTCTATCAGTAGAAAATCATTAGGGAGATGGTGTGATACTTTAAACATATATCCATTCCTTTATTCTTATTATTTATTCTCTTTGTAAATTCTACTAGGTTCCCTTAGTTTTTTACATAAGGATTAAACTTGAGATTTTCTAAATATGGACCTAGTCTCTATGTAAATATGTTCTGGCTATTTTACAAATATAAATTATTCTTTCAATTTTTTCTTATCAAATTCATATTGGAGAGTTCCCCTTGGTTTGATTTCATGAATGTGTTTATATTTGTTTTCTTATGACCCTCACATAGAAGGGAATTACATATACACATTTGAAATCCTTAACCTTTAATGCTAGTTAAGGAAGTTTTACGCATAGGTAGGTTTACCGAAAGAAAGTTGATATATCCTTGAAGGGAATTACATATACACATTTGAAATCCTTAACCTTTAATGCTAGTTAAGAAAGTTTTATGCATAGGTAGGTTTACCGAAAGAAAGTTGATATATCTCTACAACAAGAATTTCATATTCATGAATGAGGATTATTTGGTTCATCCCACATTTTTATTTTATTCCTTTATCTATATCTCTAAATCTAGCATTATCTCTCATTCTAATCAATATCCTACTCCCACCCCTTTTACATTTTAATTATTAGATTAGGGTAGATTAATCTTTGTATTATCTCTTATTATATATATTTTAAATTAGATTAGATTAATATTAGTGTCATTAATATAATATAAAAGGAAACTAACCTCCTCTAGAGATTTTACATAGACACGAAAAAATGTAGATCTATGAGTTTGTATATTTTTGGAGCTTCTCAAGACTAGAAAAATCCATGTCCATAAATACATTTTTTTGGATCGAGTAAGTGGTGGTAATGAACTTAAGGTTCACATGCCTAGGAGAATCATAGAGTTATGCTTGTCCACGATAATGTAGCCCCTATATCATCTCCTTCTCATGAGAGACTCCCCCCAATGTTTGCAATATAAATTTTATTTCCTATAATTTTTATGGCACATATAATGGGAATCAATTCAATATTCTCATGCTATTTTTGATACTTTGAAGTTTTGTGGAAGTGTGAAGCCACATTTTGATTTAATAATTTATGCAAAATAGTATGTCCCAATGTTGGAACATAAGGGAAATTAAACTAAGTTAATTGTAGATGAAATTATTAACAAGTATAGGTGTGTCCCTTAAACACTACGTGTTACCATTTCCCTCTAAGCCACATGTAAGGATTTCATTAGATACAAACTATTGATTCAAATTGTCTTTCTCATGATCAAATAAAATCATCGTGATATGAAAAATTTCAAGAATGTACAATCCTTAGAGTAATCTTTCTAAAAAATAAAGTTTTAAAAATATTTATTTTATTGTTTTACATATTTCTATTTTCTAATAAAAAAGGTTTATTAAAAAATAACAAGCCTCTATTTGAAACACATAAAAATAGTAAACAATGAAATAATTCAAAAAAATAAGAGTGCTCTTCATATTGATGTTCTTTTTCAATAAAACAAATTATGTCAAGGTATATACAAAAAGAGTTATGTGATACATGAGAATATGTGTCTAAACTAATAGTTATTTTTATTTCAAAAATTAATAATAAATGAAATATTTAACAAAAAATTACAAAATATTATTCCCTAGAGATTAATGCTAATAATTTATGTCTAAATAATTATGAATAGATTTTACTTCTAGGTCAATTTATGAGTTATGAGAAAATACTACTCATTAAAGATACTATAAAGTGTAAGAAATACTTTAAATTAAAAAATATTTAGAAGATGTGATAAATTATTTTAATTAAAAAAAATATGAAATATACATAACATATATTAAATTCCTTATAATTTGTATGAGAGGAAATAACTTTTTTTTTTTTATAAAAATATCTATACATTCCACTTATCTCAAAAACTAGGAAACACCTCTATGCTACATCACCCACTCACTATTTATGTAATCTTTGTATATGTTTTAATTGATTATTCTTTCTTGGTTTTGTGAATGTTGAAAGGGATTTTTCTTCCTAAGAAGCCTATATTCACTTGATGACTTTATTTCTTGGTTTTTTTTGCATGCTTTGTGCAAATATATGAGACAAATCCTCACTAAGCCTCAAGTGCGAGGATTATTTCTTGGCATTTTTCACCTTAATGGATTCCTCACAAGAGGTTAATAATTATACAATCAACCACTTTAAATCTATATTATATAATTTATCTTTCATTAACAATGGTGTTCTAGAAGAATGAAGCTTTTATCACTTGGGGTAATCATAACTTGGGGTAATCATAGCCCTCTTAGTATTGTAAACAAGGATGAGCTACTTACTACCACTGTGAAGACTATTCCTTGTTCAATGAAGAAATTTATATTAATCCTATGGAGTATATCAATGATATAGGAGCATCCTAGGTGAACAAGCTATCCACATCACCTAAAAATAGCTTAGTTTTGTTTTCTTCTATTTTGGTTTGATTTTCATTTAATGTTGCATTTTAGAGTCTATGGTTGGTTTTCAAAGTTAAATTTGAACTTGATGTTAGTGGTCGATTGTGTCGGTGGTTGAAATGACATTGTTGTCATTAATTGAAAAAATACCATGTTATAATTTAAACATTAATCAGGCATTGTGACTTTTCTTTAAACTACTTCATATGATTTTGAATTGATTGTAATGAGGAAATTGGAGAAGTCACTAGGAAAGAATACAAAGGAGAATGAATTATGTGAGAAAGAGAAAATTAAAAATGTAGATTGATCGGGGTAGATAGTCGAGCCATTTTGAGATGGTATTTAAAAAAATTTAAAACTAAAAATAAAATGCAAAGAAAAATGAGTACAGAGAAGTGGAAATTGAAGGGGAGCGACCAAGGAGGGAAAAAATGCTTGAATAAAAAAAACTAAAAGAAAGAAGAAGAATGCAGGCATACGTCGTAGGAAGAGACATAGAGGGCTACTAATATAGAGTGACAAAGAATATTGAGGGGGGATACATAGAGGATCAACCTGGGAGAGAAATACCATAGTTGGAAGGTGAAACAGTGGCTCCTAGGAAAATGAATTTAAAGACAATAAGGAGAGATGAATAGGGGGATGCCATGCCAGTGAAGAGGCTATGAACAAGGGGAGTGAGAGGCCACCAATGAAGTCACTTTAGAAAGGTTGGAAGTTACTAGCAAGTCACAAATTTGAGAAGATGGATTCTGATTATACATTATAGATTGAAAATAGGCTATGCCATGTAGTGGGTTATACGTGAAGGAAAGTTCTTGGAAGGGAGAAATGATGGGGAGTAAAAATTCTTAGACAATAAATGTTATTTGTTCTGGGAATAGATCGTTGATTGTGAGGTAGTTTGCACATAAAAGAGTGTGTGAAGTGGTAGAGTTGTACGAGAAGCTTGAGAGAATTGATGTAGGTATGTGAGGAGTCTTAAGAAATTGAGATCCATGAGGGACAAGTTGTGGATATGTAGAGCATGTGAGATAAGGAGAGATTGTAGTAGACAAAGATGGGATGGGTCATGAGGAGAACCATGAGAATATTATTCTAGGAACAATATTGGGAAAAGATAGAAAATTAGAAGTTTGAGAAGATGGGACACATGGCCTTGAGGAAGTGTGAAAAATATAGACGAGGATAGATAAATTGGAGAAGAATATTAGCAAAGATGAGAGGATATTGGTGAAGAGGAGTGAGAAGAAGAAAGAGGACAATGAAAAGAAGAGTGAAAAGAATGAGTGTTGCAGCATAATATGGAAGGAGGTGTTCAAAGAATGAAGAAGGAACCGTTTAATGTGTTGTCATTGATGTCAACATTGATTGTTGATATTTACTCTAATTCGGTGAACAAAATGAAGATATATTAATCCGATATTTTGGTCCGCATTTTCTCACATGATAAGATCTACCTATGCAGTAATAATATATTGTTCCTGATCATTATGTGCATCTATGCTCAAGATTTTAGTTGGTTTGGGTGTATAGTTTGGAAGATATAAATGATAGTAGTTCAGTATATAGTTTTGGCTATATACAATGCATCTGGGTATGAGTAATGTGGTATGCGTTCCTCCGGTATTAAGAGTTAGACTTTGTAATTTTGGGAGTTTGTTTATAGGTGTTAGTACATTATATATTCTAGATGGCAAGTGATTATGTGGTCAGATGGATCATTGGTGATTGATTCATTGGAATACTTTGTGAGTAGGTCTAATTCTTGGCTGACCTAATGCTTGGCATATGTTTTGGAGATTAAATATGTATTGAATATGTTAGTAAGATCTATTTTAGGCTCATGCTGACCTAAATCAAGTGTTGCACATTTAGTTTGAGCATGAAGATGTTTTTGATTCAGGTATGGATTCAACAAGACAATTTTGAATTAATATAGGGCTACATCTAATTAGGTCAACCTAATTGATGTATGTGGATGTATTGGGTTATATATGTAAGACATTTTTGAGATTGTAGAGAGAGATGACATGTGATATGATGTGAATATGTGAATTTTGTGTGTACATGATTAAAATTATTTTAGAGTTATTGTGAATATTGAGCAATTGTAAAGTAGAGCAGTGTTTTATATTTAGAGCTTCAAAGGAAATGAATCCAACACAAGGAAGGTGCATTTTGTATTCTAGTTCACATCTTGGATGTATAGCCATTTCTATTTTGTATCTTTTTGTGGCTGTGAGCCTTATTGGACAAAGTGTCCTGGCAGTGAGCCTCTATAATATCTTATAACTGGTTATAATATATTGTGAGCTAATCCTCATCATGGATTTTCCCTTTTTGGGTTTTCCACATAAAAATATCAGTGTTCATGTGTTATGTGATTGTTTCATGCTTTCATTCATTGTTGTAGTTATATATGTTTTGTTAATTGGATGGATTATAATCAAATGGCTTAAGAGAATACTGATTCACCCCCTCTCTCAGTATTTCGGGTGTTCAACAAGTGGAAGATGTCAGAGCAGTCCCTATTGAAGAAGTTACAATGAAGACATGCCATGAGGATGACATGGAGAAAAAGGAAGAAAATAATGGAGCACGAGAAACAAAGAGGTTGCAGCGAATGGTGAAGGTGAAGAAGATTTATTGGCACAAATTTCAGTGGTAGAGAATGAATGGTTTGAGAAGATCACAATGAATGAAGGAGAGAAATACATTGAAATAGTTGAAGACAACATCATAACGAAGGATGATGTTGTAGTTGTGGAAAAGAAAGAGGTAAATGTAGATTTTAATTACGTTGAAGTAGAAGATGCAATTGCAAAATTATGTGTAGATGTTGCAATGGTAGAGGATGTTGCAGGTGGATGTTGGTGGAGGTGCTCGGTATGCAGTGGATTGGATCCCACGATGGAGGAGAAGAATGGAGAGTTTTTTTTGGTGGAGGAGCATGGTATATGGTAGGGGTAAAAGTACAAAGTTGTGTCACTTTTTAAAGGAAATGATCAACACTAATCCAACTTTTAAACTTAATCGCTAAAAATGACCTATATGTTTTGAATTTTGAAATGATGTAAACTAATTAAATATTTATTTTTTAGTATATTTTATGCTTGTATTTTAAAAAAAATAAAAAATTATTTGAATATAGTTTTTTTATAAATTGACACTATAATTTAGTTGAAAAAATGTTGAAAAATGAAGTTACATGAGACATCAATCTTTATATAGTAATTTTTTTTCCTTCAATTTTTTTGTGTGTATTTATAACTTGAAACTTTAGTGCATGAATGTATTTTTTTCCAGTTTTGATAAATATATAGTTTTAAATAAATATTAAAATGTGCACGTATTAAAACATAGTTGTTTCCATTCAATTTCAACTTTCATATTATCTATTTATCTAATGGAAAAAAATTTATACCATCTTGATATAGATTCTTTTCTCTAGTGCATCATATTTTTTTCAAATTTTTAATAAGATTTACTATTTTTCCTTGACATGGTAATCAACCTAATACTTTGTGTTGATAGCCTAATTTTAGTAAAATTAAAAAGAAAATATAAATAACACATAAATTATTAATATATATATTTTTGAAAACTACACTTATGGATCTACAAAAGGATATTTTTATATTTAAACATGAGTGGAAGTTTTTGAAACATCAAAATTTTCAAATAAATCTTTATTTTGGTAAATTGGCCTCAAGGTAGTGCTATGTATGCATTTATCCAAAAAAATTAGTTGGAAAAATTGCAGACATATCTACCTTAGATAGAATTAATCGTACAAGATCATATATTTGAAAAATAATAATTTTTAGTTAGAAATACTTAAATTGATTTGTGCTGATAAGTTAGTTGAAAGTGTGACACAACTTTGTAATTTTACCTATAGACATGAGTCCATAAGGGGAAAGAAGAAGAAGGTGTAGTGTTGTTGGAAGAAGTGTAATGCTAGAAAAAGATGAAGAAGGTTTGATCTAGAGCACTTATTTCAGGGAAGGAGTTTTTTGTAGGTTGCATTCAACTTGAAAGAGCAGTTCAACTATTCAACTCCACCTTTGAGAACCTATACTCACAAATTTCCTACCCGGTGTGTCTAATGTAGAAGCATCTCAAGTGAACAAGCTATTCACATCACCCAAAAATAGCTCATTTTGGTTTTCTTTTGTTTTGGTTTAATTTCCATTTAATGTTGTATTTTAGAGTCTATATTGATTTTTGAATTTAAATTTGAATCCGGCGTTAGTGGTCAATTGTGGTAGAGGTTGAAATGACATTGTTATTAGTTGAAAAAATGTCATTTTACAATCTAAACATTAATCAAGAATTGTGATTTTTCTTTAAACTACTTCATATGAGTTTTAATTGATTGTAATGAGGAAATTGGAGAAGTCACTAGGAAAGAATATGAAGGAGAATGACATATGTGCAAGAAAGATAAAATTAAAAATGAAAATTGGTGGGTGCAGATAGTCGAGCCATTTTGAGATGGAATTTCAAATATTTTAAAACTAAAAATCAAATGTAAAGAAAAATGAGTACGAAGAAGTGGAAATTGAAGGGGCACGAGCAAAGAGGGAAAAAATTCTTGAATAAAAAGAAAAATAAAATAAAGGAGAAGGCAGGCAGGTGTCACAAGAAGAAGACATAGAGGGCTGTTAATATAGAGTAACAAAGAATACAAGGGGGGCTATGTACAGGATCAACTTGGGATAGAAAGGATGTGGTTGGAAGGTGAGATAGTGGCTTCCAAGAAAATGAATTTAAAGAAAATAAGGAGAGATGAATAGGGGGATACCGTACCAGTGAAGGGGTTGTGAACAAGGGGAGTGAGAGGCCACCAATAAATTCGCTTAAGAAAGGATGGAAGTTACTAGCAAGTCACAACTTTGAGAAGATGGATGCTAATACATTGCAGATTGAAACTAGATTATGCTATGTAGTGAGTTATACGTGAAGGAAAGTTCTTGGAAGGGAGGTATGATGGGGATTAAAAAGTCTTAGACAATAAATGTTATATTGACAACCAAAGAAGAGGCTACAAGTAGAGAGAGCTATATGAAAATAATATTGAGAGGGAAGGTTGAAATAAATGGAAGCAGGTGCTAACCAAATGAGAGGAGGAATCAACCTTGAGGAAATAGTAGAAAATTTAGAATGATAAATTCCAAGTTAAGAAGAGAACCGAGGAGAGTAGGGAACAAAGAACAAAGAATTGGAAATTGAAAATATAGTTTGTAAATGCTTTGGTTTCTATTCAATTTGTGTAGTGTAGGAAATTGTTTCCATTTACAATTTCATAGTTTGTTTGGGTCCCTTAATTTATTGGACTTAATTAATCTTCTAATTTTCCAAATTATGCATTCCAAATCCTTATTTTTCCCATTTTCTGAAAGGGAACCCAACATTTAATTAATACAATTAATATTTTAATCACCTTGGAATGCCAATGTCCTAGAATTTTAGCCCAAGACACATTCACCCAAGGGCGAATGGGTCCCCTTTAAGTCCTATATCCCATTTTAAAATATTTTTTTGGTGGTATTTTAATGATTCAAATTCAATATGCAATTGTCAGCTTTTGGAATCTAATTTTTAGGAAATTAGATAAACACCTATAAATACATACTCTTTTTATCAATTCAAATCAAACACACTTTATGAGGTCAAAACTATGAGAAAGTATTATTTTCAAGAGCATTCAAGAATATATTAATCAGTCATTTGTTGCAGCAATCAAGATCCTATCATCATGTTCAAGCTTATGCATGTGTTCATGTCATCTTGTGAAGGCTAATATGCATTGTTGATCCTAAAGCATCCAAGAATTTTCAAGTTTCCAAATCCATCAAGCAAAGCAAGATCAAGTTCCTTAGAGTGATTTGTTTGTCTTTAGTCCTCCAAGGGAAACCATTGAAGGTTTGGTGAGTTGTAGCAAGCAAGTGTTCATTCATTATTTCCTTCTTCATTATCATTATCTTTCTATGAAGGTTTAATTACCAAACATGGGGTTTGACTAAGGAAATCTACCATTCAAACAAAACAATTTTTCTCTCTTTGTATGTGTAGGTTGAAGAAGGAATGAAGATCTTGAAGAGCAATTTTGTATTGTTGCATAAGTTGTCATCATTATTGTCAAGCCGCAAAAACTAAGTTGTAGAATTTATTTCTGACTTTTTGATAGTGGAACTTGTGCAAAATAGAAGCTAAAATCCTTCCTCAAAGGATTTCCAAAATAATTTTTAGAAGCCCTAACCAGGACCCATTTTCCCTATGGAAAACTTGTCCTTCAGTAGAGCTCAAAACCTACTTTTGGTGACTGCTACATGTGTCCTAACCCTTCTCAGAGCTTCCTACAAACTATGGTTTTAGTTTTTGTACTTTTAGGAATTTTCCTTTCATGTCATAGGTCTTATAATTCATTTAGTTTGAGCATTTCATATCATTTCAATTTGGTTTCAAATCTGTCCTATTGTCTTAAGGACTGAGATCTAGGTTTGATTTACTCACCATTGAGGTTGAAAGTCAATCTTTACACCTTGTGATATCTTTCCTAATGAAATACCTTAGGGAAAGGTACAAATAGGAAAAATACCCCCTTATTCTTTAAGGAACCCCTTTCCCAACATTTCATTTTGGGATATAATTAAACATGCACTCGATAGTCCTTTTTACATAGCTGAAAGAATCACTGAAAAGCCTACAAATGTGATATTAATTGACCCATGTGTGTAGAGAATGTGATCATTGAGGAATTATTATTTGTACATGAACTTTACCAAGATTCTTGTGAAAAACTGAAAACATGGATCAAAACACATGATGGTTTAGCTCATCCTATAATAGGTTCAATCACTCTTCCATTAAAAGTTGAACCGAAGCAATTAGATGTATCATTCTCCATCATCCCAATGTTAGATCAATTTTGTATGAAGTTAGGCTATCCATGGCTACGCTCCATGAATGCCAGCCCATCGATCATCCACAAGTGCTTGAAATTTCCATTTGACAACCAAAATTTTATAGTGCATCATAGTGGATTTAATCCTTTGTCTTCTCAAGGGAACTTTTTATTAGATTTGTTTTGGCCTGAACCTGTAGAACCTATGAAACCTCATGAAGATTTCTTTTTTAAATCCTTTCAAAATTTCAAAGTGAAGTGTATAGTAGAGTTATCCCTTGCCAATATCTCACCTGAAGGTGAAAGATCCATAGTTTTTCCTCCCACTCCAAATATATGGATGAACCTATGCTTGAACCAAAAGAAAGAAAAAACATGATGCTATTCTGCCACCTATATCCTACAAGAGACCAAGAGAACCATACAATTCCCTTTATGCCTCCTAAATTCAAACAAGTTTATAAGCCTAAAGAGAAAGTGGTTTCACAACCCGCCGAGGTCCCTTCCGTTCCTCCTATAAGGGAAGAAAAGAGACTGATATTTGATAAACCCACTCCTACCTTGTCACAACTTAAAAAACATGCAAGAAGAAACCGAAATGCTAAAGAGCGTAGGAATAGAAATCATGCTATTGCTCGTATGTTAGAAGAAAAGAAAAAACCAACTCAAACAAAGCATGATGATTCTCCTCCTTTGCCACAACATGAAACTTATAAACCAAAACAAAAGTATGAACATACAATGGACATTGTCATTGGACCTCCTGTTGTGACTAACTTGGATGATGCTGATGAGATTACTAAAATTGAAAAAGGAGTGCATAATGAATTAAATTTATTGTTTCCCACTTCTATGAACTTATATGGATGCAACTGTGATGATCCTCCTAAAAAGAGTGAATCACCACTTGTTTAACCTG
Organism: Sequoia sempervirens; assembly: GCA_007258455.2. NCBI lineage: Eukaryota > Viridiplantae > Streptophyta > Pinopsida > Cupressales > Cupressaceae > Sequoia > Sequoia sempervirens. The sequence continues at coordinate 278,480,468 of VDFB02105785.1, read as the reverse complement.
GTGATTTTCCTAGTATGGCACTTGTCATTTCTTCTTTGGTTGTTTATTTTCCTTTCATATATGATGAATAAGATTGGGATGTGGGCAACCTACTTTAGGTTGGCTCGCATGTGACATACTATTTTTCTTTTCTCTTTATGTTCTTTGTGATTGTATGTTTGTAATGTGATCCCCCATATCGTGCTACTTGGCATGCCTTTATGTTTGTGATATTTCTTTGGATGACACTTGCTACTCCGTTGATGCAATGATACAAGGGAAGAAAATCTATTTTGAAATTATTCTATTTGTATCTCCATTCATTTATCTATCGTAAACAATATTTTTTCTTTTGTCTTGTGTTTTCCTTTTAGGGACGATGCAAGGCATCAAGACATCCAAGTCTCTTCCATGTTGACCCAAAATATTTCTCTTTTTTTTGCTCTCTATGTGTCATTCCTCCTTTGCGTTTGTTGTTCCATGAGTATTTGGGGAATGATGATGGTTCCAAGCTCTATTATATCACTGTAGCCAAGACATGTGCTAACCCCTAATTCGTGGATCCCTTATGTGTTATCTTTTTGGATTGCAAGTGGGGGCACCCTTATTTTTCATGATACAACTTTATATGGGAACATATGATTGGCATAGGGCTTTCCAAATAAGCTCTTACGACCCTTTATATCAATTGGAATTTATCATTTTCTACTTTAAAGTAATTTCTCACAATATGGTGTTTAGTAATTTCTTTAAAGCGGGGGCATACATTGGCATGATTACATTGGAATTATCTCATTTTTGCATGGACATTTTGGAAATTTTTCCTTCACTCTTGCTCACAAAGGTTGGACTTAGTGTAGTGTTGGCATAACATTGATCATTTTGTTGCACCTTATAAAAGTTATCAATGAGTATAACTTTTGGTATGGTTGATGTATGGGAGACCTATAGACCTGGTGTGACCTTCCCATCTACCACCCCTTTTAATGATTACACACCTTGTGGACCTAGAGTGTGTTTATCATTTTTCCTTTGGGGATCACCTAGTGTATATCAGACTGCACTAGCCCTTGCAAGCATATTTGATGGACATGGCATAATGCAACTTGCTATTCCATCCTTTTGCATTAACTTTGACATTGTATGCTTGTGTATCTTGTCTTGTTGCATGTATCTTACACATCTTGTGTGTCCCTTTGTACTTATGTTGGTTTGACATGGGATATTTTATCCTGGGGGCTTGATCATCCTCCTTGATCTTTTTCATCCTATATTTCTAACATTTGTACACTCAACCTCTCTTGATACATATTTGTCTACTTTAGTGTGAGTATGAGAATAAGTTCATAATCTCAGTAAAGTGGGGGCTAAATGTGTTGCAAGATGGTGTGTCTCTTGGTCTTTCTTGTCCAACATAGTGCTTTGGTTTATGACATGGTCTAACCGCCTCCTGTGGATCTTAACTTACGCTTGTATCGAGCATTGATAGGTTGAGCTTTTGGTGCAATGACAAGGCCAAAAATTGGTATTAGAGCTAGTCACAGGTTCAAACCCCTCTCTTGTGCTGGGGGGGATTGTTGCAAGATGGTGTGTCCCTTGGTCTTCCTTGTGTAGCAGAGTGCTTGGGTTTGTGACATGGTCTAACCGCCTCCTGTGAATCTTAACTGACGCTTGTATCAGGCATTGACAGGTTGACCTTTTGGTGCAATGATAAGGCCAACAAAATGTAGTGTAGGAAATTGCATCCCTTTACAATTTAACACTTTGTTTGGGTCCCTTAATTTATTGGACTTGATTAAGCTTATAATTTTCTAGATTATGCATTCTAAAGCCTTGTTTTTCCCATTTTCTGAAAGGGAAAGTGACATTTAATTAATGCAATTAATATTTTAATCCCCTTGGAATATGAATGTCTTGGAATTTTAGGCCTGGACCCATTCACCAATGGGCGAATGGGTCCCATTTAAGTCCTAGGACCCATTTTTAAGTATGTTTTTGGAGGTCTTTTAATGATTCAAATTCAATATGCAATTATCGGATTTTGGAATCTAAGTTTTGGGAAATTAGATAAAACCTATAAATACATAGTCATTTTATAAATTCAAATAAAACACACTTTATGAGATCAATCCTATGAGAAAATATTATTGTTAAGAGCATTCAAGAGCAGATTTATTAGTCATTTGTTGTAGTAATCAGGATCCTATTATCATGTTCAATCTTATGTGTGTTCATGTCATCTTGTGAAGGCTAATATGCATTGTTGATCCTAGATAATCCAAGAATTTTCAAGTGTCCAAATTCATCAAGCAAAGCAAGATCAAGTTCCTTGGAGTGATGTGTTTGTCTTCAATCCTCTAAGGGAAGCTATTGAAGGTTTGGTGAATTATAGGAAGAAAGTGTTCATTCATCATTTCCTCTCCATTATCATTATTTTTCTATCAAGCTTTAATTACCAAAAATGGGGTTTGACTAAGGAAAACCCTCATTCAAAAAAAAAAATTCCCTCTTTGTATGTGCAGGTTGAAGAAGGATTGAAGATCTTGAATATTTTTTTTGCATTGTTGCATACATTGTCATCATTATTGTCAAGCCACAAAAATTAAGTTGTAAAATTTATTTCCAACTTTTTGACAGTGGAACCAGTGCAAAATAGAAGCTAAGATCCTTCCTCAAAGGACTGCTAAAAGAATTTTTAGAAGACCTAACTAGGACCCATTTTCCCTAGGGCGAACTTGTCCTTCACTAGAAATAAAAACCTACTTTTGGTGACTGGTACATGTGTCCTAACCCTTCTCAGATCTTCCTACAAACCGCACTTTCAATTTTTGTACTTTCAGGAGTTTGTATTTCATGTTCTAGGTATTATAATTCATTTATTTTGAGCATGGAATATCATTTCAATTTGGTTTTAAATCTATATTGTTGTCTTAAGGACTGAGATCCAGGTTTGATTGAATCATCATTGAGGTTGAAAGTGAATCTTAAACCTTGTGATCTCTTTCCTAATGAAACACCTTAGGGAAAGGTACAAATAGGGAAACTACCCCCTTATTATTTAAGGAACCCCTTATTGGCAAGAGACACTACACAAGTTATCTGGTGTTGTCAATGATGGAAACCCTAGTTAGTGATTCGATCCACACGTCATCATCTGATCATACTAGAAGTCAGATCAAAGTTTTGTGATTAACTGTCAAACAAGAATAGAGCATCCGACAAAATTATGTTCATTGATTCACATGCAATTTTATGTTATCATTTTGAGTTGTGGATCTTAGGGAAGGTTGTTCGATGTATGATCTATGTGATCCTTGAATCTTAGAGCCTCGTATTGATCCATGTGCAAGTTAGAAGATCTGGTTGATTAATTTTCTGTTTAACAGTGCTTGAAGGCCGACTAAGTGAATGTAGCCATTGAGGATATTCGAGGAGTAATTTTTTAAGTTTTTTTGTGTTCGAGCATGTTGATTTGGGTCCTCACTATGTTGTGGACGACTTTGGTTGGTGCACATTGAAAATTAATTATGGATTGGGCCAATAGTTTGTAAATATTTCATATTTTGTTGGAGCCGAGATGTAGCGATTAAATCTTTAGTTGCAAATATATATAAGTGATTGATTATATCATTTTGATATATGTACAAAGTGTGTTGATGTATGTTGAAAAATTTAAAATGATTGTAGAGTGATTATGCACAGTTTCACTTGTGCATAAAGGGATTTGTGATGCGAGTTAAAGCAGACAGAGCATAAGAGTAGAATTAGATAGTAGGTCAAGAATTTGATTGATGAGCTTAATTGGAACTGTAATCAGGCATTAGTAGATGCTACTTTCTCAGTTCAAATCCTTTGGATGTTATTCAAATAATTTTGTAAGACAATGAGTCTTCATTTTGTATTTGAGCAGTGAGCTCTAGGTAGTGTGCCTAAATGCAAGTGCATTCCCATATTGTAAACATCTTTTTGAGTATACTCAGATAATATTGTGGATTGAACTCCATTGTGGTTTTTCCCCTAACAAGGTTTCCACATAAAAAATCCTTGTGTTATGATGTTGTGGTTGCTTTCCTTATATTCATGCATATTTCTTTTGGTTGAATGTTATTAGTACTTTAAAGATCAGATTAATGAAGTTAAAAATTGTAGAACACTGATTCACCCCCCCTCTTAGTGTTCCTTGATTCCAACAATTGGTATCAGATCCTAGTTCCTTGGAAGAAGTTTAAAAGCTTGGGGAAGATCCAGGAAATTAATTCAATGGATTCAAGCAGTCTTCAACAACAAATTTTGGTGGCCCTAGATGATCTTGATCAGTCCAAATCTGAGGTCTGGGATTTATAGGAAAGTCTCAAGAATGTTGAGAAGTTCATTCAATCATTGAAAGATAAAATCAATGAGTCAAGAGAAAGGAACTTTGTGATCAGCTTAAGCAGAAAGAAAGTAAGAGCATGGAAGGAGAACACGTAAGTCAAGCCTTGAAGGAAAAGATAGAAGAATGTGAAAAGCTTACCAGAGATAATGATGTCCTGAAGAATGAGATGGAATCTATTATGATGAGGATGACCAAGGAAATTGAAGACAAAAAGAAGAATGAAGATAAGCTTGCTCAGTCCTTGAAAGAGAAATATGAAGAATGCAGCCGAATTAATGATGGATTCAATCAATTGGAGCTTGAATTGGAACATTCTAGAAATAATGAAGAAGAGCTTGAAAAGCAGATTGTTGATTTTAGAGATGAACTTTCTATTGCAAATGAATTCAAGGAGAAGTTCAAGATTAGCACAGCCAAGCTTGATGAACTAATTAAAAGTTAGAGGACTGAAGGTGACAAGTGAGGTCTTGGATATGAGGAAGGAGAAAGTTTCAGATTTGGACAAAGGATATTTAGGCAAGGAAATTAGATGAACAAAGCTGGAAGGTATCCAGTAAGACAACCTAATGCTAAAAGGTTCAATGGTTACTATTTTGTTTGCAATAAATTTGGTCATATGGCTACTTAATGTAGAAGTAGAATGAATTCAAGTGGTCCATCATTTTCCGGTTAGTGTTTCAATTGTAATAAGTATGGTCATAAGTCAAATGAATGCAAAAATATGATGAACAACTTTTATAGAGATGTAAGATGTTATACATGCAATAGATTTGGCCATATTGCTAACCAATGCAAATTAAGAGAAAATAAATGGAACAACTAGTCTGGAAAAAGAAATGTGGTGTGCTACAATTGCAACAAATCTGGTCACATTTCTAGATTTTGTAGAGGCAAGAAGGGTCCGGTAAATCAAGAGAAAAATATGTAGAAGGATGAAAGGGGGAAACGAAAGGTTACTACAGATGAGATTATGAAGCAAATGAAGAAGATATGGATGAATAAGAGTCCCTTTGTTGCAAGAAATGAGTTAGCACTAGAATCAGGGTCTGGAAATTCTTCTAGTAATTCCTCCAGGAATTAGATTAAGCCTCTGGCCTAGGGGGAGTTCTCAAGAAAATTTTTCAAACCCCCTGCCGGTAGTTGGTACCGGGCTATGGATGAGTGCAATGATTGCATTGATGATCCTCAGATGCTATTGAAACAATTGGAGAGAGTATTTATGTAGAGTTGAAGGTTTGTAAAAGAGTTATCCTTCACAGAGCATGGAAATAGGGTATCTAGATGAGTTAGGGAAAAAGCATTTATTGCGACAAAAAGTTAGGTGTGCAAATGATAAAAGGTCATTTGTATTCTTCATTTATCACTTTTCACCTTAAGAAGAAGAAGTTTGGAGAGCTGTGAAGTGAACTTTGGCAAAATTTGGTGAAGATTCAAGTGTGAAGGCGATTTTGTGATCAAACCCTAATCCGATAAAAAGGTATTTATCAGGAAAACATGTGAACTTGTGAATTTGTGAAAATGGCTGATCCATTGGTAGTTGATATCAAGGATAGAACCCGTACGAAATTCAAGTGGCATCCTTTCAAATCTATTGAGACAAATCCCTTAGGTGCATTTTTGTTTGTTTCATATGGTGTCTTGCATATTGGAGATATTAGTGCATACATTCATGCAAATATTGAGGAGTTAGGAAGCTCGCAGTTGTTGAATTTGTACTCAAATCATATAGTTGGAGAAGATTTCAAGGTAAAGCCTGAATTCAAAACCTTAGAGGAGAATAAATTCACGCAGATTGTAAAATTTCCCATGTTTGAAGAAAATGGTTGGGTCCGTTATATTTTGATCTGAGTTAATGCTGAATTTATGTGGTTGAGCCAACCTTTTAATATTACAAAAGAGGCCATAAGCATTGTTACTGGTTTAAATTCCTTTGGTGGGTTGCCGATCTTGAAGTCCGTGAAGAATCAGATAGTTACTGATGCAACCAGTTCAGTGTTTGATAAAAGAGCTATGACAATTGGTGATATTATTGAACTGGATGTTAGATTTGCATCTATGGTCATTGGTTACAAGATCTATCACTCGAGCTAGGCTAATTCTGTATCTGGTACAACTATTTATGCAACATATCAGATGGTGAAGGAGAATGCAGAGTATGATCTATGCGAGTTACTTAGAAGCTAGTTAATGGAGAATCTTAGCAAAATCAAGAAAGACAAGAAGAATTCCTTCAAATATGGTAATCTATTGTTGTGTTTATTCTTTTATTTCATGAATGAAGTTCTGAGAGTTGTAAAAGCTCAATGGAAAGGTAATAAACTAGTAGCTATTCAAATTAGAGACATCTTGCACAAAGTTGGTGATAGTAAGACAAGGAAAATTGCAATCTAGGGTTATTTCAAGAAATTTCAGAATGAAATGCAAGCAAGAGAAAGAATTCCTACTTCTATTGTGGAGAAGTATAAGGACACTATCTATTTTATGGTTGACATTGATCAATGCTTAATGGAAGCTGCAGATCCTAGAACAGTCTAGATTATGCCAATGGGCTATGAAGTTGAGGAGAACATCTTGGAACTATATGCACAAAATTTGTTGAGTAAACCTCAGGATTTGATAGAAGAGAGGTTTGGAACCTATGAAGAAAAATATATGCAAGTACATGAGCAGTTGAAGATACCTATGATAGTCCAGAGAGTAAGGAAGGAAGTGGGAGCCTTTGCAAAGAGCATAGGTATATCTATAGAAGCTATGAGAGAAGCTAGAAGAAAGAGAGAACAAGCTGAAGCAAGAGAGCTAGCTAGAACTGAATCTACTAGTTCGACAACATCCTTTGCCCAAACTAGATCTACAAGAAGCTCTACTCTCTCATTTGGTCCTGCAAAGAAGTCAAGTCCTGTGAAAGTTCAAGCCAAGTCAATTGGGAGAGAAGGAAAAAGGAAGAAGGACAAGAGAAAAAGAGTGTATGTTGTTGTTTCTAAAGATGAAGAGACTAAATTTGATGAAGAGATAAGAGAAATCAATAAAAGGGCGCAAAGGAAACAAAAGTCTCTAAGAACAAGCCCTCCAATAAAGAGAAAGGAAAGAAAAAGATGAAAACAAACAAATCAGGTATGTCTATAGAAGAAGTGGAGAAAGCGTTGATTAAGGATGGTAATCTTAGGCCTCTTTGTGAATGGTATGACACCTTTGATAGTGCTAGTCAAAGAGTTCTTGAGGAAGCTTCAATAAAGTACTTGAATAATTTCAATATGACTCTTATTGAAATAATGTTTGCATTACCCAAAAGTCTATATGAAGTTTTAGAAATGAGAAGAGTGAGTGCAAGGATAGAAGAAGAGAAAATGAGAGAATGGATACTTGTTGATCTATGTCCAGTGATGTCATTGTAAGAAATGAAGAATATACTAAATGAAGCAAAAAGGGATTTTAAGAGAAAAACAAGGGTGAACAAGCTGATGATTGGATAGAATAAAGAAGTTGCAAAGGATACTGAGAAAATCCTCAAGGAAATTCTGCTAAAGAACAAATACAATGTTATTTTTGAAGAAGTGCATGATGAAGATGTTTCATCTAGTCTAGTAGCAGAAGAGGGAAAAGAAGATACATTTGAGGACACTCTAAATCCTCTAGATATACATGATGCTAAAATTCCTATGGAGATTGAAGCTCCTAAAGTAGTGTCGGTTGAAGAAAAAGAGATTCTTGAAGCCATGGAAGAATCAGTGCCTGAAGAAAAGAAGGTTGAGGCAAAAGAAGTTCATGTGGAAGCAAGAGACACTGCTAAGGCAGTGAAGGAGTTTTTAGAAGAGAAACAGGAAGAGTTTGATCATGAATTGATTAGAGGTCCTATCAATTTGGCTACTTTGTCTCCCATTAAGAAACTAAAAGTTGCATCGTTTGCTCAGGCCAAGGCAAGGGAAGAAATTCTGGAATCACATATTGAAGATAGTGAGCTGTTGAATCTTGCATCCAGTATTTTGGAGAATATCATGCCTTCATATGTCAAGGATTCATCCGATTTTCCATCCAATCAGCTGAAGAAGCTTGTAAATTCTATAAGTACTCATTTTGAGTCACTTGAGAAGTTAGCTATTGATAAGGTTCAGAAGGATTTTGATGCTAAAAGGTTCAGTAGGTTGAAAGGGATGATAGCTCATGATAAATCTCTATTAGCTACTTGTTTAAAGAATATTCAAAGTTCTTTGTTTGAAGGTGGTAACGTTTATAAGTCATGTCTATCTTTGTCTAAGTTCACTGAGGATATTCAAAAGAAAATGAAAGAATGTGGGAAACAGTTAGCATATATCACTCAAACATTTGTTCCTCTAACCGTTTCTATTGGAAAGCAAGAAGGTCAAGCCATATCCCTTCTTCACAAGATCAAAAGTTTGAAGCATGAAGAAGGTAACATTGCTGAAAGGGTTTGTGAGCTTAGAGGACTAATTGGTCCTAAGATGGAAACAATGTTGAGTGCATTGAAGGAAGCACAAGATGCTATGGCGGTTAGTGATCCAGTGAACCTTGAATCAACAAAGATGCAATATTACTTATTCTGTGGTTACATGAATATCTTGGAGAGTCTCAAGAAGAGTTGGGACATGAGTTTAAACTTGTTGAAGAACAATTTTGCAGATCTATTCAAGTTTATGTAAGTTGTAGAAGCATGTTTGTACATATGCAGTTTGTTCATAGCAATTTTGTTTGATTTTTTTTATGTAGATTCCTGAATTTACCATTGATGTCAAAGGGGGAGAATGGGACGATGAAAAATGTCTTAATTATCTCAGGGGGAGTTGTGTTTTTTGGAGTTTTGAAGGTTGGGAGTGTATTCATGTTGGTACCAATATGACAGTCATTTTTCACTAAGTGTTGCCATCAATACCAAAGGGGTAGATTGTTGGAAAGAGATGCTACAAAAGTTATCTGGTATTGTCATTGATGGAAACCCTAGTTAGTGATTCGATCCACACATCATCATTTGATCATACTGGAAGTCAGATTGAAGTTTTATGATTAACTGTCAAACAAGAACAAAACATCCGACATAATTGTGTTCATCGATTCACATGCAATTTTATGTTATCATTTTGAGTTGTGGATCTTAGGGAAGGTCGTTTGATGTATGATCTATGTTATCCTTGAATCTTAGAGCCTCATATTGATCCGTGTGCAAGTTAGAAGATCTGATTGATTAATTTTCTGTTTAACAATGCTTGAAGGCCGACTAAGTGAATGTAGCCATTACAGATATTTGAGGAGTAATTTTTTAAGTATTTTTGTGTTAGAGCATGTTGATTTTGGTCCTCACTATGTTGTGGCTGACTTTGGCTAGTGCGCATTGAAAATGAATTATGGATTGGGCCGACAGTTTGTAAATATTTCATATTTTCCTAGAGCCGACATGTAGTGATTAAATTTTTAGTTACATATATATATAAGTGTTCAATTATATAATTTTGATATATGTACAAAGTGTTTTGATGTATGTTGTGAAATTCATAAGGATTGTAGAGAAATTATGCACAGTTTCACTTGTGTATAAAGGGATTTGTAATGTGAGTTAAAGTAGACAGAGCAGAAGAGTAGAATTAGATAGAAGGTCAAGAATTCGATTGATAAGCTTAACCAAAATTGTAATCAGGCATTAGTAGATGCTAGTTTCTCAGTTCAAATCCTTTGGATGTTATCCAAATACTTTTGTAAGATAGTGAGTCTTCATTTTGTATTTGAGCAGTAAGCTCTAGGCAGTGTGCCTGAATGCAAGTGCATTCCCATTTTGTAAACATCTTTTTGAGTATACTCAGATAATATTGTGGATTGACCTCCACCATGGTTTTTCCCCTAACAAGGTTTCCACGTAAAAAATCCTTGTGTTATGGTGTTGTGGTTTCTTTCCTTACGTTCATGCATATTTATTTTGGTTGAATTTTATCAATACTTTAAAAATTAGATTAATAAAGTTAAAAATTGCAGAACATTGATTCACCCCCCTCTCAGTGTTCCTTGATTCCAACACCCCTTTCCCAACATTTCAAGTAGAATCAATAAAATAATTTTAAATTACCTTGGAAAATGTTTGTTGTTATTTAAGTTTGAATTTTGGCATGTTAATTTAAGTTTGAATTGTTTCAGTGTTAATTTAAATTTGGGAAATTGAGCCACTTATTTGTAATTCATATTTTTTGGTTAAGTTTTTCCATGAAGCGAGAGGGAGTGTTGCTTATGTTTGTGTCAATCAATGTTCTCACTAATTTTTTCTTGTTACATTATATTATTGCAACTTAAAAACTAAATATCTCTTCCCCTTCACAACTATCAAGTTGTCACAAATAAATATCCTCCCTAAGATCCCCATGTAAGAATTTAGTCTTAGCATCCATTTATTTAGTATCAAAACCATAATTTGTAATAATATTTGCACAACAAGTAGAAAAGTATTGTTTCATTGTCTCACTACATCTCAAAGGAGTATTTGATATGAATTGGATACTTTGTGAATTATTATTTTCTCTAGCCAAGTTTACTATGAGTGTGCACTCTTTGAGGAGGATCCAAAGAGAAGATAAATAATGACACCTCTTAATCTTTTTGATCCACAAACATCATAAGAAATAAGAGAAAGGGAAGTCTATAAGCTAGGAGTCCTAGTTTGTTGCCTAGGTGGAGGAATTTGCTATTATAGTATCAAAATTCTAGAGAAGGTGACTATACGTATCATGTAAATTTCAAAACCAACCAAGAAAAGAGCATAATTTGTATGAAATTGTGCCAGAAAAATTATTATTTATAAATATCATGCCATTGATTAGTATATGAGGTGACATATGAATCCAAATCTTGGCATGTGGATTTGAATATTTTATATGCCTTCCCCAAGAGTGGCAGATTTATAATCTTTGGTGGATGTTGATTTGAACCATAAGCTTAATGTGGAGTTTCAAGTCAAGGAAGGAATAAAATCCTATTTGATCTCATGAGAAGGTATAGTAATTTCTAGATGTTTTATGAAGGATTAGTTATTTTCACTAGATGTAGTATCATCCTCTGTAGTTTCGCTATCTACCTCTATGACCAAATCTATTTCTCTCTAGCATTATCGATATGGGAAACTTTCTATCAGCTCCCTGTATTAGCTCAATTATAAGGATATGGTAAGAGTATGTCCTCAAATTTCCCAATATTTTCCTATGTGTTAAATGTTTTTTGTAGGAAAACAACATTAGGATCCATTCATGCTAAGTAACTTTCATACTAAGGACCATCTTGAGGTTGTGCATACCGATCTGTGTGAACCCCTGCCTACTTCATTTCAAGGATATCAATACTTACAATTATTTGTGGATAACCTCTTGCATGAAATGGGTTTTCTTTTGAAAGAAGAAGAGTGAAACCTTTGCACACTTTTAGACCTTCTACCAGTGAGTTGTACAACAAAAAAGAAAACCTCTTCTCCTCTACTCATATTGATGGGGTATTCACACTAAAGGAGTCCTTGGCATTTCTAAATCACCACAACATTAAAAAACACTTGATTTCATCCTATACACCCTAAAAAAATGACATTATAGAGTGTCACAATTAGTTTTTTATGGAGATGGCTCATTGCACACTTTCCATAGCTATGTTGGAGGATCAATTTTGGGTAGAAGTAGTCTAGATAGCTATGTATCTTCTCAAAAGGGATCCTAAAAATATATTGCATGAAAAGACACTAGAAGAGGTATGGAGTGGTCATAATAATTCAATATCTCATCTTAGAGTATTTGGTTGTACATCATATATGCATGCCCAACTAATAAGAGGAAGAATATTGATCCTAACATAATCCAATGTATCTTTTTGGGGTATAGTACTAGCTCAAAATAATATCATCTCTTGGACCTTGAGATACACAATATTTATGAGATTCAAGATGTGGTATATGATGAGTCATCATTTGACTCATTTACATGTGTTGGTTGACAGATTTGTCTTTTTAAAGATTAATTTAATATGAATTTATAATTCCCATAAGAAAGACTAATCAACAATCAATAGTTGGAGAGATCACTATTTCATTGGTGATCTTCCTCTAAATTTTAATTGAGGTACAAATCTCTTGTAAGATATAATTTTTAGTTTTTTAATTTTAAGATAATGGGTACACTTTTGACCAGAAAGAAAAAAAAGGCAAACTAAAAATTGCTTATAGCCATGATGCAAATGTGATTGGGAACAACTTAGAACATTAACTAAAACTTAAAAGATGTATATGCCACCAATACCACAACTCAAATATTGGATTACTAATAGAAAATAACTAACTCAACACACTCCAATTCCATCATTTAATTGATTAACTATGAATGAAACACCTAAGAACACAACATCCATAGAGAGAAGTAGAATTCCAACATTTATCAGAGCTCAAAGACTCATTCATAAATACTAAGTATTGCATTCAAATTCATTTCTTAATGACAAAGAACTTCTTTAGAAAACAAATCAAAATACAAAACTTGACCATTCTTTTCAATCTATTCACTCTTGCATCAAAGTGCAAAGCGGATAAAAATTTTGGACCCTTCAAATGTCCATCAAAAGCATATATATAGTTTTACATCATAATTGTCACCAAAATATTGAAAGAAAAACCATTTTTTTTTTAAAAAGAACTATAACTAAAGAGTTCATTATAACATAAACAATAAAAAAAAATGCTAGGAAAGTGTAAAGACACTCATTGCCGAGGTGGTTGAGTGTTCAGGTCCATGGATGTATCTTCTAATGTTGGAATCTATTGAGTATACTCCACACATGCCTTATAATATTTTAATTCCTGTGTGATTGGCAAAGATTTCAATGTGCTGAGGAATGGTGATGTTCTTTGTTCTCAACTTCCACAAGGCTTTGTTGTTGCGGATGGTGTCCATCTTGGAAAGAATAAGAGTGGGAGAGGTTTCATGATAAGATAGTGCAGAGTCAATCCTAGCTAGTTTCTTTATTACTTCTTTATTAAATATCTACTCCCTAGATAGTGTATCAATCACCTTTAATAATCCTTATTTTAACTCTTCGAATTTAGTTGTGCCACTATTGTCATCTTTTATCAACTAGCATCCAAATTTAGAGAAATTATTATTAATGTGATTAAAATATTTCAACAACTTGTTTTTCTCTTGGAGATTTTTCTTCAAGAAATTTACTTTCCACTCAATACTCTTTTTCCACATTATAATCCTAGGATCATCTTTAAATGGAATAATCTTTTTTGAGGCAACTTTTTCTAGACCCATCCCCAGGATTTTAGTGAAGTCTTTATCAACTTCTGACCAAAGAGACTCTTCCTGCTTGTAATTAGCTAATTCTATTTTGACAACATTACTTAATAAAAAAATCATCATACGCCTGTTTCAATTCCTTGATTAGAGGAGGAATTTTCTCCTTAACATCCATTACCCAACCTTGTGTAATTCCCCATAGTGGCTATCCTTTTACACTTTACTCATTATGGCCTTTCCAACTACAAAATTGGGATCAAAGGAGGTGCTAGCTATTGGGAAAATGTGTCTCAACCTTGTAATTATATAAGGTAATGTTGATACATTGAGTATTGTTGATGTATTTTGAGAGTATGATAGCGGTTGTGTTGCCTCTGTATCTCTAGTTGGTGATACTCTTGTGAGAAGCTTTCTCTGCAAGTATATTGTAATCTTTGTGACTTCTGAATAATATATTGGATGGATTTTGGAGTGTGGATTTTTTCTCCCGAAAGGGTTTTCCCCACATAAATCACTGTGTTGTGGTTTGTACAATATTTATGTTTATTTATGTTTAAGTTTCTATAACTAAAAAAGATATGTAAAATTTTAGCTTGAATAAGAGGTTGAGGAGATGGATCTGTTAGTGATTTGAGACAACTAGAGAGAAGTTCCACCACCCTTTTTAGCTCATCTTTATCATGTTTGTCTTTTTCAGTCCTCTCTATAGATCTTTGAGTAATGGGGGCTCCATCTGGTGTATGAATTCTTTCCCAAAACTCTCCTAGGTTAATGTGACTTAGTTTGGTATCCCATGAAATGTATAAAAATGGAATCCTTGTTTTTTTTGGAATTATGTGTCAATAGATCTTTGTTGTTGCATTGATTTCAACCTACGGAGATGCTTTGATTGGTTGCATTATGTTGTCATTAGTAGTACCACTAATGTCAACCTCTAGTATTGCTTTGATGAGCATATGTTTGTGGATGTTCAACCTCTTGTGTGGTTGAGATGCTAAGAAGGTGTTGCAGATGCTGAGATGATGTTTTAGTGCTTGGTTTCCAAGTGATTTTGAGAAAATTTGAATAGGGGAGGAAACCGTGTGGTAAAAAGTGTTTAGTATGGTAGAGTAGTGTTTTTCTCCACATTTCTTCATAGTTGAATATCTACTTGTGTGGTTTTGATATGTTGATTAGAGGTATTCAAAGGTGTTATATCTTGAGTTCCAATTTTTGGATCATGTGTGAAATATGATGCAGTATTGTCTAGGAGAAATGGTTTTTCTCCAAATTTCTCCACGTTATGATTTCTGGTTTTGTAGATTTGGAAGTGTGCTTATATTTATCATATCTATCTTTAGTTTGAGTTATTTTAGTTTTGGTGCTCTACAAGTTTGGATTCACCAGTTATAGTATGTGGAAGGTTATCTGGGTATACAAAATGAGTATGTTCTTCAGGTGTATGATGTTGCAAAAGATTTTTTGGATTTTAGGGTGTTTATGGAATATTCCAAATTGTGTTTAAGTGTTGTATGTGGTTTGTGAGTCATCTTTGGATTCAAGGAAGCATGTTCTTAATTGTTCAATGGTGTTAACATAGGTTCAACTGACCTTGGGTGTTTACAATAATTGTGGATATGCATTGATGTTTGTGGAAATGTAGAATGGAGTGTATATATGGATTTAGGTCTGAGGAAAGGTGTGATGTGCTCCACCTTCATTCCTCTCCACCATGGGAATGTTTTGGTGTCAACCTAATTTGAATTTACATGGTTAAGGTGCATAGATGACCTTGTAGGTTGTTTTCAAGGCCGAGGATGGTATATATGTGTGTGTGTGTGTTGAGTTGATGAAGGATTAAAGTGTGAAGTGTTTGTGATGTGAATTATGATGTGAAGTGTGAAAGTGCAAAGTGCAGTGTGAGCTTTAACAACTAAGACTACTGGAAGTAGTGAGCAGAAGGTGTCTAAATTATATAGAGAGAGTGTGAATGTTTTGGTGAAGTAGTGGTGGAAATTTTCTATTACTTTGAGATGGATTTATCATTATAACAATATTATTTCTTCTTCTTTCTATTATGGTAGTGAGCCATTAGCAGTGAGACCTTATTTCTTTTGGGCACTAAGCCCTCCGGTAGTGAGCCTATTCTATTTAGTGTTGCAAATACTTTATATAATGAGATAATCCTCACTGTGTTTTTTCCCTTCTTGGGATTCCACATAAATTTGGTGTTCTAATGTGTTTGGATGTGATTTCATTACTATTTCTCATGTTTATATTCTACTAATGCATGATAAGAGTTTAATGGTTGTTAAGGGTTTAAGGATTAATGAAAATCTAAATGTTAATGAGGGTTTGATGTTTTAAAGTAAAAATAATTCACCCCCTCTCAATTTTCTTGTGCTTTCGACAATTTTAATGTCTAAAACCTAGGTCAATTCCACCTTTCCAAGGATTTCATTAGGATGTAAATCCACAAGATTATTGGATTGACTTTCAACCAAAAAGGTGAGTCAATCAAACCTAGATCTAATCCTTTTGAGTCTTAGAAATGGATGGAATTGAATTTCCCAAAACAACCCTATCAAACAATGTACCCTATATTAAAAATGTAAGATTTTGATAATAGGAAAATTGCAACAACAATTCTGATCATAAAATTGAGAAAATTAGATATCTGTGCACCTATCCTACAAATTTGGGACCTGGTAGGATTTTTCCAAATATCA
This sequence comes from Sequoia sempervirens, assembly GCA_007258455.2. Taxonomy (NCBI): domain Eukaryota; kingdom Viridiplantae; phylum Streptophyta; class Pinopsida; order Cupressales; family Cupressaceae; genus Sequoia; species Sequoia sempervirens. Next base: position 278,464,143 of record VDFB02105785.1, on the reverse strand, counting down.
AAAGTTGATCTTGTAGTGCTCTATCTTCTCTCTGATTTCTCACTTTGTAACTTCCTTCATTGGAATTTTACCTAAAAGAAATCTACAAAAAAAGATGTTGGGGGTGGCTATATGGTGTAGGAGCACACGGGTGAATGAGAAATAAACACCGCCCAAAAAAATAAAATAAATATTGTTGGTTTCTTTCTTTTCTTAAAATTTTGGTTTTTTTTTTAGTTTATCTCTTTTGTGCAGTGCCTAAACCTCTTAAATTCTACACTTTGGTGAGATGATGATGTAAGAAAATATACCTTGAATAAATGTTGTCTCATGAAATGTGATGATAAACATCTTTTGAGAGAATGCAATTGGCTAGTGTAAATCCAATCTCTTCTACCTTTTTCCTGTTGATCTATGGTGAAATAGAGTATGAGAAGCCATCGATTGTAGACATGCATGTGAAATGTGAAATAATAGATTGAGCACATGAATTGATCAAAAAAGTGCTTGAAGGAAATGTTGTCTCATAAATTACAATGATTACCATTGATTTGGCATTAAAATATAGAACTTAAAATGGAGAAATCGATGTTTAAATTGTTCCTTTTCACCTTCAAAAAGATAGCAATTAAAATATTAAATTTAATATTTAATGATTCCTTTTCATATTCATTGAAGATATGGAATGATGAAACAAAGGGAGACCATGGTTTTGTGAAAGACCGATTGGCTGGGGGAAGGAAATGATTTAAAAGAGGAGGAATGGAACAAAATTCCATGTGCAGATGTGAAAGGAAGTGTGGGAAACAAAGACATAGACTTTGGAAGAGAAGTCAACTTCACAAGAGAGCCCATGTGGGTGAGAAAAGAGGGTGCGAGTAGAAGAAGAAAGATAGCCTTTGGAAAGAAGGTGCTGCTTGGAGAGAAGGAACAAATTATAGAGTTTTGAAGGTACAGTGAAGTTAACTTCCAAGAATAGAGCATGTAGGAAGGCTCATGAGTTTGTACAAAGGAATTTAATGGTTACCAGAGGAAATGAACACATGGTGCGATGATATTTTATACTAGAAAACTTAAAGAGGATTGAAATATGTAGAAGATTTTGCTGTGCAAGAAATTAGTTTGCCTTTAATTATGTATGTTAGATAACAATTTAAAATTAAGAATATTTGATTGATTGATAAAGATCAAATTTACCTTTGTTATCCTATGGGATTGTAAGCTGGTTTAATTTTCCAAATAAAGTTGTCAATTTAAGTGTTGGTAGATTGGAAGCTTGTGTTTGATGAATTTTTTTGAGGTTTTTGGGTTGGGGTGTGAGTTTTTTTTTGGTTCCTACATCACTATATATGAGATTTCCTTATTCAATCCCTTATTTTGGTAATTAAACCTCCACAAATATCCAAAGATTTGATAAAATATAGTATGTGAGCCCTAACCTTATGTGTGTCTAAGGTTGTTATTAGATAAAATAAAAAGAAAACTTACTCAAGTGTGTTAGAGAGAGATTCCTATATGATAATGACAAGATCTAACTAAGAGAGAAGTTAAAACAATCTTAGAAAATCTAAAACATAATGATACCTTGGTTGAGGTTGCAAATAAGATGAAGCTTGAAGATGAGAACACTAGGAAACAAGTCATTAGTTGAGGGAAATGGAAAAATGCATCTCCCTAACCTAGAATTCATCATGCTCTTCTATTGGCATCAACCTTCAATCATGCTATAATACTTCATAAAATCTACAATTATGCTTGAAAATTCACAAATTAGGATGTACTTGGTGATCTCTTGCTTCTTTTCTCCAAAGTTCTTAATTCTTTCCCTTTTTTTTCCTCTAGTTTCAAATGGTGACAAGACTAGGTATTTATAGGCCTCTAATTTGATTTCTCATAAATTAGATCCCGATAGTTGACTTTAGACAATTAAAATTCAAATAACAAATTGCAGACTCTGACATATTTCAAATTTGAGCCAAAATTGGGGGACATTCACACCTAGGGTGTGAGTGTCCCAACCCTATTTTTTGAGTTTTTACGTGTTGGGGACAATGTATTAGATGAAAACATTTGATTTTCAATTGTAATTCTTCAGAAATTATAAAAAATAATCCATAGAATGCATAATTTAGGAGATTAGGTCCTTTTTAAGGTGTGTTAAAAATGCATAAATGCAAGAGGCACTAAAGTAGGTCCAAACTAAGTGTGGGATTGTAATATCTCCTAGAAGGGAATAAAATCTATGATGCTACATTTATCCCTCACTTTAGTGGCCATATGAAACTAGGTGCATATGCAAGCTAAAGAACTAATAATAGATCATGTTGTATAAAAAGGATACTCATATGGATATTGTGATTCATTCATGCATGATTGAAGCCCCCCCAATGTAGTCATTTGCAAAACCAAAATTTAAGGAATTGAATCCTATAAAATCAATTTGTTGTTGTGCTTGTTGTTGCACCAAAAGGTCAACCTGTCAATGCCCAATACAAGTGTCAGTTAAGATCCATAGGAGGTGGTTAGACCATGTCACAAACCCAAGCGTTGTGTTGGATAAGGAAGACCAAGGGACACACCATATTGAAACAATCCCCCCAACACAAGCGAAGGTTTGAGCCTATGACCAGCTCTGATACCAATTGTTGGCCTTTCCATTGCACCAAAAGGTCAACTTGTCAATGCCCGATACAAGTGTTAGTTAAGATCCACAGGAGGAGGTTAGACCATGTCACAAACCCAAGCATTGTGTTGGACAAGGAAGACCAAGGGACACACCATCTTGCAATATTTGTTAGGTATTCAAAAATCATCTTGAACAATCTTATCAACTTCTAAGAAAAACCAAATTTGAGGGTAGATGTATGCCCTCATGATTTGCTTTCTTTATGGAGGTGAAATTAGGGTAGCAATCTAACCACATCGAATTGTTACATCTTTGTTATATAATAGCCTATGATAGGGTCATGAGGATCATAACACCAACTATCAAGAAGCATGTGGTAAGAAGGGGAATGAAACCACAAATTCCACACAACAAACAACATTGAGATCCGAGTTCACTAGCCCCCATTATGATGAATTGAATGATATGCTCTATAATAATGTCTTTACTAGATTTAACTATAATATAGAGAAAAACTATGATTTTTACATTTATTTTTAATTCTTTTCTATCTTAAGGGATAGAGATTACCATTACCAACCCATAGAGTGAGGATACCTAGTTGATAACCATATGAGCCCCTAGACTCGAGGTCCTATGAGTAGAAACTACACAAGGTGAGGTAGCACTTACAATATGTTGCTTTTCCTTTTCACTATTATTGCTTACTACATTTTATGGTGTTTTTAATGATTTTTTCAAATGTCCTCTTTGGGTGCTTGTGTCCATTTTAGTCACCTCTATCCCAAAATGGCATTGGTGTCCTTGAATGGCGCCTATGCCCCAAAAAGGGGCTTCTATTTAGTTTTTGGAATTGTTCTACATTTAACTATTTGATTATTGTCTTTTCATTGCAACTAATGATTCCCTTTACTTCTTTCAAATTTTGCCACATTCTCAATAATAGCTAGGAGGACACTTATTTTCATTACTTTGAGAGAAGGTTTCATGTCTTTTGTAGGAGTGAAATATTTTACGTACCACTAAAATTTATTGGTTATATATCATGCCACTAATGAGGTATCACAATGCTATTCTGATGGTACTTGTTGAGTGGTGGAATGTAAATACTTCCACCTTTCATCTCCCAACAGGGGAGATGACCATTACACTTGAGGATATACACTGCATCTTTAGGCTACCCATGCGAGGTTAGACCATACGCTATGATGATTGCTAGACCCCTTAGGATATGAGAAGAGATCTATTCTATTGAACTAGTTGTCATAGGGATCATGATTATGATCCTTGCAACCACATTAAGCTTAAGTGGTTACTTCATACAAGTCCTTCTATACCATTGATTTGATAGATTCTTATTATTTTCATTGCCTTAGCTCTAGCACTTGGAGGAAAAGGAACACACCTTGAAGGGGGCCTGGTTCACATAATCTAAGACATGGAGACACATTATATAGTATATTACTAGGGATGGAGCATGCTTACACATCTATATTATGAGCTTGGTCGCTTTGAATATAGGGATTCCCATAGTATTCTTCATTGTACACTTCTATAGGTATGGAAATTTGAGCATTTCGCATGCGCTAGACTAGAGGGATATCCTAATGGCTATCCATGAGTTTTTTGTTATACACTCAGGTGACCCTAGTAGTGTGGAGACCTATTATACTATAGAGTCACTTTTGATTGTCTAGGGGATGGTGCTATTTTATAGAGACCATATAGGAATATAAATCAATGGATAGGTCTGACATATCAGCTATCCAAGATGTAGCAAGACATGTTATTAATTGGGAGACACAACTATATCATCATTCCATTATATTATGATCATGTGATGAGACAGTTTGGTAAGATACAAACAACACCTAGTTTGAGGCCTACATATCTAAGATCTGTATGTAGTGGCACTAGACCATAAGACATCTTCCATCCTATACTCACATGCATTTCTCTTAGATATATGGAGGATTTAAGGAGTGGGATATACTCCCAACATATGTCGAGGATAATGTAGGCACATTGGTTACATATGATAGGTAGTGGGAGTTGTGCGCCCTAGACCAGTCTTCCCTATCAATCATCCTGCAAGTGATCTAGGACCTTGGCCCCATGACTATGGGGGTGAAATAGAGAGGAATGGTAAAAATGTTGATGGGGAAAAAACATAGGATGATGATAATCATGATGATCATGATATAGAGGGGGATGGAGAGAATGAGGATTAACAACCATTAAGAGGAGTCCTTGGGGGGTGAGTAGAGGCTGAAGATGCTCGCAAGGAGAGACCTACATCTCATCCTCACATCATGTGAACACATCCTACTACTCTAGAGAGGAACCAATCCTATAGGAATGGATAGAGTAGCCATACCATTCCCTCCCACTATTGGAAATATATGCCTAAATCTCACAGGAAGAAACCTCTAAGAGAGGCAAGTCAGTGTGACGTGCTTTGGGTCTGGCCGACTAGCAGCTTTGAATCTTGTGGTTTGTATAGGTCGCCAAGACAATGTTTAAGTCATGCCGAAGGAGCTTATCACTGTGAATTGTGATAGTCGTTGTAACCCTATGCCGAGTGGAGATCTCTAGTTGACAAGCCATTCATATCATATGTCAGGGAAACCCTTGGACGAAAGGCTTACCTCGGTGTGAAGTCCCAACGATGAACGAAATCTTGCCGACAACATTTCTCTTGAAGCCTTCAGGGAGAGTCTTGGGTGTTTGGTAAGAAGTCTTAATGATAGGAATGTATCACTGACAACATTCACTTGGGGTAACTCAAAGGTCTCAGGAAGAAGTCTCAGCGACTGATGAAGGTCTCGCCTATGGGGATTCACTTGGAGTCTTCATGGTGACACAAATACTTCAGTATGAAGTATTAGCGATGGACAGAAGTCTTTCCGACTGTTGTTTGGTGCTGGGTATGATCTCCTGGCGAAAGTGGTATGTCTTGCCGAAGTTGAATGTTTCGGTATAACCCTTAATGACTCGGTATGATCTCTCAGCGAAAGACGATTGTCTCACCGAATGGAAAACTCACGTCTGTGTGACTTTGAAGCTTCAGTATGATGTTTCCCCGATAGCGATAACTCTTGGCGATAGCGATACATGTGATGATCGTCGGTATGAGGTCTTGGTGACATGGTGAAGTCTGAGCAATAGCTCTCTGGACTTGATGTAACATATTGGCGATAAGGATGACTCTTGGCGACATCGATGGTTAAGTCCTGTGGCATCAGGGAGACACAGTTAGTGTCTCATCGACATGCCAACACAGGTTGATCACTTTGACTGAGAGAAGACCATCCTACATGGTGAGTCATTGGCCAATCAGAAGAGCCGAATGGGAACCGTTGGAAGATAGTTCATTGTGGCAGTTCTGAGAGGAAGCTCGACAGAAAAGAATGACATGAATATAGTCTGGAATAGAAGATGATGCTCGGTTGGATTGTTTGATGTAATTGACGGATTGCTTTGTGATTGTATAATTAGTGGATGAATTCTATTCTGTGAAGACTATAACATGAATGTTTTGTATCAAGGTTGTTCATGGTGAATGCTGCTGTAAACTGACATCAAAAAGATAAGTCAGATCTCTATATGTAATCTTTATTACTGTAATACAAAGTGACTTCTCTTGGTGTGGTGGGTTTTTCTCTCATAAGGGTTTTCCCACGTATATTTGGTGTTCATATGTGTTTGTCTATTTCTCTATTTCAGTAATCTCTTTCTAGTGCATCTTAATTGGACTGTAATTGTAAAATTTAAAAGGTATCTCTACATTCTTCCCTAAGGTTTTGACATTAGGAGAGTTGCTTCCGCATCTAGCTTTCCTTACAAGTGGTATTAGAGCCTGTCCAGTTGTGTTATCCTTGTGGGTATGTTGCATTTTTTGAGTCATTTCTATTCAGTGGGAGTCTTGTAGAAGTTTGTAAAATTTGAATTTTAGATTGAGATGGAAAGCACATCAGGAAAGATTGAAATAGAGAAGTTCAATGGCATTAATTTTGAGTTGTGGAAACTCAAAATGGAGGATCTCTTAGTGCATCATGATATGTGGCTTGCTGTGTTTGGAACTAAGCCTACATGCATGAAGTAAGAATATTGTGACCTTGCAGATAGAAAGTCTAAGGGGATGATAAGGCTCTATTTGGCAGACTTCGTTCTTCTCAATGTGCATGAAGAGAAGACTGCATCTTCCTTGTGGAAGAGACTGGCATCTATTTATCAGGGGAAGTCCTTGGTGAATAAACTATTCCTGAGGAAGAAGTTGTACACTTTGAGAATGCAGGAAGGAGGTTCTGTAGCTGATCATTTGAATGCATTCAACATGCTAATTACACAGTTAACATCTATTGGTGTGAAGATTGATGAAGAGGATCGTTGTATGCTGATATTGTGTTCTTTGCCAGATTCATGGGATCACCTTGTGATGGCTATTGGGAGTACAACATCCAGTTTCAAGATGGAAGATGTTGTTGCTTCTTTGTTATTAGAAGAAATGAGAAGGAAATCTTTTGAGATGGTGAAGGAGGCCCTTGCTGTTAGAGGAAGGTCGAAAGAGAAAGGCAAGAAGGACAAGAAGTCCAAATCGAAATCAGAGGGGAGATCAAAGTCTCCTGGCAAGAAGTTGAAGGTGAAGTGTTGGAACTATGGGCAACCTGGTCATGTCTGAAAGCATTGTAAAGAGGAGAAGAAGAAGAAGAAGTATTCTTCTGACAATGATTCTTCTCACAGTGATGGAGATGCCTTCATTGTAGCCTTGGCTACACAGGCATCAGATGATGTCTGGATGATTGATTCTAGAGAATTTTTCCACATGACATCTCATAGATATTGGTTCACAAAGTATTAAGAATACAAGGGTGGAAAGGTGTACTTGGCAAGTGATTCAACTTTGGAAATTGTTGGCCGTGGAAGAGTAAGAATCCAATTCCCTGATGGCAGAGTGAAGGGAATCAATAATGTAATGCATATACCAGGTCTGGCTCGAAACTTACTTTCTGTAAGTATGCTAAATGATATTGGAGTGCAAGTCACGTTCTATGGAAATGGATGCAAGATGACTAGAGGCTCAATGGTTCTAGCAAGGGGTGCTCGTATTGGTACCTTGTACAAGCTAGATGCACATGTTCAATGTAACAATGTCTTTGTAAAGTCACAGAAAGCTACTCATGGAGGAAAAGAGGGAAATGTTCCTAATTGTGTAAACTCTATGGAAGTTAAACTTCCAGCAGAAAAGACTATGCTTTGGCATCATAGGCTAGGCCACATTGGATAGAAAGTTTTAAAAACCTTGAAGAACAAAAAATTTGTTGAGGGGCTTGAAGATTGTAACCTTGAATTTGAATTCTGTGAACATTGTATATATGGAAAACAACACCATGTTTCATTTTATTCCAGTTCTCATAAATCTTCTGGTTTGCTAGATTATATTCATTTTGATGTATTTGGTCCAGTGAATGTTCCTTCTTTGTCTAAGTCAAGGTACTATGTATCATTCATTGATGATTATTCGAGATGAACATTTTTTTATTTTTTGAAAAGTAATTCAGAAGTGTTCACTCAGTTTAAGGAATTTAAGAATCTTGTAGAAAATCAGACTGGAAGAAAAATTAAATGCTTAAGGATTGATAATGGCAGTGAATTTTTTTTGATGATTTTGAGAGGTATTGTAAAGACCATGAGATTAAAATACATAAGACTACACCTTATACTCCACATCAAAATGGAGTTGCAGAAAGGTTCAATATGACAGTGATGGAGAGAGCACGAAGTATGCTGAGTAGTGTTGGCTTGGAGGAGAAGTTTTGGGCTGAGGCTATTGCTACTACATGTTACTTGATTAATCATTCTCCAAATTCTACTCTTGTTGAGAAAAAACCTTTGGAAGCATGGTCTAGTAAGAAGCCCTCTTTAAGATATATTCATGTTTGTGGCTGTGAGGCATATGCTCATGTGCTGTATGAGAAAAGATCTAAGTTGGAGAACAAGGCTGCCAAATGTATCTTTATTGGCTATAGTGCTGGAATAAAAGGATACAAGCTTTGGAATCCTGATACGAAGAAGGTTGTAAATAGTAGAAGTGTAATCTTTCATGAGCTGAAACCTTCTACCTTGGATTTGTAGTCAGAGACAAAGTTAGAAAACAATAAGGATGTAGTTGGAATTCCTTGTACACCATATAAAGAGGAATTGAAAATTCAAAATGTACCTGGAACTGAGGAGAGCTCAAGTAGTTCTGAAAGTTCTGAAGAAGAAGAAGAATCTCAGCCTCAACAAGTGAGGAGATCAACTCGTGAAAGAAAACAACCTGATAGGTATGGCTTCTCTTTGATAGATTCTACTTGTGCCTATGCTTTAATTTATAGCACTGATGAGCCTAGGACTGTAAAAGAGGCATTTAAAATGTTTGATTCAGACTCTTGGTTGGAAGCCATGAATGAAGAAATGGCATCATTAGAAAAGAATGATACTTGGATTTTGGTGCCATTGCCTAAAGGCAGAAAAGTTGTGGGCTGCAAATGGGTATTTAAAAAGAAGATTGGTCTGGATGGCAGTGTGGAAAAATATAAGGTGAGGTTGGTTGCAAAGGGTTATTCCTAGGTAGAGGGAATTGATTATGGGGAGATTTTTTCTCCTGTAGCTAAGTTGACGTCCATTAGATTTCCTTTGTCACTTGCAGTAGCATATGACTTAGAGGTCGAATAGATGGATGTGAAGACACCATTTCTTCATGGTGATCTTGAAGAAGAGATTTATATGTCCCAGCCTGAGCACTTTGTGGAGAAAGGTAAAGAGAAACTAGTTTACAAGTTAAACAAGTCTCTGTATGGGTTAAAGCAGTCACCTAGAATGTGGTACCAGAAATTTGATACTTTTGTATTGTCTTTGGGATTTGTGAGATCAAAATTTGATCATTGTGTCTATTATAATGCTGAAAGTGATCAAGTTCTTATTATTGCTCTCTATGTTGATGATATGTTGTTGATAGGCAATAGTAAGTTGATGATTTATGATCTTAAGTCTCAGTTGTCTGCTAAGTTCAAAATGAAAGATTTTGGTGTAGCAAGGTATATTCTGGGGATGGAGATAACTAGGAACAAGAATAGTAGAAAGCTTTGGCTCAGTCAGAGTAAGTATATCAAGACTATTCTAAAGAGATTTTGCATGAATGATTGCAAGCAACTAGTTGTTCTAGTTTTGCATGGAGCGAAGCTATCTGTTGAAGACTGTCCAAAATCTCCTACTAAGATGGAGGACATGACCAGTGTACCCTATGCTAGTGTGGTTGGAAGTCTTATGTATGCAATGGTCTGTACAAGGCTAGACATTGCCCAAGCAGTGGGAGTTCTTAGTTGGTTTATGGATAATCTTGGAAGGTCACATTGGGATGCTGTAAAGAGAGTTTTCAGATATTTGAAGGGCACTTCAGAGTTTGCTTTGTGTTACCATGGGAACTTGGTTGAATCACAGAGAACTCTCAGTATTCGAGGCTATGTGGATTCTGATTGGGTAGGGGACATTGACAGTAGGAGGTCCACCAGTGGATATACTTTCATATTGAATGGTGGTGTAGTAAGTTGGATGAGTAAGTAGCAGGATGTAGTCACTTTGTCTACTACAGAGGCTGAATACATGACAGCTACACATGCTTGTAAAGAAGCAGTTTGGTTAAAACATTTTTGTTCTAACATTGGTTTTGATGTAGGGAAAATAACTATTTTTTGTGACAGTCAGAGTGCAATTTGTCTTGCAAAGAATCCTACTTTCCATGCCAGGACGAAACATATAGATGTACAGTACCACTTTGTACGAGATATGGTGGAGGATGGAAAGGTCAATTTGGAAAAAGTTGATACTTTGGAGAATGTTGCAGATGCATTGATGAAGCCAGTGAGCACAAAAAAGTTCAGGTGGTGTGCCAGTTCAATGGGCCTTAGTGCCCATGATTTTCAGTAGTTTTGTTGTGCTCTAGAAGTTCCTATGTGATCTTCGTCAAGTGGGAGATTGTTGGAAATATATGCCTCAATCTCATAGGCTGAAACCTCTAAGAGAGGAAAGTCAGTGTGACGTGCTTTGGGTCTGGCCGACTAGGAGCTTTGAATCTTATGGTTTGTACAGGCCACCGAGACAATGTTTAAGTCATGCTGAAGGAGCTTATCGCTGTGACTTGTGAGAGTCGTTGTAACCCTATGCCGAGTGGAGATATCTGGCCGACAGGCCATTCATATCGTATATTAGGGAAACCCTTGGCCAAAAGGCTTACCTCGATGTGAAGTCCCAGTGACGAATGAATTCTCACCGACGTTTCTCTTGAAGCGTTTGGGGAGAGTCTTGTGTGTTCAGTAAGAAGTCTTATCGATAGGAATGTCTCACCGACAGTATTCACTCTGGGTAACTCAAAGGTCTCGGGAAGAAGTCTCAGTGACTAATGAAGGTCTCGTTGATGGGGATTCACTTGGAGTCTTTGCGGTGACACAAAGACTTCGGTATGAAGTCTTAGCAATGGACATAAGTCTTGCTGACTATTGTTTGGTGCTCGGTATGATCTCCTGGTGAAAGTGATATGTCTTGCTGAAGTTGAACGTTTCGGTATAACCCTTAATGACTCGGTATGATCTCTTAGCGAAAGACGATTGTCTCACTGAATGGAAAACTCATGTCTATGTAACTTTGAAGCTTTGGTATGATGTTTCACTGATAGTGATAAGTCTTGGTGATAGCGATACATGTGATGATCATTGGTATGAGGTCTTGGCAACATGGTGAAGTCTGAACGATAGCTCTCTGGACTCAATGTAACATCTTGGCGATAAGGATGACTCTTGGCGACATTGATGGTTAAGTCCTGTGGCATCGGGGAGACACGGTTAGTGTCTCACCGACATGGCAACATAGGTTGATCACTTTGACCGAGAGAAGACCATCCTATGTGGTGAGTCATTGGCCAATTAGAGGAGCAGAATGGGAACCGTTGGAAGATAGTTCGTTGTGGCAGTTCTGAGAGGAAGCTCGACAGACAGGAATGACATGAATATAGTCTAGAATAGAAGATGATGCTCAGTTGGATTGTTTGATGTAATTGATGGATTGCTGTGTGATTGTAGGATCAGTGGATGAATTCTATTTTGTGGAGACTATAACGTGAATGTTTTGTATCAAGGTTGTTCATGGTGAATGCTGCTATAAACTAACATTAGAAAGATAAGTCAGATCTCTGTATGTAATCTTTATTACTGTAATACAAAGTGACTTCTCTTATTGTGGTGGGTTTTTCTCCCGTAAGGGTTTTCACATGTATATCTGGTGTTCATATGTGTTTTTCTATTCCTCTGTTTCAGTAATCTATTTCTAGTGCATCTTAATTGGACTATAATTGTAAAATTTAAAAGGTATCTCTGCATTTTTCCCTGAGGTTTTGACGTTAGGAAAGTTGCTTCCACATCTAGCTTTCCTTACACCCACCACCAACATTTTAGGGAAGTCTTGATACAACAACTATAGTATCCTTTAGAGATCCCAATTGGCAAGCTGGTGATCAAGGTGATGATATGTTAGTTATTTAATTTATTACCATTATTATGTTATATCTTGTTCTAACTTATTTTATGTTTTATTTGTTGTTATTGGAACATGAGATTGGATTGATTTCTTTAGTTGAGTTACCATAGACATTGTTCCATCAATGTCCCCACAGTAGCTGATATGGGCCGAGCATAGGCCACCACCTAGTGTGGGGTGGCATACTGACTTGTTTGAGCCCCTATCTCTATGGATAACATATTATGGTGATGCTATGTAGACCATTGATTTAGTGAGATCTAAAAAATATAGAAATTCAATCTAGAGAGGATTAGACAAGAGTTGTAGATGAGGATCTCATGTTAGCACATGAGGAGCTTCAAGATGGAGAGTAGTCAAGAGTTGTGCATGAGGAGCTCAGGTCAGCACATGAGGAGCCTAGAGTTATGTATGAGTATCTTAGAGCCACTTGGGTTCCTTTCCAGAGAAAGGAAAAGAACTTCCTACAGGTGGAATTTAGTAGGATGTAGGTGGACCTTAGCAAGGTTCAAGCAGATAGGGATCCGGTTAATCACAAGTGTGTCGTGGCACCCATATGCAAGGGCATAACCATAGGATAGGCATAGGGCCTATGAGAGTAGATGATCTCTATGAGCCACTCTCGAACCACTGTCTTTCGATGAGCACCACTTATAGGCCTCAAGGAGCTTGGTAGCCATAGACCTACTTAGATGTATTTTCTATTACAAAACACATTTTGCTACCGTTGTGACCATGATGTATATGAACTTTATGATCTGTATATGAGCATTTTTCTATTTCTATGTAGTAGATGCCAATGTGACCTATTAAACAATCTTGATGGGATTATTTAATAAATATCTTCATGATCTAATTGTTATGCTATCTAATTAAACACTTATTCTCTTTTAGATGCTACATTTTTTATTAAGTGTAATTATGTTAAATTAGATGCCTTTTGTAAGGTAGGGGGACCAACCACACCAAGGCTTTAGGTCATAGAGATCTGAGAGTGGAGGGATACCCTATCTTACCTTAAGGTAAATAGGTGTTTGGGTCAAGGATAGAGAATAAAGAGAACTCTCAAGTGCTTCTACCATTTTACTGATTTGAATGCTTAAATGGGGCTAGACGAGCAAGTTTCTAGAATCTGGACTACACTTTGGACAACTCCCTGCCCAAGGATGACAATGTAGCTCGAGACAACAATGTGACATGTTGGAAACTCTATGGGGTGATAACATCGGTATGGTTGGAAAGTGAAAAGTGCAACATAAAAGATCAGAAAGCCTACTAACAGTCTAGCTAACTAAGTTTAACAAAATGAACAAAATGATAAAATACAAGAAATAACTATATAAATGGTAAAGAAGGTAGATGAAAGTAAGGGTGATGAAAACCAACTCACAGAGGGTCTAGTTCGCTAGCGAGCTCCATCCACACATTCACCTACACACAACCAAGAGAGGGAAAAATGTTGGGCTGTATAGGGGTTTGCCTCAGTCGAACCCCTGCTTTGGTGTTTCCACCTCCATGGATAGCCAGGAAAGCCATGAAGTAGAAAATACGATAAAGCAAAGAAGAATATCAAACACTACAAAAGATACAATGCTACTATATCAAACCATAACAAGAAAGGATAGTGAAGCAATACCACCTCCACCCAAAGGTACTCAAGGCCAATGAAGGGAGAATGCAATACAACGAGCTTTGAAAAGTTGACACTACCGCAATGATAACGAAGGGAGGTCTCACAAGACTCCAAACTCACAGCTTCTATGGTAGCACAACACATAGAAAATGAGTAACAAGTTTCTATAATGCTCAAGGAATTGTATGAAAATTCTCAAGAGATCAAGTGAATGGATAGAATTGTGAAGAAGATGAGATAAATTGCTAAAGAGATTAGGAATTGCTAAAGAGATGGATTGAATGAGTAAGATCAGCATTTCAAGACTAAAATGAGAGGGAGAGAGCCATTTTTAGGCCAATTGGTCGACAAAGAGGCATTACACTTCATGCCTAATGGAGAACATAATATCCCTATAGACACCAGAGGTAGGAATTTGTTAGGGATTGCAACACACCGCATAGACATCTAAGCACTATGCTCACATCCCTGAAAAATATTCCCCCACTGACACAAAAAATAGGTGCCAAGTGGATGTGAGGTAGATGGGTGATGTGGAATTTCAAATTCAAGTTTGATTATTCTAAAGTAGGGGAGGAAAAATGAGAATTTACACAAGGGGCTTGAATTCTCTCCTATACATTTTCCCCCCACTTTAGCGAGCATGAGTGTCAATGATTGTTCGGTAAAGTAGATTGGAGAGTTAAAAATGTATATCTGAACCATCGAGGAAGCAAACCACGATCTAGTGAAATCTAAAGCGTAGGGCAGGAAAAGGACTCCACAGGGACTCTCTCCTGAGGAGGTTCAAACAAAGGTCTCCATAGCTCCTCAAAACTATAGAGTTGCACAAAGTACACCAAAAGCCCATAGAACAATGATGGAAAAATACAGTAGGATGCAAGTACTTCATAGGCCCTCAGACCTACAAAGAAGGCACCCACTAGGTACTCTCTCCTAAAGGAATCCCAATTTAAGGAGACTTCACAGAGTCAGACTGGAAAATGGCTTAGTAGGCACACCTATAAAGAAACATGTTAATTTGCAGATAAAACATGTTAGACATAAAAAAGTAGCCACACAAACAAACAAGCAAATAGTCATGGATATAGTTAAAGAATTGAAGGAAGAGCTTTCAAAGGGGTCCCTTAGGAACCCTTCAAAAGAAAAGGGGTCCACTCAAGGGATGCGCTGTTTGAAAGTGAGAGAGAATTTTTCACAAAATTAATTCAACATCAAGGAATTCTTTTGAAAGATGTTCACTTTATCAAGGAATTCGAAAGGAGGAAAATGCCCCCTCGCAAGGGGAAGGTTGAGGATTCTCGTGAAGGAAAACCTGCTCCCTCCTCAGAGGAAATTTCTTCAAGTTCTTTCTTTGTGAACCCATGACAAAGGAAACATGTTCCGCTAGGGGTCCAAGTTGAGAATGCGATTTTTCAAAAACGTTTTGAAAGGATTTTTGAGAAAAGATTCGTTGGCCATTGAATGCATTTTCCAAAAATAAAAGTGACATGATAGCTCCCCCTTAGAATGGTGCATGTCAAAAACAAAGGCACGTGGCATCCTAAGGAGAGAAAAGAAAGAGTGAAAAAGTGATGTGGCCTATGAAACATAGCGAGATATTATTGTGGTAATGTTGTCGCACATGTGAGGGACAACACATGAAAAACACAACATTATGAATCAAGCAAATAAGAGAGAAAGATAAAAACATTATAAACAGAGACAATGACATCACAAACAAAGGACATAGGGGTGATATGATATTTTGGGGTCAGAGCGCTCATAAATATATATAAGTATAATAATAGTATATTAATGAACTATCATCAACCCTCTACTATATCAGACCATATGAAGAATGTACGAGAAAACAAAGTAAAAATAAAAAATTGGGTCAATATGGAAGGGAAGCCTAAATTCCACCAACACTTTTCATCATCCCCAATTGTTGAAAATCAATACACATAACAAAGGAAGAATGATGCCACAAATAGAGGAAGTTGTATGACACAAAAAAAATCCTGTATCCAAGCACCTACAAGGGTGACAAGGGTCATCTAGGAACACATAACACAAGCATGGGGGAACACAAAAAAAAACACACACACATCTAATATAAAGGTAAAGAAGAGGTGCCCCCCTAACACTTATCAACCAAGAGGTCATCAGCCTCCTAATCTAGATCATTATATGGGGAAGGAAGATGAGCCCACAAGGATAGAATGTCAAGGGGGGAACCCTTTGACCCCCCTGCAACAAGAGCCAAGGAATGAGACTCTTCAAGGTCTCCTCTGCTTAGTTCCTATGGGGAAAAGGTCAAAAAATTCACAAAGATTGCTGAAAGGGCTGGGACCTCATCCAAAGAGTTAAACATGTACTTCACAAGAGTGTCATGTGTTACCTCAACGGATGAGGGAGGCGACACCTGAGATTCACTTCTAGGCTCATTGAGTGACTTGGGAGTAGTGAGGAACTTCAGGGATGTTAGAACTTCTTCCGTCACTAGGATGACACACGCTAACACATAACCACCTTTTGAAGAGGGCAGACTCCTCTTTCGACCCCCATTGCTAGCGGGGATTTCCTCCACCTTTTGATTTGTTGGAGGGTGTGAAAGCCCCATAGACAAGGAAAAAGGCATAGAGGAGGAGGAGAAAACTATGATGGACACCACCGAGGTGGTTGACATGTCCATGAGTGTTGAGAATGATGGGATGTTTGGGAGGGGCATCAAGAGAGGCAACTTGATTGAAGGAGCAATGAACACCTACACCTTTTTAGCGTTAGGGGTGTTTATGCTCGTAGTAGGAGCCAAAAGTAGCATTGAGGCTAACTGAACTGAAACAGAGGGGATGAGAGAGGAGGAAACCATAGCAAGCCTTGAAATAGGCGTGGTCAACTTCCCTTCCTTCCTCTGCAAAGTGGCCTACTTGACATCCAGAGCCTTTTGCCAATGCTTGCGCTCACTTGCAAGCCGATTCCTGCGACTCTGGGAGCTAGAGGGAGCTGAGATGGAATAGATGGCTCTTGCACAACCATCAAAGTGTCCATCACAACCATTTTTGGGGGAGGAAGAGACTCTTGGACGAGAGCAGGAGGGGGAGATTGAGAGGAGGTTGGAGCAAAAGTAGGGGGAGTCAGCTCTAATGCCTTGATGATGGGCCTCTTCTCATTTAATGCCTTGGGGGTAGGGGTGGTAGGAGGCCGCAGAAGTCGAGACATAGAGGAATCCCCATGGGGAGCCTTCCCCTTACCATATCGAATGGTCCTAGGCACTGTAGGTAGAACAAGAAGTTCAAATGCTGGATGCTTGGGATTTTTCCAAGTGGGCACCATAGGATTCTCTATCAATGACTTAGGAAGGAAATTTGATGACACCGTAGTAGGGCGAGAGGAAGCGACAGGCGAGATAATGAAAGAGGGAGAAGAGGAACCTCAAGAGCACTTCTCTTCTTCCATTCTCCAAGCCAAGGTGGCATCACTATTAGCTTTCAAATAGGTCCTATACGAAACAACATAAGGGGAAGGAGGGTATCTAACCTTAGGCATTAAGCACCCCTTCTTGTACTTCTCATAGGTTCGATAAGAGAGGTCCATCCTAGGAGGAAGCAGGCCCACAAGCATAGGCCAAAAATGGTCCAGTGAATAGCTACCACACGCAATTGGTGGTTTATAGCCGGTGTCATGGATTACGTACACTATACCCTCATGGATAAATTTCAAACACTTATGTACGACTGAGGGAACTACATTCATAGCGACTAACCAGGGGATACCTAGTTTCACCTTGAAGAGTTTGGATGTTGGGATTACATGTCAAAGCGTAAGTTTACTAATTTAGGTCCAACAAGGACCGACAAGGGGATGCAACCAAGGGGAGGCACAAAAATTCCATTATGCATACTGATGGTACTTTTAGATGCATCATACCCATGTTTGTGTAGGAAATTGTTCAGCATAATCACCTTAGTAATGACATTCACTCGACACATTAGGTCAACAAGAACACTTGTTATAGTGTTTCTATTGATTCATGCAAGGATGTATAGAGGAGATGGATCTCTATTATAGCCCATTGATAGGTCCTGCGAGGTGAAAGTTATACCAAGAAAACTACTCACAGGCTGCATGGATGGGATAGGCAGGTGTAAAAAGGAGGCCATCATGTATACTAGACAAGACTTTCATAGAACCCCAAAAGGTTTCACAATTGGATAGCGATCCAATTAAGGTTCATTTTGTGATGCTTATGGAACCTTACAACTATGACACTAGGGGTCATAGGTAGGGTTGCAAGGTTAGGTTCCTCGCAACACTCACACCCACAATGCTCCTAGGATACAAGGAAAGGAACTTTCAGCACCACTAAACAAAACAAAAATGGTTCATGTCGAGTTCACCAAAACTGTAAGGTAGGGGGACCAACCATACCAAGGCTCTAGGTCATGGAGAGCTAAGAGTGGATGGTTTCCCTATCTTACCTCAAGATAAGTAGGTGTTTGGGTTAAGGATAGATAATGAAGAATCCAAACTACACTTCAGACAATTCTCTACCCGAAGATGACAATGCAGCTCAAGGATGATAGCACGACACACTAGCATCTCTTTGGGGCACTAGCGTTCACATGATTGGAAAGTGAAAAGTGAAACATAAAACACCAAAAATCCTACTAATAGTCTGGCTAAATAAGTTTAAAAAAATGAGTAGAATGATAAAATATGAGAAATAACTATATAAATGGTAAAGAAGGTAGATGAAAGTAAGGGTGACGAAAACCAATTCACTGAGGGTCTAGTTTTCCAACAAGCTCCATGCACATGTTCACCTACACACAACCAAGAGAGGGAAAAATATTGGGATGTATAGGGGTTTTCCTCAGTGAAACCCCCACTTTGGTGTTTCCACCTCTATGAACAACCAAGAAAGCCATGCAATAGAAAATATGATAAAGGAAAGAACAATATCAAACACTACAAAAGATACAATGCTACTCTATTAAACCACAATAAGAAAGGATAGTGAAGCAATACCACCTCCACTTGAAGGCACTCAAGGCCAATGAAGAGTGAATGCAAGATAATGAGCTTGGAAAAGTCGACATGAATACAATGGTGACGAAGGGAGGTCTCGTAAGACTCCAAGCTCGTAGCTTCTATGGTAGCACAACACATACAAAATAATGAAGTTGATGGATTAACAAGCTGCTATAATGCTCAAGGAATTGTATGAAAATGCTCAAGAGATCAAGTGAATGGCTAGAACTGTGAAGAAGATGAGAGAAATTGCTAAAGAGATCAAGAATTGGTAAAGAGATGGATTGAATGAGGAAGATAGGCATTTCAAGACCAAAATGAGAGGGAAAGAGCCATATTTTGGCCTGCTGGTCAACATACAGGCGTTATGCTTCATGCCCAATGGAGAACATAACATCCCTAAGGACACTAGAGGCAGGAATTTGTTAGGGAAAGCAATGTGTGACACAGACATTTGCGTGCCACGCTTGCATCCTCTACAAATATTCCCCCACCAACACAAAAAATAGGCACCGAGTGGATGTGAGGTAGATGGGTGATGTGTAATTTCACATTTGGGTTTGATTATTCTAAATTAAGGGGTGCAAAAGGGGAATTTACACAAGGGGTGCGAATTCGCTCCTATACAACTTTATGATATAATTTGTAAAATTTAATGCATGTAATGATATAATTTAGCATAACACACACATAATTGAATAGCATGGAAAATAAATTAATACTTCAAGGAAATGAACATTTACTCCTAATAATTCAAGACACACAAATTTTTTTGTCAAGAATGAAGCAATGTGATCTATAAAATAGAAAACTATCTACTTAATCAAATAACTTTGCTTCATAGATCACATTGCTTTATAGAATGAAGCTCATAGTAGATAGTTTTCTATTTTATCACATACATTGCACATCATTGATAGGTTCTGTTAGAGGTGTTCCATCCATTTATTTAAGTTTATACACTCCAAACACGTAAAATTCATCAATGCAATAGGGTTCTAACCAATTTGGGCTAAACTTTCCTTTCTCATCAGGAGAAACATTGACATTACATTGATTTTCATACAACACCAAATCTCCCTTGTTGAAAGAAAGAGGAATGAAATTATCATTATACTTACATTGCATAGTTTTGGAGTAAGCTTGAATATGCTCAAGAGAATTTATACATTTTCATCAACAATTTCAAGTTGTTGCAAATGTTGTTCCTTATAAGCATTATTATCAATAAGGCCACTAAGACAAACTCACAAAGAAGTAATTTCTAGTTTTAATGGAATTATTGGATCAACTCCATAAATAAGATTATAGGGTGTGTTTCTTATAGATGTGTAGATACTTGTGTGATAAGCTCACAACACATATGAGAGTTGAGTATGCCAATCTTTATTATGTTTACTAACTATTTTTTATAGGATTTTCTCAATTTTTTTGTTTGTTGCTTAGTGCTTGTGAAAGGAAATAAAAAAGAGCAATGGAAAGTACTAATAAAGAGAAATTGTTTGAAGGAAAGATATTACCAAATAAATTGAAGTAGCCAAACCAAGCACCACCAAAGCAAGAGAGACACAAGAATTTGTTAAGGGGAAAAAACAAGAAAAAACCCCAATATTATGAATGGAGGCAAAATGCCTAAAGAATAATATAAAGAGAGAGAGCTTCAACCTTAGCTTGCTTGCATGAGTCTTAAAGAATGAGAGGAGAGGCACCTCAATAAGTAGAGGTGAGAAGAAGGAGTTATAATGTAACTCCCAACTCAATGAATGCCACCATTCATCTATGTGTGTGCAAAGTGTCACCTCTTAAGGAGGTGGTTAAAAATATTCCTTAATAAAGGAATTAAAAATAAGCCATCCTCACACATGTGTGAGATGACAAAAAGGACAAAAGACTTGTAGGGATTCCTTTGGAATATTCCTACAAGTTAATAAATAATTACAATTAAAGAATAACCTTTACCAAGTAAAGATTAATCTTCTAACATCCCCCCTTAAGCTTTACTTGGGGAGGTTACATCAAACCCTTCAATGGGTTGTAATCCAAGATTTTTACAATGGAAGAGAAATTTATCTTTACAAAGAGCTTTGGTGAGAATATTTGCAACTTGATCTTCACCTTTACAATACAAAAGAGAAATTTGCTTGTCTTCAATTTTCTCTCTAATGAAATGATGTTGAAGAGCAATGTGCTTGGTCCTTGCATGAAAAATTGGATTCTTTTCCAAAGCAATAGCACTTTGATTATCACAATATAAAGGAGTAGGATCCTTTGAGGTAGACCCAAGTCTTCAAGTAATCTTCTTAACCATAATGCTTCTTTAGAGGCATTTGTACAACCTTTATATTCAGCTTCTATAGAACAAAGAGAAGTAGATTGTTGTTTCTTACTATTCGATGAGATTGCACCTGATCCAACAAAGAAACAATAACCACAAGTGGATCTCCCATCATTGGGATCACCTCCTAAATCTAAATCAGTATAACCTTTTATAGAAAAATCACAATTTGAATCGTAAAAGAGACCAAGATTAAGAATTCCTTTAAAATTCTTTTTGCAACTTTAAAATGAGTTTGTTGTGGTTTAGAAATAAATATAGAAACCAATCCAACACTTTAGGTGTTTTCCAATTTTGCATAAAAATAATAATGTAATAGGCCCAAATCACTCATTTGAAATTGTTGATTGAGTTGAGACTTAACATCACTAAGCAAAATGTTAGAACTAGAAGTGACAATTAAATCATCAACATATAAAATAATAATCACAATATCATTTTCACTATGCTTAATATATAAATTTGGATCATTTTTACTTTTAATGAAACCATGAGATAGAAAGAAAGGATAACCCAAATTATAAAATGTCAATATATCTAGACATTGCAATAATAGTTCTAGGTTTCCTCTCACTACATCATTTGTTGTATTGTAAAGGGAAATTGTATCAAGATTAATAATAAAGGACTTTGAAAATTAGTCCTAAAGATGGTTTTATAAAAAAACCATAGTGCCTTAGTTAAAAAAAAATTAATATCAATAGTCCTAATAATGGTATAAAAACCATATTGCCTTCAATAAAATAATGAAACATAAGAGTTTCAAGAACTTGATCCCCATCAATTAAGAAAATAGATCTAAGTTCATCATAAATAAGTAAGTGCATACCATCAAAGTGGATGGAAATATTTTCCATGGGTCCCAAAACTCCAATGAGACTTGATAAAATATAAGATTCATTATAGATAGGGCTCCCTATGCAACATTACTGCAAATGCGTCTAGCGCATAAAATAAATATATAAAGGCTCCATTGAGACTTGATAAAGTGATTAATTTGTAAAACATATATAGATGGAATAAATCCATCAAGAAGGCAAATACTCCAATGAGCTTTTAATTTGCAAAAATATAGATGAAATAAATCCATCAAAAATCCAAATTTACCAATAAGGCATAATATCATATTAATGAGACACAATAAAATATCAAATTCCCTTTATCAAAACAACATAATTGTAGTTGAGAAGGAAACACTAGGTTTGTTTTAAATATTACAATAGATCAAGACTTAGGTAGAGAGAATGATAATTTCTCAAGCCACAAATCAATCCACCTTAAGTTATAAATAATAATGATAATAATATTAAAAAAAATTGTGATGGAATAATGGGAAATGCATACTATGAAGAGAATAATTATTAAGTATAAATAAGTCATTTAAGACGATATTCATGCATTCATGACTACATGAATATCCCCTTTTCATATTCCAAATATAATTGAGTAAAACAAGTACACTATTATTGGGTTGATCAAGTCCAATAATAAAGTACTTGTGAAGTTATTTAAAAAACAAACTTTTTATGTGAAGTAACATGTTGAGATGCACCTGAATCATTAACCCATTCAAAAGGTTTAGAAACATTAAAACTACATGTAAAAGCACGTCTAGATTGATTACCATTGTTATGAAACTGTTGATTATTTTGATTCATAGGCTTTTTCTCATTTTTCTTTTTAAAACAAGTATTTTTCCAATGACCATCCTTATTGCAATAAGTGCAATGTGGTCTCTTAGAAGAGTTAAACTCTCTAGGATCATTGCCATTATTATAATGAGGTTTGGAATTATAATGTTGTTGTTTAGATTGAGGTTTAAAATTTTGCTTATGATTAGACAAGAAAGCATGTTCATTAGACTTAAGAGTACCAAACTGAATTAACTTAGCCTCTTCTTGTCTTAATAAATCACGAAAAATATCATAAGTTAATTGAGTAGCTAAAGAAGGAATAGCTAATTGAGCATGAATATTAGTAATGAATTGTTGAAATTGTCTAGGAAGACACTTTTTAAGAATAAGATGAATTAATCTAAGATTATCTAATTTAACTCCTAAACCATCCAATTGACAATTTAAAGCATCAAATTTCAATAAAAATTCATCCATAGATTTAAAATTAGAATACCTCAAATCTTAAAGTTGATCTTGAATATGAATTTTTCTTGATTCATTTATACTATCATAAATTATTTTGAGTTTGTCCCATGCTTCATAGGCAGTTGTACATGTCCCAATGTGAACATAAAGTTTGGGTGACATGGAGATACCTATGAGGCCAAGGGCTTCTTCATTTTTGAGATTCCATTTTTCGATTTCATCTTTGGATGCAGATGAACTTGGTTTAGATTTAGGATCTGTAGCTACATCTAAAAGATGTTTAAACCGAAAAATAAAACATATATGAGTTTTCCAAGAATGATAGTTAAAAGAATTTAATTTAATTTCAGGAATTAAAGTTGACATGATTGCCAAAAATAAAAAATCACAACTTTATGAGAAAAATAATAAGTATTGTAAATATTTGCTTAAAAAAATATACCACTTTTGATTAAAAACAATCTCCTTTTAGTTAGAGAAAAAATAAATATCTTATATTTGTAAAATAATCAATCTAAAAGGATATATAATTAAATAATATCAATATAAATTGGATTTAAAAAAATAAAAAAATTAATTAATTTAAATATAAAATTAAATTAAGAATATAAATTATGAAAAATTACTAAAGTTATATAATATTAATTTAAAACTAATAAATAAAACTTAAAGTTATAAACTAATAAATATGAAATGAAAGATTTAAAAGATTAAACTTTTTTTAAAACCTTAAAAATAGGAAGATTCTTTAAAAAGAGGAAAAACACATTTTTCATAAAAAGAAACTTTTACCTCTTATGTGGGAGGGAAAGATTTTTCATTTAAAATGAAATTTTTTTTTTTAAACAAAAGAGATTTTACCTCTTTTCCCTCTGCTTTTTTTTGAAAGGAAATAGAAAAGAGGCAAGTAAGAGGTGAAGTGTGAGGAGAAGCAGCATCAAGGGTTTTGAGAGACGAAGCAGCAGGCCAGAGGGGATATTTAGCAGCTTTTTCGAAGCAGCATGCCAGAGGGGATATTTAGCAGCTTTTTCAAGGGCCAAGATTACAACAAAAAGCCATGGTTCGAGCAACAGAGGGGCAAGGGCTGCAAAAGTTTTTTTATTTGAATTTATTATTTACTGTATGCATAAAAATTTGGGTTTTAGATATTTATTTATTATTTAAATAAAAACTTTTGTAAGAAGGTGTCAAGTTTGAAAAAGAAAGATTTATTTGATTTATTTGAAAAGATCTCTAAACTAGGGTTAGAGCTTAAAAATAATAATTATTTTTTATAAAAATTCGAACATGCAAAGATGCAAATATGCAGAATATAGAGTTTTTTTTTTTTAGAGATTTGCAAAAGCAGATTAGTCTTTTTAAAAAAATAAAATAAAATTGGAACTAGGGTTAGATCCGTAAAAAAAAACAAATTTATTTACAAAAATTGATTGTTTTTACAGAAATTTGAACATGCAAATTATGACATACATAAATTAATTTTTTTTTTAAAAAAGACTAAACTATAATTCTTTATTTGAGGGTTTCTAAAAATCTGCAAAAAATAAACATGCATGCAAATTATAATGGATTTTTTTTATAGATCTAATATACAGATTTGCAAAAAAAATAGATTAGCTTTTTTTCTAAAAAGAATTTCTGAACTAGAGTTAGAGCCCCTAAAAAAAATTGATTTTTTACAAAAAAATTAATATGCAAAAAATGGATTTTTAAATTTTTATGAATAAATAAATAAATAAATCATGCATGCAAAATATATTGCACAAATTTGAAATTTGAAAAACTTAGAAATATTTAGATAAGAAATCCTGCACAATGGTTAGAAAAATATATCAAGCAAAAAACAAGATTAGACTTTTGGCTCTTCTCTTTTTCTCTTTGAGTGTCTCCAATGGTGTGCTAAAAAATCTGGTAAACCTTCAACAATGTAGCTCACAAAATATTAGTAATACCAAGCTCTGATACCATGAAAGGAAATAAAAAAGAGCAATGGAAAGTACTAATAAAGAGCAATTGTTTGAAGGAAAGATATTACCAAATAAATTGAAGTAGCCAAACCAAGCACCACCAAAGCAAGAGAGACACAAGAATTTGTTAAGGAGAAAAAACAAGAAAAAACCCCAATATTATGAATGGAGGAAAAATGCCTAAAGAATAATACAAAGAGAGAGAGCTTCAACCTTAGCTTGCTTGCATGAGTCTTAAAGAATGAGAGGAGAGGCACCTCAATAAGTAGAGGTGAGAAGAAGGAGTTATAATGTAACTCCCAACTCAATGAATGCCACCATTCATCTATGTGTGTGCAAAGTGTCACCTCTTAAGGAGGTGGTTACAAATATTCCTTAATAAAGGAATTAAAAATAAGCCATCCTCACACATGTGTGAGATGACAGAAATGACAAAAGACTTGTAGGGATTCCTTTGGAATATTCCTACAAGTTAATAAATAATTACAATTAAAGAATAACCTTTACCAAGTAAAGATTAATCTTCTAACAGCTTGATTGTTAGATTAAAAATAATATGGTGTAGAGGAATGATGTTGAATGTGAATTGTTCCCAAAAATTTCTTAACTTCCTTATTCTTAAATGGTGTTCCATTGTTCGTAACTAGGGCTATAGGAATACCAAATTGAGCGATGGTGTTTTATAAGATTAAACTATAGATTACATGAGCAGTCGTGGAATGAAGAGGAATTTCCTCTACCCATTTCATGAAATAATCTATAGTAGTTATTATGAATGTATGTCTTGAGGATGAGGGGGGGGATATTTTCCCAATTATATCCAAACCCCAAACTGAAAATGGCCAAAAAGTAACTTGAGCACGAAGTTTAGATGCAAGAGCATGAATCAAACTTTTATGTTCTTGACACTTGTGACATCTTAACATGATCAAAACAATATTGCTCCATGTTTTCCCAATAATAAAAAATACAAATTAACCTTTGAACTAAAGATCATCTTCCAAAATTCCCCCTACAAGTACACACATGAGCTTCCTCAAGGGCTATATGAATTTCAGATTTTCTTAAACAACTAAGGAGAAGACCATTGAATGATCATCTATACAACATATCAACTATGATTATATAATGAGCTTCCAGCTTTTGTATGTGATCCCTAGTGTTCTTAGTTTTTGATTTAGGAAAGATTCCATCCTTTAAATAATTAAATATTGGTGCATACCACTCATTCAAAACTTCAATGTTAGCAACCATTGTCTCTTTTGTGTTTTTGTTTATCAATGGTTCTATGAGAGTGTGAATAAAAATTGTGAAGTCCACAAAAGTATTATTGAGAGACACAAGGGAAGCAACACTTGCCATTACATCTGCATGTCGATTATCCATTTGTGAGACATTGTAAATAGTGTATGATGTGAAGCACTCTAATATTGTTAATGTGAGGTATTTATACTTAGACAACTTATCATGTTTTTATTGATAAGACCTGTTAAATTGTTTGATGATTAATTGAGAATCTATGAATATAAGAATGTGATGAACACCTAAGGACAACGCTGCACATAATCCTAAGATAAGAGCCTCATACTCAATGGTGTTGTTTGTACATAGGAAATTTAGATGATAGGATAGATGAATTGGATTCCTTGAAGGAGGTACTAATATTACCCCAGCACTAGAGCTAGTTTGACATTTAGAGCCATCAAAGTATAATTCCCATGTTTCATTGTCATCAATTTTCAACACATTTTTATTAGGAAAATAATCTTGATTTGGTAATGCTAATGTTGAAGGTGCTTTAGCTAAATGGTTGGTCAATGCCTATCCTTTTATTTCTTTTTGAGAGACAAAATTAAGCTCAAAATCAGTTAATAACATTGCCCATTTAGCTAAACATCATTACAAATCTATTTTAGCAAAGAGTCATTTTAAAGGATCAAACTTTGTGATAACTTGCACCTCAATGTTTAACAAGTAATACCTCAAATTATTAGTTTCAAAAATAAGACCCAAGCATTGATTCCCTATAATTGTATATTGGATTTCATGATCAATCAATGTTTAACTAATGTAATACACAAGATGTTCTTTTTCATTTCCATCTTGTTGTGCTAATAGAGCCACATGGGCATAATTTGAAGCTATGATGTAAAGGATAGTAGGTCTTCCTTTTTTATTATTGTATGGATTTTGTTTGTTTCCACCTCAATGCCTCTTTTTGACACCACAAATGCCAAAAAAATTCCACTATCCACACCAAGGACACTGTGTGTAGTGTTTTTACCCCATCTAAAATGCAAGAAATAAACTCAAGCAAGAGATAAAAACCAAAGACAACACTCAAGATTGGGCCAAAGATTAAACTCAAAGTCAAAAATGAAAATTAGATCAATTTTACCTTATTCGAGTTTGATGGAGTTTTTTACCCTTGCTGATCGCTTGATATGTGTGCTCCTAGATTGATTTCAACAACATAACAGTTTGATCTTTGCTTGATTTGGTCACAAGATGGATGTGGTTAAAAGGATTTGGTTATGGTGATAGTGTGAGAGATTGTGGTTGGAATGGTTGAATGCTTCAAAATGAAAATATGGGTAATTGTTAGCCATTTAGCAAGGGAGATAGGAATGGACGGTGGAGATTGAAAGGGGGAGGAAGATCAAGGGTTGAAATCAAGAGTTGACCTTGAAGGAATAAAAAATTCATTTTTAATGTGCATGGAAGGGATAAAAGGAATTTAATATTCCTTGGGAAAGAGAAAAGGAATTTAATATTCCTTGGGGGATGAGAGAGGAATTAAAAATTCCTCAAAAGGACCTTGGGAAGGCAAAAAGGGATTAAAAATTCCTTGGGGAATGGGGAGAGTTGACCAAGGGGTTGATTAGGCTAGTTGATGAAGGATTAGAGGAATTTTAGGTGGCTAATGAGGATTAGGAGACAACTTTCAAAAGTTGGAGGATGTGACACATCCTAATCATGGATTAGGAATGTGCACTTCTAAGATTTTTCACCTAAAAGGAGAAAGATGGGTCCAAAAATGCTTATGTTACATTCAAAGTCAATGTAATATGGATGGAAAATGCCTAAATTCCTAGATGCAATGCTTGAATGCAAGAAAATAATAATATTGATTGATTAATGAATGGAAACTAAAGGAGAAGAACTTGTTTGAAAACACATTGTGTATTGCAAAATCACCTACAAATGAATGGAAAAGTGCAACATAAATGAATTAGACTAAAAGTGTGCACCTAGAATGTGGATGGAGACTAGAAATTGTTTCTAAAATGCTGCTGATGCTGAAATTTAGGCTCGATGGGACTCATTCACCATTCTGGGCAAATCAATCCCAATTCTGCCAAACTGTATTGGAACCCATTTTTGAGAAAAGGGTACTCAAAAATGTAGAAAGCTCAAAATTGACCTAGAGTGGGAATCATTCACCACCCATGGTGAATGAGTCCATTTTTGAATTTTTGGATTTTCAAAGGTGGATTTTGAAGCTTTTGATCTGCACTTTGATGCCCTATAGGTGTCCGCTTCTGAAACTCTAATTTACGGGTCTAAAAATGGATTTTTGTTGATATTTTGACTTGATGAATGAAGAGAAAACTTTAGCAACCTTGCAACTTGATCTTCAATTATTTACAAGCTTCCAAGAGACCTAAATCTACAAACATACAAGACAAGAGAGAGAGATGTTGAATGTTATGGCATGGGGGTTTTCCTTGGTCAAACCCTGTTTAGGTAATTAAACCAAAATGATGAAAGAATAGAATGAAACATGAAATAATGAAATAGATTACCTTTCCATGATGATAGATCTTGAAATTGTGCAACATAAGATGTAAAATCTTCCCTTTGATGTCTTAGGAAGCTAAATTGATGACTTGCAATGTAAATGCCCTAGCTTGCTTGACTTGAGATAGAAGATAGATGATGAATGAATGATGTGAATGTGTTAATGGATGAATAGATGTAAAATGAGTTTAGAGAGGTTATTTTATAGGAAATTCACCTTATTTTCTCGTTAATTAGATCCCTAAGGCTGACATGGAGAAAAATTAAACTTAAAACCTATTTTTTCTCTCTCAAAACCCCAAAAATGGCTCAAATGGGACTCATTCGCCACTAATGGTGAATGGGTCCCACCTAGATGGGACTAATTCACCACTGATGGTGAATGGGTCCCACAGGGATTATTTTTGCAAGCTGGAATGCCGATAAGTAAGACAATTAGGCTTATATGATGAATATGTTAGTTATTTGATCAAATTATGCCTTAAAATGCATAATATGGGTTAATAGGGGCCTATTAGTGATGATCTAAATGTAAAATAGGGCTTGGGACACAAAAATTAACGTGAAAGTGTGATTAAATACACTTTACAACACTAAAATGAGGTCGACATAGGCTAGGAAGGCACAAGAACCAATGTGAATGTGCAAGACACATTACAACACTAGTTTATCATTAAATCTATTTTACAAGATTTCTAGATTGATGTAATAATGTTATTAAACAAATTTTATAATGTTGAATTATGGAGAAATAGGTTAATTAAGTCTATAAAAGCGTGAAATTCCTTTACAAGACTTTACAACACCTTTACAAGACATCATTAAAAGCATGTTATTCAATTTATAAGGGTCCAAGACCTAATGTGGATGCATAAAATTCCTCACAACACTAGATTAAGGTCTCATTAAGTCCATTTTATTATGAATTAATCCCATGTCAAGTAAAGGGTACTTTTTTCTATGACACATTTAGCCCCCACTTTAGTGAGAGGATGAGCTTACTTCAAACTCACACTAAAGTAGACATTCAAGAGAGATCCTCGTGTACAAATGAAAATGACAAAGAATGAAAAAGATCAAAGGAGGTGGCCAAGCCCCTAGGATCAAAGATCATAAGTCAAGCCCCCAAGATACAAAATCATGCAAAGGCAAGATGGAAAGAAAGACAGGGTGGAAAAGATGTACTCACTCTAGGGCCATAGAACTTCAGGTCATCTGTGAGGTGAGAAGGCCAAAATGTACTCACTCTAGGGCCACAAAACTATAGGTTGTTGGCAAGGTGAGAAAGCCCAAAAAGGTAAGATACATACACTAGTTGGTATGCACTCACAAACACAAAGGTGGCTATGGGGAAAAGTCATGCCGCTAGGTGGGCTTCCTGCTCAACCATATTAAAGTCATACTTGTTGATAACTTTAACAAGGAACCACAAGGAAAATGCCATGAACAAAAAGAAAAGGTACCACACTCATGCAAGTTGCATTATGCAAGGTGGTAAAAGGTGCAAAATGTAAAATGAAAAAATATAAAATGTAAAAGATGTTCAAAGGCATCTTGTTTAGTTCATGCAAGGTCAGTCACTTAGGGAACATTGTGTCTAATGTCTCCAAGAGAGGACCAATCAAAGAATATTATATTCACAACTTAGGGGATGTAGTGTGTCGCATCAGGCCACCAAGAGGAATGTAATATGCTTAGAAAGATCACACTTATGAAGGAAATCACACCCAATGTCATCCACAAAGTGACAATCACATCATATATAAATGACAAGGCTACACTAGGAACGAAGAATACAAATGAAATAATGGTAATGTATGCCCCCACTTTAAATGAATTGCTACACATTATTTTGTGAGCAATTACTTTAAAGTAGAGAAGAAAAGAAAATGCAAAAATAAATTAAGACATGAGAGCCAACTTGGAAAGCCCTATGCCAAGTCATATGTTTGGAAGTTAGGATGTGTCATGTCAAGGAAAATGAAAATAAAAGAAAGGTTGTATGTCACATGTGAGTCAATCTTAAGACATGCCATTCACATCTCAAGCTTGCTCTTATATGTTCATGAAAAGTTAACGAGTAGTCGAAAGAGACAATGACAAGTGACATACAAGGGATAAGGTTGTCTAACCCTTTTCCCCCCACTTAGTGTAGGACAAGGGTGAGCCTAAATTGGATGACAGTATGCTGCCCCTTGCAATGGATGCAAAACATGCAATAGTGAGTATGCGATGATCCTACAACTATGGCATAGCAAGGAGCAACAACTAATGTTATTTATGTGAAGAAGGAAGAATCTTGGAAGAGTCTTGTGTGATAGTATTGATGTTGAGTGAAGGTTTAGTGTTCATTGTCAAAGGAGAATAACCAAGACCATGAGTTGTTTGTTGTGTGTTTGGCTCTATAGGGTTGCAGATACCTTGTTCTCGAGCACCACAACCTTTTCCACTATACCCAAGTTATTTCATGAGGTCATACCCTTTTCCATAAAGCTATTTCAGTGCTTTGGAATTGGGTGGTTGTTCATTGTTGTGTTTGTCAAAGGTTGTTGTAGAGTTTTTGGTTTTTTCTAAAGTGGTTGAGGCAGATGCTTTTGAAAGGTTGTCCAAGTTTTACATTGACATGATGGTTGGTTGTTCTTGTGTCTCACCTTTCTTTTGTGTGATTATGTATTCACCCATAAATGAGGGTGTAAATTCTAAGGATCCCCAATCATCACCAAATAATTTAGATGGCCATTCCTCATTGTTGTCTTCAATTTCAAGAGGATCTATGTTGGATGTTGGAATCAATGTTTTCAGAGGACTTGTAGCTCCTTTTTCAAGGTGCAAGAAACTTTCAAGCTCAGGATCTATTTCAAATTTATAAATGTTATTGTTATAGACATATTTAATTATACGATGAAGGGTTGATGACACTACATTCATCTCATGAATCCATGGTCTACCTAAAAGAATATTGTACGAAAGATCATAAGGCATGACATGAATAGGATTTTGCAAAGTAACGACCCCAACCGTAATAGGTAAAGTGATTACACCGAGCGGTTTCTTTGTTGTATTATCAAATCCTTGAATAGAGATAGAATCAAGTATTATTTGTGACCTATCAACTTTTAATCGATTAAGGAGACTCACACTACACTTATTAACGGTAGAACCATTATCTATGAGAGTGCGTTTGATACCTGTGCGATTGAAGCGAGCAATTATCATAAAGGCATCATGTTGTTTACGCAACTCCAAAGGAGGGAGCTCATGTTGATGGAAGGTAATGTCAAGATTATTTTTATGGATGAGAGCTACTACATCATTCGAAGTTGTACTAGGAGGAATTGTGATTTATTTTAAGGATATTTGAAGAATGTTGTTGTAATTTGGTGAGTTTTGAAGTAAATCCCAAAGGGAAATCTTTGCAGGAGTATTCTTTAATTGTTCAACAAGATCATACTCCTTTGTGTGTGGGATATAGTGAGGATCACTAGGTGGATTGGGTAAAGGTAAAGAGGGTGTGATTGGTTGCGGTGGTTGTGGATTATTTCAAGTATTATATGTATGAGAAATGGTATTATAACTCAATTGTTGTGATACATTAGTTTGAGGTGGGTGGAGGGTGTAGTGAGGTGTATTGGAAGGATGAAGTGGATGTGAAGGTGGGTAAAGTGTGTAGTGAGGTTTATTGGAAGGATGAAGTTTATGCGAGGGTGGGTAAAGGGTGTAGTGAGGTTGAATATTGTTAACATCTTGTAGCAAGTGATATTTTTCATTGTCTGTGAAGGGCATGCTATCTTTGTCTTGAGTCATAATATCCTCCCTAGAAGGAGAGTTCTTAGGATAACAACAAACCACATGTTCATGACAATTAAGGTTTGGTTCATCCAAAATAACTTCGTCACAACCAAGGGAGTTATTAATGGTTGAATGTGTTTGATTATTGATAAGGAGGAGATTAGGGGAAGATTGTATGCAATAATTCTATGCTTTTAATGTCTCATTCTCTTGTTCCATATTATCTACCCTACTAGGAGAGCTTGTAATATGCACATCTAAGGTTGAAATGTGCAAAGTAGCTTCATCACAAGTGGGAGAGGCATCAAGAGAATAAAAAGCATCACATTCTTATTTTTCAATGATTGGATTCTTTTGATTAAGTATGTATTCTTGGATGGGGGGAACATTAGGAAAGGGAGAAAGAACATTCACATGATTATCATTGATTACCTCCCTTTTTCCAATAATGTCATCCAAAATAGGGTAAGAAAAATAAAGAGGATTGTCATAGGGCTTAAAGATTTGATCATCTAATGTCAACACATCCTCCTTAGAAACATTCTCACAAGTAGGGGAGAAGTTGGGAGATGAATTTATGGTCTCATCATCATGTTGTATTGTGTGATATTCATGATTACTTAGTGTGATGTCCTCTTCTTTAGAAATTTAATGTCTAATATGAGAGGTAAGAGGAGAGAAACAACTCAGATTGTCACAACTCTCATCAATTGGTTCTTCTAACACTAAAATATCTGCTTCACAAGTGTGAGAGATAATAGGAGAACAAATGTAAGTATTATGAGTATCCAAGGTTTCTTTCACTAGACCAACCTCATCCATAAAAGGGGAACTAGGAGAGGGATCTATGACAAACAAAAAGGGAGGATAAAGGACCTCATATTCATATGCTTTTAATAAAAGTTGCTTACAACATGCAATAATATCTAAAAAGAGAACATGCAAGATGAGAAATATAGAATTTTGTAATGAAAACATGATGGAATGATTAATCTACAATCTTGAAATGTAATAATGTGTAAGAAAAGATGCAAATGAAGAATAATGTTTCAGATTTCAAAGATGACAAATGACTGATTATGATATGTAACAAGATGAGAATGCAAACTTGAAATGGAAACTATGCATGAAATGAGCTAATTCAGGTTAGATTTTATGAAATGAATTCTATATAAATGCAACTAACTGATATAGATAGGTTAAGGAACCAAACAAAATCCCAAAAACAATGTTGTAAATTTTGTAAAATGTTGTTTCAGGGGTTAGAAGGGACTGATTCACCCAGGGTGGCGAATGAGTCCCAGTATGGACTTTTAAAAAAAAAATAGAAATTTTTGACTAATTTTGATGGTTTATGAGTGCTATGATGCAGACCTAATTGAAAAATACAGAATTTTAGAGAATTGAAATGAATTTAGATGCTGAAAATGCAAGCAAAATTCACTTTTTTATGAATGCAAAATTTAACAACTAACATGCAAATGAATAATGAAAAACCTAATGCAAGCTAGATCTATGATGATGAAAGGACTCCAAATCAATTAATGAAGAATTCAAAAAGAAGGTTCACCAAAATATAGCATAAATTTTTGGCACCCACTTGCTTTCTAGCACTTCTAGGATTTTTTGCCTAAAAAAAGAAAGATGGGTCCAAAAATGCTTATGTTACATTCAAAGTCAATGTAATATGGATGGAAAATTCCTAAATGCCTAGATACAATTCTTGAATGCAATAAACTAATAATATTGATTGATTAATGAATGGAAACTAAAGGAGAAGAACTTGTTTGAAAACACATTGTGTATTGCAAAATCACCTACAAATGAATGGAAAAGTGCAACATAAATGAATCAGAATAAAAGTGTGCACCTAGAATGTGGATGGAGACTAGAAATTGCTTCTGAAATGCTGCTGATGCTGAAATTTAGGCTCGGTGGGACTCATTCGCCATTCTGGGCAAATCAATCCCAATTCTGCTAAACTGTTTTGGAACCCATTTTTGAGAAAAGGGTACTCAAAAATGTAGAAAGCTCAAAATTGACCCTAGAGTGGGACTCATTCACCACCCATGGTGAATGAGTCCATTTTTGAATTTTTGGATTTTCAAAGGTGGATTTTGAAGCTTCCGATCTGCACTTTGATGCCCTATAGGTGTCCGCTTCTGAAACTCTGATTTACGGGTCTAAAAGTGGATTTTTGTTGATATTTTGACTTGATGAATGAGGAGAAGACTTTAGAAACATTGTAACTTGATCTTCAATGATTTCAAAGCTTCCAAGAGACCTAAATCTACAAACATACAAGACAAGAGAGAGAGAGATGTTGAATGTTAGGGCATGGGGGTTTTCCTTGGTCAAACCCCGTTTAGGTAATTAAACCAAAATGATGAAAGAATAGAATGAAGCATGAAATAATGGAATATATTACCTGTACATGATGATAGATCTTAAAATTCTACAACATAACATGTAGAATCTGCCCTTGGATGTCTTAGGAAGCTAAATTGATGACTTACAATGTAAATGCACTAGCTTGCTTGACTTGAGATAGAATATAGATGATGAATGAATGATGTGAATGTGTTAATGGATGAATAGTTGTAAAAATGAATTTAGAGAGGTGCTTTTATAGGAAATTCACCTTATTTTCCCATTAATTAGATCCCTAAGGCTGACATGGAGAAAAATCAAACTTAAAACCTAATTTTTCCTACTCAAAACCCCAAAAATGGTTCAAATGGGACTCATTCGCCACTAATGGTGAATGGGTTCCACCTAGATGGGAATAATTCGCCATTATGGTGAATGGGTCCCACAGGGGTCATTTTTGCAAGCTGAAATGCCAATAAGTAAGAAAATTAGGCTTATATGATGACTATGTTGGTTATGTGATCAAATTATGCCTTGAGATGCACAATATGGTTTAATAGGGGCCTATTAGTGATGATGTAAATGTAAAATAGGGCTTGGGACACAAAAATTAATGTGAAAGTGTGATTAAATACACTTTACAACACTAAAATGCGGTCCACATATCCTAGGAAGGCACAAGAACCAATGTGAATGTGCAAGACACATTACAAGACTAGTTTATCATTAAATCTATTTTAAAAGCCTTCTAGATTGATGTAATAATATTATTAAACACATTTTATAATGTTGAATTAGGTATAAATAGGTTAATTAAGTCTAGAAAAGTGTGAAAGTGCTTTACAAGACTTTACAACACCTTTACAAGATGTCGTTAAAAGCATGTTATTCAATTTATAAGGTTCCAAGACCTAATGTGGATACATAAAATGCCTCACAACACTAGATTAAGGCCTCATTAAGTCCATTTTATCATGAATTAATCCCATGTCAAGCAAAGGGTACTTTTTTCTATGACACAATATGTCATGTATGATGAGGGAGGAGGGATGGAAGATAGAAGGATGGATAAATAAGAAAAGGAGATGCATTGTAGAAATGTGTAGAAAAGGGAGGTAAGTGGATGTTGATAAGATGCATGAATAAGGAAGGTGGATGGGGGAGGATAAGGAATATGGTAGTGAATGGACAAGGGGGATGTATACCAAGAGGTGTCCAAAGCATGTATAGATAGGTTCCCTTGTCTTTATCAAGATCACGAGGAGGATGGAGGGATTGGAGATAAATGGGCTATGACTGGTAGGATTTTTATAACACAATGATCTACTGAGAGAGGGGTAAATTAGTATATCTTAAAAATTTTAGAGTTGAAAACCTTTTGCAGTCTCAACATTAAACTCAAATGTGTAGATTGAAATACTAACAAATATAATAACCACAAGCACAAGAGAGATCAACACATAACACAATATGTAAGTGGAAAACCCAAGATGGGAAAAACCATGGTGAGAAATACTGCTATGATCTACTGTCCTTATCCAGCCTCAGAAGCATCAAATTTTAGTTACAATGTTTAAGGTTGCAACCCAAGGAAGCAATAAATCCATGTTTAGAAGCTACAACTTCAAGGATGCTATTACACCCTAGTCTGAGCTACGACTTAGTGCAAATGGAGGCTACAACCTCTAATCAGTTTTGCAATAAATTATGCATAAAATGGTTCTACATAAACTTGAGATGCATCAATACATGCAATACCATGTTGCACTTAATGCAACTTATACTCTGTTGCTATAGCTGCACTCTCAACAACACATGCTTCTATTTTACACTCTCCTTTGCACTGCACTTCCTTCTCTATTGTATTCTTAGTTGTACATCTATATGGTCAACACTCTCCTCTACTCTGCACTTGCTGCACGACAACATTCTCACTTGTATTTATCTTTTCAATACATAGTGCACTTACAAAATTCTATGCTTTTTTAATGCCCCTATAGTCTTTCTTTGTTCACCAATTTGCAATTACTACCTCAGGATCCACTTCATCGTCCAAATTAGCTCTAGTTCACTATTAGGGTTTCCCTATTTGCTATCTTCACCAACAAGCTACATGTGCATAGAGTTACTCACCATCATCCAACACATCATTAAGACATTTGATAGAGTTTATCAGATATTACCATACCTTTGTACATCGAGCCTCACAAAATTAACATTTGTTACAAAGAATTTCCCTTCATTCTCTTTGCCAAAACCTAAAATTCAATTATGCATTCAATGCATTCTTCTAATTATTCAATCTGATCTTGATTTTTGTCTCAATGAACACCTCTGTAATCTGTGTCGCCACCCTAAAGATTAAATCTCATTTACATTGGTTGCTAGGTGAAGTTGGACCAATTAATTCTTCATCTATGTCAGTTACTAGTTAAAGACCTCATTCAGACTAAGTTAGTTGTTCATGATTACTACATTCAAATTTTGGCCACTTCATCCCATAATTAAATAGTGCCTTAGCCTCATCTACACATGCTTTTGTATCCTTCATCAACTTAGAGAACTTCTTATGTGAAACCACACATTTCTCTATGATCTCTAGCATTCTCTTTTCATTCAACCTCTTTTCCACTTCCTTTTCTACCTCTTCCTTCAGTCTGGTTACATACGATTTGAATGAATCAATCATTAGTTTGTGATTATCCATACTAGAGAGAGATGTGTCTCTGTTTGATGTAGGTATGATGTCATACAATGCCTTTACTACCTCATCCATTACCTCTCCACTCTTTTGTTGTGTATCAATGATATCTTTTCTAGTGGATACATGGAACAAGTATCCCAATTGAAGCTTGTGAATAGGAGATATCTTGTTCAATTCGATATTACCCTAATTCATCGACAGTTGCAATAGTTGTGAGGACACAATCGGTTAAAATTTAGGCTAAATAATCAACATATTTCTAAGAGAATCTCCAAAGGAACCAAAACATTCACCAAGAGACTATATAGTATCTGTAACCTTTTCTTTATCTGCAATATCAGAGTTAGCTGATTTATCTTTCTATGCATCTCTGGATGCATCCTTTTCCTTGACCTCTTCTTTTTCCTCATCAAAATTTTCTTCCTCATGCTCTCCATAAAAAATTGTATTCACTTCCTCTGTTTTGTCTTCCTTTGCAACATTTCATGTGTTTACTAGAGGATCAACTTCAATACTTTGTACCATAGAGGAAGATGTAACATTTCCCTTTACAATATATTCTTTGATTAATGCCTCTTATTTATTTTCTTTTGGAATATCCTCCACTTCTAGAGGGGTGTTATCCTATGCAACTTCATTAATAGTATCTTGCTCATGTTGACCATCATTAGTGCACACTTATCCTTCCACATTTGGTTTCAGAGTAATAATATCCACTTTTGTTTCTTTCTTAGTCACCAGAAGTAGTCCCAACTTGTGCACGATCTCCTCATCTTTGTTATTGCACTCTTTTTAGATTCTTTCATGATCATCTATGTCCTTTCCCATGAGAGTGGTAACTCTTGTTTTGTTCTTAGTTCCTTGCTATAAATTGTAGTCAATGTGGTTCTATCTGCTTTGGTCAATGGAGCACTAACTCTTTCCAAGGCTTCATCCTTTAGAATTTCATGTTCCATTATGGTTTCTTCTCTTATTTTTAGAAAACTATCCCAACCATCATCATCAATATCCTTCCAGATATTATTTATATCAACTTCAAATGCAATAATGTATTTAACTATGGCTTCTATTGTAGTAGCTTTGTCTACCTCATGTGCTTCCTTGTATAGCTCTACAGTGTCTTTCAATATGTCATTATGCACAATACTATTAAATAGTGCCTCTAACTTCATTGGGGTGTGAGGCATTTCTTGTTGTTTCTACTTCTTTACCTTCTTTAGAGACTTCTTCCTTTGACTTGTCTATGTTTTCTTCTTATCCAAAGAAGCCTTCTTGGATTTCTTCTCATTTTCTCTCTTATGAATCTTGAATGTGGCTTTATCTTTTTCAACCTCTTCTTCACTATATGTATCTACTATGTCAATTATTCTTCTCTTTGTGCTTGATTCACCTTGTAAAGCATCTTTCCTACCTCTCTAGGCCAACTATGGTCCTTCTTCTTCCATTTCTTCTTATTTTGCAACATTTATGCCAATTCCATTTTCTCTTGTGGATTTTGTTTGACTCTTTGAATTAACCTAATTATACAATAAATGCTTCATTTCATAAAGTTGGAAACCCTAAAACTATATTCATAGTCAGCTTTCGAAGTTCCATAAATCTCTATATTGAAATATTTTCTTCTACGGTTTTCACCAATAGATCTAGCATGTTGTTCTTCATCACATACCTTTGTTTTTTAGCTTCAACACCTCTTTTCTGGTGGGGGAAAAAGGATATGCATTAATGCTCCCCCTAAGCCAGAGCTCTTGGCTCAATTTCTGGAGGAAACATCTACAACAAAGGGTGGTACAGATTCTTCCTTTTTCTTAGTCTCCTCTTTCTTTCTCCAGATTTTTTCCATTTCCTTGTTTACTTCAACCAGATTAACCTTTTTGACTGGTTCATTCCTCTTTACCCAATTATCCTTCCTTATGTTTTTTCCTCTACAAAACTTAGCAATATGTCTAGGTCTATTGTAACTATGGAATACAACATTCTTTTGAACAACATTCCTTCCATTCATTCTAGATGTGCATTGATTAGCCTTGTGTCCAAATCCATAGCATGTATAACAATAACCTTTGAAAGATTGAATCATTCTACCATTGTTATATGCATTCATCATTTGACTTTTGCACTCACTTTCCTTATGTCCAAATTTCTTGCATGTAAAGCATTGACCAGTAAAGGATGGAACAATCTGATTCATTTTGCTTCTTCATTATATTACTTTATGTCCAAATTTATTGCAAGAATAACAAATACCATTCAAAGATGGGTACCTTTGAGCATTTGGTTCTTTGACCAAAGGTCTTCTAGCATTGTTTCTTTGATTTTGGATCTTTCCATTTTTCCTCTTGTCTTTAGTCTTCTCTGGTTCATTGATCTTCTTTTTTGCATTAGGTGTCTGATCCACTTTTGAGCTTTCACTTTTTCAATTCCCAAACCACATTTTTCTTTGGATGATATCTAACCTACAATCAACTCATCAAGCATTTTAGAACTTGTATTGAATTTATCTACATGTCTTCTTTCTTTCTCTAGATATGATCTTATATTTACCACTTCTTGTTTAATACTTATGCATTTATCATATTTTCTTTTCACTATTGCATTCAAACATTCCTCAACTCTTTTCTTTTCTCCAACTTAAACTTTCAATCTAGTGATAGTTTCATTTTTTTTCTTTAGTTGCTCACTGACTTCCTTATGC
Source organism: Sequoia sempervirens (assembly GCA_007258455.2). Lineage (NCBI taxonomy): Eukaryota > Viridiplantae > Streptophyta > Pinopsida > Cupressales > Cupressaceae > Sequoia > Sequoia sempervirens. The sequence goes on along the minus strand of VDFB02105785.1, from coordinate 278,423,556 downwards.
CTTTCTCTAAACTTCTTGATTTTCTATCTATATTTTCTAATGCATTCATTTGCTTCTTTAACATTCTACTTCAAATCTCTATTTTCACCTTCAACTTTATCAAGATCTTCAAGAGAAAAATTGGTTTCTCTATCTTTTTCAAGCATAAAATCTTCTTCTGTGTAATCAATAGTAGGAATATCTTCTAGAGAAATATGAAACTTTCTATCAGCCATGTGTTCAATCTCCAAGATCTTCCCAAAGTGGTCAAGCTCCTTCCTAGGAACCAAGCTCTGATACCAATTATTGAACACCCAAAATATTGAGAGGGAGGTGGAATCAGTATTCTATTAAACCGTTTAAATATTAGTGATCCAATTACCAAAGCACATTCAACTGATATAAGGAAAGAAAGCATGAAACATCCACAACATCACATAATGCATGAACACCAAGATTTTTACATGGAAAACCCAAAATGAGAATGTATGGATCTGAAAATTTGATTGGTGAAGCTTAAATCCTTGAAGGAAACCACCAAACCATTAGAATTAAGCTTATAAAATCAAATCCAAAACAATGAAGCAAAAATAAGCATAAAGGAAATTGAATGCAAACAAACAAAGCAAATTATACCTTCATTGGTTGATCTCCATTGTTCTTCTCTCCTTCGCTTTTGAATATTTAAGATATGTTGATATCAATTTTAAAGTGCACAAAGTAAAGGATTAAGACAAAAATGGGGATAGTGAAAGATTGAAGATGGTGGTAGTTCAAGATGGTAATTTTAGTGGAAGGTTGAAGATGGTGCTGATTAGAGAAATGAAGAGCTCAAAGCCTGAATTTATAGATGAGAAGATGGTGAAATGGAAAGACAAGATTGAGTAGAGAAATGAAGGGTTGAGATCGAATGAGACAAATTTCATGGGAAACTTGCTCATTCTCAAATTCAAAATTAGTGCCATGTGATTGGAGAAATTTGTGGAATGGAGGAAAAATTAGTGGGTGGAAGAAAATCAACCAAATTAGTGGCAATTTGGAAGAGTTTAAATTTTAAAAATGATGGCCATTTGGAAGAGTTTAAATTTTAAAAATGATGGCCATTTGGAAGAGTTTAAATTTTCAAAATCATGGCGATTTGGAAGATTTTAAAATTTGAAATTAGTGGCGGTGTGTAAGAGTTCATTTTTGGAAAATCATGGAGAAATATAAGTGTTTATTTTATGAAAATTAAAAATCATTTATTTTCAAAACCATGGATAATTAATTAAATTTAAATAATTTAATTAATTATTAGATTAGTGAGATTAAATAAATAAAAGTATTTATTTAATCAAAGACAATGTTAATAATTAAATAATTAAGTAATAATTATTTAATCAAATGGATTACTGAAATGGAAAATGTATACGCATAAAATTGGTCATGTCTAATCCTGACATTTAATTAAATATTTTATTATTTAATTAGTCCTCTAAAGTCCTCTACATATGATTAAATTTAATTAATTTAATCATATTGTTCATTCACTTTATTCTTCTATCATGATTAAATAAATCAATTTTATTTAATTATTTCACATCCATATGTCTACTTAATTAATTAAATAAATACCCTTTATTTATTTAATTATCACCTTTTTGAATTTAATTAAGTCTTTTGATTTAATTAAATTTAAATATTTCTTTTCTCCTATTCAAAACTTTCTTCTAATTAATTAAAATATTTTATTTAATTAATTTCATCCACATGAACTGTTTTAGCGCATATAAGGAACATAATGGCGCATCCTTTGGCTTACTTTATTTAAAATTGTAAAATTTTGCATTCTCAGATTAGCACATTTAGGATTTATTTTAGCACATTTAAGGTTTTCTGCAGTGCATTTACTGTCTGTTTTAGCGCATTAACTATTTGTTTTAGCGCATATGCAAGATCTTCTAGTGCTTACACGTTGTAACTAAACAAATTTCTAAGTCTGACGCCTTCCGCAGACAGAGCTTTTTCTGGTTAAAAAGAAGCAACCCTAGGGTAGACACATCAATTTAAAATGAACCAATCTTAGGATAGATATGGAATTTAAAAAGAAGCAATCCTATGATAGCCACCACACATTGATTTTTGTAGTTAAAATGAATCCCATGCTTGTTGTGAAGCAACATCTTCACATAGATTAAATCATTGTTATTTGGTGCTCTAAAAAGAACATTGTTTGCTTTGTCTGTGGCAATCGGTCTATGCTCTCCCCTTTACTGGGTGATCAGAATACCAGACTTTCCTTTTCAATTTCTGCAATTTTAATGCTTTGTTACATCCTTTAGAGGGCCTGCTCTTGTGGGAAAAAGTACTCACCCAAGAGGAATGACCCAAGTGGGTTCAAGCCAAAGCTAGGCTATTCCACCCCACTATAAAATTTAAAGCAAATCTGGGGAAACCCACTTTTTCGGTAGTGTGCAAGATAACCATCCCCAAAGCCTTTGTTCTAAAGGTTGGGAGGTTTCCTGAGGGAGTTTATTATTGCTGCACCAAACGGAAACCCTTACTATGAACCTAGTGTAGTAGCCATCCGTGTCAGTTTCTGAACATCCTAATAATCACAGTGCAAGGGGAGGGAAGAATATACCCCCGAGACACTCACCATATAACTGCCAAGGACCATTTTTCTTAGGGGATCTGGTATTCACTTCCATCACTCTGAGTATGCGCTTGGAAAAGAAAAAAAAATGGCGCCCCTTCGGGGTGACAGAGATATGTGAGTCGATGCAGTTCTAAGATGTGGGCTATGGTTATTATGATGACCTACTTGATTACTAAGAGTGAGTCTGCCTAAATTGTGTGTTATGTGTGAAACCTGTGAAAACACTTTTTTTGAATTTTTTTTTTGAACATACACTTGATGTTTAGTGTAGGGCTTAAAAACAACTATTTTCAGAGTGTTTGTTGTGTTTTCAATCATATTAACTTAGATAAAAGATCATCTACAATGAACATGCAAAAAATAAGCTGAAATTGTTCAAAGACTGTTCAAAAAATTGCTTTGGAAAACTATTTTATCACATCTAGGGGATATCTTAGCGCATATAACGTCTATTCTAGTGCATTCACTGGTTAGTTCAGCGCATTTAGAGCATGTTTTAGCGCATAGATTGAATATTCTGCAAACAGTTTTTGTCACTATCAAAGCATTTTTTTTAGCGCATATAGGATACAGAGTAGTGCATTTGAGGTATGTTGTAGCACATTTGAATTTTCTCTAGCACATATGTTTGTTTCTATAGCGCATACAGGGTATAGAGTAGCACATTTGTGACTTTTCCAAAATTGTTATTTTTGACAAATCTAATTTTGTAACATCCTTGGTCCAGTGGAATTTTGACATTTCTCTCATGCTTAGCATGTGGAAATCAACCAAATTTGTTGGGAAGTCAATTGTCAATAGGATCAAGAAACCCAAGAAACATTTAGGTTACAAGAAAACCTTACAATGTCGGAAGTTTTTGTATAAAAGTCGAAACGTCTTGCTCCATTACCATAAGTTTCTCCATAGGTACCAATATTTTGCTAGGGGATTTATCGATGATTATGCTATAGAGCCTTTATATTCACAAGCCTATTTCCAGAGAAGAGCTCTATCACGACACAATCAAAATTAACTTCTCAACTTTGATTATCTACCACAACCTTCCATTGAGTATCCAACACATCTCAGTCAAATCCTTCAGTGAATTTAATTAGGCTATCATTCTTCAAAAACCAGGATCAAATTTTAAAAGTGCACCTCTTAAGCAAATTTTTGATTATTGATTCAACTTCCCCAATAGGATTATGATATCCTTTATCATTGGAAGCCACAATCAAGAATTAGGAATGTCTTTTGATCATATCATAATATTTTCATCTTGTCGGATCAAAACATCATCATTTTTTCACTTATCAAATTGTGATCCAAGTCTAGAAGAACGTTTCAAAATCATATGCCTATTTTTACAAGATCTCAATACAAAAAGCTAAAAGAGAATATTCAACAAGAAGATCATACCCAAAGAACTCAAGAAGAAGGTGAGAATAGTAATCCCCTTTATAGTGTAAATCAAAATCCCCTCTTTAACGATGACATGGGTGAAAGAAAAGAATTTGTTACCTTCCAACAGAGAAATGAGCAGAATTCTTGTAGATAGTGATGATGAACAATATGAAGAACATCACCTTAGAGAAGTTGAACAAGATCCTAAATTTCACAAAGCCTTAGAAAATATCTTAGAGTGAAACAAAGAGAAATATTTCCTATATTTGGCTGACAAAGGAGCAAAATTGTCTCATGATTTTGATACTGAGAACTTAAAGAAATGCATTGATGACACACCCTTGTCTGATATTAGTGCATTGTCCCAACATGATAAGGCACTTCAAGGACAAATTAAAGACCTACAAGGGGGAACCACAATGAAGACATATGCTCTTGATGACATTTGTCCTTATCCTTTTGATCAACATCTCAACATGATCTCGTTTCCTAAAAATTATGAAATCCAAAATTTTGATCGTTACAATGGGAAATCATATCCAGTCGATCATATTAGGGACTTCCAAAATATGACTTTAGAGTTTTCTCATGAGGACACATACTTGATGCGTTTGTTTCCTAGAAGACTTGGAGGCCAATCTATGGAATGGCTATTGAAAATCACACCGCCTTTCAAGACATTTGAGGAATTGATTAATGAGTTCATATCACAATATTCCTACAACAGACAACATCAAATAACTATGATTGATCTCTGCAAGGCTAAATAGAAACCTGGTGAACCATTTATTACATTTATTCAAAGATTAAGAAGATTGTTCGCTAGATATCCATGCCATGTTCCTGAAAAGGAAAAGATCACCACTTTCATAAACAACTTAGATCAAGAGATGAGCTATCATATTAATCTTCATTGTCCTCCCTCTTTTTAGAAATTGATTGAAAATTCCATCACCATTGAAAGTGCCTTGGTCCAGAGAGGGATAATAAAACTTGATAAGGACAATCCTAGCTCGTCAAATCACCACAATGACAAATCTAAGTTTTGGACTTGCAACAAAAATGTGGTGAATGATGGTGTTGTAGATGCAAATCATGGCTCGAATAAGCCATTTGTTCTTAGTACTCCAAATTATCCTCGCAAAAATAACTATAACAATGTCAACTCGATCACAAATGAGGGAAACAATCCTCCTCCTCTAAAGAATATGGTGAATCAAACTTCTACTCCCAATCAAGGGAATGTCAACAATCCAGGTTACCATGGAAATGATAACAACAAAATGCCTTAGGCAATACCTCGAACACAACTCAACAACGATCTTCATTCTTCTGTAGAAGAAGAACTTTTACTCCATTGGGTCAATCCTTAGAATCTGCATTCAAAGAATTGATGGCTAAAAATGTTCTGACTTTGCCACCTCAACACAACTTTGAACCTAGTGTGAAGCCTCCATCATGGAATTATGCATACTATTGTGATTATCATGGGTGCAAGGGCCATCACATGAATAATTGTCAAGCCCTAAAAATAAAGTCCAAGATTTAATAAAAAATGGCACCATCATAATAGAAGGACACCAACAATCAAACGAAGACCACCAAGCATTTTGTAACCCTTTTCCCAAGTATCAAAAGGGTGATTCTTCTAGAAAAAGTGTGAATCATATCAATGACAATATAATCAATCATATCTGCACTGACGAAGAGTGGGTCAATGTTATAAAAGTTAAGGAAAATATGGAATATAGAGATGTCAATGCAACAACAAGAGCACAAGCTAAAGTTGTCTTAAAGGGTGCCTCTTCAAAAACCAATGTGCCCCTACCTCAACATCAATATGACTTAGTCAATCAACTTGGAAAAACTCCTGCTTAGATTTCTATCTTAGAACTCCTAAAGATTTCCCCAGCACACAAGGAAATTCTAGAAAAGTCCCTCATTGAAACAACTGTATCCAGTAATCTGGATGTGGACTGATTTCAAGCCATGGTGGGACACTTATCCTCACCCACATGCTTCTCATTCTTCGAAAAAGATGATGTTTCCATGACTCATCCCCATAACTCATCACTATACTTAGAAGTCATGATCCACAAGTTTCGTGTCAGACACATCCTAATAGATGGAGGTGCTGGTTTAAACATTTGTACCATGAAGTTAGTTCAGGCTTTAGGATTTTATGAGGACTCCATTGACCCCAGAAGAAAGATTACTATTAAAGCCTATGATGATGAGGAGAGAGTGTCCAAGGGTTTAATCATGCTACCAGTCAGAGTGGGACCTATTATAAAAAATACTTTTTATCAAGTTTTAGATCGTGATCTTGCATACATCTTGTTTGGTCGACCTTGGATCCAAAAAATGCAAGTTGTCCTGTCGACATATCATCAATGTCTTAAGTTTCCTTATGATGGACAAGAGATCACAATACTAGCTGATAATTTGAATAGTCAGACTTGTGCCAACATCAAAGCTAGTCAAGACACTTTGGTTCCCAACAATCGAGAAGCTCCTATTAGTACTTCTCTCAAAGTTGATACTAAAATTAGTCAGTTAACCAAAAGCTTTGACAAGCAACTATGGTTCAAGGACAATGGAGTAGGGGAGTACTCTCTCTGTATTTCTAATCTACCTATATCACCTCGGTCACATGGACAACCCTCTATCGCACAACAATAGATATCTATAGCATCCACATCAACACAACCACTAGCAGAGCTAAATACAAAGTTTAATGGATGATTTATCAAAGAAAAAATCCCCATGGAAGATTCTGAGGATAAAGAAGTTCTAAGTTGGCTCTATAAAGATGGATATGAAATAGTTATTAGTGTCAAACTACATATTGATCAATATGGTAAAGGATATTCAATCATGCAAAAGATGGGCTATGATGGTAATGGTCCTATCGGAAAGAGAAAAGGAGTAGTCGAGCCAATTCAACTTCTAGGACTTGTTGCAAAAGATAAAACATGACTAGACTATGATACTAACTCAAAAGAAGTAACATCTAAGCAGTTGCATGATACTGTTCTCACATTGCAAGAAGGGTCTTATACAAGAGAAACATGTTTGACAACAATTCAAAATTTCATGGACAATAACTCTGACACAGACTCTGGTGAATATGAATGGGACACCATCCACAATGATGAGTTCTCGAGGGAAAAAAAGGTTGATGTGGTACACAAGTACACCCCAACTCTAATCGAAGGTGAAGGGTCATGGTCCCAACCACAAGAATCTGAACTACAAGGTGACTATGATTCTAGTGATAACTAGTCAGATTTAATCGAACAAGACTATCATGATAATAGTACCATCTTTGATCTACCTCATACCTCGGATCCTACAGACAACTCCATTATGAAAATAACCATAGCTAATTTCATGCAACCTAATGACCCACTACCACTGATCCATCCCGATCTTATTGAGTGGGATTCATCCTAACCTATTGATCTACCTATGTTCCCAAGTGATGAATCTATCATGAAATTCCTTTCCACAGACAACACAAATGATTGTTCCACTAGCGATTTTTGGCACAAAGTCTTTAATCAGGAGAGTGTCAAGTCTCCTAGCTGCAAAAAAAAGAAAAAAAAGAAAGATCTAATGGTGAAAACAGGAATCTGGCAGTGTTAGATCAAACAAAAGATAAAACAAAGAGCGTATCAGATGGTGAAAACCTTTTTAAGGCACCTGATGATGGGATACTTGACACTCTCCCAGAGCATTATCATGAGCGGTCACCTATCTTATTGAGCCTACAAAATCAGTTAATCTTGAAACTACAGAAAAACCAAGGATCCTACAGTTAGCTGCCTCAATGAAAGATAAATAAATACCCGAGTTCATGGAATTTCTCAGAGCAAATCAAATCAAATTTTCTTGGTCTTATGCAGACATGCCAGGACTTGATCTTGATCCTATAATGCATTACTTGTCCATCAAACTAGGAGTCAAACTGGTGAAATAAAAACTCAGAAAGATGCATCCTCATGTTGCACTACTGGTTAAAGAAGAACTTAGAAAACTCCTTGATGTGGGATTTATAAGATCAATCAACTATGAAAAATGGATCTCCAACATCATTCCTATGTCCAAGCCTAACAAAAGTGTCAGAGTCTGCACAGATTTTAGAAATCTTAATAAGGCATGTCCTAAGGATGACTTTCCGCTTCCAAGCATTAATACTCTAGTTGATCTGACAGTTGGTCATGCCATGTATTCACTAATGGATGGTTTTTCTGGTTACAACTAAATAAATATTGCACTTGAAGACTAGGATAAAACAATGTTTACATGTCCATGGGGAACTTACTGTTGGAATGTCATGCCTTTCGGTCTAAAGAACGCCGAGGCTACTTACCAAAGACCTATGACTACAATTTTTCATGACATGATGCACACATTCATGGAAGATTATGTAGATGACATATTGAAAAAGTCATACACAAGAGAAGGAAATATCGAAGTGTTATCCAAAATCTTTGTAAGGTTGGAAAAGTTCAAAGTTTTCCTCAACCCCAAGAAATGTGTTTTTGGGGTCACATTTGGAAAACTCTTGGGATACATAGTATCAACAAAAGGAATTGAAGTAGATCCTGTCAAGGTGCAAGCGATCATGGAAATTCCTCCACCAAGGAATATTAGTTAGTTGAGGTCATTACAGGGATGACTTCAAATTATAAGGTTCATTACATAATTGGCAGATAAAAGCCTACCTTTCACACATCCATTGCATAAAAATGTTCCTTTCAAGTGGGATGTGAAATGGCCTTTCAACAAATCAAGTAGTACTTAATAAACCCACTAGTTCTAGTACTGCCAAATTCGGACAAACGTCTAATTGTATATATTTCTGCAATAGAGACATGTTTGAGGGCATTATTAGCACAAGAGGACTCTATAGGAAAGAAACGTGCAATTTATTACATCAGTCAAACACTAACAGGTCATGAAATCAACTACACTTTCATCGAGAAGGCTTCTCTCGCAGTAGTCTTTGCATCACAGAAGTTTTGACACTACATGTTAACTCATACAATCAATCTTGTTGCAAAGATTGATCCACTCAAGTATCTGCTAAGAAAGGCTACATTGATAGGAAGGTTAGCAAAATGGGTTATGATCCTAAGCAAGTTTGACATCCATTATGTTGATCACAAATAAATCAAAGGATAAGTTATCGCTGATCAACTGGCCGAAGCACCACTACAAGCAGAGCATCCCATGCACATTGAATTTCCACATGCTGATGTCTTCACTGCAGAATCCAAACAACCATGGTCATTATATTTTGACGGTTGTTTCAATCAACATGGATCGGGTGCAGGCATACTCTTTGTCACCCCTCAAGGAAATACCATTCCTTGGTCATATAGGCTAATGTTTCCATCCACTAAAAACATAGCCAAGTATGAAGCTTTAATCACTAGAATCGAGATCACATTGGAATGGAGGATCACAAAACTACAAGTTTATGGTGACTCATAGTTAGTCATAAATCAGATCAATGATGATTATCAAACCAAATATGACAAACTATTGCCATATAAGATGGTTGACGATTTCAAGAAGTACTTCATGGATATCAAGTTCATACATATTCCAAGACTTGATAACAAAGTAGCTAATGCCATGGCCATGATCGCATCAGTGTTGCAACTCCTAGAAAATCAGGCTAGCTATGAATTTCTGGTGGAACAATCATTTGCACCTGCCTATGACACACCTAAAAGCCAAATCATTTGCCACTTAGTAGGATTTGATTCACCTTGGTATGGAAAGATTTATGCCTACCTAAAATATGACATCTTACCACCTGACTTATCCCATAACCAAAAGCACAACTTTATTCACCAATCCTCTCGCTATACTCTTATCGCTGACACCCTCTACCGTTGTGGTCTTGATGGTACTTTACTTTGATGCCTTGAATGTGACAAATTTGAGAAGGCTTTACAAGAAGTTCATGGTGTCATTTGTGGTACTCATTCAAGTGGACTGACCTTATCCAAGAAATTGATTAGAATGGGTTACTACTAGCCGACTATGGAGAGAGAATCATTCAATTTTGTGAAGAAGTGTTCTAAATTCTAGATTTATGGGAATCTCATCCATGCTCCTGCAAAAGAACTTCAACCGTTCACACCAACCTAGCCATTCTCTCAATGGGGGTTAGATCTGGCTGGCAAGATTCATCCTTCATCTTCAAACTGACACAAATTTATCATCACGGCGACAAAGTACTTTACCAAGTGGATTGAGGCAGTACCTCTCACTAAGGTTACCAATAAACACATCTTGTCATTCATACTTAACTATCTCATTTTCTTGTATGGCATTCCCAACTCCATTATCATAGATAATGGATGACCATTCAAGAATCAAGATGTTGATGAACTTTGTGAGAGATTCCATATCCAACACAGATATTCGACACCTTATTATCCACAAGGGAATGGCCAAGTAGAGGCCTAAAACAAAACAATACTGAAAATCCTGAAGAAGAATGTGAATAATGCAAGGAAAGATTGGTACGTTCAACTCAATCCCGCATTAGGGGCTTACAGAACTAGTATCAAAATGCCAACAAGAGCAACACCGTATTCTCTTGTCTATGGGGTAGAAGCAATTTTGCCACTAGAGGTTGAGATTCCATCACTCAGAGTATCATTGAAGGGTCTCACAACAGATGATGAATGCAAAATTTTTTGACTACAAGAATTGGAACTCCTCGATGAGAAGAGACAACAAGTGGCTAATCATTTGAAAGCATATCAATAGATGATGTCTCACAGTTATAATCACAAAGTCAAGCCATGTACCTTTCAGGTTGGTGATCTTTTTTTGAAGGAGAATCCACGAAATCAGCAAGATAGAGAGAAGAAAGGAAAGTTTGAACCAAATTGGATGGGTCTATATGTGGTCATTGCAGTCTATGGTTCAGGAGCATACAAGCTTTCAATGCCAGAAGGGGACCTGTTTGACGAACCCATTAATAGCATGCACCTGAAAAAGTATTATTTCTAAAGCAGTTATCATCATCCAAAAAAAGTCCTTAAAAAATACAAAAACAACAGAAAAATTCTTTAAAAAAATAGAAAAACAATAGAAAAAGTCTTGAAAAAATACAAAAACAGTAGAAAAAGTCCTAAGAAAATACAAAAACAATAAAAAAAGTCTTGAAAAAAATACAAAAATAGCAGAAAAAGTCCTAAAAAATACAAAAACAGCAGAAAAAGTCCTAAAAAAATACAAAAACAATAGAAAAAGTCCTAAAAAAATACAAAAAACAGCAAAAAAAGTCCTAAAAAAAATACAAAAACAGCAGAAAAAATCCTGAAATATATATATATAAAATAAATATAAAATTAAAAAGAAATCACAAAAATGCAATAAAAACAAATAGTGAAAATCTATCAAACAGACGCTATTTGTAGCTCTCCATCTATTAGCTCATGTTCTGCACTTAACTTCTCAACCTTCATTTCATGCATCTTTTCATCATCCTAGGGCCATACCAACATCATGCGGTCATCATTTTCCTAGAACGATAACGTCTTACCATGGCTTGATCATTATTTTAGCAAGTTGTGTCAATACTGGGGGCAAACACTGACATACTAGGGGCAACCAACTTTCAGGTTTTACCAAAGTAGCTAGACAATGACATAAAATCCAATCATGCAAACAAACAATCAAATCACATGAATAGCTATCCAATCATTGATCCATATCGCAACAGTTTTCAGCTAAGTACCATATCATGACTCATATCTGGATGATCTAACATCTGAATAATGTTTGGAATAGCAGTATTATATTTTGAACAATGGTTGTTTAATTTTTGATATCATCTCTCTAGAACACACTCGATGATGTACTGAACTAGAGTGGCGAGGAAAGAAGATTTTTCTGTTTGTTGTCTTGAGGCTAACTATCTATTTGGTGCAAATATGTTGTGACACGTGATTTCCAAAGCATATCATTGACGACAGTTCCACATTTACATTAGAAAGTGGTTAATCTTTGTTTGTTTATGCAAAAAATGCTCAGGTCATCCTGGTTCAATTATACCTTGATGCTTGTGGTCACTTGCTATATCAAAAATCATGAAAGTTGTACTCAGGTCATCATTGGTGCTAATTTCCCCTCTGATGCTTGTACATACTTCCAACATTTTAAAACACTCTATGATGATTCAAGAAAGCTAACAGAAGGCTAAACAAATAGTTGGTTTCATTTAGTTGCATTTCATTTAGATCATTGTACATATCTATATACTGGATTTTCCTCAGAGTTTTAAAAAGGCTGAACAAAAACATCAACGACTGTCATGTTCTCTTTGGAATATTTGTGGAGGACATTCAAACATTTGTTTCATTATCATATTTCATCTTCATCCTCATTTCATTAATCATTATCATTTCATCTAGGTCCTGTACATATCATATAGTTTATCATTTATCATTCATTTTCATATCATTTAGATACTTTATCATTTAGTTATCCATCATTATGCATTATCATTTCATTTATCATAATTTCATTGCATGCCATTGATCATTTTATATCATCTTCATATCATTCATTTGAATATCATTTAGATCCTTTATCATTTTCATATCATTCATTTATCCATCACGTATTTCATACCATTTCCATTTTCATATTATCTATCATCTTCATATCATTAACATCTTACCTATCATTTTCATATCCATGTCATTTTCATTCTACACTGTTACATCCCATTTACCATCTTCATTTTATCATTTCACTTCATTTTAGCATTTCATTTCATTATCATTATCATTTCATCATCATTTCGTCATCGTTTCATTATCATTATCATTTCATTATCATTTCATCATCATTTTGTCATTGTTTCATTTATCATTTCATTACATTATCATTTCATTACATTTCATTGCATTATCATTTCATTGCATTAACATTTCATTACATTTCATTACATTTCACTACATTTCACTACATTATCATTTATCATTTCATCATTATTTATCATTATTTCATCTCATTATTATTTATCATTATTTTATCATTTATCATTTTCACTTATCATATCATTTCATTTATCATTTATCATTTCCTTTCATTTATCATTTTCATTTATCATTTCATTACAATTATCATTTATCATTTCATCATCATTTTCATGATTATTTTATCATCATGCTTTTACATCATACATTTCATCCCATTGTTGCACTCATCTATCATTTTCATATCATGAAATTTTTCCATAAAACATTCGACTCATATCACATATCATTTCTTTTCTTAAATCATATACATACTACAAATTCATGATGCATCTCATAAACATAAACATCCATTTTTCGTCACATCATCATTATTCATTGCATTTGAAAATTCCACAAACAAAAATTCGATGCGCACTTTACACTTCCACATCATTTTTAAACATATCATCCATCAGCATGACATCATTAGTACACATCACAAATCGACATCATAGCATGAATCATCTTGCATCACATGGTTAGGCATAAAATCATTAACATACATGTCAAAATCCATCTCATAACGTATACAAATGTATATCTGTACCATCATCACATCATCACATCAACAATGCACATCATAAAAAATATGACCACTGCATATCATCGATCATCAAAAATACATACAAAATGTCCAATGTCCAATGTAACTAAACAATATAGAGAGATACATGAGATATGATAAAAAACAATATACATGCTTCCACAAAATTAGATACATCGATAATCCTGTATCAATAACTCAAGGCTGGCTAGTGGACCCCCCTGATGGAGTTGTTCTTGAGGATGATAGCCTACCACTCATCCCTACATTAGGATCTTGTCGTGGCCCTGTGACCCCTCTATTGTGTGTTGTCATCCATGATCTTCTCCTAGTCCTGCTGTGGGATTGAGGGTAAGGCTCTCTGCGGTCAGGAGGACACAACTCCTCATACCTCACCCGGTAGTACTCGACCTCCCTAGCAATCTCAAACCCCTTTGCAATGGCCTCTTGTAAATATGCACTCTCAATGGTGCCCATAAGTCTATGTGCCACACCCTCTGCCTCCATTTCCCACCATCTAAAAGAATCCCTCTCTGTTATCAACTAGGCTACCTATGGGTCTAGGGTAGGAGGAGGTACCCATACCTGTACATGTGTCTATGCATGTGCCTGTGCAAGTTGTGCCTGTAACTACACTATCAAACTCTAAGCCTGAGCCAACTAGCTCTACAACTACACCTACTACCCCTGAAGTGTCTGTACCTGGGCCTGTAGCGTATCTATCTGCACCTGATGTGCTGAAGAGGTGACCCTGATCATTGTCTTCCATCTGGTATCACTCCACGGCCTCTGCATGCCATGAGCACTGTCTGAGATATCAGTCCTTTGCCTCATTGACCTCTACTCCTCCCCTCCATCTCTATTATCATCCCCATCGCCATCATCTGAGCTCTCCTCCCCATCTCCACTCTCCTCCTCCTCTCCTCCGCCAACTGCCTACTCCTCAGCTACCACATCCTCCTATCTCCTAACCCTTGGCTGTGGTGCCACCAAAATGGGAGCCAACTCATCTGGGCATGAGAACCATGAAAATGGGTGTGTGTGATAGTAAACGAAGTACTCCTTCGACATGCCTGCATCAACAATATTGGGTTTTCCATCCCATACCTCAGGCTTTAAAGTTGTATACTCTATATAAGCAACCTGATATGAAATGCAGGGTCCCCATCTAGGCTCATCCTTGCACCGTCTATAGTGCGCAACATCCTGAGGCGTCCCCTATGTGAATCCAAACTTCCTCTGTACTCACAAGGCCAAAAACCTCTCTATGATGAATGGAGTACGACCTATCAAAAAATGGGGTATGCATACAAACGACATCTCCAACTGATCTATATCCCATGCCTCACAATTCATGTAGTGCCTTGATATCATTGAATCTATATCATCCAGGGTCCATCTCCAGTACTCCAACTTGCCTAGCTTGGGCTCGACAAGTGAAATAGAATATGCATATATATACGGCCCACCTGGTGGCCTAACTCTCAGACACAGTGGTCTAGTCACAACAATATGCTTCCATGCCTAGATCTAGAGTAGGGTAACGCCACATGACCAACTCGATGATCCTCTATATACCACCTGGTGCAAGTCATGATATAAATGAGCTGACATACAACTCTCGTAGACATACCTCTACGGCTGAACCATCATTTGCTAGATGATCCTCCCCCACCCAACTAATAGTCCCTTCGACTGTCGATCCGAACAAAGGAAGTCTCCAATGAAAGCACCCAACACTGCAGGTAAGGCTGGATATCCCCTAAATTCTGCCCATGGCACTCAATACCATGCTATATGCACATCACCATACACTCTCCTTAGTGACTCTATACCACCTAACTCCTTGTGGTCATAGAACACAAGGGCACCTACCACTGGGATCCCCAAAATGCTATATACATCCTCTGGGGTCACCGTCATCTCACATGTCGGCAAATGAAAAGTATTGTGCTCAAAATGCCATCTCTCAGCTAGCGCGATCAATAGTCCCTTATTGACCCGAATAGGAGGCATAGACAATAATGGCCCCAACCCACATCCAACTATCAATTGCACATCTGTAGGTGTGAGATCTCATATCTGATCCCAACCTGTAGGGAAGCGCTCTCTAATCTGGAGGTTTTTGAAAACCTCCTATTTTTTTGGTTATCACAAGAACAATCAATCAGACTCAGATCATCAACTCATATCAAAACAATCTATCTACTTCACATCATACATATTAGTGACCCATATCAAATGACCCATATCAATCAAATTCATCTCAAGTGACACATATCAGACTCCTATCAAGTGCATCATATCATGTGAACCATATCAAGTGTTCTATTTCAAGGACTCATATCATGAAATCAATGCAAAATATATCTATCTAAATATCAAATCAATCTCTTCTATCATCATTTACTATTTGTTTTTCTTTCTCAAGAAGAAAAATTTATCAACAATCAAACCATCATCCTATTTGTACTTTAGTCACGAAGGAAAATATGTTTTCAATCACATCATCTACTATTTTTTTTCTATCGTAGAAGGAAAATTTATCAACAGTCATATCAATCATCTACTCTTTGTTTTCTAAAAGCAAATTTATCAGCAAATCACAAAGCAATCAATCATTTATCCGACTTTTTATCATTTCTATCCATATCAACATGATGACAAAGATAATTTATCTATCTATTGACCAAAGAAGCAATAATACATCATCATTTTCATCATATAACATTCTGTCTAAATTTTCCTAGATGCGCTACTTTGTGGCCTAAAAGTGCTAAAACCCTAAATGCACTAAAGTTTCCCCCAGATGCGCTAAAATCCCAAATGTGCCATTTTGTGCCTTGAAAGCACTAAATCAAATCCTATATGCGCTATTTCCCTATATGCGCTAAATCCCTAATCGAATGTGTGATTTCATCTACTCGATGTACGAAAACCCTAAAAGTGCCATTCTATGTCCTAAATGCGCTAATGTATCAAATTTTCAATCGAAATCCTATATGTGCTATTTCACCTATCGAATGCGCTAATCTACCTAATCCTTAAAAGTGCTAAATTATTTCCTATATGCGCTACAAGACACATCATAAGTGCTATATTATTCCCTAAAAGCGCTAAAACGGGCTGTGACAACCTAAATTCGTGCCAAAATGCCTCAAATATCAGTTGAAAACAAAAAATTTCAAAGCAAAGTTGGTTGAATCAACTCACCGGTGGTCCATACATGGCTGGTCTCTGGTATCAGCGGGCCTGCTTTAATCTATGCCTGTGATATGAAATCTCCATCTTGCCAAGTCACCATTAGAGCACAGTATCAGTAAAGTCAAAAGGTGAAAATGACTTGTCCTTTTTACCCTTTTTACCTTTAAGGGTCAAACAAGGTGAGTTTTTGGTTGCATTTTGTTATTTTTAATTTGGGGCAGATTTTAATCAATTATCAGGAGCTAAATCACTACGTCCCTTTGATCCAAATTTTATCATCATCAGTGATTTATCTCCTGAGGGGGCATCATCAATATCAGGTACGTTAATCAGGGGCATATTAGTTAATTTTTTTTTGATTATGGGCAAAATCAAACATAACAAATTTCAAAAGCAAGAATATTTTCTTTGAAGCAATGTATTTCACACATCACTTCAAAGAGGGGAAAAATGTATACGCATAAAATTGGTCATGTCTAATCCTGGCATTTAATTAAATATTTTATTATTTAATTAATCCTCTAAAGTCCTATACATATGATTAAATTTAATTAATTTAATCATGTTGTTCATTCACTTTATTCTTCTATCATGATTAAATAAATCAATTTTATTTAATTATTTCACAACCATATGTCTACTTAATTAATTAAATAAATACCCTTTATTTATTTAATTATCACCTTTTTGAATTTCATTAAGTCTTTTGATTTAATTAAATTTAAATATTTCTTTTCTCCTATTCAAAAATTTCTTCTAATTAATTAAAATATTTTATTTAATTAATTTCATCCACATATCATTTCTTAAACAATTTAATTAAATATCTTTCATATCTTTTGAAATCATAATTAAATATTTTATTTAATAATGAAATCCTCCATTATTCTTCAAATCTTAATTAAATATTCTATTTTAAGAAAATCTTCCATGTCACCAATAAATGAATAATGAATTTGATAAATTCATTATTTATCTTCAAAATCTTACAAAAAGATGATTTTTACAATTCATCTTTATCATCTCATCTTATCTCTTCTACGAAAAAGGAAACAAATCTTGCTTTTTGTTTTCTTCTATTTTTCTCTCTAGTCTTATCCATCTTCAACTATTCGATCTACCAGGAATTTTCACAGCCGTTGATCACATCAACCAATCAGAATCTTTTGAAAACTCTATAACTATCCCTGCGAATCCAAGCATTGGTTACTTACACACAACATATACGTACATTAGAGCTTACTTGCATTCTAGCATTCTAACATTTTAGCATTATCATTATCATCTTTAGCTTTCATAATTTTGTAATCTTTCATTTTAATATTCATAGCATGTTAATCATATCTTAGCATAGCACACATTCATCTTCAATATTTTTCTCTAAGAAGACCGTTTGTTGAGCCTAGCCCAAGATCTGAGAGCAAGCTAGAATTGACAAATATACTGGAGATAGAGGACAATGGAACATCTTTGAAGCATAAACAAAGTTTGCATTTCTTTTCTTTATTTTATGCTTTGATTTAAAGTTTCATTGGTGTGTTTGATTTATTGTTTTTACATTTGATACACCTAAACTCAATCACACAAAAAATATTAGTACAATTAAATAATAAAAATTATTTAATTATGTGTGCATGAAAAGAGGGTGAAATTGGATTAAGGGTTAGACAAGGAATTATGGTTAGACAACTTGAATTAGATTTAGATGAAGAATTAGATGAGAAATTGGAAAAATGGCGTCATAAGCTTGGGAGAATTTTAAGTGTCTACATTTTTCTCCTCTGTGAGGCAATGCAACCTGTTGCATTGTTTCAAAGAAAAAATGATTAACTGATACATGCCCTAGGGATATCCTAGTAAGGATGATATTCCCCCTCGAGAGATTGATCGAAGAAGTTGTGATAAGATTAATCTCTCGATAGATCACAGGGATAATATTTGATAATTGATATTGTGTGAGTGATTAAGCGGAGATGCACATTTGATGAAAATGCACAACTGATAAGCGAAGATGTACATTTGATGAAAATACACAATTGATAGGCGTAACTAAACAATTGGTGGAAATGCTCATTATAGCTAGGTTGATAAGTTGATTAAGCCGATTGAGATTGATGCTAGTGCAAAATAATGATTTATTAATAGATTGAGTAATCAGTGAGCATTGGAGTCCCATGCTAAAAAGGCGAGTTTATTGTGTCATGCCCCTAATTTTTTTAATAGCTAAACAATACACAACTACCAATTTTTTTGTACAAATACACATAAACACTAACAATCCTTAACTACGCATGAATATGAAACATACTAATGATAAGGTAAATATTGATTGTCCACAATAACATTGACTTTAATAACCTTGGGATTAGTATTATGATTACCTCTAATCATTACCACTCCTTAGTATTTACATTTACTAACATTATCAATATTGACACTAACATGATATAATGTTTAATGCTCAATTTTAATCTACCACCCTCATTAAGTATAGAATTAACACTCATAATATTTAAGGTTACCCTAGCTTCTATTACTAAATCTATTATTATCAAGTTTATTCTTAGCATTATCATTGGTTTTCTATACTTTACTAATATTATTGATTCCAAAATAGTATTGATGGATCACTAGTATATTTACTATTATCGTTGAGGACCTTACCAGTTGTAAGTCCTAGATTTTAACATTTACTAATGACATTATTCCTGAAATTAATTTTACTCAACCACTAATTTAATTAAACACTAATGGCTTAATGATGACATAACTCATAATATCATTATTCACTTCATCTAAAAACTAATGACGATATTATTGTGATTGAAAA
Source organism: Sequoia sempervirens (assembly GCA_007258455.2). NCBI lineage: Eukaryota > Viridiplantae > Streptophyta > Pinopsida > Cupressales > Cupressaceae > Sequoia > Sequoia sempervirens. The sequence continues at coordinate 278,403,916 of VDFB02105785.1, read as the reverse complement.
CAACAACAATAATGTCATTAGTAGATAAAGTTTTCATTACTCTCTTTGGCATCTTCTTAATTAATAGGAATAAAATTGAATACTAACAAAGAACTTAGAATTATATATAAGTAAACCATTACTCTAGAAAATAATACAAATAAAATACACCATATACCCAAATGTAACCAATATTTATGGACATCTATTTAAATCTTCTAAAAAGGAAACCATGACAAGGTTTTCAATATTCTTATCCAAATAAACATTAATGTTACTTTGTTATTCATTTATACCATTAATCTAGAATTTAAATCAAATAACACATCTAAATTTATTAATGGAGGCCAAATCAATATTGGAAAAGATTTAAGGTTGGGTTCAATTTCTTTCGTCATAATTGAAGGTTGAGTTATACATTTAAAATCTATTAAGAAAACCAAATAATAAAGATGCATCGAAGGTGGTGAAACAATTTCAATTCAATTTACCGTCCAAGTTATATATTTAATGCCTATTCATTAGAAATGAAATCGATAATTATAAACAATGCTTAAAGTATTCTCACAAACCTGATCATGCAAGGAATAATCCATCAACCAAATACTAAACTATCCAATCTAAAATTAATGTCTTAACACCATCAGACTAACAACCCAACAACTCATAAACACACACACACACACACACAATACATGATTGCTTAAATTCATAATCATCAACTTAACAATTATATTTAATCTAAAATGGTATTAAGAACATCAAGGTTATATTCCCCAAATGAAATCCCTATCCCTCTAATTTATGAATTTACCCAAATTGGTACTTTTCTTATACCACTTCTAGGGGATTAAATTATCAACTTGCTAAGTTCTCTTTGCCAAATTACAAATGTATATAAAAATACCCCTTTTCATTAACATAAATAAATATTGCTCAACTCATTATATAGTCAAATGAATAACTTAAGCTCTCTAACAAGAAACCAATCCTAAAAATAATTGAATAAAAAAATCAATGAAATTGAAACTAATATTTATAAACATTACTTAATTAAGAATCTTAATTGATAACTAGAAACTAACTTTAAAACTAACTCATGAATCTTATTAAGTTATTTCATTTCCTTGTAACTCTACTTGCTCACTTTTATTTTTCATAGAAAAAAAAGTTTACATATATTAACTATGTTGAAATTTTGCAGATTGTAGGGTTCCTCCAAAGATTTTAATTTGCAGATTACATAATACTTAAAGATTCCCAGATTTATATAATATTATATATATTGATCGACATACACAAAAATCTAATTTGAAACTAACAACAGAAACAGATTTAAGACATTTTTTTTTCAGATTTTAACTTCTATCAAATGCAGGCCCGAGCATATACTAGATACCTTATTTTATGCTTGATTCATTATATATATATATATATATATATATATCAAATGTTTTGAGCTTGTATTTTATTTTGGGTGGCATCCATGAAATTTCTTTATTTTATTTTTATTTCCTAAACTTAGACTAAGTTAATCGACTCCTTTATATAATCTTTATATAATTAAAAATAAATAAAATTATAATATAATTTAAAAATAAAATAAAAAATCTTACCTTCATTCCAATGTGGGAATTCAATTCCCTTCCTTTATATGCTTAAATAAAAACTCATGTTCTTAAATATGGGATAACCCTTATAAACCTTTTTAAAAGAAAAGTCTTAGATTTTTTTTAGTTTAGGTTCATCTATCTTTCTTTTTATAAATACCTTTTTTTAATAAAATAGATATGTATATTTAGTATAAATTCTTATTAGATATTTTATAATATATTTTTTTACTATATTAAGTGATAAAAAGGGATTATTAAAATTTCATTGTTAAATAATGATTTTATTATTTTTAGATTAATATATTTAGGGTAATAAAATATATATGTATTGATATTCATATTTCTTCTTAAAAATCTTTATAGATAATATGCATACTTATAATGGATATATATAAAGTAAATATTACATCTAATTAGTTATATCTCAAAAGGATATTCAATACAAAGAGGAAAAGATCAAGATTTTTAATTTTCCTTAGAAATAAGATTTGTGAAGACCTTCAATGCATTAATTTATGTACCTTATTATAGGAGAATATTTAATTTAAAATCCAATAAGAATTTAATTCTTTCTTTAGATTTTTCTCAACAAGATTGGGGTTTGATGCCCAAGACACAATATTTTATTCTCTTGAAGGTCTACACAAAAGCTTAGATATTTGCAAACGTAAAAACTATGTTTACCCCAACATTAGCCCTTTCAAAATTTAGAGACCTAAACATGCCTAATGTACCCTTGAAAACACTCACATGATGCACGAGTAAACACATTTGCAAATTTGCATTATTAGACTCATAGAATAATGGTATGTTCACAAAACTACCCTCCTAGAAACTTGAACCTTCCTTATTTCACATGGCCGTCCTTTACCTTCTTAAACTTGAAAACAAGGAACCTTCCAATTGGATTCAACTTCAACATATGTAAACCTAAAAAGAGAAATTAACAAAAACACAATAGGGCCAAGAAGCTCTCCTCCCAACCATAGGATTGATAATCAATCCTCCCTCAAGCTCTAAGGGTCACATAGCTTTCCCTTACACACACCATCACTATTCAAAATGGTTCCTTAAATAGATTACACAACATACTATTCACAATGAAGGAATACATACTATAATCCATCACCCTATCCCTTAAATAGCTACTCACATAAAGAGATACTAAAACAAGATGGAACTCCACAAGACAATACCAAATACACAATTTCAACAAATACCACAAAATGATCTATCATTGAATTGCACATAAAATTCAAGTATAAAAAATATTCCTTAACATCTAAAAAAAGATTTACAAGAGTGTAGAGCTTACCAAACAAGAGCAAATCCGAAGGTGGTAACCTCCTCTTCTTCAAGCCTTACTCTTCCATTTTTCCTCTCCCATCCTTTCCTTTTCTCCATCAAGATAGCTCCTCCCCAAATGATAAAAAACAAGAGCAACCAAAAGAAAAGAGAGAAGCCAAGGAAAAGAAAGAATCCAAGCCCAAAAGATGGATTCTCTTCTCCTTTCACAAAGAAGGAATATATAGGAGGAAAAAGAAAACCAACTCCACATAACTTCCCAACCACCCAACCAACCCAATTTTCGCCACTTTTCATAAGTGGGGAATTAGGGTTGGCTTTAAACTTTATTTAGGTAATTTTATAGAATAAAAAGACCCCTACTCTAAAGATCTACCCCCTAGGGAACCTTTTAAACAATTAAAACCACATAAAGATGTTATAGAACCTAAAATAAATAATGACATTTAAAGAGGTGACTCAAGAGTTTAACAAGAAACATCTCCCGCATGCACTTGACCCATACAAAACAAGGTTGAATACATATCCTTGACAATACTAGAAATTTCCAAGAATGACATAAGGGAAATAGCTATGTGACCCCTTCATCAATAGTGGTCAATTTTAACCTATTTACTCAACCAGAAGGAGGTGTCAGTATTTCTCATCAATATTTGAAATAGATAGCATATGAAAAATAACCTTCTAATGATAAACAACTAAGGAATTAAATCTACATAAGTAACATATAATTTAACTTTTCTAACTTGCAAAAATCCTTTTAGAGCCAAGTAATAGTTGATCATGTTAATCAAAATATTACCACTTATCCATAATATATTTAACCTATAATGAATACTCCCACAACTAAATATTGAATATCAATCATTACCTTTATATTCCCACTTACTCACACTCATAATATAAAATAACCTAGCATGATGAAATCCATTAATATGTCATGATATTATCAACAATGAAACATCTCGATAGTTGCATACTTACACAGATCAGGGATATAACTCATCTAGCTATCACACAAAATCACAAAAACCACTTGTTAGTTAGTTAGCAAACCAAAATATAAGCAACTTGATGTATAGGAACAACAATCTCTAATGCATATCGTCCAATATAAAGAATATAGGACATGAACCATCGATGACTAATAAGGCCACATGGGATGGGGTCTTATAGATTGATTTGATATTTGGATTAAAAGATAGGTATCAACTTTGGATAAAGCAATTAATTGATCTTTGAGATAAGGATCATGAAGAAAAATGAAATGATGAAGGAAATGGATAGTGGAGGAAATGACAGATGAAAAGGGATATGAAGGAAATAGAGGTGATGAAAATTCTTTGTTCTTTGCATAGTGCTTTATCATCATACAACTTATTATGTCACAAATTAGTATAAGCGTCCACATAACATGAACGTCCAAAAGACCTTAATACTATTTGCATTTTGATTTAAAAATGAAGTATAAGAATCTAGGTATAAGAACCTTACATGACCTGAATACTTATTGCATGGAAGACACTATTAGACAAGGAGTTCTCTCATCCACACTAGACTCATAGGTCCTCGGTGATTTTAGACAACCATGTCTTAAGATGAGTTATCCTATGAATAAGGAACAATCCATAGACAACAAACAAGTGAGCATGCCCCATCCTCACCTCTCTAGTCCAAGACATTCTCAAGAAGCTTAAAGACATGCCACCAAAGATAAAATCATAAAACAATCAAAGACTAAAAAGAAAACAGGTGTCATGCTTCAATGTAGAACTGATTCTTGTCACAATTTATGCGTTGGGTTGGATTTGAAAGATGGATTGATAAGTATGTTGATATTTCTGCTTAATTTTCAATCTTGGCATGTTTTTATTTTCTTGAAGTTCAAAGCTACGTGGTGATCTGAAACTATCAGTGTTTTGGAATTTTTGAAATTATTTGATTTTTTTATATTTTTGAGATGTTTTGATTTTTTGTGGATTTTTAGAATTTTTTTTTTTGGATTTTTGGAATATTTTATATTTTTGGATTTTTTTAAAGTTTATGATGAAATGAGATGGATTGTGTGCAAGTAGACAAACAAAGAGGATAGTCCTTCTAACCGCAAGATGCTAAGTATCCCAACCCAAAGCTAAGGTCGAGGAAATGACCTAGTGAGCAATAGGACCGACTTAGTATGCATGGAGAAGCGAGTAAGTGAGGGGAATGTCAAACAATTCACAAGCCATGGTGAGTGTGAAAAGGTTATTATGAAGTGGAGTGTGAATGGAAATGGGATGGAAAGACCAAGTGCAGCTCTAAAGGAAAGAGGAGTGAAGCCTCTACACATGGTGCCAATTTCTCGATTTTCACCATGGCACTTGCTCAAGGCACCACCGAGGTGGTTTTCACCATTGAAGGAAATGGTTTCTCTTTACTTTATTTTTTGTATTTTTTAAGGACCTTTTTCTTTTTTTTGTGTTTTTTTAAGACCTTAAAAGAGTGTACTCTCTTAAGTATTTAGGTATAAAACCTACGAATATGCATACTGTTGATGGGATCACTAAGAAATTCACCTTATGGAGTAGATAACTAGTATGCCCCTAATCCATACATAATAGTGATAATGTATGGACCCAACCAGTTGGGCTCAAATTTACCCTTCTTTTCTCTTTCTTGCTGATTGCAAGGATTTTTTATGAAGGACAAGATCCCCAATCTCGAATGTACATGGTTTCACTTTATGGTTATAACTTTGGCACATCCACTGTTGGTATGCTCGAAGATGATTGAAAGCAATTTGTCTTCATTTATGCAATAGTTCTAATTCTTGTAAATGGGAAACTCAGTAGTCTTCATCACTGATTTGATTGTGCAAGGAGACCAACAAAGAAGGAAACTCAACCTCGATGGGAAATATGGCTTTAGATCCATAGACAAGGGAATATGGGGTAGTACCTATGGGAGTGCAGACACTAATGTGGTAAGCCCACAAGGAAAGATTCAATTGAACATGCCAATATTGACCAACTTCACGACCAGCTTCATTGAACATGCCATTACCTTGAGGGTTGTAAGGTGTAGAAAAATGATGTTGTATATGGAATTTCTCACAGAGTTCATGGACATACTAATTTTTGAATGGATGATTGTTATCTATGCTAATGGATAAAGGAACACCATAACGAAAGATGATATAGTTCAGTATGAAGTGGTTATTTGTTTTCCTATGATGTGGGTGAGGGGAACATCTTGAATCCATTTCATGAATTAGTCTATGATAACGAGAATGAACTTATGACCATTGGATGAAGGTGGATGGATCTTGCCCACGAGATCAAGGCCCCACTAATAAAAGGGCCACGCTATAGCAAGCAGCTGCAATTCTTGTGCAGGAGCATGTATCAAGTCTGCATGTTTTGACAGTGCTTTCATTTTTTAACAAACTGATAAGCATCCTTTTTTTGTTGTAGGAAAATAATAACCCATATCCAAGAGTTTCATGGCTAAGGTAGGACCACTAGAATGTGCCCCACATATACCATCATGTATTTCTCATAAAGCATTTTTTACCTCATCATGCTCAAGACATCAGAGTAAAGTACCATCGAGACCTCGATGATATAGGGTAAAGGAGCTAAGATTACATAATGGGAGGCTTGATAGATAAAGGTTTTATGGGATTTATTGGATAGGTTAATTGATGGGAAGAATTTATCATGGAGATAGGTATAAATATCCCCATACCATTGAGCATTATGACCAACAATAAGACAAATCATTTTAGATTGCAACACATTGTAAGCAGGTTCCAAAAGAGGCTCTACCAAGAACTCATAGTAGGCGACATTGCTTGGCATTTCCACAAGTGAACCAATTGTTGCCATTGCATTAAAAAATCTGTTACTGTCTCAGGGGATCTGCTCAAAATAAATTGATGTGAAATAGGCCTTGAAAGCATCCACCATTCTTTTGTAAGGCATCAATTTTTCATCTTTTTTTTATAGTCATCATTAACTTGTCTGATCACTAGCTGAGAGTCACCAAGGACACACAACTCTAGGATTTTCAATTACATAGCATATGGAGCCCATAAAGTAATGCCTCATATTCTAAAATATTGTTGGTACATGGAAAATATATCTTATAAGCTTTAGGTATACAATGCCCTTCTAGTGTGACAAAGAGAATGCCAACACGAGAACCAATTTGTGTGAAGGAGCCATCAAAATATAAATTCCAAAGATGTGAGATTCCATGTTAAAGATTGATTCATCAAGCAACTATGAAATAGGAGGATGATCATCTATCAGAGGAGCATCAATGAGTTGATTTGCTATAGCTTTTCCTTTGATTACTTTTATTTCCATGTACTCAATATCAAACTCACTAAGAATCATAACCCTTTTAGCCAATCGTCCAATGAGTGTTTCTTTGTTTAGGAGGTACTTAAGAGGATCAATTTTTGCAATGAGATTTATCTAGTGTGTAAGAATGTAATGACATAGCTTATGTGAGGTAAAAACTATAATAAGGAACACTCTTTCGATAGGACTATAATTGATCTCATATCCCACTAGAGTATGACTGATGTAATAGATTGCACATTCCTTTCCTTCATAGTCATATTGTGCCAAAAGTTCCCCTAGTCCTGTGGTGGTTGTGGATGTATAAAGGAATAAAGGCTTGTCATTTGTAGGAGGTACTAATACTGGTGGTGTTATCCGATATTCTTTGATTTTTGAAAAGCTTGTTCACACTTTTCATGCCATCTAAATGGAAAACTCTTGCATAATAGGTGCTAAAATAGTGAGATTTATTTGCAAGTTGTGTTATAAAACAATAGATAGATTGAATTTTTCCTTACAATGATCGCAGTTGACTGATATTTTTAGGTGGAGGCATTTCAAGTATAGCTTTTACTTTTGTAGAATCAGCTTCAATTCCCTTAGATGAGACAATGTATCCAAGGAGATTCCTAGAGGTTACCCCGAAGACACATTTCTTTGGATTCAACTGGACCTTGTATTATTAATCTTGTGAAAATTTTGTCCATGATCTCTATATGTCTAGCTCTGGTGTAGGATTTTCCCAAAAAATCATCTACATAGACTTCCAAATAGGTATGTATCATGTCATAAAAGATAGTGGTCATTGCACGTTGCTATGTAGCTCTGGCATTCTTCAACCTGAAGGGCATGCAATTCCAAAAGAAGTTTCCCTAAGGATAAGTGAATGATGTCTTGATTTTATCTTTAGGAGTAATTTTAATCTGATTGTAGCCTAAGAAACCATCCATGAGAGATAAAATTTCATTCCCTGTTGTTAAATCCACTATCATGTCAATGTTTGGAAGTGGGAAGTCATCTATAGGACAAGCTTTGTTTAAATCTCTAAAATTTGTGCAAACACGAACACTCCAATCAAGTTTTGAAACTGGTACTAAGTTTGAAATCCACTTAGCATAGTCAACAGGTCTTATAAATCCCACATCTAGCTAATTTTGTAATTCAACTTTTACCAATACAGTGACATACAGGTGCATTTTTCTCAACTTTTTCTTATCAGGTTTTTCCCCTAGTGGCAAAGACAAGTGATGCATTACTAAATTTGGATCAAGTCCCATCATTTCTACATAAGACCCCACAAAGTTGAATTGTCTTTCCTTGTAAAACTATATATGTTATATTCTCTCTTTAGGTGTTAATGATCCTGCTAGATGAATTATCCTTGTTTTTTATTTTGTGCCCAAATTTGTTGGTATTGTCTTCTCCAACAATATAGATGATTTTTAATGATATGGTGCTAGGGGAAGTGTGTCAATCCTTCCATCCTCAAGTGCTTCAGAGAGATTTTCAACCTCGGATATGTCCTTTATTTTTACTTTTTTTGGGTCGAATAGTGCCATAGAGAGGTCTTCACTAGAAGACCTATTTATATTTTCAATAATTTTGTGACTGAAAGGCTTGGCACCTTCTCTGAAGTAAGCCACACTATTCAGTTCTATGATGAAGCCTGCTTTATGATCCCCAAGAGGTGTGTCTTCTCGTGCTCCTAGGAATTTTATGATTGCCTCATCATTTTGAAACACATCTAGCTGTGGCGGCCCCTTTTGACCCCAATCAATGAGTTGGGGGTGAACAAGTGGTAAAGGGTCATGATTTGAGTTAATATTTTGAATGGATTCAAGGGTACAAGTGTTATGATTAGGTTGAAGGGTAAAGACACTATCATAGTCATATATGTTAATGAAGTCATCAATGGCAGTTTCCTCATCTATCTTTGTAGCATTAGAGGACTCTACTTCCTTACTTGAAGTACGTGCAGTACTCAAGGTCTTATCTTTCTTCACATCATATCCTAAACTAGGAACTTTTTGTGTGCGAGTAGGTTGTATTGGTTCCAAGATACCTTTTTCCTATAAACCTAGAGGAATTTTACCATCATATCCCATTTGTTTCATAAGATCAAATCCTTTTTCGTACTATTCAATAGGTATCTTTATCTCTAGTTTTTTAGTTTGTTCTTTTTTCTGAATCCTCATCTTTGTACAACCATCTTAGTAGATGAGCTTCTTCCATTTCATCATGAAGAGGTCCCCATTTTTTTAAAGTAGTTGATTTACAAACAAATTTAATATTGATATCAGACGTGGTCTTAGTGATTTGTGGCTTTCCATAGGTGGGGAGATAAAGGTAGCTTTCCAATGCAAAGAGCATGATTTAGGGTATATTCTCCTACTCCTTATTCTTTCACTTGTATTTTGATTGTAGTTGCATTGGATTTTGAGATGGACACCTTTAAGGACTCAAGATCAACATATGCTTGAGAAGTAAGTGGTTCATGTTTGCTAGGGATTGTGATTTTAGTTTTAGGGCTTAGATTATTGCAATACATGAAAGGGTTTGGATCTCCTAGTATTGTGATTTTGACACCATTGTGCAGGAATTTAATGCATTGATGGTATGTAGAAGGTACCACTTGCATTGCATGAATCCAAGCTCTTCCTAGGAGGATGCTATAGGCTAGTGGGAGATCAAGGACTTGGTAAACCACATCCTTTATCATAGGCCCAATGTTGATTGGTAAAGTAATTGATCCTTTAGATGAGTGTTCCTCTTCATCATATGCCTTTATGTTAATATTTTTCTTTGGATCAACTCAACTTTCAAAGAACCCTAATTTTGTGATCAATTTCTAAGTACAAATATTAAGACCTGTTCCTCCATCTATCATAACTTGCTTGATCTTGACTTTATGAACAAGGAATTCAATGTGTAAAGGTACATTATGTGGTTGTTAGATGGATGAATCATCATTCTCAGTAAAAGTGAGAGTGTGAGGAGAGGTGATGTGTCCCACCATAGCTTGGAATTGAACTACATGAAACTTTGTAGGCACTATAGCAGTAGCAAGCACTTTATCTAGGATATATTAATGCTCAAGAGATAGGCATAGCAACTCAAGTATGGAAATTTACGTGGGTGTTTTAGCTAAATGCTCTATGAGGTTGTATCGTGAAGCTAGTGTAGTGGGTTTTGAATTAGGACCTCTAAGGGTAATTGTGCCTCTACGTGTAGTAACATTGTAATCAAGTCCTTTTCCTTTTATAATGAAAGTGTTCACATGATTATCAACCTCATTGATGTTATTTATGACATAGTCATACTTAGAAATAGTATAGTTTACACCATCAGCAAATTCAGGGGCCTTTCCTTTATCCTTGTCATGCTTAGGAAAAAGATTTTTAAACATCTCGCGATCAGATTTTCTACAAGGAGTGTGTCTATCAACTATTATCTTACCATCATCAATAAGGTCTTGTATCACATGTCAAAGTTTATTGCAAGTATTAGTCTTATGTCCTTTGTGTCTATGATATTCACAAAAGTGATAGTCATTCCACCATGGGTGTTTGACTTGGGGATTATATTCTCTCATCTCAGGTAGCATTATAAGATCAGTTTCAAGGAGTTCTTTTCATGCTGATTCAAGAGATTGTCCCAATGGTGTAAAATTTCATTTAGGGAAGCTTCTTTGTTTTTCTTTTCCTTTGTCTAAAGATGAACCTTTAAGGTTGTACATAGGTGATTATTTTTTAGTCATTTTCGCATCAACAACTCTGTCATTGACCACATTCTTGTTCCTAACCCAAAAATGTGTCTTGTTGCTCGAGCCTAATTTTTTATCATTTTCATTATTAATTTTAATAGTTCCATCATTGATGAGAGTCTGTTTGATTTGAAATCCCATTTCTATGACTTGATTAAAGGAATCTAAGCATTTGAGGCAAATCTCCTTTCCGATTTCCTTATTCAAATTTTGACAAAAGAGGTCAACCAATTGTTTGTATGGAATGTTATAATGTACTTGTTTTGTCAAATGTCTCTATCTGTGTAAAAATGACACAAAATATTCTCCTTATTTTTACTTTGTGTTAAAAGGGTCTGACATGATTACTTCAAGTTCACAGTTGTACCTATAATGTGAGAAAAATTTATCAACTAGTTCTTGAAAAGATTTGATGGTCAACCATTCAGTAGCTTCTCCTCTTTGATGGTCAAACAATTTTAGGGGACATAAGCGATTGTTCTAATCTTTTTCCTAGGACTAGACAATATATGAGACTCAAGATTAGGATGCAATGCAAACTGATATGACCCTAAAATAATATATGGGAGCGAAATGGTATGAATCTACAAATGACAAGCTTGATATGATAAAAATGTAAGAACTCAAGGAAACTCGAGGTCTAAAGATAATTGTGATGCAAGGCTTTACCTATGTTATGATGGATAGACACAAGGACAAGTGATCAAGAGAGGGTATGCTAAAGTAGGAGATGATGAAATCCAAGAAGAATTCCCTACTCAAAGATGATGATATATCCCCTAACTGAAGGATGATGAACCTCAAGTGATATGGGTAATTAATAGCCAATATTTGATTCAAGACCTAAGGAGAATAACCTAAGTATAGGCTAAAAGTTTTCTTTGACTAATGATGGATATGCAAGGGCTAAGGACCTAATTGAATATAATGATCAGAATATGCAAGGACTAGGTGGAATGATCTAGATATGCAAGGAATGAAGGATTACAACTGAAGAACAATGCTCTAAGAGATTTAAATGCTAGGCTCATTTTGGCCATGTACGTCTAGTTCATTCCTCAGAGGGCATTGATAAAAAATTATCAACAATATGTCTCAATTGCATAGTTCTTCAAAATGTATTTTTTGGTAAACCTTGAACTACGATGTCTATGTTTGAAAAAGCAGAATGTGGATTTTCGCTTAGGGATTTTGGTTTTGCAAGAGATCATGCAGTCATTTGTGTTGTTTGAATTTTTCAGCAAACTTTTGAGATTTTCAAGGTTGAGATTGTTATAGATTCCAGGTGTGATGTTTGATTGAGATTAAAAATGTGTTTTTTGAACACACAGACAAAAGGGTGATCCCATAATACTGGTTTACATTTTTTGGCCAAACTGGACACTAAACTAATTTTTTCTAACTAAATCTTCACTTTAAGGCACCTATAACGGCTAAACCATGAGGAATTTGAAGATGATGCAAACTAGTGATTTGTGACATTTATTGTAGATTCTAAATATATTTTTTACAATTTTTTTGGAATCATATTGCACTTCTTTTTCCATCTCCTTTGAAAACTAGTTTTTTTTAGTAAACACCATTTTTAAGGAGTGACGCTCATTGTATAACACAACTTTTTTTCCATGAAGGATAAAATTCTATTTTTTTTGAATTTAGATTTTTAACTACGATATCTAGTGCTTCCAATTGGTTTCATTGTGTTTTATTGAATATTTTTCTTTAATCAAGTTTCAAAGTCAAACCAATTACAATTCATACATAGGTAGACCGTATAACACAACTTTTTTTGTATGTATCAAAATTCATTTTTTTTTGTTGGATCAAGAACTTCAATATCTGGTGCAATCATATTTTTCAAATAATTTTTTTGATAATATTATATTTTTCCACATGTGCAGAACAAAGAGCTTGATTTTCGGTGAAAAACCTACATTAACAAGAAATAAAAAATAAATATAATAATTAAACTAAATTTAATTATAATTATAATTTTTTGGAAGCTTATAATAAGGACTACATACTTAAAAAAATAAAAATTAAATGAATTCATTTGATCTCCCAAAAGGTAAATCAAAAGTGGCTTTTTATCAGCATTTTGATAAGTGTAAAGGAGACTATGTTATAGGTGTGGTTTAAAACTAGCGGGGTTCTATCCAAGGGAGCTTGGTCTAAGGTGGTTTGATCAAACCTTCTTCAATTGGAATCCTTTAAATGGAACTTTTCAAGGCTTAAATCATTAAATTTTCTAAAAATATGTGATTTTAGCGAAAATCAGGATCTCCCAGAAAGTGTAAACCACTATTGTGGTAACACCCAAAACATAGTAGAAAAAATGTTTTGGACAATTTTGATAGAAAATTAGAGTAAAATTCTAAATCGAGGCTTAGATTATCCCACAAAATTTCACTCGTCTCGAAAACTTTGAATAAACTCATAAGCGTGCACAATCTAGGCTGGAAAGAGGATACTACTTGCTAAGGCCCTACTTGGATTACTCCATATACTGAGACAAGGTAGAAAACTAGAGATATTGGTGACACTAGCTCCCCCACCATGGTATGGGCACACCGAATCTCTTACCCCAAAGATCTGATGATCTTATTAATCAAGGTATTTTCTATCTCCACCATGAATAGTACATGTAGGGGGGCTTTGGAGGTTTGACCTCCTGCACCAACAAGCAAAAAAGGTTTTTTTCTTCTACAACAAGTGGTTTCTAGTCAGTGTTTAGGGACAATCTGGCATATATACATGTAGCAGTTCACTTATTTAAGTGGTCTCCCAACCCTTAGAAATGGTTTTTACACATCTCATGGATACTAAGGGAGACTTTCGTCGGTATAGAACATCTGCACCAAGTGATTGATGACTTTCGTCACAACCACAATTATTTGTATAGTATACCAAAATTAAATTACTGCTTGGGTCGTTCCCTCTCACAAATCAGGAGGCAAACCCTCTAAGGTGTTAAGAACATAAAAGAGATGAGTCTTCTTTTGATCACCAAGTTTGCACAAGGTGAGAGCATACACATACCACCTTACAAGCACAACAAACAGTGTTTAATTAACCCCTTGGTTAATCTATGTGCAAACAAACACTTGAAAAAGAGATCTAATTAATGAAATCCCTACAAAACTATCATTAGTAGTTTGAATTTCCAGTCTTCGACAAATGAACTTCAAGTTTCAATTTCAAATCTTTAACATGCAAATTTGCAACGCACTAAGTAGTAGTTCACAATAAGCCTTTGACAACGTCCTGCAACAATTAGATTAGTAGTCTAAGTAATGACTTTGACAACGTGTTGCAAAACCAATTTTGTTAAAGAATTTTTTTTTTCCTTTGGCTCTCAAAAATGTGTTGCATGAAATGGTAAAAGCACAAAGTTGTGTTACACTTTTTCAAGGAAACGACCAACACTAATCCAACTTTTAAATTTGAATCACTAAAAAGTGACATGTTTTAAATTTTGAAATGATTTAAACTAATGAAATACTTATTTTTAATATATTTTATTCTTGTATTTAAAAAAAAAAATTAAAAAATTATTTGAATATAGTTTTTTATAAATTGACAGTATAATTTAGTTGTTGAAAAATGAAGTCAGATGAGACGTCAACCTTTATATAGTAATTTTTATTTTTTCTCCAATTTTTTTTTTGTGTATTTATAACTTGAAAATTTAGTGCATGGATATATTTTTTTCCAATTTTGATAAATATATATTTTTAAATAAATATTAAAACATGTGCGTATTAAAATATAGATGTTTCCATTAGATGTCAATTTTCATATTATCTATTTATCTAAAAGAAAAAACAATATACCCTCTTGATATAGATTCTTTTATCTAGTGCATCATATTTTTTTATATTTCTTTAATTAGTTTTACTATTTTTCCTTGTCATGGAAATCAACCTAATATTTTGTGTTGATAACCTACTTTTATTAAAAATAAAAAGAAAAATATAAATAATAATTTAATTATTAATATATATATATATATATATATATATATATATATATATATTTGAAAACTAGACTTATGGATCTACAAAAGGTTATTTTTAGATTTTTAAAAAAATGTTATTTACATGAGTAGAAATTGTTAAAACATTGATTTTTTCAAATAAATCTATTTTTGTGATAAATTGGCCTCAAAGTGGTGCTACATTTGCATTTAGCCAAAAAAATTTTTGGAAAAGTTGTGGATATATCTAACTTAGCTAGAATAAGTCTTACAAGATCATATGTTTGACCAAAATATATTTTTAGTTAGAAATACTTAAATTCACTTGTGCTGATAAGTTGGCTGAAAGTGTGATGCAACTTTGTACTTTTACCCAAAATGATTAGTGAAAACACTCAAAAAAATAGATTCAAATCAAAAACTAATCACACCATTAAAAACTATTTTGGAAATTTTATGAACTTTTATGAAACTATCAAAAATCAAGGTTTGAAATTGAAACATTCATTTTAACTGATTATACTTGATTTTTGATTTTTTATATGAATAAAAAATCTGATGCACAACATGTACATTAGAAGAAGCTTTCCAATTCCTACAAAAACTTGAAAATCCCATGAGTACTTTGCAAATTATGCTAGTTTTACTGCAGGTTAGTATTTCAAAAATTGTGAAAAAAAAGAAGCACTCTCAGCAATTGATTCAACTTTTGCAAATTGATTTTCTAACTAGGAACTAAAACCACATTCATCATTAGTATATTTTAAAAAAAATCAACTAAAAAGTTCAGATCCGTACAATGTACGAATTAACAAAGAAAGCTCTTACAAACCACGTTTTTTAAAGTTCAAAATACAAATTTTCACCAAAATATAAAGTATAATATATGAACATTTATGGAATGATGCTTTCAGATGCAATGGTGATGTCTATTTATCCTCAAACAACCTCTAAAAGTTTTGATTTTCACCACCTCTTGAAAGTATATATCCATAACCCGCAAGACATAAACACGAAAAACTTGCACACAAGAACATTAGATTAAAATCAAATATTCTTCATGTTAGGTTCACCAATTTTATGGATCTAAAAGATTTGATTGGCGAAGCTTAAATCCTTGAAGGCAACCACCTAACCATTAGAATTAAATAAACTTATAAAATCAAATAAAAAAAAATGAAGCACAAATAAGCATAAAGGAAATTGAATGCAAACAAACAAAGTAAATTATACCTTTATTAGTCGATCTCCATTGTTCTTCTCCCATTCACTTTTGAATATTTAAGATATGTTGCTCTCAGTTTTAAAGTGTGCAAAGTAAATGCTTAAGTTGAAAATGGCGATAGCGAAAGATTGAAGATGGTGGTGGTTCAAGATGATAATTTCAGCGAAAGGTTGAAGATGGTGGTGGTTAGAGAAATGAAGAGCTGAAATCCTGAATTTATAAATGAGAAGATGGTGAAATGGAAAGATGAGATTGAGTAGAGAAATGAAGGGTTGAGATCAAATGAGACAAATTTCATGGGAAACTTGCTCATTCTCAAATTCGAAATTAGTGCCATGTGATTAGAGAAATTTGTGGAATGGAAGAAAAATTAATGGGTGGAAGAAAATCAACCAAATTAGTGGAAATTTGGAAGAGTTTAAATTTCAAAAATCATGGTCATTTGGAAGAGTTTAAATTTTGAAAATCATGGCTATTTGGAAGAGTTTAAATTTCAAAATTAGTGGAGGTGTGTAAGAGTTCATTTTTGAAAAATCATGGAGAAATGTAAGAGTTCATTTTTTGAAAATTAAAAATCATTTATTTTCAAAACCATGGGGTAAGTGCAAAAAGATGGGAGGCCAAAAAGGGGGCTTAAGTGGCAACTTATTTTCTAAAATCAGGAAATACTGACCTTGGACGTGAAATTGAGAATATTTACACAAATTTTTTTGAGATGCAACAAAAACGAGGATCGCAGTGCTCCGAGTCTACTTTCTAAACTACTAATTTATTTTGAAAATGATTGATATTAAGGGCTTCAAAAGAGGGATGCACAAAAATTGGTGTTGTTTTTGTCAGAAGAACATAACATAGCAACTTTTGTGTGTACCTAGCACAATGAATTTTTTTCATATTTTTAAAATCGCTTTGGTGAGAAATTAGCTAATAGTATGTTGTTGATGCACGATTTTTCTGATAATTTTTTAATGAATATTTAATTTTTTACTAATTTTCAAAGTGGACACTTCCTGAAAAAAAAATTCTGGCTTTGCTACCCCTACAAATTTTGAAAACTAATTGATTTTTTCTTTTAATTTGTAGTATGGAGTCTAGTTTCTAAAAATGTAATTTATTTGAAATTTCGATGACCGGTTAATTTATAACGAAAAAAATACCAAACAATGCTTTTTTCCAAAAAAGAGACACATAGACAAAAGAAATTATAGATGAAAGGTTTAACATTGTCAAAAAGTGGAAAAAATTACATTGTTGGATATCTAAGAGAGCCTAACATTACCGAAGTGTTCGATTTGTTTGACATTGAAACATGTGCAATACTGACGGTGAGTATGAACCCAATTACGTGAAATATTGTAGAATTTGCAAAAACATGTCTTTGGTCATTGGGAAGGCCCTCCAACCCTTTGGGTTGGTATTCCAAGGAAAATACCCAGCCTAAGGATTGGGTATTCCCAAAGCAAGATATAACAAGAGTGTTATAATGTGCTCGCATTATATCCTAGTTTTGACATGGTTTTTTGTGTTTGTGTGGGGCATGTATAGCAAGACATAAGTCAAGCGTGTTATAACGCGCTCGCATTAGGTCTTGCTTTATGTTAAATGATACTCTATTGAATGTATGTTTATATATTTGTATGTTTCTATGTACATGTATGCTTGTATGTACATATGTATTATGCTTGTATATATGTAAGTGTGTCTTTAGAGGGAGGGAGAATTTTAAGAGAGAGAGAGAGAAGTAGTGACTGAGAGTCATGAGAGAGGGAGAGGGGCTGGAAGGGAGAGTCTAAGAGAGAGGGAGTGGGAGAGAGGGGGGGGAGAGAGAGGGAGAGAAAGAGAGAGTTATGTAGGTAGGGTTCCAGAGGGAGAGACTTGAGAGTGTGAGGGGGGGTGAGAGGGAGGACTTGAGAGATAGGTAGTGAGAGGGGAGCAAGAGAGAGGGAGTGGGAGAGAGAGGGAGTGTGAGAGTGGGATACCTTAGAGAGGGAGAGGGTGTGGGAGGGAGTAAGCTAAGAGAGGGAGAGAGAGGGGGGTGGAGTGAGAGGGACTTATCTAGGTAGGGTGGGAGGGATAGAGAGAGAGAGAGTTACCTAGGTAGGGTTCTAGAGGGAGAGACCTAAGAAATAGAGGGGGTTGGAGGGAGATACCTGGAAGAGAGGGAGAGAGGGAGTGGGAGAGAGAGGAAGTGATGGAGAGGCCGTGGGAGGGAGATAGAGGGAGTGAGAGAGAGAGTGGTAGGGATTGATTGAGTGAGAGGTACATAGAAAGAGGGAGAGGGTAGATATAGACAATTATAGAGGGTAGGAGAGAGGGAGGGAGAGAGAAGTGAGATGTATAGATAGAGAGAAAGGATAGGGGTTGATGGTATAGGGTTGAGGGTTGAGGGTATAGGGTTGATGGTAGAGTTTAGAAGGTTTAAGGGTTTAGGGTTTAGGGTATATATTTGAGGGTATATGGTTGAAGGATTAGGGTTGAGGGTCCAATCTATAGGGTAGAGGGTATAGGGGTTGAGGGTTTAGGGTTTAAGGGTTGAGGGTTTAATGTATAGGGTAGAGGGTAGAGGGTAGAGGGTTTAAGGGTTTAGGGTTTAAGGGTTGAGGGTTGAGGGATTAAAGTTGAGGGTAGAGGATTGAGGGTATAGGGTTGAGTGATTAGGGTTGAGGGTCCAATGTATAGGGGTTGATGGATTAGGGTTTTAAGGGGTAGAGGGATATGGTTGAGGGTTTAAGGGTTGAGGGATTAAGGGTTGGGGTTTAGGGATTAGGGTAGAGGAGTTTTCTTTGGTTTAGGGTTTTAAGGGTTGAGGGATTAGGATTGAGGGATTAGGGTTGAGGGTAGAGGGTAGAGGGTTTAAGGTTTCAGGGTTTAAGGGCTAAGGATTGAGGGTTGAGGGTTTAGGGTTGAGTGTTTAAGGGTTTAAGGGTTAAGTGTTTAGGGTTGAGGGATTAGGGTAGAGGGTTGAGGCTATAGGGTTGAGGGATTAAGGTCGAGTCTCTATTGTATAGGATAGAGGGTATAGGGGTTGAGGGATTAGGGTTTAAGGGTTGACGGTTGAGGGTAGAGGGTAGAGGGTTTTAGGGTTGAGGTATTAAGGGTTGAGGGTAGAGGGTATTTGGTTAAGGGTAGAGGGTAGAGAGTTTAATGGTTTAGGGTTTAAGGGCTGAGGGTTTAGGGTCGAGTGTTCAAGGGTTTAAGGGTTGAGGGTATACGGTTGACGGATTAGGGTAGAGAGGGAGGGATGGATGGAGGGAGAGATGTAGGGATAAGTGAGATAGAGAGAAGGAGATAATAGGAGGGAGGGCAGAGATATATGAGGGTTGAGGATCCAATGTATAGGGTAGAGGGTTGATAATTGAGGGTATAGGGTCAAGGACCTATAGGGTTGATGGTTTAGAGTATTGGGTCAAGCGTATAGGGTTGATGGATGAGGGTTGAGGGTAGAGGGTAGAAGGTTTAAGGGTTTAGGGTTACGGGTAGAGGGTTTAGGGTTTAGGGTATAGATTTGAGGGTATGTGGTTGAAGGATTAGGGTTGAGGGTCCAATGTATAGGGTAGAAGGTATAGGAGTTGAGGGTTGAGAGATTAAGGGTTGGGGGTTGAGAATTGAGAGTTGAGGGTTTAATGTATAGGGTAGAGGGTTTAAGGTTTTATGGTTTAATGGTTAAGGGTTGAGGGTTTAGGGTTTATGGTAGAGGGTTGAGGGTATAGGGTATAGGGTTCAAGGATTAGGGTTGAGGGTCTATTATATAGGGTAGAGGGTATAGGGGTTGAGGCATTAGGGTTTAAGGGCTGATGGTTGAGGGTAGACAGTAGAGGGTTGAGGGATTAAGGGTTGAGGGTTGAGATATTATGGTAGAGAGTTTACTTGGGTTTAAGGGTCTAAGGGTTAAGGGATTAGGGTTGAGGGTAGAGTGTATTTGGTTGAGGGTATATGGTAGAGGGTTTAAGGGTTGAGGGTTGAGGGTTGAGATAGAGGGTAGATAGTTTAAGGGTTTAGGGTTTAAGGTTTTAAGGGTTTAGGGATGAGGGTTTAGGGTTAAGGGTAGATGGTTTAGGGTATAGGTTTGAGCGTACATGGTTGAAGGATTAGGTTTGAGGGTCCAATGTATAGGGTAGAGGGTATAGGGGTTGAGGGTTGAGGGAGTAAGGGTTGAGGGTTGAGGGTTGAGGGTTTAGGGGTTTAGGGTTTAAGGGTTGAGAGTTGAGGATTTAGGGTTTAGGGTAGATGGTTGAGGGTATAGGGTTGAGGGATTAGGTTTGAGGGTCTATTGTATAGGGTAGAGGGTATAGTGGTTGAGGGATTAGGGTTTAAGGGTTGAGGGTTGAGGGTTGAGGGTTTAGGGTTTAGGGTTTAAGGGTTGAGTGTTGAGGGTTGAGGGTTGAGGGTGTAGGGTAGAGGGTTGAGGTTCCATTGTATAGTGTAGACGGTATAGGGATTGAGCGATTAGGGTTTAAGGGTTTAAGGTAGAGGGTAGAGGGGTAGAGGGTTGAGGGTAGATGCTAGAGGGTTTAAGGGCTGAGGTTTGATGGTTTAAGGTTTCGGGTTTAAGGGGTTAGGGTTGAGGGTTTAGGGTTTAGGGTAGAGGGTTGAGGGTAGATGGTAGAAGGGTTTAGGGTTTAAAGGCTAAGGGTTGAGGGTTTAGAGTTTAAGGGTTGAGGGTTGAGGGTTTAATGGTTGAGGCTTGAGGGTTTAGGGTTTAGGGTAGAGGGTTGAGGGTATAGGGTTGAGGGATTAGGGTTGAGGGTCTATTGTATAGGGGTTGAGGGATTAGGGTTTAAGGGTTGAGGGTTTAGGGTTTAGGGTAGAGGGTAGAGGGTAGAGGGTATAGGGTAGAGGATTTAAGAGTTTAGGGTTTAAGGGTTGAGGGTTGAGGGTTTAGGGTTTAAGGGTTTAGGGTTGAGGGCTTAATGGTTTAGGGTTTAAGGGTTGAGGGTTGACAGTTTATGGTTTAAGGGCTTAGGATTGATGGTTTAGGGCTTAAGGGTTGAGGGTTGAGGGTTTAGGGTTTATGGTTTAAGGGTTGAGGGTTTAGCTTTTATGGTTGAGGGTTGAGTGTATAGGGTTGAGGGATTAGGTTTGAGGGTCTATTTTATAGGGTAGAGGGTATAGGGGTTGAGGGATTAGGGTTGAAGGGTTGAGGGTTTAAGGTTTAGGGTAGAGGGTTGAGGGTAGAGGGTAGAGGGTTTAAGGGTTTAGGGTTTAAGGGTTGAGGGTTTAGGGTTTAAGGGTTGAGGGTCGAGGGTTTAAGGGTTTAGGGTTTAGGGTTGAGGGTTGAGGGTATAAGGTTGAGGGTCCATTATATAGGTTAGAGGGTATAGGGGTTGAGGGATTAGGTTTTAAGGGTTTAGGGTTGAGGGTAGAGGGTTGAGGGTTGAGGGTAGAGGGTAGAGGGTTTAAGGGCTGAAGGTTGAGGGTTTAGGTTATTAGGTTGAGTGGGATAGAGGGTACATTGTTTAAGGGTTTAAGGGTTAAGGGTAGAGGGGAGGGAGATAGAATGAGTGAGTGAGTGAGAGAGAGAGAAAGGGGGGGTAGGAGGGAGAGTATTTTGAGAGAGAGAGATGGAGGGAGTGGGAGAGAGATAGAGGGTAGATGGTTTAAGGGTTAAGGGTAGAGGGGAGAGAGATAGGAGTGAGAGAGATAGACTTTAGAGAGGGAGAGGGGGTAGGATGGAGAGACTTGAGGGAGAGAGAGAGGGAGGAAGTAGGAGAGAGATAGAGGGTAGAGGGTATATTGTTTAAGGGTTTAAGGGTAGAGGGTAGAGGGTAGAGAGAAAGAGAGAAAAGAAACCTAAAATAATTAACTTTCTCATAACGTGAGCATGTTTTAAGTAGTAGAGATATGGTCATTATTTTTAGCAAGACATAACGTGCTCACGTTATAATGCTAGCATGTTTTTTCTTGCTCTAAAAATGGTAAAAAACCTAATATATCCATGATCTCAAGACCCACATTCTGCATATTCTCCTAGTTCTGCATGTGTTCTGACAAAAACAACTTTTTGATGATTTTGTGAAGTGTGCATGCATGTTTTTCACATTCCACCACCTTTTTCATGTTCTTTCCATTTCCTTTGCATGGAATAGTAGAGTTTTCATGTTGAAAGGAATATAATATCAATTCAAGTCTGAATTCCATTCAAGAGTGATATACATGAATTGAAGTTTGGAGGGGAATAAGCTTTTGAAAAAGTAAAATTGTTGAGGAGGTTGAAGAAAGAAGCAAAGGCTACATAATTGGGTAGAACTCCTCCATTTGAAACTCTAGTTTTTTAGGTATGTGAAGGCCTTAAAATTTCTAGTTCATTCTATTTTGGCTTGCTTTTATTTTTTTTATTTTGCATATTCCATGTTGATCATTGTTTGTTTGTCATTATAACCTTAGCTTGTCAATGCACATTTTAAATTAAACAATTCTTTGCACTTGCCAATTACATTTTTAAACCACATCTCTTTGAGGTATTTTGTTAAACAATTGACTTACCTTGTGTATGCTTCCACGTTTTTCCAATTTCTCAATTCTTTGCTATGGATGTGCACACCACTCTCCAAAGCCTTCATTTTGGTATAGGCATGGGGGATGTTGTAAAATGTAGTTGAATTTGGTTTTGCACCTACAATTTGCATATGCTTGAAATTTTCTAAAGCATTTTCAATAGATATATTTTGTGCATATCCTCCAATCATTCTAGTCCATGAGGACATATCTCATTGAAGTATTTTGTCAAACAATTATACCAAGTAGCTGATTTCCTTGTCTATGCTACCAAATTTTCCATACATGTCTACCAAAGCATTTTATCAAACAACATAGAAAAGGAAATCAGTTGTTTGAAGAAATTCCTAAAGAAATGGGGTCTCATGGTGATGTGCATTTTATCATCCAGCTAATTGCATTGTCTATGCTACCAAATTTTCCATACATGTCTCCACAAAATTGGAATATACTCCACCCACATTGATAGATCTTTGAATCTATTTTGGTTTTCATCTCTATTTCTAAATTTACCTCATCACTAGACTTACCTTATCACTTATGTTGTGATATATTTTAAATGTTTCCTTGATTAGTCTACCTACAAGAGATTCTAACCCTTCTCTCCACTATTTCAAGACTCTTTATTCAAGGCTAAGTTAGCAACATGGGGAAAGGTGCAGCCTATTTTGCAATCATGGCATGCCACAAGAAAATGTGGTAGGGTTGAAAAGGTAGGGGAAATGTGAGAAAATTACTCAAAGAAATGGGGTCTCACAGTGATGTAAATAACTATCAGACCCCATTTCTATCATGCATTTTCTCACGCTGCCCCTACCTTGTGAACCCTACCGCATTGGCAAGATAGTGACCTCACTAGCTTGCCAATTCAGTAGGGTTGACAAGGTAGGGGAAGCATGAAAAAATGCCTCATAGAAATGGGGTCTCACAATGATTTTTATGTAGGTGATTGATGAAGTTATCAAAATTACAAATGTAGCACACTTTATGTTTAGAACTGTGGCGAAGGATATAGAGTTCAATGGTATTTTATTTTTTCTCAAAAATATGCAAAAAAATGATGTAGGATATTCTCAATAGATTAGTAACTAAGTGGAAGATTAAATTATGTTGTTTTTATAATAGGTTACAAGTTTCCAAAAGGTTGGAAAGTAATATTTTGGTTACGTTCTATTCATGAGAGGTTGCTGTGTACAATAGGTATCTTGGAACTCCCAATCAAGGTGTATGGCCAGGAGTGACTAAGTTGAGAGACTAGAATGCCTATCCTCAATGGAAGTATCAATATTTATGCCTTGTTGTTCCCAATTTGGAACCAAATGGTGTGGATTTGTTGTCTGCAAGTGCCTTCCATCTATTTTCATTTCATTTCCATTTTGGATGCTCTTTCTTTTTCTTCTTTTACTTTTCCTATTTGTAAGTAAACTACTAAAAATTGATTGGTGACTCCTTGTAGAAAATGCTGATTTATGAGCCATCCAACAGAATCTTAGCCAAAAAATCAATGCAACATTCATATTTTGATGATCTTGACAAATCTCAATTATGATTTGAAGCCATTATAAAAGAGCATGTGAAGCTTAGCAAGGGAATCTCAAGTTATTCATTTGAAGTTAAACTCATCATGAGCACCTATGGTGTAGACATTATAAGAGAATCTCGAATGTATGAGTGACATTGTAAAATATCTGTGAGAATGGAGTACCTAAGGCAGTGTTTCTGCAAGTACATGCACTTGGGTTTTAGAACGGTGTATGAAGCATATTAGACAATTGTAGCACAAACAGAAGAATTAGGACAACAAAATAAGTCTCACTTTATTGTAAACATCATATTATTAATATAGTGAGTGTAATAACCATTGATAGCTACTAATCATTATTTTTCTTCTTTTATTCTCTCCCTATTATAACTAGCACCAATTGACTAACTTATTATAAAAAAATCATTTATTAAAACAAATCAACCTAATTATTATATATCAATATCAATATAGCATACAGTCTATTCAAATAAACATTTGTAATGATATTTACTTAAAATTTGAAATTTATTGCTGCCCTCAAACATTTGTAATTCATGCAATGTAATCCCTTAATAGTCCAAATTGCAAAAGGGAAGGAATCTTTGACGGCATCCTACCTAGATACTGTGTTATAGGCATTATGTCTAAGGCATCGAGATCACATAAGTTACCTCTACAATAACCTCTCTTGGTTTTTGTTATCTTGGAGTCATTTTTCCGTGGTGTCCAATTTTGACTTGATGGAAAAAGTGTCAATTACAAGCAGTGTAAAGTTGCAAAGTGGTGTAACTTTTGTTTTGCAATTTGTGTGACCAAACGGATTGTTCCAACGCATCTAGATGAGTATTTTTACACTAGGAATGTTCCTCTTTCACACCTAAACATGCCGAATCGCTCCAAGCTATGTTCAACTGACTTGATCCCTTAAGGGTCCAAAGTGCAAAATGGCAGCAATCTTTGACGGGATATTACTCAGAAACCATGATGCTTATGAACTATTAGTGTAATCCTATGGGATCATGTTGGGAACCTCTACAATAACCTCTCTTAGTTTTTGTTATCTTGGAGTCATTTTCCCGTGGTGTCTAGTTTTCACTTGATGTAAAAGTGTCAAATGCAAGCAGTGTAAGGATGCAAAGTGGTGCAAATTTCGTTTTGCAACTCATGTGACCAAACAGACTATTCCAATGTGTCCGTATGGGTACATTTACGCTAGGCATGGTCCTATTTTGCACCAAAACACATTGAATCATTTTGAGCTACGTTCAACTGACTTGATCCCTTAAGGGTCCAAAGTGCAAAAGGGAAACAATCTTTGACAAGATATTACTCAGAAACTATGATGCTTGCAAACTATTTGTCTGAGACTATAGGATAGTGTTGGGCCCCTCTATAATAAGCTCTCTTGGTTTTTGTTATCTCAGAGTCATTTTCCTATGGTGTCCAATTTTCACTTGATGGAAAAAGTGTCAAATGCAAGCAATGTAAAGTTGCAAAGTGGTGCAAATTTTTCTTTGCAACTTGTGTGACCAAATAGACTATTCCAACATGTCTGTATGGGTATGTTTACACTAGGCATGGTCCTATTTCACACCCAAACACACCAAATCTCTCTGAGCTACATTCAATCGGATTGATCCCTTAAGGGTCCAAAGTGCAAAAGGGCAGCAATATTTGACGGGCTATTACTCAGAAACCATGATGCTTACGAACTATTTATCTGAGCCTACGAGATTGTGTTCGAACCCTCTACAATAACCTCTCTCAATTTTTGTTATCCTGAAGTCGTTTTGTGTGGTGTCTAGTTTTCACTTGATGGAAAAAGTGTCAAATACAAGCAGTGTAAAGTTGCAAAGTGGTGCAACCTTCATCTAGCAACTCGTGTGAACAAACAGACTATTCCAACACATCTATATGGGTATGTTTATGCTAAGCATGGTCCTCTTTCTCACCCAAACACGTCGAATCACTCTGAGCTATGTTCAACCAAATTGATTCCTTAAGGGTCCAAAGTGCAAAAGGGTAGCAATCTTTTACGGGCTATTACTCAGAAACCGTGACACTTAAAAACTCTCCATCTAAGCCTATGGGATCACGTTAGGCCCCTCTACAATAACCTCTCTCAGTTTTTGTTATCTCAGAGTCATTTTCTTGTGGTTTCTAGTTTTCACTTGATGGAAAAAGTGTCAAATGCAAGTAGTGTAAAGTTGCAAAGTGGTGCAAATTTAATTATGTAACTCATGTGACCAAACAAACATTTAAAACATATCTATATGGGTACGATTACGCTAGGCATGGTCCTCCTTTGCACCCAAAAATTCTGAATCGCTCTGAGCTACGTTCAATCGACTCAATCCCTTAAGGGTCCAAAGTGCAAAAGGTCAGCAATATTTGATGGGCTATTACTTAGAAACTATGATGATTAAAACCTCTCCGTTTGAGCCTACAAGATTACGTTGGTCCTCTATACAATAACCTCTCTCATTTTTTGTTATCTCTGAGTCATTTTCCCGTGGTGTCCAGTTTTTACTTGTTGGAAAAAGTGTCAAATGCAAGCAGTGTAAAGTTGCAAAGTGGTGCAAATTTTGTTTGACAACTTGTGTGACCAAACGAACTATTCTAACACATCTGGATGGGTATTTTCACACTAGGCATGGTCCTCTTTTGCACCCAAATATTTTGAATCACTCTGAGCCACATTAAATCGACTTGATCCCTTAAGGGTCCAAAGTGTAAAATGACTGCAATCTTTGACGGGCTATTACTCAGAAACTGTGACACTTATGAACTCTTCGTTTGAGCCTATGGGATTGTGTCAGGATCCTCTATAATAACCTTTCTTAGTTTTTGTAATCTCAAAGTCTTCTTCTCGTGGTGTCCAGTTTTTACTTGATGGAAAAAGTGTGAAATGCAAGCAGTGTAAAGTTGCAAAGTGGTGCAACTTTCGTTCTACAACTCATGTGACCAAATGAACTATTCCAATTCATCTCGATAGGTACATTTACGCTAGGAATGGTCCTCTTTTGCACCCAAACATGCTAATCACTCCCAGCTACATTCAACTAGCTTGATCCCTTAGGATGACAGGCAAAACAATCGAAAAGAGAAACATTCACACAACAGTTGGAGAAGTCCGATTTTTCCACACAAAAAGAATATGATCATCCTCAAGTATAGAAAATGCAAGAAATTTTTTAATTATCCTCCTTGTGCTTACAACAATAGACAACCAATTGTAAATGCGTACAATGGTGGAACTTGAAAACATTTTATTTTTCCTCAATTAACAACTTTGGTTGTGAAGCATTTTGTCATTTTCATTTGAAATGATTTGCTATGCTTGAAAATTGGAGTCTAAGAGAAACAAGTGATGCTCTCATGTACATTTATTATTTGGTGTGATAAATAATGTTTTCACCCTTGACTCCATTTCTTATTTGTATTATATATTATAAAGCTTTTTCCCAAGTCCATTTCCTATACAAGAAATAATATTGCAAAATATTGACATATATATCTTTCGATGTGTTTATATGGCAATGGATCAAGAACATAACAATTCATTATGTACTATGAGGATTATGTTGTGAAAATGTTTAAAGACTATTCAAGATAAATGTTTGTATGATAATATGTTAAGAAGTTAACTACTCATCATCTACTATGAATATTATGTTTTGCAAGTGTTGTGAATATTATGTATCCTTTGCTCAATTAAGTTGTTCCAATCAAAAGATTAAATATACTGGAATCTTTTAATGAAACATCTCATGGAATACCAATTGAAAATATGTTTTTTTATTTTATATAAAGCATTTGATGGAACTCTTTGAATTAAACTAAATTGAGATATGTAAGAACAAGGGAGCATTAGGAAATACATTTCTAAAGGATCTTAAATAAGCCTTCTCTCCCATTGCAATTTTAGGTGGGTTATAGCTTTCAAAGTATTGGGAATGCTTTGCCTATTTTCTAGTTGGTAGTTGCCATTCTAGAAGGCTCATCTCTTGATATATATTATATTCATTCTTAATCAATTATCAAGTTAATAGTCAATGCATTTATTTATAGTTAATATTTTTTTTTCAATTTGTGCAATTTTGTAATTTGTAACTCTATTAGTATTCCTAGAAATATTGAAGTAGTTTAGCATCAGCTAATAAATTTGTTTAGCATCAATCAATAAATATTCAAGACAAACCATGAAGGACATCAATGATCAATGCTAGGGCCAACCAATTAATAAGTATATACGTGAATAAGTCAAGCATACATGTGAATAAGGGAAGCACAAGTACTCAAAAACACTTAAGCCTTGAAGTATATGCACGAATACATAGTATACACAAGTTAATACAAAGTATATGCATGAATATAAGGTATACACATGAAAACACGTAAGTCACAAATTATACATTAGAATACACGTAAGTCACAAAGTATACACATAAGTTGTAAAGTATACACTTGAGTACACGTAACTAATATCTATTGAACCATGGATTTATAATGCAAATATGGACACCATCAATAAAAAAGATCTGTATTAACCAAATAGCTATGTAGGCATACATCAATATATGTCGATATAAGTATAAAATATATACAAAACAGCCATATAGGCTTACGATAATGCCATATAGGCATACAATGTCAAATATATCCAATACAAAATATGTACAAAAATGCCATATAGGCATACAACAAAGGGCTCTAGAATCAAAATTCATTGCTCTACATCCTCTCAAAATAAATTCTTGCCCTTTACTTGTCAACCGGATGGCGATAGGCCTATCACTCATTTATTTTGAGGCTGGCGAGTGATCCTGGTGATCCTCCTAGGGTTTAGTTCCTGGTCAAGCTTTATTTGTTACAATAAAAAGTAAAGACATTAATATATAGAAATTACATTATAAAAAATGATATATTTAACAAAATAATCACTTACTGCCCGTAGACGATCTCTCTCCATGAGGGAAATATTTGCATGCCCATATTGTGGCATGTTGAAGCCTTGTAGAAACCATCCAAAGAGAAATTAAACTATGAATCAATAATGATTTGATTTTTCACTAACTAACAACTATAACAATGAATGTAAATTGAAATTTAGTAATCTGCCTCATTCCTCCTCCATGAGAGCCATCGAGGAGTCTATAGCAGATGAACTGACCTCCATTTCCCTATGAACATTTAAAGGTGTATCTTCTTCCAACATGTGAAAATAAAACAACAAATTATTCAATCATGAAAACTACAATAGCAATCCACGTCATGGCTTATAATGTATGAGACAATGAACAAAATTTTGAGCACTTATTAAACTATATATTTCTGACTATCATGCTTACTATTTTTTCTATCCATAGCTTGTTTGAAAGCACCTATTTTTAGGATTTTACCCATAGTAGCAAGGTGCTGAACCATTTGATAAAATGCTTTTGTAGACATGTATGATAGTTGTGGTAGCATAAAGAAGGCATTGAATTGTCTAAAAAAATTCCTCAAAGAAATGGGGTCTCATGGTGATGGAATGCCATTACAAACAAATGTGTCATGACATTCCATCACCATAAGACCACATTTCTTTGAGGCATTTTTTCAAACAGTTCATTACCTTCTCTATGGTATTATGTTGGGATGGGGTTGGTGGTATAGTGTGGTTTTGGTTATGAGATGGAGGGAGATCATGAAATGAAGAGGGAGGGGTGGGCACATGAACAAGTGGAATAAAAGGTGGAAGATTCCATGGATTGGTAAAATGAGGATGAGGATGAGGACCTTGAAAAGTATTTGGAGAGGAATTTTGGATAAAGGGTTGGTTTCTATTCTTCAAGCAGTGAGCTGTTTGAAAAAATGCCTCAAAGAAATGTGGTCTCATGGTGATGGAATGACATTCCATCACCATGAGACCACATTTCGTCAAGTAATTTTTTCATACTACACATTTCCTTGACTATGATATTGCTTACTATTATGCTTTGATATATTTTTTATAAGAATGCATAGTTTGTTGGAAAGCACCTACTTTAGGCTTTTAGCCATAGTAGCAAGGAAGTGAGTAGTTTGATAAAATTATTTGGTACACATGTATGGAAAATGTGGTAGCATAGAAAAGGAAGTGAGCTATTTGAAAAAATTCCTCAAATAAATGTGGTCTCATGGTGATGAAATGGCATTCCATTACCATGAGAGCACATTTCTTCGAGGCATTTTTTCAAACTACTCACTGCCTTGTCTATGCTATTGCTTACTATTATGCTTTGATAGATTTTTTTTCAAGCATCCATAGTTTGTTGGAAAGCACCTTTTTTAGGCTTTTAGTCATAGCAACAAGAAAATGAACTATTTGATAAAATGCTTTGGTAGGCATGTATGGAAAATGTGGTAGCATAGAAAAGGTGGTGAGCTAATTGAAAAAATGCCTCAAAGAAATTGGGTCTCATGGTGGACATCACCGTGAGACCACATTTCTTTGAGGCATTTTTTCAAACAACTCATTGCATTGTCTATGCTATTGCTTACTATTATTCTTTCATTTATTTCTTCCAAGCATCCATAGCATAGACAAGGCAGTGAACTATTTGAAAAGATGCCTTAGTAAAAAGTGATCTCATGGAGTGCCATGATAAGCAAATGCAATTGGAGGCTACTCCTACTTATTACTTATACTATGTGAAGTAATTGCATCAGTGCTTATGTTGACTTTCTAAACAACTATATTGTAGTTGAAATGTTGTCATCTACCAACATCTAGTTATTAGTTGAGGAATGTGAAGTAATAATTTGAGTTTGAAAGATGTGCAATGCAATGTAATCAACGATATGAATATAAACTACACAAATCTATTAAGTAAAATTCATTAGTTAAACTCTTTATTCTATTACCTATGTGTAGGTTTGTCTAAATCCACTGGCACTGGGAGGTGTTCCCTTGAAACCTCCAATATTAGCTTATTCAACATCCAAAGTCAGATAGTAGAATACCATTCATATAACAATGCTATTAACATGTAATAAATTTATAATTGTTTACTAGTTACATACCTCAATGGTAGATGTAGTGGAGTAATAAGCAGGTGTAGGGACGGTGTATCCATTATCAACATTGTGACCCTAAATTTTTATTAAAATCATAAAACTAAAATAGTTAATCTTGCATTTCAAAATTGAAATTTAATAATTTAAATTCAATGAACATGCTAACATTTACCTGAGTATCGATGCCATAATCCTTATTCAAAATGTCAGCTACCCTCACCATATCCATACTTGTAGACGTATCCTACATAGCAACCTCCTGAGTGTTGGTGGGGTCATATAAACAAGTCTCCCCACAAGCCTGCCACAAATGGGATCAAAGTCCACCACTCGAAGACTCCCTTGGATGGTGTTGTAGTATAGGGATGGTATGTTGGATGACACTCTAGGTCAAAGAGTTGGTGGCTTGCAAAGTATCTATCTCGACACTCTCCTTCACAATGGAAGGGATAATGCTGTGATCATGAGCTGACCTAGTGAGAGGTCATCTCGCTTGCTGCCTAGGATCCTATTGTGCACCGAGTCTATCTTGAGTCGACCGTCCCCTTTCATACACCACTAGATTATACTTAAAAGGAAAGTGGTGATGGTTCCTAGAAATGTTAAAAATTGTGGTTGTCATTGTCTACAATATCTTCTTAAAAGTATAGCAACAAAATATTCATTCTAGATTTGTCTAACTTTCACATGCTATATCTAGTAATCTGATATAATTTGGATTTAATCTTCTTTAAAGTATGGTTAACAATCTACTTCTACCTTTGAATGATATATAAAAAAGATAAAAATTATTAAGAAATTTAAAGTAAAGCAACAAAATTGGAGATGATATACTTTTATATATATCCCAACAAAAGTAAACTTATAAATTTGCTATACTTTTATTCTCTTTCTGCAAACTCAAGGTTCGTCAGATCACTGACCGCCATAGCATTTTTTTCTTCCTTCAATGCACTGGGAATTGTCTCCATCTTAGGACCAATCGATCCTCTGAGTTCAAAAACTCTTTCAACAATCCTTCCTTCTTCATGCTTCAAAATTTTAATCTTGTCAAGCAGGGATATGACGTGACCTTCTTGATTTCCAATAGAAACAATTAGAGGATAAAATGCTTGAGAGTTATCTGCTAACTATTTCTCACATTCCTTTAGTTTCTTTTCAGTGTCCTCAATTTTTCATCTTCAATGCTTTTACTTTCTTTCTTCTTGATCTGACCACAGAGTTCCCTTCTCAGATACTTTAAAAGTGAACAATATGCTAGATATAATTTAATCTGATACAATCATCTCACCAACAATTTGTTAACAATTTTTAAATATTTAACATGTGCTCTATCTATCCTGTTGTGCACCGTTTCTATCTTGAGCTAATCCCTATACTATCATGTGTTGCCATCAATGACAACCACGTATCAACAACATCCAACAATTATGAATAAAGAAATGTTTCTAGATCATGCTGATATATCACATCTAGTAAGTTCAGTTGTTGTAGATTCTTCTCTAGTGATTCATGATGTTTGTGGATGTTTCTAGATCATGCTATATGTGTGTTGCATGTCCACATTGATCATTGTGCTTGTGATTAGAGATTTTCTCTTGTGTGTTCATGTTTTTCATGTTCTTGGTTGTTGTAGTGTGTTGTAGATCTTCAAGGAATAATTTTTGAAGGTGTTTTATGTTCGAGGATTTTTTTTTGGGTCTTCATTATGTTGTAGCTGACATGGGTTGATTCGGATTGAATTTTTATTTTTTTTGGGTTGACGGTTTGCATATGTTTTATTATTTTGTTGAGGTTGATATGTAGCGATATAATCTCTTGTTGCAGATATATATAAGTGATTGTTTATTCTATTTGAAGGCATGCATGTATGAGATGTGTGAATAATGTCCTAATCATTCGAAGGTAGAAGCAGAGTGTGAAGAAGTGTTCATGTGCTTAACCGAAACTGTAATCAAGCATTAGCAAATGCTATTTTCTCAGTTCAAAATACTGTGGATGTAATCCGAATGTTTCTATAAGATAGTGTGTCTTCATTTGGGTAGTAAGCCTTGTTGTAATTGAGCAGTGAGCTCTAGGTAGTGTGCCTGAATGCATGTGCATTCCTCCTTTCATTTCTTTTATACTTTTAATAGGGTATAATCTTGTTGACTAACCTCCACTATGGTTTTTCCCCTAATAGGGTTTCCATGTAAAAATCTTGGTGTTATGTGTGTCTTTGATGTGTTGATGGTTCATTCTTTCATGTTTATTTATCAGATCTGAGAATAAGGTAAAGAAGTTTAATAAGTTTAAATTTCTAAGACAACTAATTCACCCCCCCTCTCATTTGTTTGCCCTTGTGTTGCCAAAAATTGGTATTAGAGCAAGTTCCTTGCAATAATTTTGATAGCTTGAGGTGATCTAAGATGGCGACATATGAGAAGGATAGTACGAGATTTTCTAGAACAAATTATTTTTTGTGGAAGGCTCGAATGGAGTGTCATCTGAGATGCATTGGTGAATTTTTTTGGAATATTACAAGGAATAGGTATGTTATCACATAAAATGGTCCTACTACTGCTGAGATTAAGGATTATGAGTACAATATCAAGGCTAAGGAAGCATTGTTGAGTGCTTTGACTGATTCTAAGATAACAAATTTTATGGATCTGAAGATTGTTATGAGATATAAAAAAAGTTGGAAACTTTGTATGAAGGTGATACTCATGTGAAGATTGCTAAGTTGTAAAGCCTGAAAGGGAAATATGAAATGTTGAGAATGGGTGATGATGAGAACATTACTTCTTTCATGTAGAGAGTGAATGAACTTGTGTGCAGTATCAGATGCGCTGGTGGAACATTGGATGAATCAAAAATTGTTTCCAAAGTGCTTAGATCCTTTTTTGCTACATTGAAAGCCAAAGCTACTACTATTGAGGAGATCCAGACTGTGACAAATGTAACCAGAGACATGTTGATTGGTAAGCTTAAAACTTTTGAGTTAAGTTAGTTTGGTGATGCTCTTCCTAAGATAGAATCTACATTCAAATCTACTACCTCCGAAAAGGATAAGAAGATATATGATCCAGGAGAAAATTCTTCTAGAAAGATATTCAAGTATGAGGAGGAAATGAGAGAGATTGAAGAAGAGGAGATAAAACTAGATGAGATTGAAGCACTTATTGTCAAAAGGGAAGCCAAAGGAGAAGGTAAGTATAAAGTGAAATTTCCTATTAAATGTTTTTCTTGCAGTAAGATAGGTCATTTTGCATCAAGGTGTTTGAAAAGAGTTCCTAAGTCAAGACCTAACAAGCCTAGATTTCAAACAAAGTGCTATTATGCTACTGATGAAGGTGTGATAGATGATGAATTTGATAAAGGGAATGTAAGTGAGGATGAATGGGTATTTATTGCTATCAAGGAAAATTATCTAGCCCTTACTAAATCTACTACTTGTACAAATGTGGAGAAAGCTCTAGCAGCCAGAGTTGAAGAAAAAGATGAATAGGTGAATGACAGTGGATGTTCTCATCACATGACATGTGATAAAAGAAAATATGTGAGTCTAGAAAAGTATGATGGTGGTGTGGTAAGATTTGGTGATGACAAAGCTAGTGTAATCCATGGTAGAGGATGTATTTCTCTTGATGTTAAGAAGAATATTGATGATGTTCTATATGTGTAAGGTTTGAAGCACAATCTCTTAAGTGTTGGACAGATGGTCGAAAAGGGATACAATCTTCAATTCAAGAATGGAAAGTGTAGAATATTGGGGAGTTCCAAAAATGTGATTCGGGTACAAAAACAAAATGTAACATCTTTCACCTAAATGTTACTGGTAAAAGTTGTCTGATTGCTCAAGTTGATGAAATTTGGTTGTGGCATAGGAGAATGTGTCATTTAAACTTTGACAATATTATCAAGATAAGTTCTACTTAGGCAGTGAGAGATCTTCCTAAGTTGGTAAAGCCTACTAATACTATATGCAAGGAATGTCAGTTAGGGAAGCAAACTAGAATTTCATTTTAGAGCAAACAACATTGTTCAAATAAAGTGTTGGAGCTTGTTCATACTGATTTGTGTGGTCCTTCTAGAGTAAGAAGTTTACAAGGAGATAGGTACTTCATGTTACTTATTGATGATTACTCTATATTGATATGGGTTACTTTCTTAAGGGAAAAATATGAAGCTCTAGAGAAATTCAAGATTTTTAAGGCTATGGTTGAGACAGAGATAGGTTTGAAGATTAAATGTTTGAGATCAAATAGAGGTGGTGAATTCACTTCCCATGAGTTTAATTCTTTTTTTGAAGAGCATGGGATAAAGAGACAATTATCTGCCCCGCAGACCCCTCAACAAAATGGAGTTGTGGAAAGGAAAAATAGGACAATTCAAGATGCTGCTAGGAATATGATGTTGGAAGGAAATATTTTGCATATCTATTGGAGAGAAGCTGTGAGTATTGTTGTTTACACCCTCAACTGGGTAGAAGTCAAAGGTGATATTGGTAATACCCCTTTTGAGCTATGGTCTAGTCATAAGCCTACTGTTAGATATTTCAAAATCTTTGGGAGTAAATGCTATATCAAAAGAGATGAAGATATAGGAAATTTTGATGCTAGAAATGATGAAGGAATATTTCTTGGTTATTCTATTAAGAGTAAGGCCTACCGATGCTACAACAAGAGATTGAGGAAAGTAGTTGAAAGTGCTAATGTCAAGGTTGATGAAGACATAGCTAGACCATCCAGAACCTGTAGATATGATTTAGATGATCAGAATAATAGTTCAGTCATAGGAAAGAAAGTTCACTCAAAATCACATTCAGATCATTTCGGTGAATCAAGAAAATCAAGAGGAAGGAACTAGTGAAAGTGCAGAAGAGAGATCACAAGAGCTAGAGGTTCAAGAACATCCTAAGACTCGAAGGTATGTAAGACTAAATCATTCAAAAGATCAGATTATAGGTGATAAGAAGAAAGGTGTTCAGACCAGGAGAAAAATTGGAGAAGAATACTATTTGATTTCAAAGACTAAGCCTAATAGTGTCAATGAAGCATGCAAATATGAACATTGAGTGGAAGCAATGAAAGAAGAACTACAACAAATTGAGAAGAATGATACATGGATTCTTGTTCCTAGACCTAAGGACAAAAATGTAATTGGAACTAAATGGGTCTTTAGAAACAAACTGAATGAGCAAGGAGAAGTTGTTAGAAACAAAGCAAGACTTGTGTGCAAAGGATATTCTCAGATGGAAGGAATTGAATTTGAAGAAACTTTTTCCCCTATTGCTAGGATTGAAGTTGTGAGACTATTTCTTGCTTATGTTGCTAACAAGAAATACAAGGTTTATTAGATGGATGTCAAGTCAACATTTCTAAATGGTGAATTGGAAGAAGAAGTGTATGTTGAGCAACCTAATGGATTTCAATTGATTGATTAGGGAGATATGGTTTGTCAATTTAAGAAAGAACTATATGGACTTAAGCAATCCCCTAGAGCATGGTATGCTAGATTGGACAAGTATTTGCTGAAGCTTGGATTTAACAAAGGTACTACTGATAGTAATTTGTATTTCAAGATTGATGATGATAAAGATTTGATTGCGGAAGTATTTGTTGATGATATCATTTTTTGAGGAGATGATGGCTTGTGCATGAAGTTTTCTGATGAGATGCAAAGTGAGTTTGAGATGTCTATGATTGGTGAGATGAAATTATTTTTAGGATTGTAATTTACTCAGCTAGATAAAGGGATCTTTATATCTCAGTCCAAGTATGTGAAAGAATTAATAAAGAAGTTTGGTATGGAAGATTCAAAGCCAATTGGTACACCTATGGTGACTAGATGAAATTTGACACAAGATGATTCTCTGAAATCAAATTAGACTAGATACAGATCGATGATTGGCGGATTGCTCTATTTGACTCAAACTAGACCAGATATCATGAATGTTGTATTCATTGTTGCAAGATTTCAACCTGATCCTAAGGAATCTCATGTGACTATTGTGAAGAGGATTTTTAGTTACTTGAAGGGGACAGTTGATTTTGGGTTGTGGTATCCTAAAGATGATGATCTTACTTTGAGTGATTTTACTAATGTTGATTGGGCAAGAGATGTGAATGACATGAAGAGTACTAGTGGTGGTGCATTTTTCTTGGGTAAGAAGCTGATTTCATGGTTAAGTAAGAAGCAGATTGCCATTTCTTTATCTACTGTAGAGGCAGAATACATTGTTACTGCTAATAATTGTACTCGAGTATTGTGGATGAAGTATATGTTGAAAGATATCAGAGTTGTGTATGATGAAACTATTTCTATATTCTGCGATAATTCAAGTGAAATTAATATTTCTAAGAATTTGGTGCTGCATTCAAAGACTGAGCATATATCTATCAAGTTTCACTTTTTGAGAGAGAAGGTGAGTGAAAAGGAAGTCAGATTGGAGTATGTGCCTACTAAAGAACAAATTGCAGATATCTTTACCAAACTATTTCCTAAGGATACTTTTGAGTATCTCAAAGGGAAGCTAGGGGTGATTACCCCTCCTAATAAGAACTAAGATGCACTGACTTGCATCAGTCTATGCATTTCATAGTCATATCAAGTGATCTGGATTGATGTTTTGGTGGCTGCTACTTAGGGGGAGTAGTCAGATATTCAGATATGTGGTTCATAACTTGTGTGGAGAAAAGAGAAATTTGTCATTGATGTCAAAGGGGGAGAAGAGTCACGTGAAAAACTATGAATTATTTGGGGAGAAGAGTCATGTGGGCAGGTGAGTCGTGTGAAAGAGTTGAGGAGAAAAGAGTCAGAACCTAAGGGGGATTAAGTGCTAAAGATAGTTGCGTTGATGGTGTTTTTCACATCATATGTTGCCATCAATGCCAAAGGGGGAGATTATTGGATTTTTTGATATGTGGTTGTCATTGATTTCAACAAGTGTATTGGCATTAATGTCTTCAAGGCTGTATATGTCGAGGATATTGAGAAAATTGTAATAAAATAAGTTGCAGATTGTTAGTGGTGAAGTGAAGTTTAATTTGTTGGTTAGCTTAGTACGTTGATGATCAAAGATTTTGGATTAAAGGGTTTGTTTTTGAGTATATCTATTTTATCCTCGTCAAGTTTCAAAGATCCACATGAAGATTTGATCAAGTTATGAGCAGTTGTGTTCTGACAGTCATTTTGTTGCTTAAGTTGGTGTTCCTGAATGAAGATGATGTGATTCTAGTAAGTTCATTTGTTGTGGATTCTTCTCTGGTGATTCATGATGTTTGTGGATGTTTCTAGATCATTCTCTATCTGTGTTGCACGTCTGCATTTATTATTGTTCTCATGATTAGAGATTTTCTCTTGTGTGTTCATGTTTTTCATGTTCTTGGCCAACAAGGTGTTGTAGCGTGTTGTGGATCTTCAAGGAATAATTTTTGAAGCTGTTTTGTGTATGAGGATTTTGTTTTGGGTCTTCATTATGTTGTGGCTGACATTGGTCGATTTTCATCGAAAATTGTTTATTGTTCTGGGCCGACAGTTTGCATATGTTTTATTATTTTGTTGAGGCCAACATGTAGCGATGTAATCTCTTGTTGCAAATATATATAAGCAATTGTTTATTCCATTTGAAGGCATGTGTGTATGAGATGTGTGAATAATTTCCTAATCATTAGAAGGTAGAAATAGAGTGTGAAGAAGAGTGAGCAGAGTGTGAAGAAGTGTTCATGTGCTTAACCAGAACTGTAATCAGGCATTATTAGATGCTATTTTCTCAGTTCAAAATCCTATGGATGTAATTCGAATGTTTCTATAAGACAGTGTGTATTCCTTTGGGTAGTAAGCCTTGTTTTAATTGAACAGTGAGCTCTAGGCAGTGTGCCTGAATGCATGTGCATTCCTCATTTCATTTCTTTTATACTTTTAATAGTGTATAATCTTGTGGACTAACCTCCACCATGGTTTTTCCCCTAACAGGGTTTCCATGTAAAAATTTCTGAGACAATTGATTCACTCTCCCCTCTCAGTTATTTTCCCTTGTGTTTCCAACAGTGTCTACCTCGACACTGTCATTCACAATGGAAGGGATAATGATGTGCTCATGAGATGACCTAGCAAGAGGACATCTTGCTTGCCACCTAGGATCCTATTGTGCACTGAGTCTATCTTGACCCAACCCCCCACCTCTCCCCCAGAAGTCCCTCATATCAAAATAATTCAAGATTTTGTTCAGGATGAACTCACAATATAGTTTCCTTAGGATATATTGTGTGACTTCATAATTGTTGCATGGTGGGTAATAAAAAACCTTGTACCACCTATCCCAAAAAAAGTTCCTAATCTGTTGGTGGTGGCACCAATTAATAGGAAACCTCTTCTCATTGAGGCTAAGATTTTTATTTGTGCATGGGTCAGTGAATAATGAGCACAAATCTAATTTTATAATTTTTAGATCTTTTACATCTTTATATGATAATTTATATCGGTAAAAATTCCTAGCCACCTGCCTCTTATCTTGCCAACCACTTAATTGTTTGTTGATTGCATCTACATGTTTTAACATTTCTTTAAGTGAATTTGCAAGTGTTTTTCTTTCCATGGTTGAACCTACTGGATCGTTCAACCTCGTGATTAAATCCTAAATTTGTTTTTTATTGTTTTTAATTTCAGCCATTAAATTTTGCTAAGTGCCAAGATGATGTTGATGGGTTGGTGGAGGAGATTTTTGTTATGGTTGCTGAACTTGAGGATTTTGCTCATGTTGTTGTTGCTCTGGTTGTTGAGGATTTTTAGGAGGGTTTTGAAGAGGTTTTCAAAGATCATTATCATTTCCTACAAATTCAACAAATGAATATAAAAAAAAAAAACCTAAAACTAAAAAATTCACAACAAAAAAACAAACAATCCTTACCTCCCCAACCTCCCTGTCAACGTGGCAGAATTCTAGTGATAAAAAAATTGCAAGATTGTCTCCTTCTAGAATGCGAGTGCACAAGATAAGGGATTATGGCCACAGGAAGCAGAAAAAATAGTCACAACACATGCTCACGTTGTGAGCTATCAGAACTTTTTAAAAAATTTGCCCCCTATCTTTTTGCACCCACCCCATGGATAATTAATTAAATTTAAATAATTTAATTAATTATTAGATTAGTGAGATTAAATAAATAATAGTATTTATTTAATCAAAGAAAATGTTAATAATTAAATAATTAAGTAATAATTATTTAATTGGATGGATTAACGAAATGGTAAATATTAGTATAATTAAATAATAAAAATTATTTAATTATTTGTGTATGAAAAGAGGGTGACATTGGATTAAGGGTTAGATGAGGAATTATGGTTAGGAAAAGAATTAGATTTAGATGAAGAATTAGACAAAAAAATAATCCAAAAGTTTGCATTATAAGCTTAGGACAATTTTAAGTGTCTATAGAGAAAAACCACGGTCAAGGTTAGCTCACAATATATTATATCTAGATATAGTATATTACAAAAGTGCTCACTATAGGTGGAATCACTATCCAGTAGACTCACTACCCACAGAGAATAAGATAGAAGAAATAAGGGGTGGCTTACAGCCTATTTGAACTAATACAAATGTATCTACAATATGTTGGATTACAATTCCAATGAAGTACAATATCAATCTTTGCACTGATCTGGATCAATGCTCTACTCTATTCTCTATTCGCACACTTTGCAACACAACTCACACAACTCTAATAGAATTTGCATTACACACATGTAGGTGGCACACCATGCATGTCATCTACCTTTCTTCATTCACTCATCAACAAAAAATATTGAAATCAATCCACTATATATATCCACATCAAGTGTAACATCAATTAGGTTGGCCTAATTGGATGTAACACACAAAATTAAACTTGTTAGCCCCAAAAAAATTCATCTAAAATTCATGCCATAATTCAAAATTTAAATATCCTTAAGATAGGTCAAGATGGACCTATATTATATCTTACATAAGAAAAAACACATTCATTTTTCACAAAACATCAAATGTGTTAGGTCGGCCCCAAATAAGACCTAAACCAACAAAGCTTTATCGGTACACCAAATTCACAATACATGAAACTCAACATAGGATTCCATTTGGAATTCCTACTCAATTAACATCTACTAGCTTATCTTCAATATTGCAACATAAAATATTCATCCACAGAGGAGTGTGGAATCTCCCATACGAACACATTGTATAGGAAATGATTGTAATAAGTCAGACCAAACTCTGTCACTTATATCTCCCAACATACTTCACCAAACAAGATAAAATCTTGTATTTAGATGCATCTGATATCCGTGAAATTAATGTTAGAACCATAGAGAGATGTTTATTCGCAGAGTGGTGTAGACCTAAAAATTGACACTCTATAACCCTGAATTGGCAGGTTTGACACTTAGTCAAATCTCTACATCACTGCACTTTTTGGACCAATTCAAATTGCACAAATATCTTCCAAAATACCTCTAAAATATTTTAGGATGATCCACAAATATTTTGACATTGATGACAAAAATGTATCCTGCATTGTGTATATACCATCCTCATGTTGCTAGTATTGCATCATCAATGACAATCTCCTCAATCTTCCAACACAAACTTGTTAGCTCGGCACAACATAAGACCTAATAGAAAATTCCTTCAACTATGTATCCACATCTTGACACATGGACCTTAAAACTCAATTCCAACTAGAATTCATACTCTACTGCTATTTGGCAACTTATCCTCAAAAGCACAAAACCAAAAGCTCATTTGCAAAGAAGTGTCGAATTTCCCACACAAATGAACTTGCATAGAGAATAACTTTAATTTTCCAAGCCGAACTCTATTACTCATATCTTTCAAACCACTTGTCAAAACATGATGAAATCTTGGAATTAGATACATCTAACACCAACTAAAATAATGTTAGAAGCACAATGTGAAACCTTCATTTGTGAAGTGGTGCAAACCCAAAAATTGATGCACTGTTACATTGAATCAATAGTATTAACACTTAGTAAATTTCCCACACAAATTACTTTTCCATATCAAACCATCTTGCAAAGATGTCTTCCTCAATAACTCAAAAATTGGTTAGAACTGATCAAAATGGTCTACATCTAAAATTTGCACATAAGTTACAATGTTGACAACACTACAACACATCGTTATTTACCTTTGCTTGTTCCTCATCCTCATGTTTCAAATCTTCTAGCAATCCCCCCAAACTTCCAATATTGTGCAACCAACCAATGTAGGAGCCCTAATTGAAGGAATGAACTTAGTCAATGTGGATATTATTTTTTATAAAAGTGAGCTACGTCCTTTGGAAATGAAAAAACAAAATGATGCTTTGAAGATAATGGCTATCATTAACAAGGTTAGATTATACATACCATTATTGATAATGGTTTAGAACTTAATGTTTGTAGTGTGAATATTTTGGAAAAAATTAGAGTAGACAAGACTAAAATTCAACCATATAATTTGTCCATTTGTGGTTTTGATAATGTGGGTAAATAATCGCTTGGTGTGATAACTTTACCTATCAAAGTTGGTAAGGTTGTGTTACAAAATCTCATCCATGTGATGCCCCATGATATTTCATATAATATTCTCTTGGGTATGCCATGGATTATGAAATGAAAGGAGTTCCTTCAATGCTACATTTCTTATTGAAATACACTTACAACAATAAGTTTTACACGATAAAAGCTAATCCAAAATCTAAAAATTGTTTACAAACTAAAACACGAATGAAAAACCCCTGAGAACATTGACACCAACTACAAAAGTGAAACCTTTACATCCTGAAGATAAATATAAGTGTCTTTCATTGGTAACAAAATTGTTGGATGGCAATTGAGGGCCATTAGATTTCATTCCTATATTCATGGGGGAATACAAGATCACAGAAAATGTGAAGAAGAAAGAGAAAGAAGTTGTAGTGGTATCAAAACAATTTGAAATTGAAACATCAAACATACAATAATCCAAAACTCTTAGTAATGAGTAGAGCATGAATTACACATCTACTTATGATGAAAGTGATTATTAAAAACCACCTTCCTCGAAAGAAATGGAAGCACTTTATGGAGGAGGGTACCAACTCTTGAAACAATTT
The DNA here is from genome assembly GCA_007258455.2 of Sequoia sempervirens. NCBI lineage: Eukaryota > Viridiplantae > Streptophyta > Pinopsida > Cupressales > Cupressaceae > Sequoia > Sequoia sempervirens. Next base: position 278,360,547 of record VDFB02105785.1, on the reverse strand, counting down.
GGCTATAATGGAAAAGTATGTGGAGTGAAAGAACAAGGGATTTGTGTTCCTATAGAGCTTAACACATAAGAAATAAAAAGAGGTCTTGGATATTGTCCTTTAAAATAAACAAAAGCATCAAGGAGACATTTACTCAATGTGAATGCTATCATGCACCATTCTACTAAGCCGACCTTAACCATGGTGCATCCTAAAATGATAGACACTACATGTGAGAATATGTCATTAGATATGTTTCAAGATGATGAGTCCCCAGGGGAATTCTTGGGTATGAATGATACTTTACCTAATTAGCGGGTTTCCTATGGTTTGAATGCTAAGGCATATTGTGAGAAAGAAAAGGAACTATGTGATGATGAAAAAAATGAAACTAAAACATTTCATGATGATTCAAACCATAATGCTTTACTTGTGGGAGACACCCTTGATATTCCAATGGACCCATATAGTGAAGATAACGTGATTCAAATTAGAAAGTGTCTTGATGAGGATGAACAATAAGATCATGCAACATTATTATGACTTTCCTAAAATATATGATTGGACTTACTTGGATATGTTGAGTATTGACCCTAAGATAGTTACACATAACATTGTTCTTGAAGAAAATGCTAAATCAATGAGAAAAAAGATATGTAGGATGAATACTAAGATAGATTTATTGGTTAAGTCAAAGATTGAAAAACTCTTACAAGTTGGTTTCATCCACCCTATTGATTATTCACCTTGGATATCTAACATTGTGATGGTGGAAAAACCTGATAATCGTATTAGGATTTGTATGAATTTTCGTGATCTTAATAAAGCATAATTAAAGGATTCTTTTTCGCTTCCTAATATTGACATGATAGTGGATTCAATTGTAGGACATGATATTTTTTATCATTTATGGATGGTTTTTTCAGGATACAACCAAATTTTCATTAATCCTCAAGATCAATATAAATTAGCTTTCACAACACCTTGGGGAACATTTTTTTTGGTAGTCATGCCTTTTGGATTGAAGAATGTTGGAGCCACATACCAAAGAGCTATGACACTAATATTTCATGATTTCATACACATCTTGGAAGATTATGTTGATGATATTTTGGTTGTCTATAATGTATCAAGACCATGTCAAAATCCTTTGTAAAATCTTTGAAAGAATTTGTAAATACAACATGAGATTGAATCCAAAGAAATGTGTTTGTAGACGCTTAAATTTTGCCACTTATATTTGGTAAAATTTACCCCTTTTCATCTAAATATCCTTTTCTTCACATTAATTAAATAATAGTGCTATTATTTAATTAATACCCCTAAAGTCCTCTAAATCCCTAAGGTATTTATTTAAATAATTAAATGCTTTACCCTTTATTCCCTTCCTCAAAGGGATTAAATAAATAATACATTTATTTAATTCCATTTATCTCCCATCCCCCATAATCTACACTTAATCCTAATCCACCTCCTAATACCATCATTAGGGATGTGCACATTCCTAATCCATGATTAGGATGTGTCACATCCTCCAACTTTTGCAAGTTGGCTCCTAATCCCCATTAGCCACCTAACCTTCCTCTAATCCTTCATAAACTAGCCTAAACAATCCATTGGTCAACTCTCCCCATCCCCCAAGGAATTTTTAATCCCTTTTTGTCTTCCCAAGGTCCTTTTGAGGAATTTTTAATTCCTCTCTCATCCCCCAAGGAATATTAAATTTATTTTCTCTTTCCCAAGGAATATTAAATTCCTTTTATCCTTTCCATGCACATTAAAAAGGAATTTTTAATTCCTTTGGTCAACTCTTGATATCAAACCTTGATCTTCCTCCCCCTTTCAATCTCCACCGTTTGTTCCTATCTCCCTTGCTAAATGGAAAACACTTAGCCATATTTGCATTCTGAAGCATTCAACCATTCCAACCACAATCTCTCACACTATCACCATAACCAAATCCTTGCAACCATATCCATCTTGCATCCATCTTGTGACCAAATCAAGCAAAGATCAAATTGTTATGCTATCAAAATTAATCTAGGAGCACACATATCAAGCCATCAATGAGGGAAAACAAGTCCATCAAGCTCAAATAAGGTAAAATTGATCTAATTTTCATTTTTAAGTTTGAGTTTAATCTTTAGCCCAATCTTGAGTGTTGTATTTGGTTTTTATCTCTTGCTTGAGTTTATTTCTTGCATTTTAGATGGGGTAAAAAAAATACACACATTTCTGGCATGCTCGGTGGGACCCACATCACCGATCTGCTTTCATGTTTTTCTATTGTTTCATATTTTGCAAGTTCAAATTTCACACACAGGGGTGAATCCACCCTTGACGGGCAAATCCGCTTAATTCAGGGGAAAACTTGTTTCCACATAGGTGACTGCGTATCCACCACTTCACTAAATAGGAGAATTTGCAAAAGGAACCCAAAAAAACTAATTTTCAGTGGTGAACCTGCATTCAAACTGGAAAATTTGATACCTGAACTGGCAATTGCACAATCGCCCCTCCCTTGAATAGGCGATCTTGTGCTTGCTTATCCCAGACCTAAATTGTAGAGGTGAATATGTTCCTACCTCTTTCTAGATGGGCGAACTTTCTCACCAAACAGGCGAACGCGCATCTGCCTCTTCCCAGATAGGCAATCTTGTGTTTGGGCGAACCTGCGACTTGAACAGGCGACTTCGCTAGGTATAGGGGCGAATTTTCTCCTACTCACAAAGGAGAACCTGCACCCCCGAAGGGTGAATTTGTGATCTATAGGGGAAAATTTATGTGAGCTACAAAAGGTATAAAAATCCCAGATTTTGGTAAAAAATCATAACGCTTTATAGTTTCCTTCTCAAAAAATATTTTCTCTGAGGGATTTTCCCTTAGACCCCTTCCACGAGGGACTGATTTTCATTGGGTTGGGTGTTCCACCCCCCTTGGGCTAGAAATCATCTATTTTTCATCATTTTTTATTGCATCTAATCATATTTTTACACAACTTTTCCTTGATTTTCCAAGAATGAAGATCAAAACTACTAACTTATATTTTGTAGGATGATCAGTCGAAAACCCCTAGATTAGATTGTCTGTGTGTCTTTTTTCATACTAATTTAGGCACACATAGGTTAATTAAAGGGTCAATTAACTTGTTTGCTATGTTTGGGAGTGAATTATTGATGTATCCACTCCCCTTGCACCTTTCGGTGATACTAGGTGACGAGAAATCACAAATTCATTCCAGTCCAATCCAGTCTACCTAGGAAGTGCTAGTGCATCTAAGCTCTCCCCTTATGCTACATGCAAACCTAGGGACAAGCCGAAGCATCTAGTATTTCCTTCTTTTAGTCAGACTTGCCTAGGATCTCATCACCTGGGGGATGATTCCAACCACGTGTTATCGACGGGGTATATAAAGGGGGGAAAACAAAAGTTGTACCCCAATCTAGTCATGTCGTGTCTAGCGAAGTGTCAAAGCTAGGGTGATACCTAGACAAGACGTGCAAGGTTGGTCCAAGTTTCCATTACCTCGTTGGGGCTCCCGATCCATGCTTGTTATAGTCTAGTGTTCATGGTTGTTCCTTACATACATTAGCACGTATCGAGGACACATGAGATAGCCTTGTTTTGCCTAGATAGAGACTTGTGTTTCAGTCGCGGCTTGGTGTAGTGCAGGGGATGTGCACTGTATCGTGAAGTTACTCACCACATACTCCCTTGTGTTGAGATAGAAATCCTTGTGGTGGACTACGATAGTCTCTAAGAGAGAGAGTGAAGGTTAGCCTGTGGCATCTATTGATGACCCTATGCCACTAAATCTCTAGCTATCCACCTTTGCAAGAAAGGGTGATCTAGAGAACCACCCTGGTATCATGGAGTATTAACCTTGGGGTGTGTTAGTTCTCAAAAATGCTAGTTGAAAAACTTCAAGAGGTTGTAAGGCTCTTGGTATGTTTTAGGCTAACGAACAAGGCCAAATGGTGTATTTGGACCTTCTTCTCTTCAAGCTTTGCCAGACCTTAGGTGGGTGTACCTATATAATGGAGCAGATTAGAGGGATGTATGATTTGGTTGAATTGATGGATCTATCCACAATGGAGAAAGGTGTGGCATAGATGATAGCTTACAAATTACTCCAGCTAAAATTTGAAATGTGAATGTATGAATAATATTTTATGAAATTCTAAAATGGAATAGGTATGACGAGTGCCTACTTCTGTTGGGTTAATCCAGTCAAGAGGTGAGTGATATGTGACTTACTAACATGATACAATTCAAATTTCTTGGCACTTGTGATTGTTTATACCTTGTATAAACATGCAAGGATGTAACTATCAGACTCTTCTTATCAATCCAAATGATTCTTACTAGGTTAATGTGACTAATTAAAAAGGAAATTTTAATCCTTCATTGAAGGAACCAGTTAATTGAACCACACAAAAGCAACAAGTGTTCCCTAAAAAATCAAATACTTCTAATTCGAATAATAAGATAGAACCAAACTGGAGACAGTATGATAATTTTATCAATTATAGGGCTCTCCTTTAATGATCCAAGTGATACTCCCAGATTATTGTGATTGACTAGAAGAATTTTAATTCTTTTACAGAAACCAATTAATCTCATCACACAAGAGAAAAAAATGTGCCTTGATAAATTGAATATATCCTTGATACACCAATTTAAATAATAAGTAAAATATCAAGTTGGAGACAACCAAATAATCATATTTTCTCAACAAACAATTGACACCAAAAATTTGACCACCAATTTAAATCTTCTTGTCCATTATATTATTTCAAAATTTTTTGCAATACACATCATAATGTTCTATTTCGGCAACTATTCAACCTATTCAACTACTGATGATTTCCTAACCTACTACTTTCTCTTTGATGGTTTTATTTCATCTTACATATATACATTGTTCTTATAGGGTTACAACTCTTCACAACATCCGTCTAGTGTAACTCTTCTTTAAAGTGCATCTCTTTGTTTAACAAAATATCTAATTAGTTTCCTTTGAAAAATTAAATATTTTAATCTTCATCTTTGTATCTTTGTGAATAACAATCATTATTTCGCAATACTTTTGAAATCTTAATAATCTTCATTAATATTAACCCTTTTTCTGGAAAATCTCTTGTGCTTGGTAGAAAAATTTCACCAAAAATAAATTATTCCTTCGGGTAAAATAATTACCCATCCTTTTAATCCCATTGGTGAAAATATTCCACCTCCTCACATAAATATTTAATAATTTTTTACCCCTTATGCTTTTGTGGGTAAAATAATTATCCTTCTTTAAATCTTCTTGGTAAAATAAATATGAAATTTACACTTCAAAGTGATACTATCTTTCCCCATAATCACACTTTATTCAAAATATGCATTTACTGATTGGGGTAACTTAAAGCATTGTGGAAACTTTAATTTATCTCCACCAATTTCATATCTCTCGTCGATGAAGTAAACGCTATCGGGCTATCCGTGGGACCTCAGCATTACTCCCACTGATATACCAAAGTGTACCCAATGTAGGCTTTCACTATGTTGTGCCAATTTTAGAGTTGCCTGCAAAATACTCGCTCTCACAAATTCCTCTTTACAAATAGTGCCTTTGAATGAAGAATTTTATCTGTAAACACTAATGGCAAACTTGGAGCAATCCATGATTCCATATTTTCACAAGAATGCAAATTCTTATCCTATTACCCTCACCTCAAGTAATAGTGATAAGAGCTTATAGGGCATTGGTACCCTTCTGCGTTGATCATTGGTTACCCAAGAGAGATATGGACTTTGCAAGAGAAGTGACAAAAACATCATGTTGAGTTATATAATCATGGAAAATGTATCCTGAATTGCTTAGAGGGAGCCTTGAAAACATTTCAATATTGGTACTTCTCCCCTAATTCTGTGTAGAAAGAATCGGCCCCATTAATTCTAACCAGTAGTCAGTTGCAAACTCCATTGCCTTTGAGTTTTGAATAAGTTCCAACTAATCTATTTCATGCACATCACATCTCTAATCTCTTTCATGGGATTAATTTTTATGGTACTCTCACTAGATATGTGTTTTAGCATGCTACCAACTGTGGTATCCTCAAAATATCCATATCTGTAAAACACAAACAAAGTGTTGCGATCTAGAACCATTATCCCGTCAATTTATGAGTAAATATGAATGATGATAATGTAAATAAAACCAATTCACCTTATAGTTCCCATTATTCTCCCTGAAACTCAAAAATATTTTGTAGATTTCTTTCTTTAGTATGACATGAGCATTATCATGGTCATTCATAATATTATCTGGGTTTGCCATATTTCCTTGCCTCTTACTCATTGAACATAGTAGAATCACCCATGTTTTTTCTTGATCCATATTGGGATCAACGATGGAGCTTCATGACTTATCTTCCCACTATGATTTGCACCAATCAGACCCCCCTTTACGATGTTTGTATACATATTATTGGGGCATTCATGTGGATCCCTATGTTTATAATTTAGGTCATCACATGCAGCCATGACAAAATCTAAAGCATGCATGTGCCTAAGTCTTTACAAATGTTTTGCCAATGAGCGTACCATCTCCTATGACTATATCTGAGATTCCACTATCAGATATTCACATCTTTCTTATGCTACAAAACTTTCTTTCAATCCCATTTGTCTGGAGTGCTCATTGTCTTTTAAATGCACATTCCCTTTCTTGCCTCCATTTAGTGGTTCAAATTTTCTATGTTGGTTTTGATACATACAATAATTTCATTCAAATTACCTAGATAGTGTCATCCAAGATTGATCCACTATATTTTTGCATTTTCATCTAGCTGCACTATACATCTTACTAAGATCTTTACTTTCACTGCTTCATTTTCTCTAGTATAATGACTATTAGCCTTTTGATGCCTCCTGCATATATCATTCCTTTCTCTTTTTTATGATTATTTTTAGTTGGATGTAAAACTATCATTCTAATTTCCTTTAGTCAATATAAAGAATGAACAATCTTATAATAATTTCTTATGGATGGAAAAGGCTTGTTGAAAAATTTGTGATCTGTGTATGAAAGAACTCTTCTGTATCATTGACTTTATTTCCTCTTTCAAAGGCCTATATTCCTTCATTTATTCAAAGTTCCTTACAAATATCACCAATCTTGGAGTACCTATGGGTGAAAAATTTATTGCTTTTGGGATTAGATTCTCTTCTAGCATCTACTCATACATTTTTTTTATCTTTCTTACCTTCACTGCAAGGTCCCTTATACGAGATTTGTGATAAGATTAGGCATAATGCCAACTCTCTGTGAATTGAATGCTTTATTCACATTATTGAACTTTCTTGTACATAATCATCTTATCAAAATCTGAAATTCTTTCAAAACTGGGGTAGTCACCAGAAATTTGCTTTTTGACATGCAATGACTGAAATGGATCAAGTAGCCACTAGAACTGCTTTGGAAAACTAATCAAAACTTATCTGAGAGCCATAAAAATTCACCAGTATGTCAATTGATAGTAGGGGAGTGTGGTTGCAAGATGGATTTGCATGAAACTATAAACACTGCAAACTATCAACATTCAAAGTTGCTTATCTGGCATTTTCTGCAAAACTGCAACTATCAAATTTAGCTGAAACCCATCACTTGCTATTTTGTAAAAATATCAAACATGATCCTGAGAAGCTACAACTTTGGAGATTAGTTCATTTAGGCACAATAAACATGTGTGCAAAAGGATTTTCCATCTTTTTATTTTCTTCATCAAATATCAAGTGTCGAAGTTGGCCCTTTTGTAGCTATTCTGAAAATCTAGTGTTCAAACTAGGTAAAAATCCATTTGGTTTTAATTTTGAAAAAATACCAAATGATGTCCAAACACCCTAAAAATTGACATGGATGCACATTGAGATGAGGAGAATCAAGAGCACCAATTTTTTTTTATCATGAAACCCTTCCAGTTGTTTAATATTATCCTCCAAAGTTGGTCACTTTAACAGATTTTACTATGTGCAGACAACGAACCTTCATAGAACCCTTCATCTTGGCCTTTTCAAACCTTGTCAAAACTGATCGTAGGAAGCTGAAATTTGGTGTGCACATTCAAATATGGTAGATAAAAATCCGTGCAAAGTGGTTTGGCATGAAAATGAATAGATTCAAAGTTATGATTTTTTAAAATGTGCTCCTAGGGCTGATTTTACAACTGAGTTTTATGAATGTTATATTAAAATTTTTGACATGGCACCGCCAAAATTTGAAGGTTCCAACAGTGGCTCCATCTAGGGATGTATTCCCCTTGTGGGCATAGAAAGAATTCAGGTCTCCAGGAGAGCAGACCAAGTGTTTTATCCATTGAACAACAAACTTAAACTCTTTTATGTCATGAACTGATATGGTTTTTTGAAAAACCAAACCACAACTGATGGCACAAGGCTGCCAAAAAAGAAAGGCCCCTATTTTACCCTATCATACACCTTGTTTTGTTTTGAGTTCATCAAATTCCTCTTGCAATCTACCCTGCTACATGTACTACCATTGGAATTTTTCATAATAGCACTACCTTCAACACTGCTCATATTTCCTTTTTCATTTTTTGCTTCAGACTTAGGCATAATTTGAAAATTGTTATTATCATTTGACAAAATCATGTCCCATTCATTACACCAAGATACTTTATTCTTAATACCAAATCCTTCATCATTTTGGTCACTGTCATGTATTATAAAATAGTCTCCCAACTGAATTGAAAACTGAAAATCTGAATGCTTCTCTTCAAAGTCTAAAATTTTTGTCTCATCAACATATTTTGGGATAATCAAATATGAAACATCTTCTATTTCTTCTATATCAATAATTGGTGGTGATACAAACTCATGATTCATACAATCAACATTTTGCACATTTGATCCAACCGATGTTGGGGATGAAATTTTTGAATCATTCTTATGTGTGTAATTTTGGTATTCCATTGTTAGCAAATCTGAAAATTTTCCACTACTGAGTGAACATGACTCTTTGTCTATTTCACCGTTGAAGTACTCTTCACATTTTTCATCATCATAATGGGGCTCAAGATCATCATAGAAAAAATCAGATGAATTATCAACATAGTCATTTGTTCCACAAGTTGATATATTATCCTGGTTATCTGAAAATGTTTCTTCCTCATTATAAATTGGATTTGAAAACACATAAAATTCATGTTCTAGCACACCTTGGCAAAATTTCATCTGATCCTCTTCTGTTTTTTCATTATACAATGGATTTGAAAAAAATTGAAAACCATTTTTAGGTGTATAAATTTTTTCCTTATCAATTGTGTTATCATGGTTCTTAACTGTAGCTGGAGGTATTATTTGTTCATTGTCAAGTAGAATTTCTTCTTCTATCATACTTTCCATTGTTCCTTCGTCTTGATCTCCATAAAAAACTGCAAGAATCACTTTGTTGTAGATCAAAATCTACAGTTTCATCTTCACAATCTAAATGTTCAATGGATCCCTCATAACATGCACTGTCACAATCTGCTATGTAGGAGAGACTTTCTATATCTTCATCCTCCTCATGCAGGTTTTCATAGGAATTATTTTCACTTGCACATGTCTCATCTTCTAGCTATTATTTCCTGATCAATTTCTTGAGTATATGAATTCTCATCACCCTCCTCAAATTGATGATTCTGATATACATTTTGTTGTAGGTTTTGACTAATTCTTCCAAGAGGGATGCAATTATGTTGCACATTTTGATATGGAATTTGGTATTGATATGGATAATGCTCAGGATACCGATTGTGTTGATAATTCTGGTAGATTACTAGTCTTTTTCCAGGAGGGACAAGATAAGCATTTACTTTCTTTGATGGTTGTGAATAAATGTTCTGTTGTGAATAAAGTGTATTACCTCCATTGTGAAAATTCTCAATTGTATTATGAGGCACTTGTGGAGTCCAAGGACCACTTACATTCACATATCTATCCTCATTAGGGACTGGTACATTTTGTAATGCATTTGGAACACATTTGATCCCCAATTGTAACAATTGTTCGTCCAATTGTAGCAGTTGTTTGTCCAGTTCTTTACACTTTCTATTAATTATTGCCTTCTCACTTCTTCTAAAATCTTGACAAGAAATTTGCAACAGCTTTTTATCTTTTATTTTTGAATGGAAATAGTATTGTTGTTCCAAAATGTCTCTGCATTATCTATCAATTTTTAAACAAAGTCATGACCTACTTTTCCAAAAGTAGGAAAATGAAATGGATTTTGAAATTGTTCTTGGTTTACCCAAGCAGAATCCCCTTTGAAATGAAAATGTGAATTTTTTATGACTCTATACCAACAAAGGCTTGGATTCAATGTTGATTTGACTTGATCCCTAGTAGAGTCACCAATTTTTTGGATGTGTGATTCAGATGGGGAGCTACAAACTACATAATTATGAATCTCTAGTTGAAGACCTGATTTGAAAAAAAATTATGACTCTATAAGGCAAGGTTTCCTACTACTAGATTTTCTCAAATCTTCCCCAGTAGAGTCGCCAATCTATTAGTTCTCAAAAATGCTGGTTGAAAAACCTCAAGAGGTTTTCAGGATCTTCGTACGTTTTATGCTAATGAACAAGGCCAAATGGTGTATTCAAACCTTCTTCTCTTCAGGCTCTACTAGACCTTAGGTGGGTGTACCTATATAATGGAGAAAATTAAAGGGATGCATGATTTAGTTGAATTTATGGATCTATCCACAGTGGTAAATGGTGTGGAATAGATGAAAGCTTACAAATTACTCCTACTAAAATTTGAAATGTGAATGTATGAATAAGATTTTATGTAATTCTAAAATGGAATTGGTATGACCAGTGCCTACTTTTGTTGGGTTAATGGAGTCAAGAGGTGGGTGATATGTGACTTACTAACTGAATACAATTTGAATTGCTTGGCATTTTTGATTGTTTATACCTCATATAAATGTGCAAGGATGTAACTATCAGACTCTTCTTATCGATCCAAATGATTCTTACCGGGTTACTGTGACTAATTAAAAAGGAAATTTTAATCCTTCCTTGAAGGAACCAGTTAATTGAACCACACAAAAGCAGCAAGTGTGCCCTAACAAATGAAATACTTCTGATTCGAATAACAAGATAGAACCAAACTAGAGACAGTATGATAATTTTATCGATTATAGGGCTCTGCTTTAATGATCCAAGTGATACTCCTAGATTACTATGATTGACTAGAAGGATTTTAATTCTTTTACAGAAACCAATTAATCACATCACATAAGAAAAACAAATGTGCCTTGATAAATTGAATATATCCTTGATACACCAATTTAAATAATAAGAAAAATATCAAGTTGGAGACAACCAAATAATCGTATTTTCTCAACAAACAATTGACACCAGAAATTTGATCACCAATTTAAATCTTCTTGTCCATTATATTACTTCAAAATATTTTGCAATACATAGCATAATGTTATGTTTCAGAAACTATTCAACCTATCCAACTACTGATGATTTCCTAACCTACTGCTTCCTCTTTGATGGTTTTATTTCATCTTACATACATACATTGTTCTTCTAGGGTTACAACTCTTCACAACATCTGTTTGGTGTAACTCTTCTTTTTCAGTGCAACTCTTAGTTTAATAAAATATTTAATTAATTTCCTTTGGAAAAAATAATATTTTAATCTTCATCTTTGTGTCTTCATGAATAAAAATCATTATTTCACAATACTTTTGAAATCTTAATAATCTTCATTAATATTAACCCTTTTGCTGGAAAATCTCTTGTGCCCGGTAGAAAAATTTGACCAAAAATAAATTATTCCTTCAGGTAAAATAATTACCCATCCTTTTAGTCCCATTGGTGAAAATATTCCACCTCCTTGCGTAAATGTTTTATAATTTTTTTACTCCTTATGCTTTTGTGGGTAAAATAATTATCCTTCTTTAAATCTTCTTGATAAAAGAAATATGAAATTTACACTTCAAAGTGATACTATCTTTCCCCATAATCACACTTTATTCAAAATATGCATTTACTGATTGGGGTAACTTAAAGCATCGTGGAGACTTTAATTTATCTCCACCAATTTCCTATCTCTCGCTGATAAAGTAAACACTATCGGGCTATCAGTGGAACCTCAACATTACTCCCACTGATATACCAAAGTTTACCCAATGTGGGCTTTTGCTCTGTTGTGCCAATTTTAGAGTTTCCTATAAAATAATCATTCTCACAAATTCCTCTTTACAAATAGTGCCTTTGAATGAATAAATTTATCTTTAAACATAAATGGAAAACTTGGAGCAATCTGTGGTTCCATCTTTTCACAAGAATGGAAATTTTCATCTTGTTACCCTCACCTCGGGCAATAGTGATAAGAGCTTATAGGGTGTCAGTGCCCTTTTGCGTTGATCGTTTGTTACCCGGGAGAGCTATGGACTTTGCAAGAGAAGTGACAAAAACATCACACTGAGTTATATACTCATGGAAAATGTATTCTAAATTGCTTAGAGTGAGCCTTGAAAACATTTCAATATTGGTACTTCTCCCCTAATTCTTTGTAGAAAGAATTGATCCCATGAATTCTGACCAACAGTCACTTGCAAACTCCATTGCCTTTGAGTTTTGAATAATTTCCAACTAATATATTTCGTGTGCATCCCCTCTCTAATCTCTTTCATGGGATTAATTTTTATGGTACTCTCGCTAGATATGTGTTTTAGCATGCTACCAATTGTGGTATCCTCGAAATATCCATATTTTTAAAACACGAACAAAGTGTTGCAATCTAGAACCATTATCCTTTCAATTTATGAGTAAATATGAATGATGATAATGTAAATAAAACCAATTCACCTTATAGCTCCCATTATTCTCCCTGAAACTCAAAAATATTTTGCAGATTTCTTTCTTTAGTATGACACGAGCATTATCATGGTCATTGATAATATTATCTAGGTTTTCCATATTTCCTTGCCTCTTAATCATCGAACATAGTAGAATCACCCGCATTTTTTCTTGCTCCATATTGTGATCAATGATGGAACTTCATAAATTATCTTCCCATTGTGATTTTCACCGATCAGACCACCCTTTATGATGTCTTTATACATATTGTTGGGTCATTCATGTGGATCACTATGTTTATAATTTAGGTCATCAAATGCGACCTTGACAAAATTTGAAGCATGCCTCTGCCTAAGTCTTTACAAATGTTTTGCCAATGAGTGTACAAACTCCTATGACTATATCTAAGATTCCACTATCAAATATTCATATCTTTCTTATGTTGTAGAAATTGCTTTCAATCCCATTTGTCTAGAGCACTCATTGTCTTTTAAATGTGCATTCCCTTTCTTGCCTCCATTTAGTGGTTCAAATTTTCTATGTTGGTTTTGATACATACAATAATTTCATTCAAATTACCTAGATAGTGTCATCCAAGATTGATCCACTATATTTTTTCTTTTTCATCTAGATGCACTATACATCTTACTAAGATCTTTACTTTCACTGCTTCATTTTCTACAGTATAATGACTATTAGCCTTTTGATGCCTCCCGCATATATCATTCCTTTCTCATTTTTATGATTATTTTTAGTTGGATGCAAAACTATCATTCTAATTTCCTTTAGCCAATATAAAGAATGAACAATCTTATAATAATTTCTTTTGGATGGAAAAGGCTTGCTGAAAAATTTGTGATTTGTGTATGTGTTGATGCCAAAAATTGGCAAGGTAACAACCCTTTGTGGGAAACTCAGTTTATGGGGGGACTTATTGTGCTAAATCAAGTGACCTCCAAATTTTTAAAGAAGCCAGATTCTTCTATAAATGGGGTTTTGGAATGGGAAAAGGAAGCAGATATAAAAATAAAGAATCTAACTTAGGTGATTCGCTAGAATTTAGATAAAAGGCACGATAAACCTATCTTTTGGATATGATCTAAGGGCCCGCTTAGCAATTTACCCTATCCTAGAATAACATAAATTAGGGATTGCAGCATGAACAACTCATTCAGTGACATAAAATAATTATCACACCCTTTTACTGAAAAGAAGAGTGAAAATACATGATCTAAACTAGTAAATTTGCATTCAAATTATAGAAGTATGGAAAATAAACCATTCAAAAAAAAATGGCACAGTGTAAATTTTATCAATAGCATAAGAAAACAGAAAGGCCAAACAACGACACAGTCTGTGAGTTGCAATAATCTCAACAATAAAAGGTCCGGTCTCCCCAAAAATCCTATAATTCTAAAACTAGTGAAAACTTGAAAAACATGTAGCATGTAATCTTCGAACTCAGAACCCATCTTTAGAAGCAGAGAGTAGTATATATAGCAAGCCTCCCACCATTGGCGAGCAACAACTAAAAAAATTTAGAATCCTAAGTAATGATGTAGCGGCAATGATTACCCTTGACCGTTGCAACAGAAAAGGTTCAAGCCATAGCATTTGGTCACTCCCCATTTAGGTGCATCCCCTATGAATGATGGCACTGGTCTAGTGCAAACAATTGTCACCTCCTCATATAGGTAGTTAGAACATGTGGCAGCACATCACAGCCCATAGTTTGCTTCATCCCTTGCGTTGAAGAAGCATGCACTAAAGAGACGTGTGGCAACATTTCGCTATCCATGGTTGATTTTTCCTTCCTTCATTGAAATCTTATGTTGAGATGACACATAGCAAAAATTTTCACTATAGATGCCACCTGTGGGGTCTGCCAAATCTTTATGTGAATGGGAGCTACGTGGCACATGGGCAGGGACCGACGAGGAAGTGAAAGGAAGCAATCAAAATAACCTGCGGTGAAGACACATAGGAGCATTTCGGGGCCCGATAGAAGAGAAAGGAGAAAATTACTTTGAAGAGCGATGAGTGAACAAGTGGCAGAGGCCATGGTGATTATAAAAAAGGGGCTGAGGATATTCATTTGAAGGAATGGGGCGGTACTTAGCCAAAAATAAAACCTAAAGGGAGCATGGTGAATTTTGTATTCACAGCTTCTGGCAACTATTAGGGGCATTTCTCTTTGAGGAATGTGGAACCCAAAATTTTCTCTGGTTCACAGATCATAGTGCCATCCATTGGCGATGGAATTAGAGCTTGGAAAGGGTTGCTTGTAGGGGTAGCCAGTCATCTTTGGATGGTCTTGTTATATTGTGCAAATTTTCCTATGCTCCGCCTAGGTTAAGCATTTCTTTATAAGGCAGTACCTCAGGTAAACCGGCCCCCGCCTTGCAATGGAAAAGTAGCTGCACAAGAGGATGAATAACAGCTTCAATGTCTATCACAGTAGGAGGATGGCCAAAATTCTGGAAAGTGGTTGGGTCCTACTTGTTTTCTTCAATTCTTTCTGCAATCTGCTCAGCTGTGGTGATCGACCTATCTTCAAGAAACAGGGACGGAAAAACCATCTTGCCCAACTGGGAGAAATTTTCCTACATGTCATCCATTGTTTGGTTCAAAGTAGCTGTGGTGGCTTTAGTTCACTGGAAGGCCGAGTGACAATGGATGAACTTATTTTCTATCTAGGCAGGAATCTCCTGATCTTGGATTCTTGCCTTTTTCAGGTCTTCATTAGAGACTATATATAGTTTTCTAAGAAAACTATTTGCTTCAGGAACCTTCTCCGTGATGAACCTTGGGAATTGTTCAATTGCTCCGTGAACCTCCTAGGTCAATTTTTTTTCCTTCAAGATGAACCGGAGCACTGGCTATAGTGTTAGGCAGAAGGCTTTAACCTTTTCCCAATAAGAAATATATAGCTACCAAGCTAATGGGATGAGGTCTGACTATGTAGCGAAGGCTTGGAGAGAGCTCTTTAGAGAGGCAATCTTTGTATCCTTTGAATTGACATTCTTTGTTAATTTTGTAGTTCTCTATTTTGTGGATGCCAGTTGCTCCTCAAAGCTACTTAGCTCTCTATACCAGTTCTCCTCAGCTTGGGCACGGTTCACCAATTCTGTGTCAAGAGAGTACTTTGTCTCTTGGAGCTCCCTTTCTAACTGGGCCTTTTGGCCTTCAAAGTCTGTATGATTCTTTTCTAATTCTTTCTCATATAGAGCAAGTTGAGCTACTAACTCTATCTTTTTGTTGCAAATTTTTCTCCCCCATGGACAATTGGCTCTGGTATTTCTAGTTCCTTTCATGTAGCTCGTTGATCAGTGCGGGGTCAATGGATTGGGACTTATTGAGTTCTTCTTGGAGTTTTCTCTACTCCAAATCTTTTGATTTCACTTTCTTAGACAAGCACACAACTTTTTCTTCTAGTGATTTCTCTTTCATTTCCAGAAAACTAACCCTTTCCTTTACAAGCTTTAGCTGCTCCTCTTTTTTCTTCAATTCACTACTAGAGCGAAGGAAATCAGTCATTACCACCTGCTACATTTCCTCCATGTGTTCTACCTTATCCTATGGTAGGGCTACAGCTAGATCAAGCCCCATGACATACATGTCATAATCGCTTGGTAGCATTTCCCCCTGTGGTTTGACTCTGCCTCCCTTTTGTCATCCTTCATTTTTGGATTCTGAGGGCCCACGCTTCCTTCGTAGCATCACCCTATGCAATGAATTGGCCTGGTGATTGAACTAGCCCACCTACAATAGGTGCACTAGGAGGCAGGGAAAAAGGGAATACAAGTGTGGCAAGCCCCTTCGTTTTCTTTGGTGGGAGATTGACAGTTTTCGGGGAGAAAAAAGGAACCTGCCATAGTTCGGTTTGAGAACTGGCGGAAGGGCTCATCAGTTTTTATGGTGATGGGGTAGTCATAATCAAGTTTGTTTGCTGGGAAAATTGGGTTGGACCTGAGGTAGTAGTAGTAATAGGGGTACCCATGGTTCCTGAGCCTTTAGAAAGAGAGGCGAGGAGAGATTGAGAAGCGATGGCTGGTGTTAAGGTTCACAGATGTGTTAAGATAGATGGCCTTGTATAGGTGAATTGAGAGAAACCTACCACAAACATTGTGGTAGGGGTAGAGAAGGTAGGGCCGACACTTGTAGTAATGGGTGCTACAGGAATGGTAGAGGACACCAAAGATTGAGAAATGAGAAAAGTAGGAGTGAACATTACCTATTGACTAGACGTTGGTGGTGCTCCGCTTGTCGTCGGTTGCTCACTCACTTCAAATTGCTAGCTCACTATGAGAACTTGGATTGCAATGGATCCTTGTGATCCTTCTCCCACAATAGCATTAGTGTGTTTCCTTTTAGGGGGTAGGGAGTCTTCAATCTCCATATTTTTTTGCTATTTCAGTTGGGACCCCCTTGTTGCTTTTGAGGCCTAGATAAGCATCTGTGAAGCCCTCGATATATTTAGTCGCACATTTGAAGTGACATAGGAAGACTTCCCTATGGAATTCCTCTTTTGCTGAGTAGAGGATGTTGATGTATCAGCTTCCTGCTCTGCTTGCTCTTCTGCTTCATCAGGGTCATTGCCTCCGCTAGGACTTGAGTCGAAAGAAGGATGCTCCTCATCCCATAGCTTGTCAAACTCTTCATCATCTCACATGCTTTCATAAGGTGCATCAAGTTGTTTTGTCTCCTGGCTATATATCCAGAAGGCTCTAATCCTTTCATTAGTCCATTCCTCTTCATTTCTCAACTTATTGTACAAAGCTTTTCCCATTTTGCAGTTCTCATAAAAATATGCCTCGGTGAAATAAAACTTATGCCATGGCGGCCTATTGTCTTCTGTGGGAATATGAATTAGGTCAACCAATAATTCATCTTCATCATCTAGTGGGCTACACCTCCTCTCCCAGTAAGGTCAAGGGCTATGAGTTATGTTGAGATGTTCATATGGAAGATCATTGAAAGGGTTGTAATCCCACTTGTCACAAATCATTACCAACCCTAAATGAGCCAGCTTATCCTACAACAATGGGTGTGTCTGCTTCTTTTTCATGGCCACCATTTTGAAACTTTACGGACAGGTGAAGAATCCCTTCCTCTTGACCTTTTTCTCATTGCAAAAGGTAATATCAATAATGCACGCTTGCTGGAACAATTCAAGGGATAACACTCAATTAGTCACATATGTAGAAAGGTGAAATGGTTCATCGGTGAAGCCTTGCATCTGGATGAATGTGAAATCTACTCCAAAGAACCAATCACATTTGGGAGTGAAGTTCTGCATATACTCAGTCTACATCAGAGTGAGTCGATTAATACTATCCTCTCCTAGTAAATCTTGCAAAATCAAAGTCAAGAAATAATCTGAAAATGCATAATAATCAAAAGTGGAATAGAGGAGAGGAGTCCAGATAAAAACTAGCTTTCTTCTATTGTTTTTGTCAAAACTAGACAATTTCACCTACTTATCAAAGAAATCTGGGTTTTGATGCAAAAACATATGGGCGAGGTAGGAAAGAAATCTGAACTTCCATTCAGCCTAGTAATTGTTAATTTTCGCTATCATTTTCTTTGCAAGGTACTCTACAAAATCATACTAGAAATAAGATTGTTGCATGTGAAATTGGAAACCTAGGCCCAATTGAAATGCGTGCACCTCCTTGTTGGTGTCTAGACTGAAAAAAATGTCATCATTGAAAAGGAATCTTGCAGGTCTTCTAGGAAAGTGTCATGTTGTGCCAGAATTTTTGGTGGTTTCCCCTACTCTGCTTCAATCCTTTAGGTTTCTTTGTTATAAAACTCCACAGCCTTATTCCTGGTGCTGCATATATTATTCCCCTATGTAGGAGTGAATTCCTCCATTGGTATCCCCCTACTCTTAGGATTAGGAATACACAACATATTTTGAATGGCTACTGGTGTGATGTTAACTGACAAGGTCTGACCCTTGATGGTGTTAGTGCTTGGGTTGAAATACTTAATGGACATATCAACCAATTCTAGGTAGTAGAGCACAAATGGGACCATATATTGAGGGAGCCCGTTGGACCATACTTTTTCTATTGTCGACATTTAATTTCTGGACACCTTCATTCTTTCATAGGCTACTTCCCTCAATCCTTTAGGGTTATTTGCAAGAAAGGGATCATGAATATTATCCCAGTCTTCCTGAATTAAGCTCTGGTCTTTGTAGCCTTTGGGCCTATCCAACTCTTTTGTGTTTTCCCACCTTGGCTTGTCAAGAATACCTGGTGTGGCACAAATTTAAAAAAATAAAATATAGACAACTAGTGCCCCTCACATGGCTCTAAATAAGCTTTTTGTTGCCCCTCCTTGTAATTCCTAGCTTGAACTTTCTGCCATTTTTCTTGGCCAGAAGCTTTTGCTAGCTTGAATTTTTTTGCAACTTTACCTCGGCTCTGGCTGTGCACTAGAAATCACTTTTTCTCTGGGCAGCGTATTTGAAAAGACCTTTTAAGTGTCAAATATTTCAAATGCGACACTTAGCTATTTTCTCTCAAGGTGGTAAACAGGAGGTACCCTTTTGCATTTAATTCAGAATGTACCGCCAACCCTTGGCTTGTGTGAGATGAATCACTTGCCATTTTGATGTGACAAGAATTCATAATTGTAATTAGCAACCATATTATACAGTGTGATTTTCTTGGAACTTGAGCTGACGCTTTGCTAGCAGCTTAAGCATTTGTATGCATTGGAAATTAATATCCCAAAAGGAATGATTAAGCCAAAGATGTGATCAACATTTGCAAAGATTTGAGCTCTGCCTTAGAATAAGCAAAACACATAAAGAATGACACCTCAGTCCTTGGCCATGCAAAAAACCATTGATTGCTGCCACCAGCTTAGGCTAATTAAATATCCCTTATTAGTTTTGCATGCAACAAATCATACTCAACAGACACAATTGGGCGGGAAATTCAAGCAAGCTCAGACACAACTTTCAAGTTGGTACTTGATTAGCATCACGTTTATGGTAAGAAAATTACCATGCATTTGCTCGCTTTTTCTATAAATAGGTATCTAAGTAGTAGCAAAATCACACTTAGTGATTAGAGAAAATTTGGTAGTAGGTGATTGGTTTAGTAGTTTGGTATTTGCAGTGCGTAGTGTTTTCATAAGCTAGGCTTAGGAACTTTGCAGAGATAGTTCCAGGCTAGTTGTAGAGCAATTGGAAACATGAATACCCCAATTAGGCTAGTGTGTCACAAGTCTCAGAATGCCTTCCTAGGTGAGATTTCTATTAAGCGTTTGAAGAGGATGACAAAAAATAAGAACTCATTGGCTATTATAGCCATGAAATGGGTTCTGGGATGGGATTTCCTTGAATACGAGGACAAGTACCAAGTTAACACTGATGTGTGCTCACACTTTGTCACCTCCATACTGGATATAGGAATTCCCAAGCCTTTGATTCTTCATCTTGTCAAAGCAATATTTCCTCAGAAGTACTTGAATGGCCTTAGAGAGGTAGTGGAAAATGTTGCATATGGCGGAGGCATACTGACCGCGAGTGATCTACGAAGGTTCATAGAAGAGGATGCAGTTGTGTCGTGGCTACCATTTCTGAGTGGCTTCCACCTCTAGTTGCATGATGAGCACTGCCAAAAGGTCACTCTAGCCTTCCATTTCGTATTTCGCATCCACAACATGGTGTCATTTTATGACATCGACTAGTACATAGACTTCAGGAACCTTGTGTTCCCTCCGCCTCTGGCCGTTGCTCCTTCTAATGATGTTGCTGCTAAAGGTGATTCCCCTATGGATGAAGATATCATGGATGTTGTTGTTGATGCGTCTGTTGTTGCTTCCCATGCTGTGGATTGAAGACTTCTGTGTTTTTCTTTTTCCCTTTAAAAACTCATAGCAATTAGTCTATTTTTTGTATACATGCCTGAAAAAGGATTTTCGTAATATATAAAGAAGCGGAATAGAATTATATGATTTTTAGAAGCACAAATTTTGAGCCATTTTGAAAATGTAAATACCAAAGCACATATATAATGAAAATATATCTTTATATAACCATCTTGTTGTCTGCTTTGGCTTCTACAACTGGATCTTCTTTTCTTTTTCAACATGTATGTATGGATTCAATTTCGCATGTGGGTGTTTAATATTTTTCTCCTTTCAGCTATGAGTTTATTTCCTTACTCTCTGCAATCAATGGGTTACTTGCTCTATTCCACCTCAAACCATAGAATAAATAAAAAGATGGGCCCAAAAAAAAGGGAAAGAAGGGAAAAACATTATAGACATATTTACATCGGTAGGGTAGCAAGCTTAATTAAATAGTTTTAGGTGAATTCCGTTGACCGGGATTCCCAACACTTCTTTTTCCATAGCCTCTAACACATATGAATTATGCTCTTTGCATTGAGTTATTCTGAATGAGCCTTCCCAAAGGTTGTCCAACTTCCTATGCTGACCCAGCTTCGCAACCCTTTCATTAAATTTTAGCACTAAGTCTCCACACTTTAGAACTTGATCAGATGCTTTCTTGTCAAAGCACCCTTTAACCACTTGTTGGTGGTTAGTCATGGCTGTTAGAGTCTTTTCCCTTTTCTCTTGTACTTCTAGCAACTTAGCTAACCGCACCTCCATTGTGTCATTTTGTTCCACCTCGAGAGATTTTAGCAATTGCAGCACTGAAATCTCCATAGAGATAGGAAATAACGCCTCTTTTCCATACAAAATCTCATATGGTGAAGTCTTGAGGACTTGCTTAGGAGTGATGTGGTCCACCTAGAGCATTGTTCGGAGGTTTTCATGCCATTCCCTTTCGTATTCTGACCCAATTCTTTTGAGGAGTCAAACCAGATTCTTGTTTGTCGACTCGGCTAAGTCGTTCCTCTGTGGGTAGTAGTTTGATGATGTTTTAAGGAATATGCCATGCGTAAGTGTGAATTGACTTATCTTAGAGGCCAAGAAAGCTTTAGCATTGTTGGAGATGATAGCGGGTTGAATCTCATCACCAGTTCTTCTAGGAAATCCACTATCTCTGCCTCTATCGCATTCTTTAGTGGCACAACTTCGGTCCATCTTGTGAAGTAGTTAGTGGCCATCAAGATCCATTTATGTCCTGCACTGGAGGCTGGGTTGATCATTCTAATGAAGTCCAAAACCCATTGTGTGAATGGCTCATCAACCACTATCGGATTGAGAGGCATTACAAAATTCTTTCTTTTTCCTATGAAGAACTGACATTCCTTGCAAGTTTTCACCAAGGATGAGGAATCATTGAATAGCATCGGACAAAAGTACCTCGTGCACATGATTTTGATGGCGGTTGTCTTTGCAGAGAAATGCCCACTCACAAAAATGTTGTGGTAAGTGTTGAGGATCCTTTTTACTTGCTCTGTGGTAACACATCGCAATAGAATTTTGTTAAAATTTCACTTGAACAAGATCCCTTCAATGAGCACGTGTTCACTGGTTTGTAGTTGGTAGAATCTCGTCTTCTGAGAAGGAAGGCTCGGTGGACACTTTCCTATATGCATAAATCTTATTCTATCTACTAGCCAACAACCTTTGGAATCTGACTCATTCATTAGGACTAGCTTCAGCTGCTCTTCTTCGGTGGCCATTTCTTCATTGTGTGCAAGGTATTCGCACAACCCTCTTCCCTGAATGGTCTTGGTAGGTTTAACCTCAATGTCATATTTGAGGATCTTGGTGATCCAATTGGCCCTTTTCTTAGTGATCTCTCCTTCCATTATGTATTTGTGCACGCTAGAATGTGCAACATAGACAATCACCTTATTGCAAGATATTAAGTGTCAAAACTTCTTGAGCCCCTTAACTATTGCAAACACTTGCCTCTCTACAAAGTTGTAGTTTGTCTCATATTCCTTCAAGGTCCGGGAGTGAAATGCTATTAGATGTTCTCCCTTTCCCTCATCATCTTTCTAAGTTAAGGAAGTAGTAATGCTTGATTTGCTACTAAATACATACATTATGAAGTCCTTTGATAAGTCTGGATTGACCAGAACAGGAGTAGAGGAGATAGCGTCCTTAACTCTCTCAAAGGCTTCTCTGGCATTCTTTGTCCATTTAAATGTTTGATCCTTTTTCAGCATCAGGGTAATCGGCCTAATTATTCTTGCAAAATCATAAATAAATTTGCTAACCAAATTCACCTTTCCCAAGAAGGATTGGATGCCTTTCTTGTTGACCAACAGGGGAAGCTCTTTGATTCCTTTCACCCACTCAAGATCTATTGAAATTCCTTCTTTGGAAACCACTTGCCCCAATAGCTTGCCTTGTGGAACTCCAAAGACACATTTTTGGGTTTAGGGATATCCCAAACTCGTGGAATTTCTTAAAAACAATCTCAAGGTGATCAAAATGACCATCTTTGGATTTAGAGAACACCATCAAATCATCCAAATAGATTAGGATAATCTTGTTAATTAGTTCGCTAAAAGTGATATACATTTCCCACTGGAAGGTGGCTCCTGTGTTTGAGAGGCTGAATGGCATCTTAGCGTATGCAAACGTTCCCCACTTGGTAGTGAACATCATATTATCTTGATCCTCTTCTTTAACCTAGATCTGATTGTAACCGAAGAAGCCATCTAATAAGGAGAACATCTCCGATCTTGCCACCATTTGCAGGATTGAATCCATTGAAGGTAGCGGGTAATGATCCTTCAGGGATGCTTTGTTTAGGTCCTAAAAGTCCACACATAGGTGAATATCTCCATTCTTCTTTTGGATTGGGACCAAATTGGATACCCACATGCTATGCTTGATTAAGAAGACAATCTGTGACTAGATTAGCTTTGTTAATTCTTGATCCATTAGCACTTCAATCTTGGGATTCACTGGCCTCTATTTTTGGTAGATCGGTTTTGCACCTTTGTCCAACTCTATTGTGTACTGAATGATATCGGGATCATATCCCCTGAGGTCATCGTATGACCAGGCCACCACTCCATATTTTTTTCAAAATTTGATAAGCCTTTCTTTATCATGATGCGAGACATCCTTCCCAACTTTGAGCTTTCTTCCATCTCCAATTTGAATGTCCGCATAGTCACCTTTGTCTGTTACAAACTTCTATTTTTCATTTCTTGCATTGTCACAATCAAAAATATTCTCAAGAGTGACCAATCTCTTTGGATGCTTGTTGGATTTTAGTTGAATAATTTTTCCTTCATAAGCTTCAAAAATCTTCGGTTGGACCTGATCAGCAAATTATCTTGATTGCTGGATGAATGAGGGAATGTGTTCATCACTTTCAAACACTTCCAACTTTGGTCATTGTCTAGAATTGTCGATTGGACTATTACTCATACAGAGTGTTTGTTGTGAATGAGATTAGAGCCAGGATCAAACTGGGATCTGATTGATGCCATTCAATCTGCATTTTTATTCTTTTCTCGAGGCACCATCTAAATGTTAAAGGCTTCAAAACCCTCAATCAGGTCCAAAACTCAGTGTCTATAGGATTGCATATGGACATTCTTGGCTGTAGAAATTCCTTGGACTTGATTGACTACTAGTTTGGAATCTCCAAATACTATTAATTGCTTTATGCCCATCCATTCCGCAAGGCTGATACCTTGCACTAGTCCTTTGTATTCAACTTCATTGCTCGAGCAAGTGAATTGGAAGCGGAAACCTCAGTTTCTTTTCATTTTGTGGGGACATTAAACATATCCTAGCTCCTACACCATTTTTGCATCTTCCTCCATTGAAATGCAACATTGATAACTTTGAGGCTTGACTATTCTCTAGTTTTTCGATGACCTTCAGGAGCACTAGATCTTCATCATACATGACATAGGTGCCCAACCCAGTAGCATGCTAGTTTCCAAAAGGATCAGTATCCATATGTTCACTTAACAAAACATCTTCTTGATCGGTCCAACCTCTGGTCACCTTTTCATCTTCCAGTAGCTCAACGCAATACATTTCTTGTTTGGTGATAGACATATGAGTGGCCTCAAAGTGTGTCATGGCCTCATTGGCCACATGTTCCAAATGTAGAGCTTCATATTCTATCTTCATTTTTGCACCGCACTTGGTCCTGAGAATCATGTGCGACCAATCCAAGGATAGGTATCCTCCCACCTTTGAAGTAAATTCTTAGGATAGATAGAGGCCAAACATGGGGGGAACATCAATGATCACAGTATCTTGTGGCACCATGATGCTAGGGCAGGCAAATAGAGTCAAGGGAAGATCCTTGATGAGACTAAGAGTCTCGACTCTATTTCCATCAAGCTACATCACTCCCTTTTTTAAAGGTTCATAGCTGAGCCCTAAAGCTTCAGCTATCTGTTTAGGCATAACTGTGGTACTAGCACCGAAGTCAATCATGACATTGTGCAATAACTTCTCTCCCACAATAAGCGTTAGGAAGAAGGTTTTAGGTTTTAGGTTATCTCTTACCTTAGTGGGAGCTTCCACTGTGCTATTTGTGAGAACTTTGGCTAGAATTAATTGATCAATAACCTTTCCTTTGAGAAATTCCTTTGGTTCCATGATTAGATCCTCTTAGAGTGCCTTCTGTAGTAAGGTCTTATATTTTGGGATAGCTAATATATCCCAAAGAGACACATTAGTAGATAATTTCTTTAACTATTCCACCACGTTGAAGGGTGGTGGATTCAGAGATTTTTGCTCCTTTTCTCTTGTTATGACAACTTCCCTTCATGGCTAACATTGTGGCACCACAGTGGAAGTGCTAGGCACTGGGTCATAAGCACTTTTAGGTTGTGGACTGACTAGTTGTGGGACAACTGGCTTTCCCGTGAATCTCCTTTTCGAGCGAGTGTTGTAATCGGACTATACTTGTAGTGTTTTAGATGTAGATGTATAATTGGAAAACATCGCTTCTTCTTCTTCCATCCATGAGAAGAGTGTGTTCTTGGGAGCGATGTCTGCTTCTTTCTCTAGTGACATCCCTTGCATTTGTACAATGAGCAACGCATTGTCTATTTGCGAAGAGGTATACACATAGCTTCTCTAGTTTGATGTTGTGGCTTGGATGTGTTTCTCTACTACCTTTTGTTGTAGGTTACCGCATGGATAGTTTTGGTGCATGTGTTAGTCACCGCAAGGGAAGCACCAGGGGTTGGTGTCATCCACTAAATTGTTTTTCCCTGTGGTCAACTCTTTATTCAAGCTTAGGTTAGCGATTTGTAGTGGAGTGAGTACTGGCACTATCTGATGTGTTGTTTGCACCTTTGGATTTGTGCAGACACCTACTTGGAACTAGTTTTGTTTGTAAGAGGACCTTTTTCCTTGATAATTCTGGTAGGTAGGCTTCAAAGGTATGGCCTGGTTGCGCTTGATAATGGTTATCTCATTAATAATAGTCTGCAACATTTCCTTGAACTCGCTCATTTCCTCCTTTGAAGAGTCAGATGTAGAGGCAAAATTTTAAGGTGCGCTCAGATACGTGTACATGGATTGAGGAGGAGTCGGTGTGCTGGTAGAAGGAATCTCTTGAGCAGGAAGTGATATTTCTGGGAATATAGGAATGATGGGCCAAGGTGGCAATTTCTTGGCGTCTATCAAATTGTTGTTCGCTTTGATAGCGACACTATATGCACCCGGTAGTGTGGTTCCACTGAGAGATTGGATCATCATGGAAATGTCAAGGTTGATAGATTTCAAATAGAACATAAATGCCAGATTGGGCAGCAGGCAGATATCAACTTGAATCCTCTGCCAGTTGGTATGGAACCAAGCATTGAAGTCAGCCATGGCTTCGTGTGGGGCCCGTTTTATAACCAATAGCTAATAATATAGAAAGGATCGGTCTCCTTCATTTGAGAATCTCTGGTAAAAGGGATCCCCGAGCTCATCCTAGGTCCTGATAGTGTTTTCTTGTAGAGTCTGGTACCAATCTAGTGCCTTGCCTATCAAAGAGGCAGTGAGCAACCTTAGCACTATATTTTGGTCTATAATGCCATGTACCAAACATATGTCTGCAACATCTTGCAAATGTTTAGATGGTGATCTTGAGCCATCTTCGGTGAATTTAGGTATAGCCTTTAGGGTGGAAACTAGGATAGCGGCCCAAATAGTAGGTGCTACTGGTGCAACAAGAGGGCTTCTGGCATACGATGCCATATAATTTCTGTTAGCGGTAGGCAATATGGCTAGCAGAAAGGGAGGAGGTAGAAAAACGTTCACTAATTGGGTCATGGGATATACTATCCCTAATGGTGGTACTAATAAACCAGGATTATTTGTTGTTTGGGACCTAGTAACAGGCTGATGGCTCATATACCCTTTTCAAAATTAAATTCATTTAAGCTCAGTCCCACCAAGCATGCTAGGAAAAAGAAAAATGGTTGATGCCAAAAATTGGCAAGGTAATAGCCCTTTGTGGGAAACTCAGTTTATGGGGGGACTTATTGCGCTAAACTGAGTGATCTCTAGATTTTTAAAGAAGCCCTTTGTGTTGTTTGGAGTGTCTTCATTGTGCGATACTGGTGCAGGGGCACCTTGGGGTTCTCATGCCTCTATGAGGCTTTTGTTATGTTTTTCTTCTATTTCTAATGTGTTCTTGATGTAATAAAGTCCAGTGGACCATTTCAATGTTTGTAATAGGTTGTATTAGGTGTTGTTAGGTGTCAAGTCAAGGTTTTATGTAAACTTGGTGTATCCAAGTAATGCTTTGTGTAATTTCTTCAAACTAAACTTGTAAACACATAACCAATGGGCTCCTCATTCAAAAATAAGTTGAGGACCATTGGAAGAGGTATTTTCATGCTTATAAAGCCTCCTTGTGGTCGAGGCAAGGCTTTTGTTGAATTTTGTGAAGATTTGAATACAAGGAAACTCTATTTTTCTGGATTTCCTGCATTTTCTCTCTGCTAATTTGATTTTTTTGTAGCCTGTGACTTCACTATACTGGGTCCACACATATATGGATTGAAAGAGGAAGGATTCAACTTTCTTTTGATGGTGGTTTGGCATGATTTCATTGAGAAACCAGAAAGTTACCTCCAATTTTCTGGAAGTGGGTCTGAAACCCTACCAAACTAGGGTTTGGCCACTAAAATGCATATATACTCTCCTTTCCATCATGGTAAAGGAATAATATTTGGTGGAATGGTAGGGTTAGGAGTTTTTTTATCTTTCAAGTGGTTTCAAGAGGAGGAATGGAGTTTTGTGAGAGTTTCATGATGAATTAGGCCTGGCATCTCTATGTGACAGGCCTAAAAACTAAACTTTGGAGCGAGTACTTGCAGAATGTTGGGTGTTTGTACAAGGGTGATGGTTGAAATGTCTAAAAGGGGTCTTGGGGAATACTAGGGAACCTATTGAAGGCTTTATGGGTGTTGGGGTGTGCCTAGGTATATTTATTCTTTCATTATGTAGGCCTAATTAGGCTTCCTTGTGGCTTGAAGGTCTATCATTTGAAGCTTTTTTTCTTAGCGTCTTCTCTTGTACATTTGAAGAATTGTAGAGTTCCATGCTGGGAGCCTAAAACTAAGTTCTTTTTTCTATTTCTTTCCATTTATAAAATTTTATTGTGACTATCCCAGTTGGACAAGGCTACAAGGTTGCATAGGCCTATCTTGAAGCAATGGATGAGTGATGATTCCTAAGTGCAGGGTCTGGTTGTTGGCCATGTCTTGCCATGGTGAGAGTGTTATAATCATCCCAAAGTCCCTATTTGTGTCATGGTTGTGAGAAACCTTGTTGGTTAGTCGGGTTGTCTCCATGAAGGGATAGTGGAATTGAAGAGTCCACTTAGAGTATTTGAGAGAAGCTTTCCTTTAAAGACTTGTCTTCCCTACACACTCTACATCAGATACTAGTGCTTGTCGTTAGTCTGAGTCAGTCTATCCTTTTTCCTTGTTTTTTTTCATGTTTTCTTTCTTTTCCATAGTCTTCCCTTACCCTCAGTGGTGAGTTTGCTTCTCACAGGGGAAAACTTGCATTGTGGACAAGCAATCCTACCCTGAAAGAGGTGTTTTTGCTTCTTGAGTTTGGTTTAGGTCATCATTTAGGTGAACTCATCTTTTTTAGAGGCGAAGTTGCCTATGGGTCTCTTATTTAGGATACCCCATGTCCACTTGTTCCCTGAATGGGTGATCCTTCCCAATCCGTAAATGAGTTTGTCCAGTCCGTTTCATCTGAGTTCACACATTCAGTTAGAAAGGGTGATCTTGTCTACCATTTAGGTGATTTTGTCTAGTCCAATCCTTCTGTGTTCGCTTGCTCCCTTAGAATAGGTGATCCTGTCATCCTTTTGGGTGAGTCTGAGTTTGATTTGTGTCATCCCCATTTGCTTGCTCCTGAAATAGGTGATCCTGCTATCCACAGGGGTGATCTCGCATTAGGTTTGTGTCATCCCCATCTATACATCCTTTAGAATAGGTGATCTTGCTATCCACAGGGGAAATCTCGCATCCTTTATGTACCATCCCTATTCATACATTTCAAGACATAGGTGGTTTTGTTCAAACCATAAGCAATCCTGACATAGGCATTTCCATCCCCTATTTGTACATCCGAGGAAATAGGAAAACTTGTCACCCTAATAGGTGTTCCTGCCTATGTTCATACATCTCAAGATAGAGGCGATCCTGAACTTTAGATATGCGATATTGTGTCTTGTTCCTACCTCTTTTCTTTCTAGCACCCAAAGATGTAGGTGATCCTGAGCCCTAAATGGGTGATTTATTGTCTCATTTTTTGCTATTTCTTTTGAGCACCCTAAGATTTAGGTGATCCTGAGTTATAGAAGGGCGATCCTGTGACCTAGATAGGAAAAATTATTAGACATAGAGGTGATTTTATTGTCCCTTAGATAGGTGATCCCATCACTTGGAGGGGAAAACTTGTCAAACAAAGAGGCGATTGTGCTTCCCATATGAAACTATTGAGAGATAATCCTTTGGGTCATTGAAAGATTGTTGTTTTCCAAGTTTGATTTTGTGATCAAATTTTTTTTATCACCATCCATCCGCCCATAATCATCACTTTAGTCTATTTTCATTTTCCAAAATTCATCAATCCATCCATCAAATCATATAGGTTCATCTTAGGACATCACTAGAAAGCATATCCATCATCGGTTCATCACTCCCAATCTATTAGACTTCATTTTAGGGGTTTTAATCCAAGTTGTCTTAGGTGTCTGATCCTGATCGTCATCATTCACACTTACTTAGGATTGTTATCCATCCTGAGTTAGTAATCACTAGTGGTCCAATCAATCTACTTCCATCTTGAGGTAGATTCAGTGTTGTAATCATCCTTTTTATAATCCAATCCAATCATCAACATTATATATCATCTAATTAAACCCTTGAACTTGGTTTAGAGTCTATCCCATCACATCTTTCAATCCAATCCTAATCTGAGCTTAAATCCAATCCTAATCTGAGCTTCAATCCAATCCTAATATGAGCTTAAATCAAATCCCAACTGATCTTAATATACATCCCAATTTGAGCTTTAGTCCATCCACATCCAAGATCTTCTGATATCGAAACAAATATTATGACCCCTTATTCCACATTCTTTTAATCCATTCCATTTATCTTTTCAACATCTTTTCTTTTCTTCTAATAATCTATTTCCATATTTTCAATTCATATCTATCGAATCCAACATCATGAATCCTTATCCTTTTCTCACACAACCAAAAATAGTAGTCAAGGGAAATCACATTTACGTTGATGATAATAATGAAAGTCTTGTTGATCAAGATGAGTATGATATAGATTCCCTTGATGCTATCATTTCTAGTAAGCTTTCTCCAACTGTCATCCAAAATCCAATCAATCATCCAAGCTATCCCATCATGCCTTCATCCACACCTAGTAGCAATCCTTATGCTACCTTTTACAAGGGATATCCTTTATCTTTCCCATTTACATATTCATCATATCCCTCATCTGCATCTCCCTCTTATCCATCACCCACATACATATCTCATTCCACATCCATGTCTCTATGTTCTTTTTCATCCATATCTTCCTATGTCCCTCCATCTTCACACAATACTATCACCTTCACCTCTAGTCCAAAACATCCATCTTATTATCCTCCAATGCTTGTTCCTCATCCACCATCCACATTCTCCTATATTAATCCACCATCCCAATCTTCCCACCTTAATCCATCATCCCAATATTCCTACCTTATTTCCCCATCCACTTTCTCCAATATCAATCCACCATCCACGTCCTCCTATCTTAATCCACCATCCCAATCTTCCTAGCTTAATTCACCATCCCGATATTCCTATCTTAATCCACCATCCCAATCTTCCCATCTGAATCCACCATCCCAATATTCCTACCTTAATTCCCCATCCACTTCCACCATCCACATTCTCCTTGTTGGACTCAAGAAACACTGAGTGGGGGGTGAATCAGTGTTCAACAATATTTAATTTTTAATCCAGATCTTAAACCATTCACAACATTTAAACAAAATTGAAGATGCAAGCACAAGAAGGAAATAATCAAAACACCATAACACCAATATTTTCATGTGGAAACCTTGTTAAGGGAAAAACCACAGTGGAGGTTAATCCATAGTTTATACTTTGTTAAAAGTATGAAAAAGGGGAATACACATGCATTTACACACACTTCCTAGAGCTCACTGCTCAAAAACAATAAGGATCACTTCCTTACAATATGTTTAGATTACAACAAAAATTTGAACTAAGAAAATAGCATGTACAAATGCCTGGTTTAAGTTCCAATGAAGCTCATATATCAGATTCTAGACCTTTTGTCTTATTCTACAATGCGCTCTACTCTACTCTTCCTTAATTCATGACAATCCTCTTCTTCTCTATTGGAGCTATTCCAAATCACTCAACAACCCTTCTGCTATTCACACATTTTGAAAATGCACCAACTTGCACTTTAAAATGAATTAATCAATCTCTTATATATATACCTGCTAGCAAGAATTCAATAGCTATATGTCGGCTTCAGCACAATGAAAATATTTTTTCAAATGTTGGCTCAAATCATGAATAATCTTTAATGCGCACCCATATAATTTGGCGAAACCATGGCTAGAACCCAAAAAAAAATTTCCAAGACAAGAATACCTTAATTAATTATACCTTGAATATCCACAACATGCCATATTCACTGAGTTGGCCACCATGAGTTAATAAGCAGAGAATCGTCCTTTCGGATCTCCTAATTCATACACTGATTAATGCAACATCACAAAACTTAACAATAAGATAATATATATTCTTAACAACTTTCTCCAAGATCCAAAACTCAAAAAGACAATCTAGTGAAGCATACAAATCGACATACTAATTGGATACCATGTTCTTCATTCTTACTTCTGGTAACACTCTATTTTTTACTTTGCCTACTAGTATGAACGAATCCTGATTTGAAGACCAAAATAATGACTTAGGTTTCCATCAATGACAACATTATAAGCCATATGCCAACAATCTCCCCTTTGGAATTGATGGAAACACTTAGTGAATAAGTGTCTGAACCAATGATTACGCTGCCAAATTTCAAAAATTTCAAAATTTCAAAATTTCAAAACACAACTCCCCCTTAGAATAATAAGACATTTTTCACTGCTCTTTCTCCCCCTTTGACATCAATGACGAAAATTTTGGATCTCCCCCTTTTCTAATTAAATTTTTTTATCAAAATTTGAAGTAATACAACTACTACTCGAGTCAAACAATTATCTTGTACTTATCTTTCATCTCCAGAAGAAATTTCCTCCATGCTTCTATAGAGATCCCAATGATTAGGATCAAGTTGTTCTCAGATGTCTGGTTGATAATCTGGATGAGAGATTCTAGAATTGTGATTGCCTCTTCTAATTTCTCTCCTTTCCTCAGAACCTCGATTAACTACTCCAGTCTACATTCGGTTAAATACTTCACTTTCCAAAAAGTGTCCACAAGGTTGTTTCTGGTGAAGAGAAATTTTGTGTGCTCAGACTACAATTCTTGAATTCTTTTCTTGACTGCACCATCTTAATCCTGAAACATGTTATAATTTTGACCAATTTTTTTCAACTCAGATTCAATCTTCTCCAACTTATCTTTGTACTTCCCAACTACATGAGGCCAACAAAGACAATAGTTGTAGATTTTATTTGTAGTATTTATGCATTTCCTCAACATGTTCATTTTCCTTTTTATTTTGGTGAGAGATAGCCTGAATTGCTCCTTCAGATGTAGAATTATTTCTCCCTCTTTCCTGTCCTCAAACTTAGAGACCATGTCTTCCTTAATGCATTTGATGATCTCTTCAGGAAACACATTCTGTAAAATTTTCAATCCAATATTATTGTGCACAAAATAAGTACTTAGTGTGCTCTCAATCAGATCCTACTCATATGAGGGTCTATCAGACCATATGACAGCAATTTTTTGCATCCCATCTTTCTCCTGAACAAGTTGCAGTATCTTTACTTTGGATAAAACACCTTCTTCTTCACTTCCTTTTTCCATTACTACATCTGGTTCATCCCTTGGAGTGTACTCATCATATTCTTCATGTGGTATGTCCACAATCACTTGTTCTTTACCTTTTCCTTCAATTTTTGGAGTCTTGTGTGCCAAAGGAATGTAATCAACAATCTCTTGAGCTCTTTTCTTCTTCCTCTCCATCTCACCGGAAGAGGATCCAACCTCAAGTGCTTTTACCAGAATGGAAAGGTTAATTGCACCAAACTTCTCTAGCAATTCTTTAAAGAAATTTGCATACTCTTGCTCACAATTTTCCAAAGTATTAGAATGTTAAAAAATATTCTTACAAACCAGTTCATTCTCTTTCCATACAACATTATTGATTTAAGGCAAGCAATTCAAAAAATACATCACAAGACATATGAACAAGGTACCAAACTTGAAGGGGTAATCTGCCTCCTTTGTTAGTTGCACATTTTCCATCAATTGATCTTTTAGCAATCCACATAGGTCAAAATATTGATCCTCCATTATCATCTTATGAGAGATGTAAACTACACTTGTTGTAGTTGCGCCTTCCCTATTTCTCAAAAATATTTTGTATGAGATTCCATGTGCAATGTAACTTGTTATCAGATCTTTGATCGTCGAAATTATCGAAGCCCTCTGATCTCTAGTTACTCTAGTTAGGGTTTCAACTTCTTTGTTTCTAATCGATTTATTTTTTGGTATATCCCCAACATTGCATAATCTAGTTAAATTCTCAATCACCTCTTTCGAAATGGGATAGGGTTTATGCAGAGTTAGAATGTCATCATTCAATTTGCTTAGGATAAGCCTAACCACTTCTGGATTATCAAAATATGGAAATTCACTTCAAATGTCTAAATTTTTTTGTTTCACACCTTCAAGACACTTCAATTCATTAGCCAACAAAAAATTTCTCACATCCCTAATCTTCTTACTGCTATATTCATCAAAATTTACCATTGATTTGATTTGATTGATTTTCTTTACCTTACTGAACAAGTTTCTATCGAGTACCAAATTAAGTGAGAATTTTACAAGCGACTGAAATACTTGATGAATTTTCCACGGAATTGACTTTACTCCTTCAAAATTCTGCTACTGAGGCTCTCCTTCTACTCTTATTTATGCAAGGTGATAAATGAGGGTTCCTAATACCCTTTTATAACTCGCACACCTAACCTTTTCACCACATTAAATGTTTTTCCCTAGGTGTTCCAGATACTTTATTTTCTCAGTCAACAAAAGAAGAATTCATTTGCAGACCTTCTACTTCTCAAATTTCTACACAAGTGATCACTGATACATTTGTAGACTGATAGCACAACTACTAAAAAATTTCCTACATTCCAATACTAACTACTGACAGGGGGAGAAAGGATTTTCTTGAAAAACTCCCCCTAGGCCAATGGCCTAAGATCAATTTCCAGAGGAATTACCAGAACTGCTTTAGGTGTAGGCTTATTTCTTTCATCAAATTCACTCTTCCTTACCCATGTTTTCTTCATCTAATCTCTTATTTCTTCCATAGTAACTTTCCTTTTCCTTTATCTTTTTGTGAAATTCTGCCTTTGTATACGAGACCTCTTCTATCCACGTTTCTATTCCTATAGAATCTTGCAATGTGACCAAATTTGTTGTAACTGTAACACATAGGATTTCTTTGTCTAGACCATTCATTCCATTGATTTCCTCTTGATCTGCATTGATTGGCAACATGCCCAAATCTTCCACAGGTGTAGCATTTAACATTCCTTATACTGACAAACATACTTTTGCATCTAATTGATTTATGACCAAACTTATTGCAGCTAAAACACTGACCAGGAAATGATGGACTGCTTGAATTTATTTTACTTCTACACTGAGTAGCCATATGACCAAATTTATTACAAGAAAATCATTAACCATTAAAATTTTGAGTATTGGGTTGTCTTACTGGATATCTTCTGCCTTTGTTCATCTAATTTTTTTGTCTAGAATCCTTATGTTTAGATCCAAAGCTTTCTCCCTTCTCATATCCAAGACCTCGCTTGTCATTTGCATCCTTCTATCCTTTAGTTAGCTCATCAAGCTTAGCAGAATAGATCCTAAACTTATCCTTGTATTCATTTGCAATAGTGAGTTCATCTCTGAGAATAACTATTTATCTTTCAAGCTCTTGTTCATTATTTCTAGATTGTTGTAGGTCAATCTCCAGCAAAATGAATCCACCACTAACTCTGTTGCATTCCTCAATTTTTTCTCTTAAGGATTGGGAAAATTCTCCTCATTCTTCCTTCTTTCTTCAATCTCTTTAGTTAGCTTTATTGCCACAAATTCCATCTCAATCTTTAGAGAAGCATTGTATCTAGAAAGCTTTTCATATTCTTTAGTTATTTCTTTTAGGGTTTGATTCAGGTGAAAATCTTCCAAGCTTTTACTTTCTTTCTTCTTCAGCTGATCACATAGTTCCTTCCTCTTTTCTCTTGACTCATTGATTTTATCCTTCAATGATTGAATGAAATTTTCAGCATCCTCAATATTTTCTTTTAATTCCAAGACTTCTGCTTTAGATTGATCAAGATCATTAAGTTTCACCAGAGTCCATTGCATTCCAAGATCCACCTCAAGTGGTTGAACTTTTGCAGAGGAAACTTGCTCTCATACCAATTGTTGGACTCAAGGAACACTGAGAGGGGGGTGAATCAGTGTTCAACAATATTTAAATTTTAATTCAAATCTTAACCCATTCACAACATTTAAACAAAAGTGAGGATGCAAGCACAAGAAGGAAATGATCAAAAA
Source organism: Sequoia sempervirens (assembly GCA_007258455.2). Lineage (NCBI taxonomy): Eukaryota > Viridiplantae > Streptophyta > Pinopsida > Cupressales > Cupressaceae > Sequoia > Sequoia sempervirens. The sequence continues at coordinate 278,324,448 of VDFB02105785.1, read as the reverse complement.
ACCATAACAGTGAGATTTTTACATGGAAACCCTATTAGGGGAAAAACCACGGTGGAGGTTAATCCATAATTTATACTCTGTTAAAAGTATGAAAAAGGGGAATGCACATGCATTCAGGCACACTTCCTAGAGCTCACTACTCAAAAACAAGAAGGCTCACTTCCTTACAATATGTTTGGATTACAACAAAAATTTGAACTGAGAAAATAGCATCTACAAATTCCTAGTTTCAGTTCCAGTGAAGGTCATATATCAAATTCTGGACCTTCTGTCTAATTTTGCAATTCGCTCTGCTCTACTCTTCCTTAATTCATAACAATCCTCTTTTGCTCTATTGGAACTATGACAAATCACTCAACAACCCTTCTGCTATTCACACATTTTGAACATTCACCAACTCACACTTTAACATGAATTAATCGATCTCTTATATATATCCACTAGCAAGAATTCAATCGCTATATGTCAGCTTCAACACAATGAAAATATTTTTTCAAATGTCAGCTTAGATCATAAATAATCTTTAATGCACACCCGTATAAGTCAGACAAACCATGGCTAGGACCCAAAACAAAATTTCCAACACAAGAATACCTTAATTAATTATACCTCGAATATTTATGACATGCCATATTCACTAAGTCGGCCACCATGAGTTAATAAGCAGAGAATCATCTTGTCAGATCTCCTATTTCATACACCGATTAATGCAACATCACAAAAGTTAACAATAAGATAATATAGATGCTTAAAATTTTTCTCTAAGATCCACAACTCAAAAAGATAATCCGGTGAAGCATACAGATCGACATACTAATCGGATACCCTGTTCTTCATTCTTACTTTTGGTAACACTCTATTTTTTACTCTTCCTACCAGTATGAACAAATCCTGATCTGCAGATGAGAATAATGACTTAGGTTTCCATCAATGACAACACTAGAAGTCATATTACAACACTCCTATATTAATCCACCATCCCAATATTATTACCTTAATCCTCCATCTCATCTTGATCTCCCCACCAATCATAATCCCCCACCTACTTTTAGTCCTCCATCCAATCCCATCCATCCATCTAATCCTAATCCACTAATCCCTAATGGTAATCCTCCACCCATCCATAAATTTTCTTCTATTCCCATCACCCCAACTAAGCCTAGAATATGCAATTATCTCACTCTAGATGTCGTCCAAGGATTCATGACAAATAATACATCCCCAACTCCACATCTTGAAGTCATGGAACCATGCTACCCCACTCCTCCACCTACGACCACTTCTCCATCTCACACCTATCATTACTATTACCACCCATAGCACCAGCCAAACCATTGAGACCATCAAACCCACTGAATCACTTGAATCCCTATCTTCTACTCCTAGATCCACCCAATCTGTTGAAGACACCCAAATCCAATCCACTCCTCCCACTCCTAGTATCACTGAAATCCACTCGCATGAACTTTATGAATCCTCCATTCTTCCATCTCCCCCACTTGAGGAGTCCCTTCAACACTCCATCATCATGTCTCCCACACATGATGAATCATGCCAAGAGCTTGATGCAAAGCATAACAACATATCCCCTCCTCCCCATCAAGATCTTTCCATCCTATCTACTCCAACCCAATATCATAGTCTCCATCCATTCCATCCCATGATCCCCTTGGAACTAAAGATCCAAACACTCTATCCCATGAGCCCTTAGCTCCCACTGCCACAAATCCATATCCTATCATATCACCTAATCCCTCTCCTGATCCCTTATCACTCACTCCTCTCAATCAAGATCCTCCATCACCACCTAACCCTACCATCCCAACACCACTTTTATATCATCTTGGTACCATTACACTCATCCATGGTGGTTTTCTTGTAGAAGAAAAACAAAACATATACACCACCCATCCTCCTCCACCTAATAATGGAGTCACATCCTATTTCCAAAATAATAAGCACCCTACCATAGATAAAATGCTCAAGATCATGAACTACCAAGGAAAATGCTTAGGCCTTCATGAGCAAGGTATTTTGGAGATCATCCATGTCAAAGAACACCCACGTGCACAAGGTCTTGGATATATCTCTCCATAGTCACAATCCAAAAATGTTGGTACAACCCCAATACATGCTAAGTGAGCCTCTTCCAAAAGAATAATAGGATCTTCCCATCACTCCACTAAACCATTTTTTTCCATCCCCCCTCCATCATATTACCTCAAAATAACCATCCATATTCTTCCTTCATCCTCCAAATCCATTTTGGGTCCTTATGTCCCTCCATTCACCATCACACATCATCCATGTACTAAGTCCATTTTGGGCCCTTATATCCCGAAATCACCTCCTCCTTCTCATCCTATTTATCCTTTTATCCATCCATCACCTATCCCTAGCACACATCATAAAAATCCTAACCTCATAATCCATGATCAGGATGAACTAATGCAACGTTCTATGCCTTCTATCTCGCACACTCCATCCACATATCACCTCCAAAATCCTACCTCTATCACTTCATTCATGTTTCCTCCACATCATCCATCTCCTCATTACCCATCCCATTTCTATTAAAATCAATTTGGATGCCAAAGTAAAAATGCATAAATCTAAATATCCACATGAATCTAAAGCTCCTCATGTCCTCTTGAAAAGACATATTGAAGACAAGAAAAATCAAATCCAAAATCCAAATCAAACCCACAGGCCACAAAGGACCACCAAAGCAAAAATAAAAACCATGTGGATCCCAAAGAAAAAATATGCAATGCCTTCAAATGAAAAATCTGTAATAACATCCAAAGTTGCTAATCCAAAAACTAATGATTCTTTTCCTCCATCTCCTAAATCTATTTTGGGTCCTTACGTCCCAAAATTCAATATCCCAACTCCTCCATTATCCCCAAACTCTTCATCCATTAATCCTCCTATCCTTTCACATCCACCAATATATGTGCCAATGTTGGTCTTGAAAACATCCCCCCATCACACATCTACTCCATCATTCCATCCATAGACTTTCCCATATCCCATCCATTAAGAAGATAGTTCAAAGGAGGAGATGAGTGAAGATAATAGAGGAAGAGGAATAATTTGAAGATGTGGAAGAAGAGTTCATGAAGGTAGATGAAGATCACGTGGACATTGAGTTGGTGTCAAGATTGGTTAAAGAGAAGGTCAAGGATGAATTTATCCTTGAGACTCAAGACTGGTTTAAAGGTTCACATGATGAGGCAACAGGTATAGGGGTAAAATATTAGATGGGAGAAGAGATAAACAAAGATGCAAAGATCATTGTTACATGGAAAAGGAAAAGAATTATGGAGATCATTTATCACTTCTTTGTTGTGATATCCATTTTGATCAAACCAAAGTTAAAGATGGAAGAAGGAGGACAAAGAGTTGACATACAGATTGTGACACATTAGAGCATGAAGGAGCAGATTCAAAGAGGCAAGACAAAGAGGAGACAACTTGGCATAGAACTAAAACCAAAGGTGAAGATGAAGAAAAATAGAAGCAGTTTCAAGGTGGACAAGAGGAAAATCTTAGAATACATCAAAGAGGAACCTTCATGGGATGAAGACTTGTTGATACCCTCAATCCAAGAGGGATTGGAATTTCTTTTGGCTAGGAGTTTGGTGCAGGAGCACCATGACCATTTTATGCCTCCATGAGGAAACTCTTGGATTTTTACTCAATTTTGTTTCTTCTACATTGTAATGAGGTCATTTAAGTCATTTTTAATATGTTGAAGTTGATAGGGGGGTTAAAGTTTAAGTTTGGTGTCAATTTTTGAAAAGATGTAAAAGTTGTCACAAATACAAAATTGTGAAATTGCAAAAAGATGTAAAATGGGGAAGGTGAAGAGTCAAGTTGGTTTTTTCATTGGGAATTAGTTGAAAACTGAATGGTCATGCTTTTAATTCCTTTAAAATTCCTTGTGAAATTTTTAAAGGCGTGGTTGATTGATATTTTGAATTTGAATAATGAAAACCACTATTTCTTGCATGTTTTTACAGAAAATTTACTATTCTCAGGAAATGTACGGCCCTGTACAGGAAATAATTCATCTTTAAATTATTGTAAGTGATAATGTTTTCAATCACCTTCCCTATAAATTTGGTCTCATGCAATTTGATGAAAATTAGTGAAAGTTATTGCAAGTTTTTGATAGGCGGGTTAAAACCTTGATTAGGGTCACAGTCAGGACTAAACTTTGCATTTATCCTAAATTAACAATGGAAATCTCCTACAAACTGGTGTATAGATGGATATAGATGTATTATAACATATTTTCTAAGTTGCAAGGTTTTAGGATAAGGGTTTGGGCAGATTCAATAAAGCCATAGTCTGAAAAATAGGGTTATGTGAGTAAAGAATGATTCTAGAAGCTAGGTTTTGATGAAGGAGTCCTGTGAACAGTCTGGTGAATCTTTGTAGAACATTTACAAACCCAACTAAATGTGTTCCAATTGTTGGGCAAGGAGATTTGAGTCTAGGAATAGAAGAATCAACAAGCCCCTATGTAAACCAAGCCTAATTTAGGTCTACTTTTGACTAAGAAAACAAGATTTGAGCCACATGTTACAAAAGACCTATACTCTATTTTGAAATATGTTTTGAGTAAGAAAGAATAGTATTCAAATGTGGGATTAGTTCTGGTTTTTAGTGTCTTTCATGAGATAAAATCCCTGATAGTCAGTTAGGAGACCTACTAGCATTAAAAATAGGTTATGAAGGAATGATAATCATAATAAAAAATCAGTGTTCTTGGGGTGTAAGATGAGTTTGGCCATGACATTTCAATCCTTTTGAAGTTTTCCCAAAGGTTGGTTGGGTGTTTGTGCCTTTAAAATCAAATTTTGGGTTTGTAGTTAAGAGGTGCCTTAGCTGGACATTGAAGTCAATCTGAAAGGGAATGACCATTAGTTGGTGTATGAAGGTTCTTGGAGGGAGTTGGTAGAGTGAGTTGGAGTCTTTGGAAGGTGTCTGCAACCTTATGTGGACTTGTGAAGCCAAAATTTCCTTGTGAATGTAAGAATATTGCCTTGGAAATTGAGAAGAGTGAAACCTATTGTCGAGTACTTTGTAATTATGAACCCTTGCATTGCATAACCCTCTAATCCATTCCCTTGCATAATCCATCCCTCCTAATAAGGTTGTACCAACATCCAATACTCATTTCACACTTGGGCTCTTATTACCTAATAGGGAACTTGATGCTTGAGTCCTTCATTTGTATCCTTATCATATGTATTCCAACTCCATTTATCCATATCCCTATCCTTACCCATTTCCCTCCACATACTATCCACAAAATCCTAAAAATTATTAAAAAAAGTCAAAAAATCCAAAAATAGTAAAGAGAAAAATCCGTCCAATGGTGAAAATTTGGAAAACAAGCACCTTGGATAAGTACCATGATAAAAACTTGGAAAATAGGCATCATGTGTAAATCCCCATCCATTTTAGTTCCACACTTGGGGGAAAATTAATGCTTCGCATCCCCTTCACTCATCTCTGCCATCCCACCTATCTTCCACATCCTTGTTGGAATATGTCATCATTGATGTCAAAAGGGGATCAAAGAAGAAGTGTGTTGATCCTGTACAGAAGCATGTAGTTGTCATTGATGACAAAAAGAGAAAATCATGTAAAGGATGACAAGAAGATAGATGGCAAAGGGTGATCGAATACGATGCTGACAAGTGGAAAAGATGTCAAAGGTGGATAGGTGGTAGTTTCCCACAAACCTGCAAATGCTCAAGTAGGGGTCGATGGTATGGTGGTACACCACAACACCGCATAGGCCTAAATCTAGGTCAGCAGTATGGTGGTACATTGTAGCCCACATAGGCCTACATTTGTGTCAACGGTATGGCGGTACACTACAACACCGCAAAGGCTTAATATTGTGTCAACAATCTGGTGGTATGTACACCGCAACACTGCAATGGTCTTTTGGATGGACTGCAATATGATGGTTATGTGCAACATCATGACTACTCATGTTGGTGTTGGTAGTATTGTGGTAAAGAAATTGGTACATGGAAGGAAAAAAAAATGATGACACATGGAAATAACTTATTCAATTATTTTGCATCCTTGGTGCAAAATCAACATTCAGTCATACAAATTATTTGTCGGTGGTGTTTTATTGTGTAACCCTTGACAAAGAAAATGAGTAAAATGACATGGTTAGAGTTGAATGTTCATAAGATTGACGACGAAGATTTATACGATCACTTATCCAATGGTTAGAATTTAAAGTTGCGGTAGTAAATGAGGATCATAGGATCAAAGCGCGAATTTAGAAGATCGATGACCCAGATTTGAATGCAATAATCATGAAAGACTAACTTAGTGTGAATGAGGTCTTCGACTGGTAATTGGCATAGATGAAGAATTAATTGGTAAATGAGAATTGATCTTCAAGGTGGTGGCACATATTGCAGAGGTGTTCGTTGAGACAAAAATCAAGATCAGATCGAATAATCAGAAGAACGCATTTAATGTACAATCATATTTTAGGGTTTAGAAGAGAGAATGAAGGGAAATTATTTGTAATAGAAGTTAATGTTGCAAGGCTCGATGCATAGAGGTATGGTGATATCTGATAAACTATATTAGATTTCTTAATGATGTGTTTGATGATGGCGAGTAACTCGATGTATAGGTAGCTTGCTCGTGAAGATAGCAAGTAGGCAAACTCTAGTAGTGAGTTGGAGCTGATCTAGATGATGAAGAGGATCCCAAAGTAGTAATTGCACACTTGTGAAAAAAAAAAGACTATAGGGGAATTAGAAAAGAGTAGAAGTGTGTAAGTGCATTGTGTATTGAAAAGAGATACAACTGAGAATGTTGTAGTGCAACAAGTGCAGAATAGAGGAGAGTCAAGAGCAGACTACAGTGCTGAACAAAGAGATGTACAGCTGAGAATACGATAGAGAAAGAATTGCAGAGAAGAGGAGAGTGTAGAATAGAATCATGTGTTGTTGAGAGTGTAGCTACATCAACAGAGTGTAAGTTGCATTAAGTGCAACATGGTATTGCATGTATTGATGCATCTCAGGTTTATGTATAACCATTTTATGCATAATTGATTGTAGAATTAATTAGAGGTTGTAGCCTCCATTTTCACTTATTTGTACCTCAGACTAGGTTGTAATAGAATCCTTGAAGTTGTAGCTTCTAAACGGGGACTGGTTGCTTCCTTGGGTTGCAGCCCTAAACATTGTAACTAAACTTTGATGCTTGTGAGGCTGAATTAGAATAGTAGATCCTAGTAGCATTTCTCACTGTGGTTTTTCCCATCTTGGGTTTTCCACATATATATTTTGTTATGTGTTGATCTATCTTGTTCTTGTGGTTATTATATCTATTAGTATTTCAATCTGCACATTTGAGTTTAAGGTTGAATCTGCAAAAGGTTTTCAAGTCTAAAAGTTTTAAGATCTACTGATTCACCCCCCCATCAATAGATCATTATTTTCTAACAATTGGTATCAGAGCCCCAGGTTCCCTAGGATAAGCTTAATCATCTCAGGTAGATCTTGGACAAGCATACACAATGGCATGTCAGGAAGGTTCAAGCAAGCCACCTAGATTCAATGGAACAAACTATGCTTAATGGAGCTCTCTAATGAAAGGATACTTAGGTTCTCTTGGACATGATGTTTGGATGCTAGTGAAGACCAAATATGTTCCTCCTACTGCTCCTCCTACTAATGCTACAGTGAAGGACTATGAGAATAATAAGAAAGCTTGGTTCGCTATTATGAACAACTTGTCTAATTTTGTGCATATCAAGGTTATGCATTGTGAAATTGCTTATGGTGTTTGGGAAAAACTGAATAAGATCTATGAAGGAGATTCCAAGGTGAAGCTGGCAAAGCTACAAATACTGAGAGCTAAATTTGAAAGCTTGCAAATGACTGAAGAAGAAAAAATTATAGATTATCTTTTGAGAGTTAATGATATAGTGAATGCTATTAAGGGATATGGCATAGATCTTAAAGAAGAAGATGATGTGTTGAAAGTCCTTAGGTCTATGACAACTAAGTATGATGCCAAAATTCCTACCATTGAAGGAAGAGAAATTGATAAACTCACTCTAGATAAGTTACATGGTATATTTACTGCTTATGAGATGAGAATGCCAAGTGTTGAATCATCTAGGAGAGAGGTTGCATTTAATATTGTCAAGAAAGAAAAAGATGAAGCTGATAAGAAAGACCAAGCTATTGTCATTGCATCTGATTATGAAGAAACTGATGAAGAAGAAGAAAAATTTATCAGAAGGCTAAGGAGAGGATCCAAAAAGTATAATGGTAAGCTCCCTTTCAAGTGTTTTAACTGTGGTAGAATAGGTCATTTTGCTTCAAAGTGTCCATATGGTAAAGAAGACAGTTCCAAGCAAGAAATTGATAATAGAAAGAAGAAAGAGTTCTACCCTAAAAGAAAGAACTTTGGAAAGAATAAAAAGAATCTATACATCAATGAAGAATGTGAAGCATCTGATGCTAGTGATAGTTCAAAAGAGGATCAAGATCGTGCTCTTGTAATGAGAGAAGATAGAAAAGGTTTCCTATTTATGGCTAAAGAAACTAAGGATCGGGAAGATGCAAAAATTGAAGATTCACCTGAAGAAGAAGTGGAGACAGTTGTTGATCTTGAAGGAGAATTAATTAGTTTTCTTGAAGACCTTGATGAGTTAAGTGATAAATATGATGAGCTGAAGAAGGAAAACAAGAAACTAAAAAATAATGCTCAAAAGGAGACTGATAGAGTAACTCAAGAACTTGAGGAATCTAATAAGGTGATAGTTGTTCTGAAAGTTCATGTAGAAGAACTCAAAAGAGTTGAAGATGTTATGAAATCTAAATTGCAATAAGATATGGATAGATGCTTAAAACTTGAGACAAAAATAGTTTCATTAAGAAAGGAATTGGAGAAAGCTAATGAGCAGATCAATAAAGGTTTGAAGTTAAAAGGTGGTACTAATATTTTAGATGAACTACTAAGTACCCAAAAGCTAGATAATAAAGAGAAATCAAGCTTAGGACTTGGAAAAGGAAAAAATTCATTTATTGATGCTTCTGCAAAGCTCTATGAAAGATTCAGAGTAGAAGAAAAATCAATCCCCAATGGTGAAAGATCTGACAAAGGAGAAGCCTCTGAAGATGAAAAGATGTTAACTATAGTTGAGAAGTTTGTTAAAGAGAAGGAACCAACTGAAGACAAGAAAGTTAACTAGTCAATTCTTGATCAGCAAAAGAAGAAGTAGAATACTAAGAGAACATACAATGATGGTTTCACAAGAGTACACTATCCAAAGAGACCTAGACAAAGAAGATTTCCTTATCTAGCAGGAGGAAACTCCATGACAAGGTACTTATCATATTTTAATGGGTATTGGTATACGTGTAACAATTTTGGTCATAGGGCTAGAGAGTGTAAAGTTATTTCAAGGAGAAATACAAATTTCATAAGTAAAAATCCATTTTCTCCTTTAATTGATATGAATGTAGTTTTTCTCAATTGCAATAATTTTGGTCATATAGCTAGAAATTGTAGAAAAAACTTTGTAATACCTAATGCTCAATATGAGAAGAAGAAAAACACACCTCCCAAAGATGAAAAGAAAACTACTAAGGTTCTTGAGAAAAAGGAAGAAAATGTTGAAAATTAACCTAAGAAGGTATGGAAGGAGAAAAAGAAAAATTCTACTCAGTTTATGATCACTCAAATAGCATTGCATGCAAAGGAACAAGATCTATGGATAATTGATAGTGGTTGCTCCAAGCACATGACTAGAGATAAAAATACATTCATTAAGCTTGAAATGAGAAAAGGAGGTTTAGTAAGCCTAGGTGATAATGCTGCTGTTAAGATTCATGGTAAAGGAATGCTGAGCATAGATGGGAAGAACAAAACTAAAGATGTGCTATATGTGAAAGGTCTAAAACATAATCTTCTTAGTATCAGCCAGATGTGTGATAATGAATACAAATTTGTATTTGATTCTAAAGGCTGCAATATAAGAATGAATGGTAAAACAATTGCTCAAGGGATAAGGATGGATAGTAATCTCTATAATCTATGTGAAGTGGAAGGAAAAAGATGTCTAATTAGCCAAGCAGATGAGAGTTGGTTGTGGCATAAAAGACTGGGACATGTAAAATTTGAAAATTTGTAAAGATTAGTTCAAAAGGTCTGGTAAGAAATACGCCTAAGATTGTAAAGCCTGAAAATATCATCTTCCAAGGATGTTAGCAAGGAAAGCAAACCAAGTTTAAATTTTCCACAAAGGACTATTCAACAACAAAACCCTTGGAGATAATTCATACTGATCTATGTGGTTCGATGAGGACAGGGGAATCTCAAGGAGAAAGATATTTCGTGCTATTAATTGATGATTATACCAAAATGGCATATGCCACATTTTTGAGGGAGAAGGCTGAGGCATTTGAAGCATTTAGAGGTTATAGGAAGCTAGTAGAAAATGAGACTGGGAGAAGAATAAAATGTCTCAGGTCAGACAAAGGTGGAGAATTTATGTCAAGTGAATTCATGGAATATTGTGAAGATGATGGAATCAAATTCCAGTATTCAGCTCCAAGAATACCACAAAAAAATGGTGTGGTAGAGAGAAGAAACAAAATTGTGAAGGAGATGGCTAGAGCCATGTTGAATGAGGAAAACTTGGTAGATACATTTTGGAAAGAAGCAGTACAAATTGCTATATACATTCAAAACAAAGCACTTATAAGATTCAATAGTGGTAGAATTCCATATGAATTGTGGTTTGGTAGGCCTGCATTAGTCAAGCATTTCAAAGTATTCGGCGATAAATTCTATATTAAGATAGAAGATGAAAATTTATGAAGTTTTGAGTCAAGATGTGATGAAGGGATATTTTTGGGGTATTCTAGCCAAAGCAAAGCTTATAAGTGTTATAATAAGAGATTGCACAAAATTGTAGAGATTGTGCATGTTAGGGTTGATGAAAGTTAAGACAAGTCTAGCATAAACAATCTTGAAAGAGAATCAGATGATGAGGATATAGGTGTGGCAGCAGAAGAAGAACATAAAGAAGAGAATGAGCAAGAGGTTGAACGTGCTCCTACAAAATATTTTCAAAAAGATCATCTTGCAGATCAAATAAGTGGTGATGAAAATGAAGGTGTGCAAAATAGAAGAAGTCTTGCAAAGAACAAGGAACAAGTGAAATTTACCCTCTTATTATAGATTGAACCAAAAAGCTTTGATGAAGCCAGTAAAGAAGAAAGTTAGATAAAAGCAATGGAAGAGGAACTCAATCAGATTGAAAAGAACAAAACATGGGAATTGGTTCCTAGACCATCAAGCAAGAATGTAATTGGCACTAAATGGGTGCTCAAAAATAAACTAAATGAAGATGGAGCTATGGTTAGGAACAAAGCAAGGTTAGTATGCAAAGGATATGCTCAAGTAGAAGGAATTGATTTTGAAGAAATGTTTGCTCCAGTTGCATGATTAGAAGCTATTAGGATGTTTCTTGCATTTTTTTGTGTATAAAGGTTTTAAAGTATATCAAATGGATGTCAAATCTACATTTCTAAATGGAAATATTGAAGAGGAAGTATATATTGAGCAGCCTGGAGGTTTTCAATTGTCAGAGAATGATGATTATGTCTACAAATTGAGAAAAGCATTGTATGGTATGAAGCAAGCACCAAGGACTTGGTATTCAAGATTGGATCAATATCTACAACAAAAAGGATTCAAGAAAGGTTGTGCTGATAGCAATCTGTATCTCAAATCTGAAGATAAGAAAATGATCATTGTTGTAGTGTATGTAGATGATATTATATTTGGTGGTAGCAGTGATCTAATGTGAAAAATATTTGCTACAAACATGCAAGATGAGTTTGAAATGTCCATGTTAGGAGAACTCATATTTTTTCTTGGTTTGCAAATTACACAAACAGATAAAGGTACTTTTATATCACAAACCAAGTATGCAAAATAAATGTTTAATAATTTGGCATGGAGGACTGTAAACTAGTCAATACTCCCATGGTTACTAGCTAAAAATTGAGAAAATTAGATGGTTCGCCTGATACAAATCAGAATTTTTATAGATTAATGATTGGAAGTCTATTATATTTAACTTCATCTAGACCTGATATAATGCAAGTAGTTTGTATGGTAGCTAGATTTCAGGCTGAACCAAAAGAATCACATGTCAATGCAGTAAAGAGAATCTTTAGATACATCAAGAGTACTATTGACTACGGTTTATGGTATCCCAAATGCAAAGATTTCACTTTAACAACATACACAGATGCAGATTGGGATGGAGGTGTGGATGAAAGAAAGAGTACTAGTGGAGGAGCCTTCTTCTTGGGAAACATATTAGTTTCCTGGATGAGTAAAAAGAAAGAGTTTGTCACGCTTTCTATAGTAGAAGCAGAATATGTTGTAGTTGTTGCGTGTTGCACTCAAGTCCTTTAGATGAAGCGGACATTAAAGGAAATCAAGGTTGAGTACGATGAGCCTATTTTGATTCTTTGTGACAACTCAAGCTCCATTAATATCTCAAAGAATCTAGTGATGCACTCCAAAACAAAGCATCTATTAATCAAGTATCACTTCATCAGAGAAAAGGTTGGAAATAAGGAAGTCAACATGGAGTATGTTCCAACAAAGGAACAAGTGGTTGATATATTTACAAAGCCTCTTCCTACAAAATAGTTTGAATAATTGAGGTAGACTCTGGGAGTAGTTTCTCCCACCACATATCACTAACGGGTATGTGCAAGATCATCATGGAAAAAATAGGCCCTTAAGTGGCAATAAAATTCAGAAAAATCAGAGTTAGGAAACTTGACGTAAAAATTTGAATAAGTTATCTATATTATTTCAAAAATATGTAAGAATAAAAGTTGTAGAAAATTAAATTTAGTTTCTAAACTACTAGGTTTATTTAAAAATATAAATAAATTATTTGGTGAAAATTTGAAATTTCAATGCAGTAGCACTTAAATTTCAGGGAAAAAATAAGAAGTAGGTGTGTGTCTGACCACCCTAACCACAATAAAATGATAATATTTTTTTATAATATTTTAGATATAAGTAGAGGACTCATGTCCCGATGTGATGCATATTTTTTGTAATTTTTTTCCAAGTAAATAATTAATTATGATTTTTATTACAAATTTTTAAAAATATAAAAACTCAGATGTCGACCACCTTAACTTGGTCAAAAATTCATGAAATCAATTTTATTTTTTAATCCTAGAGTATGTGAAGCATATAATGTGACACATGTTTCAAATTCAAAAAATGTGATATTGTTTGAAAGCTATAAATTTTTTCAATCATCCTATCAATCAGGACTTTAGTCGTAATTCCAATAGAAAATTAATAATAATTATTTATTAAATTCAAAGTAAAGCATAATTTATATTGGTGGAAAGATGATAATTTCCTTTAAAAACCCTTTTCGTTTCATTGATTTTGGGTAAAAAAAAATTGTCATCCACATACCCATCATATCGCCACATTTTGGCCCATCATGATCCTGCACATACCCTAACCATTAGTGATAGGGCACTTATCCAGGGGGAGCTTCATTGATCAGTTTTTTAACCCTGGTTAAGAATAGTGTGGTCAAGTCATTTAAAGTCCTGTTTTACAAATTTCTAATGACTTGATGGTTGTAGAGTTTGTCAAAATTGGTGGACTTCCTTAGGGGGAGTGTACCCTTTTCCATTGATGTCAAAGGGGGAGAAATGTGATGCAAAATAGAAGCTTTCTAAGAAGAGATGAGATGTATGTCATAGGGGGAGTTGTTGTGTTATAATGTGAATAATCAAAGTGGTACAGAGCTTTAGTGGTACCTCATTGAGTAGTTAGAGTTTTGCCATCAATGAAAAAGGGGGAGATTGTTGGAATATGTTGTCATTGATGTCAAAAGGGGATTAGAGGAGAAGTGTGCTAATCCTATGCAGAAGCATATAGTTGTCATTGATGAAAAAAAGAGCAAATCATACAAAGGATGACAAGCATATAGATGGCGAAGGGTGATCGAATATGATGTTGATGTGTGGCAAGGACACCAAAGGTGGATAGGTGGTAGTTTCTCGCAACCCCACCAATTCTCAAGTAGGGGTCAGCTGTATGGAGGTACACTATAACACTGCATAGGCCTATATCTAGGTCAACGATATGGCAGTACACCATAGCACTGCATATGACTACATTTGTGTCAGCAGTATGGTGGTACATTGCAACACTACAGAGGCTTAATATTGTGTTGGCGGTCAGGCGATATATACACCACAACACCACAATGGTCTTTTAGATGGACTGCGGTACGACGGTTATGTACAACATCGTAACTGCTCATCTTGGTGTCAATGGTATTGCAGCAAAGGAATCGATACATGGAAGGAAAACAAAATGATGACACATGGCAATAACTTATTCGATGATTTCGCATCCTTTTTTAAAATCAACATTTAGTCATATGAATTATTTATCGATGGTGTTTTACTATGTAACCCTTGACAATGAAAGGAGTAAAATGACATGGTGAGAGTTGAATGCTCACAAGATTGATGACAAAGATTTATATGACCACTTATCGAATAGTTAGGATTTAAAGTTGTGGTAGTAAATGAGGATCATAGGATCAGGGCGCGAAGTCAGAAGATCGACGGTCTAGAGCCACACAAAGTATAAGAAAAGAAATGGACTTCATCGAGTCTCAAATTAAGATAGCCTCCAATGCATATGACCCAACTATTGACCTCACATGTGCTACAAGGGATCTCATAGAGGATCTTCACAAGAAGTTTTCCAACTACAAGCTCAAAAAGAAGCTATTATTTTATAGTTTGGAGAAGTCAAGGATTTGGTCAATCCTAGACTCACAATTGTTTCCAGAGAACTTCTCAGTCTCGATGGTGTAGGGGCACCTACTCTTCATGATGAAAAAGGGAGTTAAATGTTAGGTTTTTGTGATTGAGTCACTTTTTATTTTGTAATAAGGTCTATTTGGACTATGTTTCATGTTCTAGGTCAATTTTGGGTTAAGGTGTCAATTTTTGCAAAAAGTTGCAAAGTAGCTCAAGCAAAATTTGCATTTTTGGTTTTTGGGGGAAGATGAACCATTGGAGATTCAAAATTCAGTTGGAAATGGTTAGAAATGGTTTGTATTGGTTAAATATGCCTTGTTTTTTGTTGAGGCAATCTATTGGTGATGGGTTTTGAGATCAATCAATAAAGAACTCTATGTTTTCCTGTGTTTTTAAGTTATTTTTTCTATTATAGAGGTTTGTATGGCCTTGTACTTCCTGAAAGAGAAAAAATATTGATTGGATGTGATGGTACTCTGAATTCTTATTCTTTTGCAGTTGGTTTCATTTGATTCCATCAAGTTAGGAGAAAATTAAAGCAAATTTACTCAAAGGTGTTTGGAACCCTCATTTAGGGTGTGTTTGACAGCAAGTCATGAAGTTCTACCCATTCCACCGATGAAACAACCTTAACTCGATGGAATGGGTGTAGTTAAGTTAAGGTTTGTGTTCTTGGTGTTTGCAGGAGTAGGGGAGGAAGATTGATGCAAGTTTGTTGATTACCTAGGTTGAAAACCTCATGTTTTGGGAATAGAATGTGCATAGGAGTTAGGGTTTGGTAAAAATATCTTCAGAAGTTGTTTGTAATGACTGGAAATGCTTGGGA
Organism: Sequoia sempervirens; assembly: GCA_007258455.2. Lineage (NCBI taxonomy): Eukaryota > Viridiplantae > Streptophyta > Pinopsida > Cupressales > Cupressaceae > Sequoia > Sequoia sempervirens. The sequence continues at coordinate 278,308,710 of VDFB02105785.1, read as the reverse complement.
AGACCTTATTTCACATGTAAGAGGTAGTGGTGTCAAGATTGGAAGCCTAGAGATTGAAACCTTTTTTATGACCTATCTAAACAAGCCCAATTAGGCCTAATTTGCAACATAGGAGTCCAATTTTGATGGATTTGTTTCAAAACAACCATACCTACAAAATTGATATGTTTTCAAGGGGAATAAAGGTTACTCAAAATAGGTTTTATTTTGTGGGTTTGAGGTCTTCCTTGCAAATTATGTTAGGAAAAGCCAATTTGTTGTCCTACTAGGGAAATAAGAGATTGTAAAGGTAATCGCCAAGTTGGGCCTCTAAAATTGAGAAATTTGATTGTTTCAGGGTTTGTAGAAGTTCTCCACCTTTCTTTGCATCAAATTGGTATCAAAGAATAGGTAGTTATATAAGGGGGAGAAGGTGTGAAGTGAAAAAGTGAACAAGATGTCTCCAAAGAGTAACACTATGGCTAGGGAAATGAATGAGATGAAAGAAAAGACTGTAAGGGAGATCAGAAGATTGAAGGAATTGCAAGATATGGTGGTAGCAAGGCTTGAGGCTATTGAAACCAATCATAGAAGAGGTATGGTTCTAGGTGATGAGAGTGACCCCGAAGAAGAAGGGAAGAGGAGAATGAAGAAGAGGAAGAAGAGGAATTTGATCTTGATGAGCAGAGGATGGCTAAGCCAATGAGAGCAGCCAAGGTAGATAAACACAAGGTAAAGATGGATGTACGTATGTATGAAGGTAATTTGAATGATGAAGAGATTTTATATTGGATTGCAACACTTGATAATTACTTTGAATGTGAAGATATACCTAAGGAACAAAATTTCAAGATGGAAAAACCAAAATTGAAGGGACATGCCCTATTATGGTGGGATTATGAGAAAATTAAAAGGAGGAAGAAAGGTAAGTCAAAAAAAATTTCTTGGGATAGAATGGTGGCTAAGCTTAAGGGTAAGTTCTTATTGGTTGATTATGCAATTCAATTGTACAAGAAACTTCAAGGTCTGAAACAAAGAGATATGGATGTCAAAGCTTACACTGATGAGTTCTATAAACTTGGTATAAGAGTAGGTCACATGGAGGATGATGTGGAGAAGGTGGCTAGATATTTGAGTGGGTTAATATTTAACATTCAAGATTAGTTAACTTTGGAAAATCCAAGGATAGTTGAGGAATGTTATCAAATGGAAATTAGGGCCAAAGAAAAGCTAAAGAGAAGGAAATACAACCAGGGGTAGAGGCAGCAATTCCAGAGGAAGAGGATCATTTTCTAACCCAAGGAAATCATATGAGAGCCAAGAAGATGCAAGCAAAGTCCAAGACCAAGTTACAGATCAGAGAGGTGGATTTAGAGGAGGAAGATCAGGCTTTAGAGCCAGATTTGGAGGACAAGGGAGAGGTTCACAAGGATTCATAGGAAGATGCTATCAATGCAACAAGTTTGGACATAAAGAATGGAAATGTAATGAAGGTCAAGCCTCTACTTCACATGGAGGAGAAAGAAGAGCTCAATTGGTGCAAGAAGACAACAATGAGAGTGTAAACTCTCCATCACAACATGCTACTCTAGAGGTTAGTGAATCACTCATGGTAATAAGAACTCTCATCAAAGCATCAGTAGAGAAGGAGCCACCACAAAATAAGACTCTCTTCAAGAAAACTTGCAAGTACTTGGGTAAGGTATGTAATGTTGTAATTGATTCAGGAAGCACAGATAACATTGTTTTAGTTGAGATGGTTGAAAAAATCAAGTTGCCTTGAATACCACATGACACTCCTTACAAAGTCTCTTGGTTGAATGAGGGTCAATATGTTTTGGTAAATGAACAAAGTTGGGTGGAGTTCAATATAGGAGGGTATAAGGACAACATTTTATGTGATATACTACTTATGAATGTATGCCATTTGCTACTAGGGAGGCCTTGGAAATTTGATAGGCATGTTATGTATGATGGAAGGAGGAATACTTGTGAGATAGAACAAGATGGAGTTTCCTATACTTTGACACCATTGAAAGAGGAGGAAAAAGGACAAACTAAGGGAGCTAATGTGATGATGGTGGGAAGGAAGGAGTTCATAAAGATAGAAGAGAAGCCTATGGACCTTACAACCACTCCTAAACTTGGAGATCTTATGATAGCAAACATGAAGGATGAATTGATTTTGGGGATTAAAGATTGGCTAAAGAAGTATGTTGCCATGATGGTAGGAGAAAGTGTTTCATTCATTGCTTTCAAAAGAGGACATTGGCCATTCCATTTCTTTTAGACCAAAAGTTAGTATTCCTAATCAAGCAACAGACATAGAGGCACCACAATAAATGGAAGAGGTGAGTAGCAAAGGTGAAGAGGTCAAGGATAAGCTACAAGGGAATGTAGGAAAATCCAAGCATACACCTAAGGTGTAGAAGAAAGAGGTTCATTAAAAGGATGAAGGAGATATGGTAGTAGGTAATGATGTTGGTTACACAACATTTTCAAATGAAGCACATATCCAAGATCATCTACTAAGAAATCCTCTAATGTTGAAGCATATCTTTGGTGCTAAAGAATTCAAAAACACAATATACAATGCTTACTTTTAGTTGTTGGTCCATTGGAAAGGTTACCCAAATGGAGAGGTCACTTGGAGGTCAAAGGATAACATGATTGAGCAAGGATGTACTGTTGCAACATAGTCCTCAAGGGGACTTTAGTCTGTTTTTCCCGGGGAGTATTGTGCAGGGGCACCCAGTCTTCATGATGAAAAAGGGAGTTAAATGTTAGGTTTTTGTGATTGAGTCAATTTTTTTTTTGTAATAAGGTCTATTTAGACCATATTTCATGTTCTACGTCAGTTTTGGGTTAAGGTGTCAAGTTTTGCAAAAAGTTGCAAAGTTGCTTAAGCAACATTTGCATTTTTGGTTTTTGGGGAAGATGAACCATTGGAGATTCAAAAGTCAGTTGGAAATGGTTGGACATGGTTTGTATTGGTTAAATATGCCTTATTTTTGGTCAAGGCAATCTACTGGTGATGGGTTTTGAGATCAAGCAATAAAGAACTCTATTTTTCCTACGTTTTTAAGCTATTTTTGTTGTTATAGAGGTTTGTACAGCCTGAAAGAGAACAGATATTGATTGGATGTGATGGTACTCTAAATTCTTATTCTTTTTTAGTTGGTTTCATTTAATTCCATCAAGTTAGGAGAAAGTTAAAGAAGATTTACTAAAAGGTGTTTGGAACCCTCATTTAGGGTGTGTTTGACAGCGAATCATGAAGTTCTACCCATTCCACTGATGAACCAGCCTTAACTTGGGGGAATGGGTGTAGTTAAGTTAGGTTCTGTGTTCTTGGTGTTTTTAGGAGTAGGGGAGGAAGATTGATGCAATTTTGTTGATGCCCTAGGTTGAAAACCTCATGTTTTGGGCATATAATTTGCATACGAGTTAAGGTTGTTGCAAGATGGTGTGTCCCTTGGTCTTCCTTGCAGCAGAACACTTGGGTTTGTGATATGGTCTAACCACCTCCTATGGATCTTAATTGACACTTGTATCAACCATTGATAGGTCGACCTTTTGGTGCAACGACAAGGCCAACAATTGGTATCAGAGCTGGTCACAGGTTCAAACCCCTCACTTGTGCTAGGGGGGATTGTTGCAAGATGGTGTGTCCCTTGGTCTTCCTTGTAGCACAACACTTGGGTTTGTGACATGGTCTAACTGCCTCCTATGGGTCTTAACTAACACTTGTATCAGGTATTGACAGGTCAACCTTTTGGTGCAACGACAAGGCCAACAAAGGTTTGGTAAAAAGCTCTTGAGAAGCTATTTGTAATGATTTTAAATTCTTGGGTAGACCTTATTTGACATGTTTGAGGTAGTAGTGTGAAGATTGGAAGCCTGGAGATTAAAACCTTTGTTTTGACCTCTCTAAACAAGCCCAATTAGGCCTAATTTTTAGTGTAGCAATCCAATTTTGAGGGATTTGTTTCAAAACAACCATACCTACAAAATTGATATGTTTTCAAGGGGCATAAAGGGTGCTCAAAAAGTTTTTATTTTGTGGGCTTGAGGTCTGCCTTGCAAATTATGTTAGGAAAAGCTAGTTTGTTGTCCTACTAGGGAAATAGGAGATTGTGAAGGTAATCACCAAGTTGGAACTCTAAAATTGAGAAATTTGATTGCTTCAATGTTTGTAGAAGTTCTCCACCCTTCTCTGCATTAGTTGACAAGGTTAAGAAGATGAATATGGTACCTTATATTTGACAAGAGGGAGAAGAACTCCTATTGGAACTTGAAATGTAGAATAGGTTGCTTGTGGGGGCCAAACAAACATGGGAACAATGAAGACAATCCTAAGAAGACCAACTAAAGAAGTTATAGGAATCAACCACCTTTGGTTGACTCATATTTCATTCTATTATGCATTTTCCTATCCATTTTTAGATTTCTTATATATATGTTGACATATAGAGTTGCATTTTTTCTTCGATATAAGATTCAGGGGGATTTTTGGTAATGAAATAGAATAGGTGTATATAGGCATCATTTTCCATTTATATCAAAGGGGGAAATAAAGTAATAAAGGAAATCTTTTGGAGAGTGTTGGAGAACATGTTTCCATCAATAACAAATGGGGATATTGTTGGAAGATTGAGGATATTGTCATTGATTATGTAGTACTGGAAACATGAGCATGGTATGTACATAATGTAGGATATAGTGTTGTCATTGATGTCAATTTTTTTGTGGATCATCCTAACATGTTTTAGAGCTATTGTGGAAGAAATTTGTGCAAGCTGATTTGGTCCAGAAAGTGCAATGTGTTGTGAATTTTGCACACATGCCCCATCATAATGGGGACCCCCCTCTCTTCATTTCTCTTTTGGTTGCTCCTTTTGCCCTTAAGGGATGGGTCCTTCAAATTTTGATGATGTCACTTTTTGAGCTTGCAAAGACTATTCAAATTGGAAAGTGTGTTGGGTTTACAAGAATTTCCAGAAGTTTAAAGAATTTAGGGATCATCACTTAGAGAGCCTCATGTTTAAATTGGCTTAGGTCAATAGATTCCTTGCATCCTTGAATTCCCTAACAACTTTGAGTCTATAGATTTCCTACCTTGTCAAAATCCCCAAAGCCCTGTCTGTCACGGATTTCTCACCTCCAAGAAATCCTCGACAAATTGCTTAATCACATATTTTTTCAGTCTTTGAATTCCCTAGCTACCATCCCCTTTCATAGATTTCATGGCTTCATGAAATTCCCAATGAAGTGTCTTGTCACAGATTTCATGAGAGGCTAAATTCCTTGATGAAGTTGTGCCTCACAGATTTTGTGAGGTCTTGAAACCCATGATGTCGCAAAAAGGTCTTGTCATAAGTTTTAATTATGCCCTGCAATATGATGAAAAAACATTAATGGCTAATGTATGTAGATTTTAAATGCATTTTAAAGTTCATTTTTCCACTTCATTGTTACTGTTGTAATTGTGAGTCTTTTATGAGCATTTGGGTGAACAAAGCTAGGTTTTCCATTAACTAGTGCATGGGATTTGAATTGGTGTTTAAGGTATTCATCATCTAGTTTAAAAGGTAGGTCACATAGTTGTATTTAGTTTGAAGTGATGTTCAATATTGAATGAATTTTTCATTGATGTTTAATCTATATTTCTAGTTGCGCATTGAAGTAATATTGCATTTGAGTCAAGTTTTCATATTCAATGTTGGCCCTAGGGAAATTTGTGCACGACATGATATTTTAAAGTGCATTTCAAGAGGATGTGACCTACGTTACCATGATTTTAGTGGCATCATTGTGTGGCTTAAATATTTGGTGGATACATATGTTTCTAGTGCATTACATTCAGGTTTTGAGGAACTAAGTTGGTTTAAATTTTATTTGGTAAGGGTTGTTAAATGCATTTTTCTATGAGGATAGAATAAGACTTAGGTTTTGTGAGTTACATGTTAATCCTATATGTGGTAGCAATATTTTTCCCTCATTTTGAGCCAAGATTTTACCCTAGGTCTTATCGTTTGGATTATCCAATGTATAACCTTGAGCCCTAGATCATTTTTTATTTGAAATATAGTGCGTGCATGCAAAGAGATTTAGAATTGTAATGATTTTAATCAAAACCTTTGCACATTGCAATTGGATTGGTCCTCCCTTAGTTTATACTATTGTTAATATTCGCCTAACTATGATATATTGGCTTACATAAAGTGTGTTTCAAACATCCTCAAAATCCCCAATGAGCTTACACTTCAATAGTTAACTGAATTTTGGGCTTCAAGATTCGTCGTCGTTGATTTCCTTCATCCACAAAATCCTTAGCTTCACCATCATCACACAATTCATGAAGCCTTGAAATTTTTGATCTTAACCTCATCCTGACATTCAGTTTTGATTGAAAGGCCTGACAAATACATTCATCGTTTATTTCACGTTTGCATGAAATATTTGATGTGCCCTTTCCACAAAATCCTTGTCTTGTCAAAATTTCTGATGAATTTTCTATCATTGGTTTTGTACCTCTTTGAAATGCCCAATGAACACATTCATCATGAAATTTGTGTATCCCTTAAATCTCCGATGAGTCACTCCATCGTAGATTCCATGGATCTAAGAAATTATTGACACTTTGATTGTCACGAATTTCATGACCTACCAAAAAACCCGATGTATCTTTCTTTTGTTAAATTATGATCTCCCTGAAATCCCCAACAACTTCATTTGTCATGGATTTCTCCTCTAGATGAAGTCCTTGGACTTTTTCATTGTTAATTTCCTAAGTTTCTATATTCTCCAAGGAGTTGGAAGGGTCATGTTCTGTGCTTATAAGATTTGATTTCTTTTACACAAAAGTACTCTTGGATATGAAATGTCAAGATTGTACACACATATGATAAGCCAAAATGATGCATTGCTAACTTGCTCCCTTGCATCACAAATTTCTTGAGTAGGTGAAATCTGTAGATTTCTTGGAAGTGGGAAATCTTTTGTTTCCTTGTGTGGCTCTAAAACCCGATGACTATTTTGAGATTACATTTAAGGGTTATGAGCTTGATTTCTTAGGCATGATTATTAATGATATGAATTTATATGTTTCGTATCTTGTTTATGCTAACCCTCTTCATGTGATGATCTATATTTTAGAATTTCAAGTGATTATGTTGTTTTGGCTAACAGATGCAGGCATAATCTAGCAAGGCTAAGATAGGGAAAGGAAAGAAAAATTCAACACTTGAAAAGGAGAAACTTTCAAGAGTAGAAAAGATGAAGTATGAATTCAATGGTTTCCTCCCATAATCTAAGATTGCATCACACTAGGGAGAAGTGGGGGATACTAACCTCGATCACATTGATTTAGAAGATTTAAAAGATAGGATGTATTGCCCGACCTTGACTGAGTTGGCTAGAAGATTGGTTAAGACTGGTTTGGATCAAGCTACAAGGTTCCCTCCCTTTTTCCAATTCCTTGAGTTAATCGTTGAATGCTCTAGGAATTATGATTCAGAAACAAGGATGATAATTGGCCCTTAGGGGAGGATAATGGGAAATCTCAAAGAAGAATTTTTGGCAGAGGATTTTGGGATTTTTGCACACTAAAAGCTAATAAAGTTCAAGATTGTTATAGTTAAGAATTTTTATACTAATAATCTTGAGAAACCTCTTAATATCATGAATGCCACATGGATTGATAAGCCTAGAAATCATTTTTCTAATCTGCCCAAGATTCTATATTGAAGTGACTTGAAAGTGGAGTATAATGACATGATCACTATCCTCATTAGAGTGATGGGACTAGAGAAGGCATCTCTATTTGAATATTGGAAATTTTATGTAATGGCATTAGATTGTAAAAGGAGCTAATTAGCATTGGGATGAATTGATAAGTGATAATTTGGATAGGAAGTTAAGAGATGTGCAAGATAAAATAAAGTTCACAATGACTTATGTAGTTTACATGCTAGCTAGAAATTTCAAGTATAGAGGGCTAAGTTACAAAGGCACAATCAAAGAGGCCAAAGTATATGAGGCTCACACACAATTGCATCTATCTAGCACCTCCCACTATCGAAGAGTCAATGATGCCTTTACCATGGACATCACCAAGACGTTACAAGAGTCTTTGCATGTCAGAATATCTTCAAAGGGAATGAAGCTTATTAAAAATTATGGGTATTGGTTCCTACAGTTCCCAAAATTCACATACATCAAAGTGCATGGGTGCCCACTTGTACCTTATAGATTACCTCAATACCCAACAAATAAACTAATTTTGCTGGAGGAGACATGACAACTAGCAGCATTTGATAAAGTATTGAAGAATCTACACAAGACCGGTATTGGAGGAGAATTCTCACTAAAGATAAATGGTTGGGAAGCTTTCCCTTCCTTTCCAAGTGCACAACATTTGGAAATGGAAATGAAATATCTCCATCTTCCAATCCATACTACCAGAAGATATTTTTGATCCATACATAGTGGCACAAAAGGATGCAACTAGAAACTATAGACATAAAGCTAATATTGAAGACTCTTGGGCCAACTGTAGGGATGAATTTGAAGTCTTCAAAAGATAGTTTTCTCAATTGACACTCAAGATGATAAGATCGTATAGGATCATGGAGGTCTCATATTAGGTAGAAGATGAGGAGGATTTAATCCAATACTATGATTACATGGACGTATCAAACAAACCTCTCCATCCAATTGATTAGGAAAAATAGGAGATTATAGACCTAACCTAGGTCACTTCCCTTGTGACAAAATATTCTAAGTAATGGGAAAATAAAAAGTTTTGTAGTTGGAAGTAGACGGAGTAAAGTTCACTTATGACTTAATGGGTGACCTTGAGTCACAATCCTCCTCAGAAGAAGAATTAGATAATGAAGAAGAAAACGCTATTGAAGAAGAGGGGTATGAGGAGGAAAGACCTTTAGTCATCAAGAGAACAAAAGGAAAGAAAAAGACTAGCGTTAAATAAGAAGAGACTCAGAGGTAGCCAATTTTGAAGAAAAGGAAGCCCACCAAAATAATTATTGATGAGACATCACCTCTCCCAAAAATAAGAAGATTGGTTAGGGGTAAAGGCAAGTGGGATTTTGCTAATTCTCCTCCTAGGAAGTAGCAAAAGGAGCAGGAAGTTGAAGATATGCCTTAGGACATAGCTAAGGGAGGTATAGAGGAGGAGGCTATTAATGTTGAAAGCTCTGAAGAAAGACCCCAAGTGGTCTACCAAAGAAAATATTCTTCAAGGGTGGGAATTCCTTTCCCAAAACTTGATAATATAGAAAAGGTTGTTGTTGAACTTGAAAGGGTTGCTCAAGCATGATCTTCTGACGTTGAAAAGGCTATAGAGGAAGAAGTAGGAAATATACCACCTGAGCCAACATAGGAAGATATGAATTTTGAGAAGGGGGAGGGTGCAAGAGAAAGAGATGCCACATTTGAAGATGCTTCCAAGGACCTTGAATAAAAAATTGAAGCTGAAAAGGTGAATGCTCAAGATATAGAGCAATTGGCAGAGCGTAATGAACAACAACAACAAAATGATAATTAGTTGCAACAGGATGATGAAGAAGTTCATAAGGAAGAGGAGAATGTAGGAAAAGAAGAAGAACATCCTCAAAATATAGATATGAATAAGGAGGACCTCCAACAAGAACAAAGTTAATAAGAATTAGATACAAATGTTGAAGTGTCTACAACTCCATACTGGCTCAAAGAGAGACTAAAACCAAAACCAATTATTGAAGAGGTCACTCCCAATTGGGTTGAGTTTTTAATTGGTTTAAATAAGTCTAAATAAAATAAGGCTCGAGTAATTTCCCACATTGTTAAAGACAATTCAAATAATAGGGTTCTTCACATTGCCACCCCTATTATGGAGAAAAATAAGGAGGAAATTACTCTAGAAGAATATAATGTGCAGACTATTAATTTGGGACCTTCAACAAAGAAATAAAAAGTTGAAGATCTCAAAGGATTTGTGGATGTGATATTGTAGAGGCTACAGAAGGAGGTGAAGGCCAAAGAAAATTTGTAGAAATAAGTAGATGAACTGTAGAAGTACATCAAACATCTAGTGAAACTCCTTTAGACTGAAGTTGGTCCTTCCACTTAGCCCAATATTCTTTCAAAAGATGTAATAAATGAATTGGAAAACGTGAGATCATCAGCTCAAATGTCTCAACAGTAGGTGGTAAGCATATATGAGAAGGGGATTCCCCTTATTGAAGAATTTATTTAATTATATGATAAATGTTCAACTTATTAGGATAAGGTGTAGAGTATTATAGCTAAATGCAAGGAATTGGATGATAAGTCTACAATAAGTATTTGTAAGTTGATTGAGGTGCCTAGATAGGTCTTGCTTGAAGAAAAAGTCCTCATTGCAGACAACATGGAAAAACCTAAGGAATAGCTAGAAGCCTTCAAATTCTAAGGATAAATTATGGATGGGGCACTAGAATAGTTCAACAAAATGGAGAATGACCTGAGTGATATCTTTGTGGGTTGTGTTCTATTTTTGGAGGATATGATTGGAAAATCCTTGAGTAAGGAGTACATGAAACCTGATTCATTGAAGAAATTGTGGAAATAAAGCTTTATTCATGTTACAGATGGAAAAGTCACAAAGAATCATTAGGAGAGTGTTGCATCATATGTAAGCATGATGTAAAATTTCCAATAATAAACGTTGGAGTGGGATAAAGTGTTGAATAAGTATGAGGCTGAATTGGAATCAATTACTTTGAGAATTAAGTTTATTCCAACTCCTAGCCAAGAAGATTTAATTAATTTTTTACATAGGTTCCAAGAATTATCTAGAAAGAAAAAAATGGATAAGGAGGGGGAATAAAGGTTAATCCACATAAATTTTTTTGCTAATCTTTATCATGCCATAAAAAGACAAACTAGGCGACCTTGCAATCAATACCAGGGGCACTTTATTTTGAATTTAAATAGGATTTTAATGTAAAAATGGGATTTTGATATTTTAATGTTTAAATTTAAAGGGGCATTAGTATCACATGTTAATGTTCAATGAACAAGACAACTAATAATGGGGGGGGGGTGAATCAATTGTATCAAATTAAAACATTAAAACTCCCAATAGTAGTCAGATCCACATGCATTCATTAAACCCTTAATCTATTATAATGTTTGAACATGAAGAGTAGATAACAAAAATTGAAATAACAACACCATACATAAGAGAACACTAGATTTACATGGAAAAATCAATGAGGGAAAAACCATGGTGAGGATTAGCTCATAATATAAGTAATTACAAAACCGGTAAAAGGGCTCACTGCTAGAATATGATGCACCATCCAAAAAGGCTCACAGCCAAGGTTGTATACCACAAAAAGTATGTGTCATGCTATTTGTTGAAGCTATCAAACTATTCATGTCTATCTATAGTCATCCTCATCATTACAAAACTCATCAAAGGTTCACAAATGTAACTAGTATATTTAAATTCCACCATATCCTCTACATTCAGGTTTCTATCTTTAGTTAGAATTGATTTTGAATTACAACATTTTAATAGAACAATTACACCATTCTCTTCAACCATGGTGAATTTAATAGCATCATTCGTCTGCAACAAAAAAAAATTAAACATATTTACATCATCTAAGAATCCTAAAACTGAACTTCTTCTCTTAAACCCATACTATGGTGATGATGCCTCAAATATCAAATTCTAGTCATCTTCAAGTAAAGTAGTTAGCTCCATTTCATATCCATTAGTTAAATCATGCATTCTACTTTTATTGAAGGAATTTTACACCCTATCTACTATGTGGTTCAAAAATATTTGGATTCTACAGACTCTTGGCCATCTAAATGGTGAAAAAAAATACAAGATGATTTTTCAAAATCTTTTTCCTGCCACTCCCATTAGTCCATCCTCATTCTTAGACCTTGCATAAACTATGTTATTCTGGCATCAACGTCAATGTGAATAAGTGGGTAGAGCTTTCATTTAGAATATTATGAAAGAGATCAAATTAGAGTGAAATAAACCACCACTAGTCACCCTACACCTTCTATTTTAGTTAATCCAAAAAACCTAAATAGTGAATCACGAGTTATTAGGACAACTAGATTTTGGAGCTCGAGAGAAAGACTTTTGCGATCTTTTAAACAAAAATATTGGTTGTAATTTAAATTTTGTTTCCAAGCATGGAGTGAGGATCAAAGTCATGCGCTTTTCTTTCTGGGGTCTAACAAGCATTTAGGAAATTGTTAAATCCCAGGGACTTTAGTTCATTTAGGAAATTTACTCCCAACTTCACCTTTTTTATTTGGTGGGTTTTGGGTGGTCGGTCGGAGTGGGGTCTGATGTCTAGCTCAAAATTCAAGGTAAGAAATTTTGAAATCTCCATAATTTAAAAAATTACATTTTCTAAATATTTTTTTGAAATTTTGTGAAAACATTGTGAAGTCAAAATTTGTCAAGACCTTGAAACCTCGAAATGAAAAAATAATAAAAAATACTCAAACACACAAAAACTAACCAAAAAAAGAGAAAAATGAAAGAACCTTAACAACATTAGGAATGAAATACAACACTAAAAAAGATGAAATGATAAAAAATACAAAGGGGAGTCCCTAGATTCATGAACTAAAAAAAGGTTTTGTATGTAGGGCATAGCAAATGGCAACTTGACTAGGAAAATGCTCCCAATATTTTAACATACATAACCCTCCAAGTACCTAGAATCTTTGGCTTATGCTAATTCAAAACAATCAATAGGAATACTAAAATAATCAAAAAGTGAGTAATATAGAGATCTAAGTTGAGGTTGAAATCTGTATGTGTGTCCAGATGGTTTGTTTCCTTCTATAGAGTATCATTATGAGAAAAATGAACTAAACTTTATCCAAGCTACATGGGTAAAGTTACATTTTTAACATACATCAATGTCCTAGGCATAGCTCTAATACCAAATAGGCATCCATAGCCCCATTAGAGTCACCTTTGATTCCCCTTAAGAAAAATCTACTGCCAACTAGGCATCCATATCCTCAATAGCATATTTTCAAATAGTTCTTATTTTTTTCTCTTTTTCTTTTCTAGATACTGATTTGTTGAAAGAAAAAATTTCTTGAATTTCTCAATTCTCAATATATGAGGCTTGAATATTGATTTGGGAAACACAATGGTCATCATGAAAGAAATGTAACTTATTATTTTTTTTTACTTAGAGTAAAGCTACATATTTGACATAAACTAACTCATGGATTTCTTAAGATGTGAAAAGTGTTAGATTTCCAACATCTTAGAGACTCTAATGCACTAAGGGTAAAAGTACAAATTTGTGTTACACTTTCGGTCAACTTATCAACACAAGTGAATTTAAGTATTTATAACTAAAAATCAATTTTGATCAAACACATGATCTAGTTAGATTCATTCTAGCCAAGTTAGATATGTGGACAATTTTTTTCACTAAATGAATATGTAGCACCACTTTGACGCCAATTTATCAAAAAAATAAAATTATTTGAAAAAATTGATGTTTCAACAACTCCTAATCATTGAAATATAAAAAAATGGATCTTAGGTCCTTAGTGTAAAGAACTTAGGATTCAATGGTGTATTTTTCTAAATTTCATTGAGATGTAGATCACAAGATGAAAAGATTGATTTTTAGCCTCAATGGTGAGCCAATCAGACCTGGATCTACATCTAAAGGTGGGGATTAAAATGGATTGGAAATATTTTAGAATGATTATATTAATGATCCTATATGCCCTAATACTAAAAATGTAAGATCTCAACAATTGGCAGACATAAATAGTAGTTTGCAAGTGGATCCGAGAAGTGCAGAGGACATCAAACCTACTCAAAAAATTGGTTTCAAGCATTGTATGAGTCCTACTAGGTCACCCTTCGGTGAATGGGTCCTTGTAGGGGTGTCTTGATCAATTTTTGGGGTCCTCTAATGTTGGATTTGAGCTTCTAATTCTTGCCTGCAAATCTATCAGAACACTGTCAGATATTTCTGTAATTAAGTTTTTATGTCTTGACAAGAATGATGACAACAAATGAAACAAGAAAAAATTTCTCTTCAAGATCCCTTCAATCATTCTTCAGGGCCTATAATATATACATACACAAAGAGGGGAAAATGTTTTTCTTTGTATGGGGGTTTTCCTTGGTCAAAACCCAATTTGGTAATTAACCTTGGTAAAAAGATTATAAAAGGGAATGAAATGATGAAAGAACACTTGCTACAAATCACCACCCTTCAATGGATTCCTTGAAGGACTGAAGTCATATGCATCTCTTCAGAGGAATTGGATCTTGCTTGCTAGAGTTTCTTGAATGCTTAGATGCTTGAATGTATGAAGACCTACAATACTTGTTAGCCTTCACAAGACCACATGAACACACATAAACATGGACATGATGTTAGGATCTTGATTGCTACTACAAATGACTAATAATGTTTCTCTTGAATGCTCTTGACAATAATATTTTCTCTTGAATTTTCACCTCTTGATCCTTAGATTTCAAATGATAAAAAGATTGTATTTATTGGTGTTTATCTAATTTTTAGAAAATTAGATTCCAAAAGCTGACACTTACAATTTGAATTTGGATCATTAAAAGAACACCAAAAAAATATTTTTAAATGGGTCCTAGCACATAAAGGGGACCCACTCACCCATGAGTGAATGGGTCCTAGCCTATATTTCCAAGATACACATATTCCATGACAATTAAAATATTAAATGCATTTATTTAATGTTGGTTCTCCTTTCAAAAAAGGGTAAAAATAAGGCTTTGGAATCCATAATTTGATAAATTAGAAGCTTAATAAAGTCTAATAAATTAAGGGACCCAAACGTAGTGTGAAATTGTAAAGGTATACAATTTCCTACACTACATTTAGCCACCACTTTAGTGAGAATATGAAATTACACTTAGACTCACACCAAAGTAGAAATATATATGTCAAGAGAGGTCCAAGTGCACAAATCTTGATGAGATAGGATGAAAATGATCAAGGGGATTGTGCAAGCCCCCTAGATCTAAGATCCCATGGCAAACCAACATAAGCACAAAGGGACACACATGCATGTAAGATATGTGCAACAAGACAAGATACACAAACATGCAATGTTAAAGGTAATGCAAAAAGGGAAAAAAGGAAAAAGGATGGACTAGCAAGCCTATGTTGTATATGCATAAAATATACTCACAAGGGCTAGTGAAGTCTAATATTCACTAGGTGAGTGCCAAGGCCAGGATGAGAAACACACAAGGTCTACTGAAGTTCAATATTCACTAGGTGTGTACCCATAAAATGATCATTACCTCAAAGGGCTAGCAAGATGTATTATTCTAGACACTCATGGAATAAATTTATTCACAAGGCTAGCAAGTTGTATTATGCCAGACATTCATGGAATAAAATTGCTTCACAAGGATAGCTAGTTGTATTATGCTAGACACTTATAGAATAAAATTACTTCACAAGGCTAGAAAGATGAATTATACCATAAACTTATGAAATCAATGACAAGGTAAAAAGAAACAAATAATCAAGTTTTTCTTAATGCATGGAAGGTCATACCTTAGGGAAGATCACATTTGACATCACCACCAAGAAAGGACTAGTTGAGGAATAAAAGATTCACGTTTTAGGGAATGCAAACCATAACATTACCACTAAGAGGAATGTCATATGCCAAGAAAGGTCACACTCTTATGGGATAGTAAGCTTGATATTACCACAAAAGTGATACTTCACATAGATCAAGAAATCCACACTTTGAATATTAAGGTCACACTTCCTAGGAGATGTATGCTATAATCACTAAGAAGAGACTATTTCTTATGCAAACAATAAATGGGGGACTATATGCCCCCACTTAAAATGTCAACATACTTTCTATGTTGGTATTTTAAGGAGAGAGAAGAGAAGGGATTTTTAAAAGAATGCATGCCTCCACAAAACAAGTTATCCTTGGCCCCCAAACATAGAGGTAAGGACAACCAGATCGATAACCATCATATTATTGCCATGAAAATTATGGTTGTACTTATGATTGTACCTCCATTAATGAAAATGAGAAAAATTCATAAAGCTGTGAATGCCACATAGTGATGAGCAACATGATAGGATGAAAATCATTATCAATTAGAGGAAGAAGGTGCATCAACACAAGGAATAGTACCACAATCCTTAGGTTGTTGTATTTTATTATTCAAGGCCTTACATTTACTAGTAGAATGACCATGCACTTGATGATATGCACAAAATACATTTTTGTTGTATAATTTCTTTTGCGTTCTTGGACACTAGTAGAATTTGGAAAATAAATGACTAGGTGACTAAAAAATTTAGTCACAACAACTAAAAATGACTAATTTGGTCGTTGAATAAAAATTATTTAGTCACACAAATAAAAATGACTAAATAATTAGTAATTTATTTAGTAACAATACATTTGAATAAATCATTTAGGGAATCAAGAATATAGCCCGCCAAAATACTCTAAAACTTTAATAAACATACTCTAAAACTTTCATTGAAATCTTATTTTCAGGTGTAGCCTGCTAGAATGGAGTTTTAACTTTAATTAACATACTCTAAAACCTTTGTCGAAACCTTATTTTCAAGCGTAGCTTGCCAAAATGGAGAAGTGTTTCAGTAAAGAATGACAGAGAATGGTGAGGAGATGTGCATGATAGGAGGCATAAGATTCATTGCTGCTTATCTCATTCCTGCTCTACTCAACAAGGGTTACATTTTTCACGCTACTGTTTGTAATCCAGGTATTTAATTGACATATATTTGCATAATCTCAAATTCCTTCAAATACTTTTGAAGTATCAATGTATCCTATATAGGGTTTAGAATGATTTCTTTTAATTTTAAAAAATAAATCAAATGTTTTTGAAGTATCAATGTATCCTATATAGGGTTTAGAATGGTTTCTTTTAATTTAAAAAATAAATAAATGATGTATTTTACTGTGATTAGATAATGTGGAGGTCTCCTAAAACTGCCCCAGCACACTTTCCTCTTTGACACTGTATTCATTACTCCAGCTACTAGGGTTTTGCATGTGACATCTTTAATATCTTCATGATAGTGGATTTTAAACATATCTTAGTCTAAGCTTTAATACTTATCATGGTAACCATTGAGTTCCATAATCCACCTTCAATCTCTTCTAAGAACATTTTCTTAATCTAGACTGCATAGTATGCATATAAAGCAAGTCCTTCATGCCTACCATTGTTCCAAACCACCACTCACTGCCTTGCTTAAAATGTTGCCTCCATAAGCACAATAGCATGTTTTAAAATCATGGTTGCCAGTGATTGACTATTAAGGTCACTACTTTCATCAAGATACAATGAGATTTTTGTCTTCAAACTCAAGGCATTATGCAAGATAAAATTGTGAACTATTTATTGTGTACGATTTGATTTTCTTGCACATTTACTTCTTTGCTAATTGCCTTTAAGATTGGATATTGCACCCTCAGCTACAGTCTCAAACAACTCACTCATTGTCACTTGAACATTCCTTTCATGAGCATCCTTTTATTAAATCAAACTATTCCCTATAGACTTCCTACTTACTTACTATAGGGGATTCATTGTTTCATGGTATTGTGGGTCTTAAGATCCTTCAACCTTATTGTCACTACTTCACAGTCCACAAGGTATTATTCACTATTCTCCAATCTTTAATGAGTCTCAAAACACTGCTCAAACATGCAATGCACTACCTCCATTATACAATGGCTAAGAAGAAACATTGAACATGTGATTACCACTATTACTTCATTTGGACAGTCATTCCCTAATTGCATTTTCCTTGTCTAACACTACCAATAGCATTTGAAAAACCCTTAAGGTCAGTAAGGGGGTAAGGAAACTCATTGTTAAAATCTCCACTTTACTATACAAGGTTTGAGCTTTAATATCTTGTCACTTCTCAGCCTGTTTTTGATCATCACACCTCAAGTGACTATCATTCTTCTTACCATATATTTCATTTACAAATGTCACTGAGCTACATAGTGTGCTTGTTATTGGCTATAATCTTTAGATTGCAAGATTTTGTTATTGGCTATAATGTCTCAATCTTTCTAGTATTGCAACCTCACTAATCTGCTAGAGCTATGGTTTATGTTTCTATGGAGGCCTAGGGTTTGTACCCTAGCCATGCTCTTACCAATGCTTATGTTGGTATTTAAAAACAATCTTAAATCTTGGGTCAAAAAATTAGCTGTCTTGACATGGTTGTGGTATGATCTTGGATTGTATCCTAGAGTGTGTGGGAAGCTTGTGTTTGATCATTAAGGTATGTAAACCTGATCAGGGAAATGCATCCTATATAGCATGGGTATTTCTTTAATACTTTCCATAATGGTTATTAGTATATCACATTATTATAGTTTGTGGTAACCCAAGATTGCATTCAAGTATGTAACAAAATTGGTTTGTAGTTTAAGTTGTACACTTTTAAGTAACATTCATAAGGTTTATAAAATATTGATCACTCTCTAGAATATACCATTAAACATGGGTTGTGCTTGAATGCACTACATAATTGATATAACACAACCACTCTGCATATCAACCAAAGTTATAGGCTCTTTATTGCAAAAAGAGGTAATCCCTCTTGGATCATGTTATCATTACATCGTAACCTATTAAACTTGAGTCAACCTAAATGCACCCAATGATGATTGACATCTAATTGTGATAACAGTGATTTGTACATGAGTTGTGCTCATATGAGTGACTCTATTTCTATGACAACATAGCCACAATACACTTGGGTCACACACGAATGTATCCTGTATTTGTTACAGCACAACTATGCCACATGACCAATAGAGTTATGGATCACATAATTACAATCACAAGAATTTTTTCCTCGGTTGTGCTCTTATGGTGATTCCATTTCCGTTATAGCATAACCCTTTGGACTTATATTGCTCAAATCCTTACATTGCTTATTTTATCTTTGGATGTATGGCTTCATGGATTTTTTGTGATTTATACAACATTTGTTTTGATAGTAAATGACATTGGATTCTTTCTGAAGTTGAAATGATTTATTAATTATGGTTTTATGATGATTTTGAGTTTTAATTAGAAGGGGTTAATATGTGGCATTTTTATGTGTAGGAAGAATAGATTGTGATGCAACATTCAGGTATGGAAGGTTCATGCAAAATTGGATTGCTATTGGTGACATAACCAAGTTGGAGAGTGCCTTGAGCCAGTGTGAAACACTTCCAAATGTTTTTGCTAGGAAGCAAAACCTAAGTGTAGGAATTTATGAATATCCGAAAGAGGAAGTTCCTTTATTCTAAAGATAAAATCATAAATCTACTGGTCCAATTGGACATCTAACCCGAGATCTTTAATATCTTATAGAGAAAGTTTGTACATTCTAAAGATAAAATCATAAATCTGCTGAACCAATTTTAGATCCAATTTGAGGTCATGAAGGTCCGACAGAGGAAGTTCCTACATTCTAAAGATAAAATCATAAATTTTATTGGTCCAATTTCATAACCAATTTGCAGTTGTGAAGCTCTGACAAAGAAAATTCCTACATTCTAAAGATAAAATCATAAATCTGCTTGGTCCAATTGTAAGGATTTGTCTTTTTATTTATACTTTCTGACATTTGGCTTGATACAAATTGTTACTTTAGAATTATGGTATTTCTTTTCTTCTAATGTTTTCAACCCTCATTTCAGGAAAGAGCTCTAAAGATGGTTCCTTCAGATGGAGACTACACTTTTCCACTATAGGTTCCATCTAGAAACACTAGAAGCTCAGGTACTATCATACTCAGGTACAACAGAGTTTGAGGTGAATTGCACTTAGTATTTTATGCTTATATGGATATGTTCTATCCTGTAGTTAATTATTGTAGCATAACATATAGGCTAAATAGTTGTTCAAATTCTAAATTTCTATACCTTATTCTAGGAGCAAATCATAGGGGGAATCTATACATAAGACACCATTGTTTCAAATTCAAAATTGTTTGCTCTTTCACAATTGTTTGATTCATTTATTTGATCTAAGACAACCTGCTGCATAGAAGATGCTCTCAAAATCACAGTAAAATCCTTTATTCTGGGATGACTATTCAAAATATTTTCCATCATGTCAATTGCTACTTGGGTAAAAACTCAAAGCTATCCTTGAAACCTGGTAAATTTATGGCTAATAGTAGGATCTATAGGCTGAGGAAGTTCTTCATGGATGAAATTGGGAATCAAATTTAGAATGGAAAAGAGAGTGAAAAGTAGAATTTGATAAAACTCTTGCAAAGTTCAGGTTAATGACTGATGCTTTTGTTCATTGTTATGATAGGAAGATACTGAAAAGTCATCCTGGAATAAAGGATTTTATTGTGATTTTGAGAGCATCTTCTATACAGTAGGTTGTCTTAGATCAAATAAATAAAGCAAACAATTGTGAAAGAGCCATCAATTTGAATTTGAAACAATAGTGTCTTATGTAGAGACTCCCCTTGTGATTTGCTCCTAGAATAAGGTATAGCAATTTAGAATTTGAAACAATGGTATATGAACAACTATTTAGCCTATCTATTATACTACAAAAGTTAACTATAGGTTAGAACATATCCATATCAATATAAAATAGCAGGTTCAATTCACCTTAAACTTTGTTGTGGTAATTGCTTTGTAAGAAAGTTTTCACTCCATGAACATTCTCTATGCACATCAGTATGTTGGTTATTATCTCGATCTCCTTTGTGATCAAAAGAATAGTGAAGTTCATTGCATAACTCACAATTATTTTGTAGTGCTATGATCTAGTGCTTGTTTACTTCTTACTCACTATGTTCTCAATCACCATGTGCAAATGACTTAGAAGACAGATCTTTGTCACCATTCAACAATAAATTTCATTATTTTTGGACTACTTGTTATGATTCAATCATTGTTTGATACTTTTCTTCCTTTCTCGGTCCTATAGGATAGATGACAATTCATAGTTTGTAACTCTCTAACAACGGTAAATAGATATAGTAAAGATATTTAAAATTTTAGAAGTGGATTTTTTTTAATTGCTAAAGCCTATTTATCAATTTTATAACTTAAAATTATTTAAGCTATTTGAATAGCTAAACTTCATATATAAATCTTTAAAGCACAATATAATCGGGTACTTAAAATGATTATAGAAAAGTTGAATGAAAATTAGTAAATTACTACTGATTTAGCTTTTCCTTTTGTGTGTTTACAAGGTTATTTCTTCTAAAATTTGTTAGGCCTATTTTGGATTCTATGGAAATAGCAAAGGCAGTTCCACATCCAGGTCTAAATGAGGTGATGACCCATCCTTCTATGATGAATTTTGTAGGATACACCCAAGGATAGATCTAAAAATATCAGATTTTTAAACCTTCAAATCTTTGAGATTGTTGCAGATTTGATTTGATTTTTGTACAGCTGGACAGATCTAAAAAGCTATTGCTTGAAAATGATGTAAATGAAAATTTTATTTGTTTAGAATAATCTAAGGGTGTTACTTTTCACTTGCACAATTTTTTTTTGTCTACCTTAAGATAACCATTAAAATTATCATTTTTCTAATCATAATATTTAATTGTATATTTGTATTTTGTTAGATTTTATTGGATAGTTAATGGTTAAGTTATTTAAAAAAAATTTAAAAAATTAGCATAATATACTTTCCATGTACTTCTTTTCATCACTTGTAAATCTAATATTTTGTTACTTTTTATGATCATAAAAAATAGAGATGATTTTAGTCTCTGTGTAATATTTTCATGCATGTTTGAGATCTCTACAAGGTGATGAAAAAGGCCCTAGGGTTTGGTAGGGTTTTGTGTATCCTTATTGTTTTGATGGTAATGTTGTCACTAAGTTCTCTCCTTTCCCAAACATATTCACCTGAGGAACTTCCATGATGCTCTTGATTGTAAATTACTTTGTTCTCCCTACCTTCTCACTACAGGTCTAGTTCTTCAACTCTACCAATTGCCTTTCCATCTTAGTGTCTTTTCATGCTCTTGCATCTATTCTCTTATGAATTTATTCTTATGACTCTAAAAGCTATCACTAGGTCTATTATGATTGTTAGGTCTCTGAGGGTATATGATTTTCTACTACAAAATCTTAGATTGTCATACTTTTGATGATAATTCTCCAAGGATGTTTGCTCACTAACTTAACTCTCTATATATTCTCCATCATGCATTGAAAATTCATGGTTTCTAGTTAACTATTTATTGGTGTAACCATTGCCATATTTCTTGGGACTGCCATCCCTATAGGATAGTTTTCTTATAGATCTAAATGTAATTTAAAAGGTGCCCATAAATATTGAAAAGTTTCATAAGATAGTTGTGTCAAGGTAGTAGATGGTTGTGACAAGTTTCATAATACAACCATACCACAAGATCCAAGAACACATGGTGTGGTGTAGCGGTAACATCTCACACTATTGCAAAGGTCAAGCAATAAATGTGCGGTATGGCGGTAAATCAAATACTTCTCCTGCATCCCCACAAGAGCCAAGAAGACATGGTGCGGTGTAGCGGTAACATCTTGCATTACCAAAAAGTCCAAGCAATAACAGTACGATGTAGTAGTAACATCCCACATTACCACAATGGCCAAGCAATGACGGTGTGGTGTAGCGGTAACATCCCGCATCACCACAAGGATCATGTTAAAATGGTGCGATATCGTAATTAAACTATAAAATGAAATATCACATTTTTTTGAGGTATTTTTTTGAAACAGTTTGCTTGCCTCAAGTGTATATTGCTTCTACATTTTCATGTATGTCTAGTCGGGCACTTGTAACTACAATATATGACAAAAAAAATCATTGTTGTTATGCGTTGATGGATGTCCCTTTGTTATTAATGGATATTTGATGTAGTGCACATTATTATAGTGTAAGCCTATTTTTCAGATTGTTTCATTTAACATCGCTAAAATTCTCCACAAGAACATTTTCCCTATTTAAAATGATGGAAATGGTTCATGTCTCTCAGAACAATTTCTCTTGCAACAATCTTGGAGATGAATTTAGATGCAGTGTGAAAATCAGAACATACTCAAAGGTTCTTAACAACTCTAATAGTTGTACTAGGGGCCATGTTTAACAAACCAAATGCAATTGATAACTTTTCACTATGGTGGAAGATAAATGATTTTTTTTTCTTCTATTCCACAACATTGAGTAAAAGTCTTGAATCTAGAAATACCCTACTGCCTTCACTTTCCAAGCCAATTTCTCCAATTTTTCATAGATCTCCCATGTTTGTGGATGCGATCTATCTCCTACACAAAAAAAAAAGGTACCATTTTATGCCCTTCAATCCAACTACATGTAGGTATCTTTTTAATTCCTCTATCTTTCATATTCAATCTCCTTACTATTTGAACCTCACCACACCTTCCCACTTCTACAAAGATGTTTTAGAGAAGAACATAAGTTGCATCGTTTTTAGGATCCAACTAAAAAAGTAGTGTTGCTGGAATAATCAGCCTATATTCATATATGATCTACATGAACCAAAGGTTTAACTAGAATCTTAGTAATAATGTTTAGGGTGTCCTCAAGATAGCCAACATGGGAATGAAGGTCAACCATGCACACCTAATGATCAACTATATATGTAATTCAATAAGGGTTACTGACGTGTGAAGTATGTGCAACCCTCATCCACTAAACCTACATAATTTCATGCATCTAGAACACAAGCAAAGATTACAATATCAGTGTTCCAGAGTGCTTCATTAATTAAAAGATTTTGAGAGCTTCCTAGCAAAATATATTTTGTACACATTCTGTAATCATGTCATTTCATTCCATGAGATGGCATCTCTTTGAGGCATTCTGTCAACCAATTCATTTTGTATTACATTTTGGTGTCAAATATTTGGTAATTATGGTTAGTTTCATTACATTCAAATTTTGAATTTTGGGAAATCATATATAATAAATAGATTGATGGTTGTTTGGATAGTGAAATTAGCTCTCTTACAAATTAACTAAAATATCTAGAAGGATTATTTTAATTAAAGAGGATTTTGTGGTTATTTTTGTAACAATGATTAACAATGATTTTACAATGCAACTAGCTTGCTATTTTCATTCAAGATACAAGTCATCAAATTCAAGCACATACCAAGAAGATGGTACTCTACTTCAAACCCTCAACCTCACTTAGTTTAATCTGCTTACATGGGGATATTAATGAAGTTGCTAAAAAATTAATATATATCATTTTTTGTTTGTGAAGGAGAATCCTATGAGATTCAATATGGAATTGGATTAATATCTGGTTTCTTAAGTAAAGATGATGTCACAATTGGGAAACTTGTTGTGAAACATTAGGTTAGTAATTTTTGGATGTTAAGGCTTCCTAGTTGGATATCAAAGATCATTTCTCATCAACTTGATTTGGAATTTATGTATAAATGGATTCTTCCATGGTGCAGGTCTTTACTCAGACAACACATCAACTAGGGTTGACATTTTTGTTGTCTAATTAATTCTGATGGAATTCTTGGGCTTGGTTTCTAGGAAATTTTTGTTGGTAATGTTGTTCCAGTTTGATTAGTGTTGACAGCCTTCATTCTATAATCTGAGCATATCACCTTTCTTAAAATTTGAATAAGGTTTTGAAATCAAGGGTTCAATATGCATATTTTAGGCCTATGTTGAACACTCTATTTAAGGCATTTGTTGATAGGGCTACAATTTTTTAATTGATTTATCTTTCTGTTGTGTTTGGACTTTTGTAAACTTGCAATACACAATGCACTTTTATTCTTTATGAATTGAGACTAATAGTAATTTTGTTGGTTGTATTGAGGCACAACTTCATTCATGGATGAAAAAGAAGCACCCTGTTGCTCATATCAGATGGCACGTTGCATATAAAGGAGGAAAGATTCTAGCTGGGTTATTGTTGACTACATTAAAGGAGAGAGCTTTATATATGGGACACGATCAACATTCTCCTTCTTGGATTCTACATGTTACAACTTGCTCAAGGAAGATTTCCCATGTTGTAGAAGTTTTACGAGATGAAAGGGGCATGTGCTTGCATTGAAGGGCTTCAAGCATGCATTTCCATCATTGAAGAATTTTTTTGGAGAGTTTCTTTCTTATAGTCGTTTCTATGCCATATTGTAACTCAGATTTTCAGTCTTGTGATTGAAAATAACAATTGTAATACTCTATTTCTAAGTTGTAATTAGAAAAATTTTCTTTTATAAATAAAGTTCACCAATTTTTCCTTCTCAATGGATATCTTATTGTGTGCAATTGATGATTGATGTGTTTTTCTATGTTTTATGCTTAAATACTCAAATATTAGTCAATTAAAATGACTAACTATACTACTAATTGATATCAATTAATAATTAAATTGACTAAATATACTACCAGTTGACAGAAATAAGTGAACAATGAATAAAAATGACTAAATAAGTGACCAGTTAACAACAATCAATGACTCAATATATCAGTGAATAAAAAAATGAATAAATAAGTGACCAGATTACAAAAATCAATGACTAAATCAACAACTAAATAAGTAAGTCCTAGTTAAATATATCAGTGAATAAAAATAAATAAATAAGTGACCAGATTACAATAATCAATGACTAAATCAACTACTAAATATATCAGTGGAAAAAATGACTAAATAAGTGACCAAATTACAACAATGGATGAATAATCAATGAATAAATATACTACCAAATCAATCAATCAAAACAACCAATAAATGAATAAAAATGGTTTATTCATCAATCTAGTTGCATTATATATGACTGGCAATAAACTACTAATGGTAACGTGACCAAGTTCATTCATTTATAAGCAGTTTTTAGTAGTTTTTTCAATCATATATTGTGTTGGTGGTTTTTAATTGAGCAACCAGGTTGGTCTCCTATTCTACCTATGGAGTAGCCAACTCCAATCAAGGGCAACTCAGAGGACTTGGACCAACTGACAAGATTCAGTCAAAGACTGAGATCTTCTGCTCTTTAGGCTCTGCAGAACCAGGGTGGGTTTACCCACACAATGCCTTAAAGAAGACCAAACATTGCTTTTTATAGTAGATAACTCCTGATGCTAAGCATTGAGGACATCAAATGGGGCTAGATTCTCAATAGCTCAACCTTGAAGCAACAAGGAGGTAGGACAAGACATCAAGCAAAAGATATTCAATGATTTGTAGATTAAAAGGTTTCTGAGAGGAACTAGGCTGCAAGATAGATCAGTGCCTAATCCAGGGTCATGGAGTCACACACAAAAGATGGAATTCATCTGCAAATAGAGCTCAATCAATGGATCCTGTTTTGTTGATGCCTTGTATCAATTGTCAATGCCTTAAATTGACAATCCAAACTCTTGTATCAACTAGACTCTACTTACCAAATCCAACCTGCAAACAAGTAATCATTGCTATCTATTCAAAGGATTTAACTGCTTCCTTGAAGTAGACCTATCAAAAAATAACACAGTCCCATGAAGTATGAGAAGATGAACAAAAACACCTTATGCATTTATTCAAATGATTAAAAGCCTACAAATGTGGAGACAATCTAATGATATGCATGAAAGATAAGCATCTTCATGTATTTCTACTTAACTGATTGCATTTATAGAGGAATTCAACATTACAATTTATAGACTCAAAAATGACCTAAGATGAAACCCTAATCTATCCCAGGCTGGTCCACAAACTCAAAAAAATGGAACTAAACCAAAAAAACCAAACCCAAGGGACCGAACCCCTACATCTGGCCATGAAATTCTCCTTTATAGGAACAGGAGAAGCAACAAGCAACCAGCCGGATGGGATTACATGTCAACAGACAATATGACCCATCAACACAGCTTGCAGGCCATGTCACCAGCCTCACCAACTTCACTGGATTTCATTAAATGCTCTATGCCAGGTAAATCTAGGGAAAACTAGATGCAGATCCGATTAGGTCAAATGAGGCAGGACAAACATGGGCGGCCATGGCAACCAGAACAAATATGTCAGTCAGCATTAAATCCACTGCCAAATCTGTGCGCCCACACTCAAGCCATGCCATCCTTGTCCTAGAGTCACGTTGCCATGAATGCTAGCCCGACAGAGCCAACGACCAACTCTCTGTCACCATGAATGCTCCAGGCCTCTAGTTTTCATGCGCATCGTCAATACCAAACCCTGACCGTGGTTTAGTTTGAAACTCGACTATCGATCACTCGAGATCGGATGGCCATCACATTCCTTGCAAGATGTATTGATCGATCACTTTGTATTGGCGAGCCGAATGAGAGCACTTGATCTCTATCATCGGCCACCGCAGGCCATTGATCTATGTGGTCCTCTGCATGGCATACCTGACATTCAACCATTGATAACCATCGAGCACCTGTATCGTTTTGATTAAAACATCACCGTTCACATTTGGGACATGCACACTTGCAGCCTTTAAGTTGCTCGGGTCCTACCTTACTGCATCCTGCATCTCACAATAGATCACCAAGACATTAATGATCTCGCACCGACTGAAACCCTTTTCTTTTTGTGCATCACTATAATATTAAGATATCGGGAAGACCTCATGTAGAGCACACCGTGTCTTTCCGAAAATCTTCATTCACCTGTGTGTCGCTGGGACAACTCAAAGCCTATGCCGACCAAGACCCTTTTCTTGTTCCATCGGCGAGACCGAAGGTCACTTGCCGAGACCTCTCAAACTCGACAAGATGTTATATCAATAGCCACAACTCACGCTGAGAGACATCCATATGCCTTGTTGATGAGACCAAGAGGAGTTCGCTAAGATGTTACACCGAATGCTCCAAGTCTGGCCGAAGTGAATCCCATATGTTATGTCGGTGAGACAAAGACACTTCACCAAGAATTATTCTGAAAACCCAGACTCTTGCCAATACGCTTCCATCCACCATCGGTCGGTGTGACCCCACAAATTCGCTGTGACTTCACACTGATGGCATTACACTTTGTTGAAATGCTCATTCTAAAGTGAGTCAGTGTAATATTTCAATTTCAACAAGACCTTATCCCGACTATTTACCATAAGCTGATAGAGAATACTTTCCATCACCGAAATACAATAGAAGTCTTGCCGACTGTGGCTTGAATGATAAATTCAATCGCCAAGGCATCTAAAATGTCTTGCCGATAGGAAACTCAGACATTTCAAATTGGATCAGGAAGACTGGGTGTACTCGGCAAGACGTCACAGCGAAGTCACCGCGGGGCCATTGAAAATGGTAATAAGGGGCCAGTTAACGACGAGACAAAGGGGCTCAGGGGGAACTTAAGTTGCAGGTGCACCAGCCAGGCAGGTCAATGAATTAAAAGGCTAGTGAAATGAGAACCAAACAAGGTCAGAGCCGGAACCAGGAAAGAGATGGAGTCAGAGCCAGAGCGGGGGAAGAGACAAAAACCAAAATGACCACCCGAGACCAAAACCCAACCCGGATCTACTTCTGCAAAAGACAAAGGAAGGGAGACGGGAGCGGAACAGAACCTGAAACTGGAACCCCTGAAAAGGTTCCAAAACCTATTCTCATTTCGATCCCGTGCCCACCAAAGGAAACAAAGAAAAAAAAACAAAGGGAAAAACACGAAGAGGAAAATGACCAGTGACTGATGCAGGGCAGAAAGGAAAAGAAACCCCAATCACGTAGAATCAGAACTGGGACAGATGCGTGAACAGGAACTAGAACTTCATAATTTGGAAAAGTTATAGTTCCCTTCAAGCATCCATTCTACCTCCGATAAAACAAAAGAAAAGCCAAGGAAAGAAAAAGAGAAAGGGGAACCAAACTAAAAGCCCAAAAATGGGGAAAAGAAAAGCCAGGAAAAACCCTAACATAGGCCACCCCACCCGAGAGATGAAAACTAGCACGCTAGGATCAACCCTTATGGGAGCTCATTTAACCCACGTGCTAAAATGAAAGATAAAGCTCACAAGCCAAGGATTTGTAATGAAAAACAAGGGCACACAACCAGAACCTGAAAGACAACCGAAAAAGGCTCTAACATAGGCTCCAGTTGGGGATGTATGCCCCCTGTGGGCATAGCAAGAATTCAGATCACTGGGAGAGCAGACCAGAACAAAAGGAAACCCAAAACAGTGAGGAGCCAACCGGACAAGGTTATCAGACACAACAAAACAAAACCGACTAGAAAAGAAAAAACCTAACCTAATGTTCATGGAAAAATAAATGCTTCATATGAAGCACCACTTCGAGAATTGTCCATGAACAGGCAATTCAAGATTCACATTGTTGATTCTTTATTTCATTTGATGAAACTAGGCCACCAAATGAAAATGCGAAGCCACAACTTTCCTCTGTCGAACACAATTCTGCTAAATGAGCTGACATTCCCTAAATTGTGCTTGCCCCTACTAATCTGCAACAGTATAAATGAATGCACCTCTACAAACACAAGTATCTGATTGCCCTTGTAAAAGTGAAAACTTTCCCTATGTTTAATTTTGTCGTTAACTAGCAACTAGATCAAATAGGTCTCATTATTTCCACCTTCTTGATTCTTTGATTCTGTATCATGTGGCAATACATGTGAATACTGATCAGGACTACATAGAAACACAGTCTGATCACAATTAGATACTTGAAAAAACATGTTAGTACCTCTCAACAGGCTGTCGTATTCAACATTATAAACATGTACATGATCCTTATGCATTTGAAAGTCAGGCACACTTTCAAAATGCTGACTGTTATGTGACAAAAGGCTAGCATTTTTATTATTTACATCACCCTGAAGCTAAAAACAACTTGCTTCATTGCTCTGCATACTATCACATTCTATGAAAACTCCATCCAGTTGGCAAAGATAGCAACTACAATCTGCTAAATGGTTGGAACTGTTATGCTCATCTTGATCATTAGTTTGCATGAAAAAATTTGAACCATCATAAACACTTACCAAAAGATCTGGCTCTTTATGCAAACTATCTTTAAGTGCATTGAAAGAGATACACTTATCTGTTAGCACACTCTGCAACTGCTCTTTATCATTTTCAGTGAGAGGAGGCACTTCATTGATGCAATGATGGTTTAAACTACTACTCCCACTTCCTCTTTTCACTTGGCTCTATTCTTCATCATGCTAGCAATGAGAGTCATCAGAGCATTCTAACTCATCCTCATGGGCTATCCAACTGTCCTCATCATCCCAATCTTGCTCATCATTAAGCAACTCTAGTACAGAAGCATAATCTGATTTCAGACTGAAATCAGTGTCATCATGATCTGTAAGATTGCCATTAGAAGGGGCATCAGACTCACTTGCATCATACCTTGCATCCTGCAGGCCATCATCAGTGTCAAGGTCGATAGGAGTTTCCCACAACAACATAGAGTTGTTGTGTGCAAACCTCTGATATTTTGTGGTCAATAAATCTGACATTTGCTCAATGCTCAATGGATCACTGCTTTGATCCATTTTCTCAACCATTTCTTCTTCTTGACCTTCACATAGACTGGATGCAACACCAAGCAGCAAACCAGGATATCCCAAGGTATCTTCAAAAAAATTACCTTTATGAGGGTGAATTTCCACACCTCCTTTGTCAAATCTGATATCCTCAAGGGCACTCCCTGAATTAGCAACTTCATTTGTCTCCTCATGAAGACTTGTGTCAAGACTACACCCATTTGTGCACTTGAATTGCTTAACTATCTCATCACATTGCTGATTACACCTCCCTTCTTCAAAGAGCCAGTCCAACTGATATTCCTCTTCGGGTTCTTGGCTTGGGAGACTCAACCTCTGATCTTCTGCTTGGGGAATCACTTCTGCAAGTTGTTCAAAGACAACTTCCTCATCAAAGGTATCAAGGAACAAAGTCCTGAGCTGATACCATGAATCAATGGAGTGCACTGGTAAGCAAGTAAACCAATCATCAGCCACACCTCCTAAAGATCTGACAAATAGCTTCATGACCACATCCTCTTTTTCAACATGATAGTCTCCAATGAAATCAATAATAAACTGCATATGTCTTGACGCCGATTCCTCAACACCACCTTTAAACTTGGGTAAATATTTATTGATTCCCCTAGGGGCAGCATGTGGGTAACCCTGGATTTTATCAAAATCCAAAGGGCTGTATCTTTCATTATCATATGCCCTCTTATGAAGACAAGACTATGCCTTAAGCATGGTATCAAAGCTTGTAGAGGGAGAATCAGGATAGCAATGTGTAAGAATTGGCTATGAAGGTAGCCACCCAAGATCTAGAGGCCTAATAGAAAGCATAAACAAAAGAGAGATAGAAACAAGATGACAAGAATAAATTGTATTCAATGTCAATAATATGAGAAGATTCTGATTACAATAGTACATAGGAGACCCCTTGGTTATATAGCCAAGGTGAGAACATAGAAGGGAATAAGATTATAACAAGTGTCGTAATCTTATGACATGAGACAACTATGAAAAGTTATCACTCCACCTAAAGTGGAAAGGTGATAATGTAATAATCACCACAAAAGGTGGATCACCCACAAAAGGTGGAGAGATATCACATGATGTGTCCAAAAAAGGTGGAAGTAATGAGATAATGACATGTCAAGTCCACCAAAGGTGGAAAATCTCCAACAACCTCCTATGTGGTCCCTAAGTAAACTTAACTAAGGTGTAATCATGACCTAGGACAAGGTACAAGACATTTAATTACACCAACACCCCCCCTTAAGTGCAACTTAGGGAGAATGTACACAAATGCAAACAATGCAAGATGGGTCCCGGCTACTAGGCCATATTATGTACTCATGTACATATGCAATACAATCTCTCATAAAGCGGAGAAAAAGATAAAACCTAGTGGGACAAAACTCCTCCCCAAAAGAGAGAAACAAAACAAGAATCATGCTCTAAGAAGGATAAAACCTCAAGTGAGGAAAAAATGCCCCCCATAAGAAGTAGTCCATGCAACCCCCCTCAATGGAGAGTCACTGCTCAAATGTCACAATGTCAAGTGTCCCCAATCTAAACTGAAGAAGGAGAGAATGTAGAACAATGTGAAAGTTGAAGTAGAGCGGACCAAGGATGATGAGGAGTCCTCCAAATGTTGTTCCAAAAGAAATGCCAAACTATGACAAGCACTGATAGAAAGAATCAGGTACAACTGCAAAAGATGCCACATAACTGGTGACTGAGCTAAATCTGTCAACTCAAGAATAACTGCAGAATCTGTCGAGAAGAACTGTAGATGCATCCACACTGCAACAGGAATAAGGTCAAAACCAAAAAGACAACTGCGTGAGCATCAACTAAATGCCCAATAATAGCAGATTGGTACAATCCATGTCTCACTGGATCCATGCACCAAGTCTCTGGATGTAGAACCAAACTTCTGAAGATAGGTAGAGTGCTTCCAAAATAGGAGTCTATATGTTCATTAGTCCATCTCACCGAAATGCACGGGTAACCAGCCACTGCATACGCTGAGTATATAGGAACTAACACTACATACATAGATCAATCCAAAGAAGCATACAGTACATGACATAGTGCTCTGAAATAGAAGAATTGTGGCACTTTATTTTAGTGCAATTACAACATTACATAGAGGAGAACTACAATCAACATGATGCAAAACTGGAAATGCTGATGAAGAAGCCAACCAAAGGAATCCAAAGCTGAAGACCATGAAAAATACCCTCCAAGTGAATGTCGGTAGGAGCAACTGACCCCCGTTTGACTACCGATTAGAGGAACAAATGGTCTAAGGCAAGGCTCGATCGGGAGGAAAAATAATTTTCCCAAGTTTACCTATTAATGCATGATTTGTTTTAAAAAAAAACTTAATAAAAAGCTTAATTTAAAAACATTATTGATTCAAAAAACTTTATTATTAAAATAATAAAGAAAATTAATTATTTTTTAATGAATTTTTTTTATTGAAATAAAAAAAAACATTAAAAAAAACTTTATTAATAATTTAATAAAGAAAACTATATTTTTTAATTATTAAAAAACTTTAATATAAAATATTAAAGTAAAAACTTTATTAAAAGTTTTTATTTATTAAAAACTTAATTAAAGTTCATATAAAAAGTTTTTATTTAAAAAACTTTAAAAAACATAAATAAAAAAAAGTTTTATTTAAAAAACTTAAAAAAAGGAAAATGGTCGGCCGATGGGGACGACAAGGACGCCGTCCCCTATAACGGCCAGTGGCCATGCAGGTGGCGGACGGCCCTGCCGCCGCCACCGGCAGACTCCTGCAGGCCACAGATACCATAGTACCTGCACCGTAGGATTAATACAATTTAAAAAAAAAAAAAATTGATTTATAAATTTTGATTTAAAAATCAAAAATTTTGATTTAAAAATCAAAAATTTTGATTTTAATTTTTTAAGATTTTAAAAAAAAACTGCCAATATTTATTTTGAGAAAATAAATATATATATTTTTAATAAAATCGTACCTGCGCAGGTAGGGCTGTACTGCCAGCCTGCTAAAAATTTTTGCCTCCGAAAGCAACTTGCTCCGATTTGGATGATTTGGCAATTGATTTATGGGTTTTTGGCCCTTCTGGATGCAATGGCGATGTCCTTTTTAGCTGAAAATGCTCCGAAGTGGTAGCTACCTCCTAGATCTGGCAACCACCTCCAATTTTCAACCCTTTGCACATTTGGCCTCCAATGTCCAATTGAGACAAAACAAAAGGAAAATCTGACTATCTCAGACACTCCAAACGCAATGGAAAGCTCAGATCTGATGCAACAAGCTCCCAAAATGCACCTACAACACAAGGCCAAAAATGGAACCCTCCAAGAATCTCTTCAAAAGACTAACTAAAGGCACTCTAATAGCTCTGATACCATGTAAGAATTGGCTATGAAGGTAGCCACCCAAGATCTAGAGGCCTAATAGAAAGCACAAACAAAAGAGAGATAGAAACAAGATGACAAGAATAAACTATATTCAATGTCAATAATATGAGAGGACTCTAATTACAATAGTACATAGGAGACCCCTTGGTTATATAGCCAAGGTGAGAACATAGAAGGGCAAAAGATTATGACAAGTGTCGTAATCTTATGACATGAGACAACTATGAAAAATTATCACTCCACCTAAAGTGGAAAGGTGATAATGTGATAATCACCACAAAAGGTGGAGAGATATCACATGATGTGTCCACAAAAGGTGGAAGTGATGAGGTAATGACATGTCAAGTCTACCAAAGGTGGAAAATCTCCAACAACCTCCTATGTGGTCCCTAAGTAAACTTAACTAAGGTGTAATCATGACCTAGGACAAGGTACAAGACATTTAATTACACCAACACCCCCCATTAAGTGCAACTTAGGGAGAATGTACATAAATGCAAACAATGCAAGATAGGTCCTGGCTACTAGGCCATATTAGGTACTCATGTACATATGCATTGCAATCTCTCATAAAGCGGAGAAAAAGAGAAAACCCAGTGGGACAAAACTCCTCCCCAAAAGAGAGAAACAAAACAAGAATCATGCTCTAAGAAGGATAAAACCTGAAGTGAGGAAAAATTCCCCCCGTAAGAAGTAGTCCATGCAACCCCCCTCAATGGAGAGTCACTACTCAAATGTCACAATGTCAAGAGTCCCCAATATAAACTGAAGAAGGAGAGAATGTAGAACAATGTGAAAGTTGAAGTGGAGCAGACCAAGGATGATGAGGAGTCCTCCAAATGTTGTTCCAAAAGAAATGCCAAACTATGACAAGCACTGATAGAAAGAATCAGGTACAACTGCAAAAGATGCCACATAACTGGTGACTGAGCTGAATCTGTCAACTCAAGAATAATTGCAGAATCTGTCAAGAAGAACTGTAGATGCATCCACACTGCAATAGGAATAAGGTCGGAACCAAAAAGACAACTGCGTGAGCATCAACTGAATGCCCAATAATAGCAGATTGGTACAATCCATGTCTCACTGGATCCATGCACCAAGTCTCTGGATGTAGAACCAAACTTCTGAAGATAGGTAGAGTGCTTCCAAAATAGGAGTCTATATGGTCATTAGTTCATCTCACCAAAATGCATGGGTAACCAGCCGTTGCATACGTTGAGTATATAGGAACTAACACTACATACATAGATCAATCCAAAGAAGCATACAGAACATGACATAGTACTCTGAAATAGAAGAATTGTGGCACTTTATTTTAGTGCAATTACAACATTACATAGAGGAGAACTACAATCAACATGATGCAAAATAGGAAATGTTGATGAAGAAGCCAACCAAAGGAATCCAAAGCTGAAGACTGTGAAAAAAGCCCTCCAGGTGAATGTTGGTAGGAGCAACTGACCCCCGTTTGACTGCCGATTAGAGGAACAAATGGTCTAAGGCAAGGCTGGATCGGGAGGCAAAATAATTTTCCCAAGTTTACTTATTAATGCATGATTTGTTTTTTAAAAAAACTTAATAAAAAGCTTAATTTAAAAACATTATTGATTCAAAAAACTTTATTATTAAAATAATAAAGAAAAGTAATTATTTTTAATGAATTTTTTAATTGAAAGAGAAAAAAAACATTAAAAAAACTTTATTAATAATTTAATAAAGAAAACTATATATTTTTTAATTATTAAAAAAATTAATATAAAATATTAAAGTAAAAAATTTATTAAATTTTTTTTATTTATTAAAAAACTTAATTAAAGTTCATATGAAAAGTTTTATTTAAAAAACTTAAAAAACATAAATAAAAAAGTTTTATTTAAAAAATTAAAAAAAGGAAAATGACCGGCCCGTGGGGATGGCAAGGGCGTCGCCCCGCAACGGTGTGTGTAGTGTGAATAACCGCCCTAGACCTGTGAGCGCGGTACCACGATGCACACACAGGATTAATACAATTTTTTTTAAAAAAATTGATTTATAAATTTTGATTTAAAAATAAAAAAAATTTGATTTTAATTTTTTTTAAGATTTACAAAAAATAAAACTGCCAATATTTATTTTGAGAAAATAAATATATATATTTTTAATAAAATCGTACCGACGCAGGTAGGGTCGTACGGCCCGCTTGCTAAATTTTTTTGCCTCCGAGAGCAACTTGCTCCGATTTGGATGATTTGGCAATCGATTTATGGGTTTTTGGCCCTTCTGGATGCAATGGCGATGCCCTTTTCGGCTGAAAATGCTCTGAAGTGGCAACTACCTCCTAGATCTGGCAACCACCTCCAATTTTCAACCCTTTGCACATTTGGCCTCCAATGTCCAACTGAGACAAAACAAAAGGT
Source organism: Sequoia sempervirens (assembly GCA_007258455.2). Classification (NCBI taxonomy): domain Eukaryota; kingdom Viridiplantae; phylum Streptophyta; class Pinopsida; order Cupressales; family Cupressaceae; genus Sequoia; species Sequoia sempervirens. Next base: position 278,272,379 of record VDFB02105785.1, on the reverse strand, counting down.
AAATCTGACTATCTCAGACACTCCAGACGCAATGGCAAGCTCAGATTTGATGCAACAAGCTCCCAAAATGCACCTACAACACAAGGCCAAAAATGGAACCCTCCAAGAATCTCTCCAAAAGACTAACTAAAGGCACTCTAATAGCTCTGATACCATGTAAGAATTGGCTATGAAGGTAGCCACCCAAGATCTAGAGGCCTAATAGAAAGCACAAACAAAAGAGAGATAGAAACAAGATGACAAGAATAAACTGTATTCAATGTCAATAATATGAGAGGATTCTGATTACAATAGTACATAGGAGACCCCTTGGTTATATAGCTAAGGTGAGAACATAGAAGGGCATAAGATTATGACAAGTGTCATAATCTTATGACATGAGACAACTATGAAAAGTTATCACTCCACCTAAAGTGGAAAGGTGATAATGTGATAATCACCACAAAAGGTGGATCACCCACAAAAGGTGGAGAGATATCACATGATGTGTCCACAAAAGGTGGAAGTGATGAGGTAATGACATGTCAAGTCCACCAAAGGTGGAAAATCTCCAATAACCTCCTATGTGGTCCCTAAGTAAACTTAACTAAGGTGTAATCATGACCTAGGACAAGGTACAAGATATTTAATTACACCAACACCCCCCATTAGGTGCAACTTAGGAGAATGTACACAAATGCAAACAATGCAATATAGGTCCCGGCTACTAGGCCATATTAGGTACTCATGTACATATGCATTGCAATCTCTCATAAAGTGGAGAAAAAGAGAAAACCCAGTGGGACAAAAATCCTCCCCAAAAGAGAGAAACAAAACAAGAATCATGCTCTAAGAAGGATAAAACCTGAAGTGAGGAAAAAATCCCCCCCGTAAGAAGTAGTCCATGCAACCCCCCTCAATGGAGAGTCACTACTCAAATGTCACAATGTCAAGAGTCCCCAATCTAAACTGAAGAAGGAGAGAATGTAGAACAATGTGAAAGCTGAAGTGGAGCGGACCAAGGATGATGAGGAGTCCTCCAAATGTTGTTCCAAAAGAAATGTCAAACTATGACAAGCACTGATAGAAAGAATCAGGTACAACTGCAAAAGATGCCACATAACTGGTGACTGAGCTGAATCTGTCAACTCAAGAATAATTGCAGAATCTGTCGAGAAGAACTATAGATGCATCCACACTACAATAGGAATAAGGTTAGAACCAAAAAGACAACTGCATGAGCATCAACTGAATGCCCAATAATAGCAGATTGGTACAATCCATGTCTCACTGGATCCATGCACCAAGTCTCTGGATGTAGAACCAAACTTCTGAAGATAGATAGAGTGCTTCCAAAATAGGAGTCCATATGGTCATTAGTCCATCTCACCGAAATGCATGGGTAACTAGCCGTTGCATACGCTGAGTATATAGGAACTAACACTACATACATAGATCAATCCAAAGAAGCATACAGTACATGACATAGTACTCTGAAATAGAAGAATTGTGGCACTTTATTTTAGTGCAATTACAACATTACATAGAGGAGAACTACAATCAACATGATGCAAAATAGGAAATGCTGATGAAGAAGCCAACCAAAGGAATCCAAAGCTGAAGACCATGAAAAAATCCCTCCTGGTGAATGTTGGTAGGAGCAACTGACCCCCGTTTGACTGTCAATTAGAGGAACAAATGGTCTAAGGCAAGGCTGGATCGGGAGACAAAATAATTTTTCCAAGTTTACTTATTAATGCATGATTTGTTTTTTAAAAAAACTTAATAAAAAGCTTAATTTAAAAATATTATTGGTTCAAAATACTTTATTATTAAAATAATAAAGAAAATTAATTATTTTTAATGAATTTTTTAATTGAAATAGAGAAAAAAACATTAAAAAAAACTTTATTAATAATTTAATAAAGAAAACTATATATTTTTTAATTATTAAAAAAATTTAATATAAAATATTAGAGTAAAAAACTTTATTAAAAAACTTAATTAAAAGTTCATATGAAAAGTTTTATTTAAAAAACTTAAAAAACATAAATAAAAAAAGTTTTATTTAAAAAACTTAAAAAAAAAAGGAAAATGGCAGGGCGGTGGGGATGGCAAGGACGCCGCCCCTTGCAACGGCCAATGGCCGTGTAGGTGGCGGATGACCCTTCCGCCACCGCTGGCAGAATCCTGTGGGCCGCAGGTACCACAGTACCTGCACCGTAGGATTAATACATTTTTTTTTTTAAATTGATTTATAAATTTTGATTTAAAAATAAAAAAAATCGATTTTAATTTTTTTAAGATTTAAAAAACTGCCAATATTTATTTTGAGAAAATAAATATATATTTTTAATAAAATCGTACCGACGCAGGTAGGGACGTACAACCCGCTTGCTAAAAATTTTTCCCTCCGAGAGCAACTTGCTCCGATTTGGACAATTTGGCAATCGATTTATGGGTTTTTGGCCCTTCTGGATGCAATGGCGATGTCCTTTTCGGCTGAAAATGCTCCGAAGTGGCAGCTACCTCCTAGATCTGGCAACCACCTCCAATTTTCAACCCTTTGCACATTTGGCCTCCAATGTCTAACTGAGACAAAACAAAAGGTAAATCTGACTATCTCAGACACTCCAGACGCAATGGCAAGCTCAGATCTGATTCAACAAGCTCCCAAAATGCACCTACAACACAAGGCCAAAAATGGAACCCTCCAAGAATCTCTCCAAAAGACCAACTAAAGGCACTCTAATAGCTCTGATACCATGTAAGAATTGGCTATGAAGGTAGCCACCCAAGATCTAGAGGCCTAATAGAAAGCACAAACAAAAGAGAGATAGAAACAAGATGACAAGAATAAACTGTATTCAATGTCAATAATATGAGAGGATTCTGATTACAATAGTACATAGGAGACCCCTTGGTTATATAGCCAAGGTGAGAACATAGAAGGGCATAAGATTATGACAAGTGTCGTAATCTTATGACATGAGACAACTATGAAAAGTTATCACTCCACCTAAAGTGGAAAGGTGATAATGTGATAATCACCACAAAAGGTGGATCACCCACAAAAGGTGGAGAGATATCACATGATGTGTCCACAAAAGGTGGAAGTGATGAGGTAATGACATGTCAAGTCCACCAAAGGTGGAAAATCTCCAACAACCTCCTATGTGGTCCCTAAGTAAACTTAACTAAGGTGTAATCATTACCTAGGATAAGGTACAAGACATTTAATTACACCAACACAATGCATCTTTCAAATGAAACCTATCACTCTAAAACTATCTAGTTGCAATATTCAAATATCCCCTGATGACAGTGCTTGATCGCACCAAATAAAGGGGAATAAAGTTTTTTTTTTTTTTTTAAAAAGCATGAATAATACCTGGAAATGTTGCAGCCATGGAACTATTCTTTGAATCTACAACAGGTTCATCCTAACAGAGTCACCATCTCTTTACAGAGGACTAAGCTTCAAAAGGTATGAAGCTCACTTACATGTAAATCTTTCTCTGAATTCCATCCGACAGAGCACCATAGGTCTTGTAGCTTTCAGGTTCACTACAACAAAACTTTTCTCCAGGCCACAAATTCTTCAAGCTTTGAACAAAACCAACATGGCAAACGATATGACTCTTTTTGATATGGCACTTTATAACCGGATTTCTGAGTAAGTCCCCAGCGGAGTCACCATCTTGTTGGTGACTCAGATGGGCAAATGAGAAATGCCACTTTGAATATCTGATTAATAATTTTCTTTGTTATATCCCCAGCGGAGTTGCCATCTTGTTGGTGACTCAGATGGGCAAATAAGAAATGCCACTCTGAATATATGATTAAGAATTTTCTTTATTATATCCCCAGTAGAGTCACCATATTGTTGGTGGTTTTTAATGGAGAAACCAGGTTGGTCTCCTATTCTACCTATGGAGTAGCAAACTCCAATCAAGGGTAGCTCAGAGGACCTAGACCAACTGACAAGATTCAGTCAAAGACTGAGATCTTCTGCTCTTAAGGCTCTGTAGAACTAGGGCGGGTTTACCCACACAATGCCTTAAAGAAGACCAGACATTTCTTTTTATAGCAGATGACTCCTGATGCCAAGCGTTGAGGACCTCAAATGGGGCTAGATTCACAGTAGCTCAACCTTGAAGCAACAAGGAGGTAGGACAAGACATCAAGCAAAAGATATTCAATGATTTGTAGATTAAAAGGTTTCTGAGAGGAACTAGGCTGCAAGACAGATCAGTGCCTAATCCAGGGTCATGAAGTCACACACAAAAGTCAGAATTCATCTGCAAACAAAGCTCAATCAGTGGATCCTGTTTTGTTGATGCCTTGCATCAATTGTCAATGCCTTACACTAACAATCCAAACTCTTATATCAACTAGACTCTACTTACCAAATCCAACCTACAAACAAGTAATCATTGCTATCTATTCAAAGGATTTAACTGCTTCCTTGAAGCAGACCTATCAACAAATAACACAGTCCCATGAAGTATGAGAAGATGAACAAAAACACCTTATGCATTTATTCAAATGATTAAAAGCCTACAAATGTGGAGAAAATCTGATGATATGCATGAAAGATAAGCATCTTCATGTATTCCTGCTTAACTGATTGCATTTACAGAGGAATTCAACATTACAATTTACAGACTCAAAAATGACCTAAGACAAAACCCTAATCTATCCCAGGTTGGTCCACAAACTCAGAAAAATGGAACTGAACCAAAGGAACCAAACCCAAGGGACTGAACCCCTACATCTAGCCATGAAATTCTCCCTTATAGGAAAAGGAGAAGCAACAAGCAACCAGCCAGATGAGATTACATGTCAACAGATAAAATGATCCGTCAGCACAACTTGTAGGCCATGTCACCAGCCTCACCAGCTTCACCAAATTTCGTTAAATGCTCTGTGCCAGGTAAATCCAGGGAAAACTCGATGCAAATCCGATCAGGTCAAATCAGGTAGGACAGACATGGGCGACCATGGCAACCAGAACAAATCTGTCAGTCAGCATTAAATCCACTGCCAAATCCATGCACCCACACTTGAGCCATGTTGTCCTTGTCCCAGAGTCACGTCGCCATGAATGCTAACCCAGCAAAGCTAACGACCAACTCTCTATCGCCATGAATGCTCCAGGCCTCTGGTTTTCATGTGCATCATCAATACCAAACCTTGACCGTGGTTTAGTTTGAAACTCGACCATCGATCACCCAAAATCAGACAGCCATCACATTCCTCACAAGATGTATTGATCGATCACTTTGTATTGGCGAGCTGAACAAGAGCCCTTGATCTCTATCATTGGCCACCACAGGCCATTGATCTATGTGGTCCTCTACATGGCATACCTGACATTCGGCCATTGATAACCATCGAGCACCTGTATCGTTCTGATTAAAACATCACCTTTCACATTTGGCACATGCACACTTGTGGCCTTTAAGTTGCTCAGGTCCTACCTTACCGCATCCTGCAGCTCACAATAGATCGCCAAGACATTAATGATCTCACACCGATTGAAACCCTTTTCTTTTTGTGCATCGCTATAATATTAAGATATCAGGAAGACCTCATGTAGAGCACACCGTGTCTTTCCAAAAATCTTCATTCACCTATGTGTTGCTTGGACAACTCAAAGCCCATGCCGACGAAGACCCTTTTCTTGTTCCATCGGCGAGACCGAAGGTCACTAGCCGAGACCTCTCGAATTCGGGAAGATGTTATATTGATAGCCACAACTCACATTGAGAGACATCCATATGCCCTGTCGATGAGACCAAGAGGAGTTCGCTAAGATGTTACACCGAATGCTCCAAGTCTGGCCGAAGTGAATCCCATATGTTATGTTGGCGAGACAAAGACACTTTACCGAGACTTATTCCAAAAACCCAGACTCTTGTCGATATGCTTCCATCCACCATCGGTTGGTGTGACCCTGAAAATTTGCTGTGACTTCACACCGATGGCATTACACTTTGCCGAAATGCTCATTCTAAAGCGAGTCAGTGTAATATTTCAATTTTGATAAGACCTTATCCCGACTGTATACCATAAGCCGATAGAGAATACTTTCCATCGCCGAAATACAATAGAAGTCTTGCCAACCGCGGCCTGAATGATAAATTCAATCGCCAAGGCATCTGAAATGTCTTGGCGATAGGCAACTCAGACATTTCAAATTAGATCGGGAAGACTGGGTGTACTCGGTAAGATGTCACAGCAAAGTCACCGCGGGGCCGGTGAAAACGGTAACAAGGGGCCAGTTAACGACAAGACAAAGGGGCTTGGGGGGAACTTAAGTTGCAGGTGCACTGGCCAGGCAGGTCAATGAATCAAAAGGCCAATGGAACGGGAACCAAACAAGGTCGGAGCCAGAACCAGGAAAGAGACGGAGTCAGAGCTAGAGCGGGGGAAGAGACGAAAACCAAAATGACCACCCGAGATGAAAACCCAACCCAGATCTGCCTCTGCAAAAGACAAAGGAAGGGAGACAAGAGTAGAACAGAACTCGAAACTAGAACCCCTGAAAAGGTTTCAAAACCTGTTCTCATTCCGATCCCGTGCCTGCCAAAGGAAACAAAACAAAAAAAACAAAGGGAAGAACGCGGAGAGGAAAATGACCAGTGACCAACGCAGGGTAGAAAGGAAAAGAAACCCCAATCATGCGGAATCATAATCGGGACGGATGCGTGAACATGAACTAGAACTTCAGAATTTGGAAAAGTTCTAGTTTCATTCAAGCATCCATTATTCCTCTGATAAAACAAAAGAAAAGCCAAGGCAAGCAAAAGAGAAAGGGGAACCGAACTAAAAGCCCAAAAATGGGGAAAAAAAAAGCTAGGAAAAACCCTAACATAGGCCGCCCCACCGGAGAGATGAAAACTAGCACCCTGGGCTCAACCCTTATGGGAGCCCATTTAACCCACGTGCTAAAATGAAAGATAAAACTCACAAGCCAAGGATTTGCAATGAAAAACAAGGGCACACAACCAGAACCTGAAAGACAACTAAAAAAGGCTCTAATATATTGTTGTTTTTGTACTAGTGTCTAGAAGACAATCAAGTTGGCTTTGAGAAGCCTCAACAAGATATTCTCTTGATCAATTGTAGGGGTCATTTCTTTCTCCTATGAAGAAAATATTGCTTTCTTATCATAAGATGCCATACACACACAAGACTTTTTAGGCTTAGATCGAAGGATTTCATACTCTCCCATAAATGAGGGCGTAAAATATGAACCAAAATCATCACCAAAAATTATATTTGAAGATGAAGCTACATCATGATCACTATTTTTACATGTAGTATCTATCATCTCAGGATGCACCAAGGTCAAAGTTATCTTAGAAGAATCTTGTGTGATGGGATTAATATTAAGTGAAGGTTTCTCTGATGCTTTTTTTTCTTTCAAAGGACAATAACCAATACCTCTTGTTTTTTCTTGTGTGCTAGACTTTATAGGGACACATATACCTTATTATCTTATCCCACACCCTTTTTCATTATAACCTAAATGTTTCAAAAGCTCATAACCTCTTCCATAAATTTTTTCTATTTCTTTTGAGGAAGGTGGTTTGTGATGATCATCTTCATCATAAGTGGATGTAAAAATTGTGTTTTCCTCTTCTTTGCTAAAAGTTGTGGAAGCAAATGCTTTTGATGACTCAATGATAGATTGTGTTGATACCATTTGTGATTCTTTTTATTTTCTTGATTTATGTGTAATATTGTATTCCCCCATGGATGTAGGTGTAAAATCTAATGAACTCCAAACATCATCCAACAAATTTGTCATGGGTGAAAGGCTCTCATGTTTATCCTCAAATTGTAAAGGTTCTTCTTTTGTAGTTAGTGTTAATGTTGTAAGAGGATTCTTAATTCTTGTTTTGGTTTATAAATAATTCTCGAATTTTGGATAAGCTTTTATTGTGTAAACCTTATTGTTATAAATGAATTTCAGCATATGGTGTAGCATTGAAGGGACTGCATTCGCTTCATGAATCCATGGTCCAACCAAGAGAATATTATATGAAAGATTATGAGGGATGACATGGATAGGATTTTGAAATGTAACCATACCAATCTTTACGATCAATGTTATCACACCAAGCAATTGCTTTCCCACATTATCAAAACCACAAATAGAAAAAGAGTTTGGTTTAATCTTAGTCTTGTCCACTCCTATTTTATCTAAAATATTTAAACTAAAAACATTGAGCACTCAACCATTATCAATGAGAGTATGCCTAATCCCACACTTGTTAATAACAACTAATATCATCAAAGGGTCATTTTGTTTTTGTGTTTCCAAAGGAGGTTATTCACTTTTATGAAAGATAATGTCCAAACTAGGTTGATTCATGTTCTCAATCAAATCTACTACATCAATTGGTTGCACACTAGGAGGGTTGACAACTTATTGCAAGGAATTTTTAAGCATACTAGGTAAGTTGGCGATGATTGGATCAAACCCCAAAGCAAGATCTTAGCAAGAGTCTTGTGAAGTTATTCAACAAGATCAAATTATTTAACACTATGTTGTGGAATGTTAGGTATGGTGGCACCTTCAAATTTTTCAAATTTGAAGTTCCCATATTGAAAATTTTTCCTTTGCACACTCAGAAGTGCACCTAAAAAATATGCCCAAGTGACCCACTTTGGAGTGTCATAATTCGAAGCTAGTTGATTTTTAGGCCAAAACCCTTAGTGGAAATATTTACTTGACATATTTTAATGTGCATGTAAAATTTTAGCTTCCCATGATAAGTTTTGATAGTGTTTTGAAAAGTGAAGCTGGAGGGTTTTGGCACTTTTCTTGTGTTTGCAAACTCTGTTCTGCAAAGTGACCTCATGTTCAAGTTGATATTTCATAGCTGGATGACTATCAAGAAAAATGTTGTTTCTCTCCATTCTCTCTACATTCATATGCTCCCTAGTCCGATTTCAGAGCCTTATGATCTGATTTGCTTTTTTTTTTAGATCAAAAGCAAATGCAGTTTGTGCTGATTTTACATCTGCATTTCCAGAACTTTTCAAGGTGGCCAACTTTGACCCCTAATATCTCGTGAAGAATAATGACTAAAGGAAATCCATCTTGCATATGTTCTCTATGTACCTAAATGATCTAATGTTTCCAGTGACAGCTTCCATGAAGTTGATTTGATATTTTTCCAAAGTGGTGACTTTGTGAGCCCTGATTTGTTTTGAATAGGTGCAGTTGTAGAAAAGTTTGACTGAGTAAATTTTACATTGAATATCTTTCACCTTGTGATCTTTTTTTTGAAGCCACTTGTTGCATTGCATTGTTGGTTCCAATGTTTACATGCCTATAAATTTTCATAGCTCCAAGAGGTCGTTTGACTAGTTTTCCAAGGCAATTCTAGAGCCCACTTGGCTAGTTTTGACTATTCTACAAATATGCTAGAAAGTAGATTTTAATGACAACCTAGTTCATTATTTCACTTCAGAAGCATTTAGAAGCTATCTTTGATCAATTCAAGAGAAAAATTGTTTGAAAATGAAAATTCTTTTAGTCAGGCCCACATGGGGACCCGACATGCTCTACATAGTTGTGAAATTAAAAAGTTTCCAATGAAGATTTGAACACTAAATTTGAAGAGGAAAATGTATTTGCAGCCAGCATTGAACATCATAATTTAAATGAGGTTTTGAATTTGAATGTTGTTAAGGGGACATTTGAGGCTGAGGAGATGGTGTTTTACCACATGATAAAGTCACAACACTTTAGTCTAGCTTCGTTATTTGAGCAACCACATAATAGTGAGAAAGAAAATCTCTTGTACATGATAATATGTTAAAGTTTCCACATTATGTGGATGCATTTTTAGTCTCTACTTGAGCTTAAAATGAGCTCCAATTGAGCTTAGGTTTGAATAGGCGAGCTTTTTACAAATGGGCTCTTAAAAAGAATCTTCAAGGAGAGGTGGAGTATGTTCTCAAGTAGCGATGGCAGAGAAAGTATGCCAAGGTTGGACGCAAAGAGCTATATAGATAAATATGGGGAAAATGATGGTTGGCTAGGAAAATACCTATATTTGATGCCAAACATAAGCAATGCAAGGTATTTAGAGCTGGAAAAACTTGATTTCAACAACGTGTAGTCTGTGCACCATAATGAGTGGAAGGATCCAAGTGACACATTGTGAGCGACTAGATGAATGCCTTATGGAAGGTCATACTGGATGAAAAACTGTTGATGTGCATTGGATTGAGCATGGCTGGACTCATCGTTTTATTTCTCTTGTTGCCTATTGGTGCCTTATTCTCTTAGGATAGCATAACATGTCATTTTGAGGAAGATGGTTTCATTTAGAGTTACCATGGGATACAGTCACAACACCATTTAAACTTGCCTAGGTTGTGTGAAAAACTACATAATATTGCAAAGTCTTTACCTTTGATCAATGTGATCTAGTCAGATTTGAAGCTAGAGCAAGGTTGTAATATGCCAAAGAAACACCAGATGCTTTGCTCAGGCTACACAACATGGAGAAGAGAACAAGGGACAAATTTTCATTGAAGGTTTTGAGTTCTTTTTGAAATGGAAGGGGAAGCCATCGTTCCAGGCTAAAAGGGGCCGATTCAACACAAAGGAAATTGCTACATAGAGATCAGGGAGCCACCATGACCAAGAAATGCAGCTGCAGAGTATGGTGAAACGAAGGTACAAGAATTAGGGAAAGTAGTGAAAATCAACGGAGGGAAATGAATATCGCCTATTGCTAGTTGTTCTTTATATTCTCTCATTTTACCAGCGATGCTCAATGGTAAAGCCTGTGTGCCCCTCATCGCTCATCATGAGTTGCTTTCTCTAGTTTATCTGCTTATGAGTGATGAGCGACGTGTTGAGGGGAAAGAGTGGGGTGGGCCCATGAATGAATTAAACTACACGAGTAAAGTTGTTAAGCCCATATTAAATATTCAAAATCCCTCACAAAGAAAAATTTGAGTAAGAAGGTAAAATGAAGTAAATATTAAGTGGCTAGTAATTTAAACAATTTTTTTTTAGGTATTGTTGAGTAAGCAATTATATGGTGCACGTGAAGCATTTTTATTTTTCCTTGTAAGTGAATGAAATATTCACTATAGAAGGAATATTTTATTTTGTTGAATGTGAAATACGTAGCAAAATAGGAGCAAAGATAAAATGCAAAACAAGGGCATGGTGAATGATTTTCATGGGAGCAAACCAATTTTTCACTACAAGGAAAAATACAGTGGCAAGGTGGTTTTATTGCAGTTGAGGAGAGAAGAGAGGCTTTTCATTTTCTTGTTGTTGATGGACAGAGAAGGAAGCTTCCAAGTGTCTCCTACAGATAAATTCTAAGGATTCTTTTGTTTCTTCTTTCTTCTTTATCTTCTCATTCTCTTCTCATTATAAGAGGTTCCATTTTCTGAAAATTTTGCAAGGAAGGCAGAAGCTCTATAATAATTGTAAAGCTAGGGTGAAGTATGACCGTTAGTCACTAATTTGAAGTGTTATTTTGTTCTAAATTGAGATTCATGTTTATATTTTATTCTGTGTCTGTCCCCATGGCTGAGATATAATACTCTTTTGAATTCAATAATCAAAGGTTACTTGGGTTTTTTCATGCACATTTGTTGCTTTTGAGTTACATATGTTATTGCCCTCTGTTTAGTGAATAATGTAATTGCTTTAATGAATGTAACATGAGTGTTATGTTTCTAGGTGGATTTTTAAGAATGATCATATGATAAAGTTTTAGTGGTCTTGTTCTCATAATATGATAACATTTTTCAAAGATCTTCAAAACATATTCAACATTGTAGGATGAAATGTTGGTTATATGACTCCATAGCCCTCCTCTTGGCACTAGTCAATCCTTGCGCATCTTTTGTTTTTAGTTTGGTCCCAAATCTTAAAATCAATTCAAACCTTTCAATTTTTTTTTACGAGTATTTGTATATGCCATGTTCTCCATGCTGGTTGATGAAATCCATCCAATGTCTTATCCAATGATGAGTGTTATTTTATGTTTCTTAGCATATTCTGGTGAGAGCATCATCTATTAAGCAATACCCCATTAAGTGTGTATCTAAATCTTTAGGTGTTGTTAAAGGGTCACCCCCTAGGTCCTACAGAGCCTAAAGTGTAGGGTAAATGTGTTCCAATCCCATTTCCTATCAGTTGGCCAAATCCTACATTAGGTACGAGCATGAAGTGTGGATTACTTCTAGGATTTAGTGAATCTATCAATTTGGAGAACCAACATATTGGTGACTCTGTTGGGGAGAATTGTGAATCTCTAGTTGTAGACTGTTTTATCACAGTGTCAAAAATTTGGTGAATCTGAACATCTGGTTCGGATATTGAGAATTTTTCAGATTTGAAAGTGATTTTGTTGTAGCATATTTCAAAAAAATTATATGTGACTTTGTTGTTGGAGAAGACCCAGAAAGAAATTCATCCTTGAAGTAGATTCATATTGCTTGAAGCTCAGTCCTCTATGAAGAGAGGTGGCGACTCTGTCAAAAGAACCTGATGAAGATGTGAAGAAAGATTCAGATCTACAAATATTCCCAGTCAGCAAGGGAAATTTGCAGTAGATGCAACATATCCAAGTATTTCTCATTTTATGGTTATCAAGAAAGATAAATATGTATATGAAAACTACATTTGAATTCCTAGAAAAAATTGGTTCACTAAATCACTTATTTAGTGAAATTGAGCACTGTAATCAAGGGATGTTGAGTATTGAATAGTTGTAGAGGAAATAGAATTTACTTGCAAGTATGTATTGTTGTCCTAGTTCTCCCTCTACAAGTTGTAATATCATGCCTAGAACATAGTCATGTCCTGAAAGGAAAGCATTCACTAGTGAAAGATACAACCCTTTAGATTTTAGTAAAATCCAAGGTTACCCACATTCTATTCCAAGAAGAATTAATGAATATTTGCCTAAATTTAGAGGAGATTTTGAAGAATCAGCATCAAGACATGTACATTGTTTCATTGATTTGATGGAAGACTATCAAATAATGGAAGAGGATTCTATCATGAGGTTTTTTGTAAGAACTTTAGAATGTATGGCTGAAGGTTGGTTTTCTTGCTTACCAATGCATTCCATAGATTCATGGCATGATCTCAGAATACGTTTCCTTGATTGTTTTGAAGAAGAGTCAATAGTGAATGATGAATGCTTGTCTGAAGAAAGAATTCTACATACTCAAGAAGAATTTGAAGAGAAAATTGCAAACAAGGTTGAGTGCATATCATATTTTGATGCATTGTGTGATATGGAAAGATTTGAAGATGAATCTCCTTATGACTTTCATGAAAAATTCATGAAATTTTTGCTTGACATACTAGAATCAGAAAGGCCCAATGAATCATTTTGCATCGATTTGTTCTGTGTGAATTATGAGCCAGATTTGAGTACTACACCAATTGATTTGAATCCCCCTAACTTTGAATGTTTATATCAATGGCTTTTAGTGATTGAGGAGAATGATAGTGCATCATGTAGAGATAATGATGTTGTTTTGGAACAACCTACATAAGATATATATCTAGAAGAATATTGCAACCATAATGATGAAAGACATGATGAGATAAATGAAACATGTGAAGTGTCTTTTATTTGCTCTGGAAATATAGAAATAGAGAGATTTTCTTTTTGTAGCAAATGAAGGTTGCAATGAGGCAGATGACACTGAAAGTATTATCTCCTCTACGGACTTTGAATATATAGTTGAAGATCATGTTGATTTTGATGTTTCACGTCTTCATTATGAGAACAATGGTGTTGTAGATGGAAGTTTGTAACCAGTTGAAATGCATCTTTGTATGGATGATCAAGAGGACTTCAACTCTACTTGCAGCCTTGGTAACTATGATTTCTTTCAAAAGGAGGAGATAGATTTGATCTCCTTAAGTAAAGAGTATTCCAATGAAGATGATGACAATACTTCTGAAGGTTCATAAGAAGATGATGGATATGAACTAAATATACTTTTTGAAGAAGACATGTGTAATCAGAAGTATTGCGATACACTTGGTTATACAAATCTTCTAAGTGTGTGTAGCATTGATGCAAACATTCATGATGAGACAAAGGAGCCAATAGATTTGAAGAATGCTTCTAAGAATGTTAGTATATCAGCTGCAAGTGACAAAGTGTGCAATAATTTTTAGTTAGAAACATCATCTACAAGTAGTTACAATGAAGAAACCATTGATAGTTTTCAACTTGATGGTGAATAAGGTGGCCCTATTGATTGTTGCAGCAGTGTGAACAAAGAAGGAGATATGTATGAAAGAGATGTATTGAATGAATTAGTACAAGAAATTGATAATGATGAACAAGGAACTTTCATTTTTTTTGATGTTTTACCTTCTTATATTCCTTTTATTTCCTTTGAGGCCATCACTGAATATTTGCATGAGGAAAGCATTCATGTAGATGTACATGAAAGTGAAAATGTAGAGAAAAACATTGGTACAACTATTGACATTTCCTATGATGAATTCGTATGTGAAGAATGTGGTTGTGTCTATTATATAGATGCATATGAGAACCTTTTTTCTAGATCTGCAACTCATACTTCTTCTCATGAGTAGTATGCTTTAGGTTTTCATGTTGGAGCAGCAAGAGATGATGTTGATTTCGATACTCCTTGCATTGGTGAATGTGTTTTGAACACTCAATATGATGAATTTGTTTCAAATGAAAGTTTTGATTCATATGAACCTGTACTTGAAGCTTCCCTTCATGATAACATACTGAATGTTGATAATCTTGTTTTTGAACTTGAGATGGAAAACATTATGTGTATATGGGATGTTGATATTTCATTTGAATGCCATGATTTGAATGAAGATGAAGGTATTTTGGGTGTTGATGAATCTAATTTTTAGAACCTTGAGGCATGTAATAATGTGCTTGAGTAGTGTTGTTTGGATGATAATAAACCGACTTGTGATGCAATTCAATTAAAGGAATTACAAATGTATGGGCATTCTTTGCTCAACACAAGAGGATTGCACGTTGTTTTTGAGGCATGATATCTTCTTTGAGCATGATCATTATGATGGGGTTAGTAAATGTGATAAGATCATGTTTCCATGTGGTTTTGATCACTACCCTAATATGTTTCCACTTGATACAAAATAAAAAAATGAAGAGAGTTGAAGTGACATGGCCTATATAATTTGGATACCATGTGAACATGGAGCCGAACATAGAGCAAGTGTCCACTTATTCAATGGTAGCTTAACACTTGTTTTTGTAGAATTGTAGTCACTCATGTTGTTGTGGTGTGATAGAGACAAGCATGGATTGAGGGAGATCAACTCCTTTAATAGATTCATATTTGACAAAGGTAAGAATTGACTCCCCTTTTTCGTTTGGTGGATTGGGTTCATCAAATGATGTGGAAAAAAGAGGTTGAATAAAGGAGCAGTTTTGACACCTAATGGACTCAACATTTGGTCTACTCCCTAGAGAACTTGAATCTTGTTATGCCCACAGGGGGTAGACATCCCCAATTGAAGCCACTCATGGCACATTCAAAATTTTCAAATTTGAAGTGCCCATATTTAAAATTTTTCCTTTGCACACTCAAAAGTGCACTTGAAAAATATGCCCAAGTGACCCACTTTGGAGGGTCATAATTCATAGCCAATTGATTTTCAGGCCAAACCCATTAGTGGACATATTTAATTGACATATGTGAATGTGCATGTAAAAATTTAGCTTCCCATGATAGGTTTTGAGAATGTTTTGAAAAGCGAAGCTAGAGGATTTTGGCACTTTTCTGCTATTTGCAAACTCTGTTCTGCGAAGTGACCTTTTGTTCGAGCAGATATTTCACATTTGGATAATTGTCAAGAAAAAGGTTGTTGCTATCCATTCTCTCTACATTCATATGATCCCTAGTCTGATTTTAGAGCCTTATGATCTGATTTGATATTTTTTGGAGATCAAAAGCAAATGCAGTTTGTGTTGATTTCACATCTGCATTTCCAGAACTTTTCAATGTGGCCAACTTTGACCCCTAATATCTCGTGAAGAATAATGACTGAAGGAAATCCCTCTTGCACACGTACTCTGTGTACCTAAATTCTCTAATTTTTCCAGTGGCATCTTCCCTGAAGGTGATTTGATATTTTTCCAAAGTGGTGACTTTGTGAGCCCTGATTGATTTTGAACATGCAGTTGCAAAAAATTCTGACTGGGCAACTTTGACATTGAATATTTTGCACCTTGTGATCTTTTTTGTTGAGCTGCTTATTGCATTGCATTCTTGGGTCCAATTTCTACATGCCTATAAATTTTCATAGCTCCAGGAGGTCATTTGAACAGTTTTCTAGGGCAATTCCAAAGCCCACTTGGCTAGTTTTGACTATTCTGCAAATATGCCAGAAAGCAGATTTTAATGACAACCCAGTTCATTATTTCACTTCAGAAGCATTTATAAGTTGTCTCTAATCAATTCAAGGGAAAAATCTTTGAAAACAAAAAAATAATTAGCCGCGCCCACATGGGGACTCGACATGCTCTACATAGTTATGAAATTAAAAAGTTGCCAATGAAGATTTGAACACTAAATTTCAAGAGGAAAATGTATTTGTAGACAACATTGAACATCATAATTTAAATGAGGTTTTGAATGTGAATGTTGTTAAGGGGACATTTGAGGTTGAGGAGATGGTGTTTTACCACATGATAAAGTCACAACACTTTAGTCTGGCTTGGTTGTTTAAGTAGCCACATAATAGTGAGAAAGCAAATATTTTGTGCAGGCTAATATTTTAAAGTTTCCACATTATGTGGATGCATTTTTAGTTGTTGCTTGAGCTTAAAATGAGATCCAATTGAGCTCAGGTTTGAATAGGCATGCTTTTGAAAAATGGGCTCTTAAAAAGAATCTTCAAGGAGAGGTGGAGTATGTTCTCAAGTAGCCATGGTAGAGAAAGTATGCCAAGGTTGGAGGAAAAGAGCTATATAGAGAAATATGGGGAAATTATGTTTGGATGGGAAAATCCCTATATTTGATGTGAAATATAAGCAATGCAAGGTATTTAGAAATAGAAAAACATGATTTCAATGTGTAGTCTATGTACCACAATGAGTGGAAGGATCCAAGTGACACATCTTGAGTGGTTAGATGACTACCTTATGGAGGGTTGTGTTGGATGACAAATGTTGATGTGCATTGGATTGAGCATGGCTAGACTCATCGTTCTATTTCTCTTGCTGCTTGTTGGTGCCTTATTTTCTCAGGATAACATAATGCGTTGTTCTAAGGAAGATGGTTTCATTTAGAGTTACCATGGGATATGGTCATAACACTATTTAATCTTTCCTGAGTTGTGTGAACTACATAATACTACAAAGTCTTTACCTTCGATCAATGTGATCCAATCAAATTTGAAGCTGGAGCAAGGTTGTAATATGCTAAAGAAACACCAAATGCTCTACTCAGGTTGCACAACATGGAGAAGAGAACAAGGGATGACCTTTCACTGAAGGTTTCAAGTTCTTTTTGAAATGGAAGGGGAAGCCATCATTCCAAGTTGAAAGGGTCTGATTCAATGCAAAGGAAATTGCTACATAGAGATCAGGGAGCCGCCATGACCAAGAAATGCAGTTGTAGAGCATGGTGAAACAAAGGTACAGGAATTAGGGAAAGTAGTGAAAATCACCGAAGGCAATGAATATCTCCTATCGCTGGTTGTTCTCTCTATTCTCTCATTTTACCAGTGATGCCCGATGGTAAAGCCTATGTGCCCCTCATCGCTCATTGCGAGTTGCTTTCTCTAGTTTCTCTGCTTATGAGCGATGAGTGATGTGCTAAGGGGAAAGAGTGGGGTGGGCCCGTGAATGAATTAAACTACACGGGTAAATTTCTTAATCCCATATTAAATATTCAAAAGCCCTCACAAATAAAAATTTGAGTAAGAAGGTAAAATGAAATAAATAGTAAGGGGTTGGTATTTTAAACAAAAAATTTCAAGTATTGTTGAGTAAGCAATTATATGGTGAACGAGAAGTATTTATTTTTCCTTGTAAGTGAATGAAATATTCACAATAGAAGGAATATTTTACTTTGCTAAATTTGAAATATGTAGTAAAATAGGAGCAGAGATAAAATGTAAAACAAGGGCGTGGTGAATTATTTTCACGGGAGCAAAACAATTTTTCACTATAGGGAAAAATGCAATGGCAAGGTGGTTTTATTGCAGTTGAGGAGAGAAGAGAGAGGCTTTTCATTTTCTTGTTGCTAATGGATAGAGAAGGAAGCTGTCAAGTGTCTCCAACAGATTAATTCTAAGGTTTCTTCTATTTATTCTTTCTTCTTTATCTTCTCATTCTCTTCTCATTGTAAGGGGTTCTATTTTCTGAAAATTCTACAAGGCAGGTAGAATTTTTGTAATAATTGTAAAGCTAGAGTGAAATATGACCATTAGTCACTAATCTGAAGTGTTATTTTATTTTGAATTGATCTTCATGTTTATATTTTATTCTATGACTATCTCCATGGCTGAGATGTAATACTCTTTTGAAATCAGTAATCAAAGATTACTTTGGTTTTTTCATGCACATTTGTTGCATTTGAGTTACATCTATTCTTACCCTCTGTTCAGTGAATAATGTAATTGCTTTAATGAATGTTAGATACATTTTTTATTGCCTATTGTTCAAGGGATAGTGTAATTTCTTTAATGAATGTAATAAGAGTGTTCTGTTTCCAAGTGGATTTCTAAAAATGGTCATATGATAAAGCTTCAGTGGTCTTGTCATCATAATGTGATAACATTTTTCAAAGAACTTCAAAACATGTTCAACATTGCAGGATGAAATGTTGGTTATATGACTCCATAGCCCTCCTCTTGGAACTGACCAATCCTTGTGCATCTTCTATTTTCAATTTTGTCCCAAATCTTAAAATCAATTCAAACCTTTCAATTATGTTTTATGAGTATTTGTATCTGCCATGTTCTCCATGTTGGTTAATGAAATTCACCCAATGTCTTAGCCAATGTTGAGTGTTATTTGTTGCTAAAGGGTCACCCCCCTAGGTCCTATAGAGCTTGAAGTGCATGGGAAATGTGTTCCAATCTCATTTCTTGTCAGTTGGCCAAATCCTACATTAGGTCTGAGCATGAAGTGTGGCTTACTTCTAGGATTTATTGAATTTTTCGATTTGGGGAACCAACAAGGTATAGGTGGAAGATATTGTTGAGGCAATGAGATGGATGTTGGAGTTTGTCTTGGTTCTTTATTGTGTCTAGTGTTATATGTGTGAGCTACACTATGATAACTTGGTTGTCGTGGCACATGATTATTAATAAGTTATTTTTCAAAACTTAGGATATGGCCATGAAGTTTAGGAGATATTATAATGAGAGATGGCTTAAGAGGTCCAATAATTAGAGAAATTTTAGGAGCTCTAATAATTAAAAGACTCTTAGGAGGTTCAAAAGGAGTTTTAGGAGGTCTAATGATCAAGGGAGATATAATAGCCCATTGTGCATTCATAACCTCATCGGATTTGATTTCTTGTTGATAATCTTCTATTGAGGGGGAATCAAAGGTGACCTTAGCATGTTCATCTAAGAAATCCATGTCATATTTATGCCAAATTGTAGATTAGGTTAAATTCGGGAAAGAGCATGATCAATGATAGCAACCACAAACTATCTACTTCAAGCTAATATAGACCCTAATCTAACAATGAAGCACAAATGACAATAGAAATCCAAATTATAAAGAAATAATACCCAATCTCTATTCCATACTTGATTCATCTCTATTGCTCTTCTCCAGTTTTCTTTGTTAGTTCTCAAATTTGTAGTATGCAAGATATTTGATAAGCTTGATATTGATGTAAGATGGCTAGATATCAAGATAGCAAAACTTCAAAGAGTGTGGTTAAGGTTGGAATGAAGGAAATGGATTTCTTTTATAGAAATCCCAATTCAAATGAAGGGTGGGGATTGAAAGATGAGGTAACATGAGCAATTGATGAGATTAATTGAGAGGAAAAGATATAAGGATGGGAAGGATGGACAAAAACTCAAGAAATTAATTGAGATTTAGGGCTTAACTAAGAAGAAATGAATTAAATAATAATAACAATTATTTAATTTAGAAGAGGGAAAATGAATAATTAAATAATTAAAAATAATTATTTAATTATGGAAGGAAAAAGCTAATGAATAATTAAATAATTAAAATAATTATTTAATTATAAAGAAAAATGGAAATAAATAATTAAATAAATAAGAATTTATTTAATTATAGGGGGAAAAAGGATAATTAGTGGCATAATTTAAATAAAATTGATATTTATTCAAATTAGTCAAAAGAGGAATAAAGATAAAGTGAATTAATTAAATAATTAAAAATGATTTAATTAATAGAAGAATATGACTTTAGGAAATAATTAAATAACTAAAATTATTTAATTATGAAAGAAAAAAGGTGAATTAGTGATAAATGTTGCTTGCAGGCTTGGGACATTTTTCAGTGTCTACATTTTGCCCCTTTTTGACACAATGCAATTTTGAGCATTGTGTCAAAGAATAATAAAAAAAAGTTAGCTTAGGATGTGCCCCAGTGTGTCCTGGTTAAAGCTAGATAGCATGATGCCCCTTAAGGAAAATTGATAAGTTTTTGAAAACTTCCATTTTTTTGGAAAATTTGCTGATAAGCTAATTTTATAGGTGCAAATGCATTGGTGATGAAAAACTAGGCTCAAAAGTTGATCTAGGGCTTGATATTTGCATTCAAAGGAAAAATTTGATGTGGCCAATTATGAAGGTAGGGGCCCTATTAGGTCAAATAAGGTTATAAATATACCCTAGGGGTGAAAATAAGTCATTTGTGAAATTTTTGTTTAGAGATCTAGGAGATCTGGTTTAAGATTTGTTGCAGAGCTGTTGTCAAAATGTCACATGTACCAGTCATTGCTCATAGAGGATATCGAATATGATCATTCAGGTGCAAGGATCACTCACGCATAGTGGTATGCATCTAAACCTCACTTCGTGATTTTGTCAATTTTATGTAGATTTTAGGGCTCAAAGAAGGGATTTCAGATGTAGTATAGCTTCTGCACCACAATTTTTATCACATTCGCCACAACTATGGTTCCTTGCATTGCAACTATAAAGTGTGATGCAATCATTAAATTGCCACACATGGGTATGATGTGCCCATCTAACTTTCTCACAACTATTTTTCATACTGCAACTATGTTGTCATGATGCAAATGTAGGGTAGAATGAAACAATTGAAAAATTAGACCACAAATGCATGAAAAAGCTTGACACAAGTGTGAAACCGCAATGCAATTGCAGAGTTTGAAGCATATGACTGATAGCGTGATGTAATTGACTGATAAGCTAATTTGAGCAAATTTTGGCAAAACTTTGAAGATGCAATATGTCAAATGTGCTAATTTAGGTGTTGTGATTAACATGATGCACTTTTTGTGAATACAAGTGAGACTTGCACCTATATATATGTGAGAGAGTCGACCCAGGATGTCCTTTGCATTGCAAGATCACCTCTTGATGGAGTGGGATACACTACCTACCCTGGGATTATACCACATGAATTTTATTCCTATTATGCAGGCTAATAAGGGCTTGCTAACAAAACTTTTAGAGAGGTGGCACTTAGAGATGAGTTACTTCCACCTACCTATTGGTGAGGTGATGGTAACATTAGAGGACATGTGGAGGATCATATGGAATCCTATTTATTAGAACTGTAAAATTTTGAGTATTTTATAGTCAATTGCATTCATGAGTTTCCAAAATAAGTCCTACCATGAGCACATTTTCCCCATATTTGGCCATGTAGTCCCATGAAATCCATCTAGGTCTAAGTATTTCACTTTGTGATCCATATCGGCATGAGATTGTCAAGGTTCCCTCGACCCATAATATATTTTTGTAGATATACGTGTATGTTGCCTATCGGTAAGATGTTTTTGATGTCACAACGATTGGAGTTCACATACAGGTATCTTTCAATAGGAGAGTCTTCTTCGAAGTGGGCTCTTGGCGAGATCTTATTGTTTCACTGACTGGCGGAAGAAAGATACACATATCGGCGAAGGATCTTTCATCAGAGTAATATCATAGCGAACCTTTTTTGTCTCACCAACTATCAGGGTCTAGGAAAACATATCGATATGAAAAAAGGTTTTCACAGTGAGGTCTTGGAAAATTTGTAATGTCTTACCAATCGGCGATCAAGATGTACATATCGATAAGACTAAGGTGCATCGGAGTTGGGTCTTACCAAAGGTGTTTGGTCTTGCCGACACTGTAGAGGGATTATGTCAAAGAACTGTCAGGAGGAAGTCATGTAGTCCTACCGACCTATAAGTTATGCCGATAGAATACTTCGGGGAAAGTCTTGCCGAATAGAGTAATCTGGAGGAACGGTTCGGTGAGACATTTGGCATCGGTATGAGTCTTTTCGAAGATTCATAGTCTTTTCGATAAAATTTATTTCATCGGTAAGATTAATTTCATCGGCGAAAGGGTTGTTACGTCTCAGTGACCAAAAAGTTACCACGGGGTGCATCTCGGTAAGATGTAGTGTGATCTATGAGACGTCTCCCTGACATCGCAATGTCACAGTGAATCACATGGGATGAATGGACATTCATCGGTGAGACTTAATGTGTCGATGAGATAGCATAACATTACAGCGATGGACAAAAGGATGAATTTCGGCGATACATTTGCCTTTGGCATAACTATGAGATGTCTCGTCGATTGTTTCAGTGATGATTAACAAAAGCCCGAATATAGTTGGTTGCCGACAAGTGAATGCAAAGTGTTGTGTCTCTTCGGATGCCAATGTATAAATGTTCATTCTCAATTGTAAACATTATTAGATGAGATAGATTAGAGTAGATAGGGTAGAGAATATACAGTTGGATAAAATTTTCCACAGAATAGAGACCATGATGCATGTTTTCAAAATGGAGTTTTTAATGAGAATCAGTTGATGTCGCAACTCATTTCTGGTGTCAATTGTCTGTTGAATTTATTGAAACTATTACTAAGTTGTCTCCAAGATTGATGCTTTTTGGTTGTTTAAATTGATATAACAAGTTTATATTTAGTTTATCAGTACACATTTGTTGTATTTGTGTGGTTAATTGACTGGTTCTTTCAAGAAAAGATTAAATCCTTTTGGTTGATCACAGTAATCAAGAAAATTCATCTGGATTATTAAAGAACTTGGTAGTCACAGTGTTGCATGTTTATACAAGTTATAAACAAAACATATGCCAAACAATTTGAGCGTTCTCCAAAAATAGGTTGCCCATTTCTATTTCATTTGACTCTGCATACCCAATAAGGTAGTAGTCTCTACATTTCACCATTTAGATTCATTCATTTTCTTTACATCTTTTAACTAAGCATATTAGGATTTAGTTTAGAATATTAGTATACAATCTATACCAAATTTGATTTCATTTGTCCACTTCCATCTGCCATCATGGACAAATCACTGCAAGAGAGAAGATCATAAGTCAAGTCTACCCAATTCATATAGGTACACTAGCCTAGGTCTAGCAGCACCTGAAGAGTAGAAGGTCTAAATATTTTGACCTTGTCTGTTACCCTAAAACGTTGTGAAATCTTGGAAACCTTTCATGGTTCAAACCTGTGTTTTTGAGAGCTAACAAATTGGCAACTCTGCTAGGGATAAATCAATTCAAAATCAAGGCCTTAATCATAGAGTTGGAAACCTTGTACAGACTCCACTGGAAATAAGAAATATCAAATACTTTCTCACTTTTGAAAAAAAAAAAGTGAGTGGCGACTCTGATAGAAACATTGCATTTGTTCAAACATGAATGGAAGAAGATCTCAATACAGGGGAGGTCATATTGGAGCCCCTGCTGGCAGTAAGTGGACACACAAAGATGACAAGGTTGATAAAGGAAAAATGATAAGTTAGTACATGTGCATAATAGACAAAGACAAAGCATCAGGAGCACATTGTGAAACATATGATCGCTATGATACATGGAGAGATAATTCGAGCGCAGAGCCTTGTACCCCAGAAGATCAAAGAAATCCTTTTCACGATCGTCAGAAACAGGTAGAGTGGCATGCTAAATTTGAAGCTGAACGACTCAAAATTCAGCATGAATATGACCAAAAAATGGAAGGTAATCAAAATGGACCCACTGATCATGAAACTTATGAAGAAGTGAAAGCACGATTTGAATCTCAAAGAAAGGAAAGAGAAGAACAGGAGAAAGCCCATATGATACAAGAAATGAGAGAATTCAAATTGTAGAAAGATTAGAACATTACTCAGGTAGTTGGTTGCTCCCCAAAGTATGTACCACCTCATAAGTAGGGTAATCATGGTCCAGGGCCTTATGATCCATCAAGTGTTCCTCACCATCAAGTAGGGAATCAATACAGACAACCAAATCATCCACCTCATATTCCCACACAATATACAAATATACAGCTACCTCATGGTCAACATCATGTGCCACATCATAACACACAATACAATAACCCAATGTACCAATATCAGTACCCACCTAACCCTTCCCCTCACTAGTATACAACAATGATCAGACAGTTTGATTTAGCAGGGGTTCATTTGTACCCTTACCCTATGGATGGCAGTTGGAGATGTCTGGTGCCTAAGTTTATAGGAAGTAGTGCAATTTGTGGTGAAGACCATTTAAGGAGTTTTAATGCCTTCATTCAAGATTTGGATGTACCTTATGAAGATTTACATATGAGGCTATTCATGATGTCACTTATTGAAGAAGCTAGGGATTGGTTCAATAGCCTAACAACAACCTCTATTGATTCTCTCCAAATATTTTAGGACTGATTCCTCAAACAATATGGGAATCAAAGTGCACCTGATGCTGCTCTTCATGAATTGATGCAAATTCAAAAAAATCAGAATGACTCAATTTATGATTTCAACCGAAGATTCAATAAACTGTAGAATAAAATACCTCTTGGATCAAGACTATTAGGCTCTATGTATTTGAGTGTTTATTTTAATCGTTCGATCCTAAAAAAGGGTATGAACTAAGAAATAGGTTCCCAAGAGACTTGGTTGAAGCCCAAAAGACAACATTAACAATTGAAAACAATAGGAGGGCTGCTAGGATAATTGATAAAAGAGACAATTGTAGGGCTCCCCAACAAACCAATAATTATCAATACAAACAAGAGCACACATACAAGAATGAAAGGCTTAGGTTGCATGACATTCCTTATAACACAAATTGGAAAGATGGAAAACCTATAATAGATAGGCCTAGAAGCAAAGAAACTCTTGATCCATTGAGGAAAAAGGGAACCTATATGGTGAATAACAATTATTTATGTGAAGTCTGTGATAAGCCACATTCCCCAGATTATTGTGTTGTAGCCCAAAGAATGCAAGAGGAAGGAATGTTGATGGGAAACAATGGAGAAGATCACAAAGTGTATTTGACTTCAAAAAAATTCACCATGTGGAAGAGAGGTACTCATATTCAGAGGATGAAGGCTACAAATATGATGTTTCAAATCAGAAATACAATGTCCATATGGCTGAACAGCAGATCCTTTCTGACTCTAAAGAATAATATATAGAGCCACATTCTGTTGAAATACCTAATCAATGTAGTATGAGGAAACTTACTAAAGAGGAAATAGAGAGACTAACTATTGCTGTAGTTGAAGAGGCAAAGAGTAAGTACTGGTTGAGAAATAGTACTGTAAATGAGAAGGAAGGTGTCCCCAGGGGTATTTTTATGAAAGAAAAGGCGACACAAGGAACTGTGAAAAGGATAGAAAATAAACAATATGATGAAAGTAAACAAAAGCCTATCCACATGGAGGAAGTGAAAGAATTACACAAAGAAATGAAAAAGCCTGATCAACCAAGTAAAAGAGAAAAGGAAGAAAACAAAGGAGAAACACCAGAGCAAAAGAAAATGGTTAAAGTGGAGAATTCTTCTTTTGACTTCACTCAAGCTTTATCTCAGGTAAAGATGTTTGTTCCACTACTTGAGATGATGAAGATTAAGGAGTACAGAGATAGTGTTGTCCAATTGATAACAAATGAAAAGCATGTCAATTCCAAAAACAAGGTGGTTACTAAAGCTAGTAGTAAGCAAGAGGAAGTAAATATCTCAGAAATCTGCTTGAGTAATGTATTTACAAGTCCCCCATGGGTCGATCCTTTTTTCACTACATTACTCATAAATAACAAATTGTTAAGGAATTGCATTATAAATTCTGGTGCTGCCATGAATATTATGCCAGTAGGAGTGATGAAACAACTAGGCATGAGAGTGGATACATATGAAGGTAAATGTTTGCGATGGATAACTGACTTGTTCCTGTGGTGGGTATAATGAAAGATGTTGAAGTCAAGCTATCTGCATATCCTCAAGTGGCCTACAATATTGATATAACAGTAATAGACACCCCTCCTTAGTTTGGTATGCTTTTATCAAGATAGTGGATGACAGCTATTGGTGGGAATGTTCAGTTTGATCTATCTTATGCAACAATTCTGGTAAATGGCCAAGAGGTGAAGTTGTATTGGGAGCCAAGGATGAATCAACTTGTTGACTATGTACCACAAAATCAGATCAATTTTTTTTGTGATGTTGATCTTGGGAGTTTTAATATAGAACTAGCCCAGCGAGAGTTGATCAATAGTGATCCAATTGAGAAGCATGTTGCACAAAACTGCAATGGTATGTGGAAGATGTACTTTGATGGAGCCTGCAGTCAAGAAGGTAATGGAGCAGGGATAGTATTCATTTCACCTGAGGGTGTTACATTTAAGTATTCATTTCTGTTAGCATTTGAATGTAAAAACAATGTTGTGGAGTATGAAGCTTTGTTAATGGGTTTGAATATAGCTGTGAAACACAAAATAAAGTTGTTGGCTATTCTAGGGGATTCTGAGTTGGTTGTTTCACAAATTAAGTCAAAATATGCAACAAAACATAAGAGACTAAAACAATATAGGAATGTTGTGTGGGACACAATTGAGTTGTTTGATTCCTTCTCAATTGAGTGGATTGATAGGTCAAAGAATATAATGGCAGACTTTCTAGCAAATGTGGTGTTGAAAAGAGATGGCATTACACTGGCTGGAGTATCACAAATTGAGTTCAAGACAAGGCCTGTTGTTCCTGATAACATTTATAGTTGGCAAGTCTTCAATGATGATACTGACCTTATGAAGTTTCTCCATTGTATAGATCAATATGAAGCCCAGGAAATTGATTTTAATTCCTTTGTTGAGGAAGTGGATGGGAAGCAAATAGTATTTGGAAAGGAGATCTTACAGCTTAAAACAAATAAGCTTCCTAAATGCTTAGTGGCATTGGAGAGGGTGTATGATGGAAATGATTGATCCCTCATGAAGCAAACACCAGTCAAGAGGGAAGATATTGAAGAAATTAACTTGGGGACTAAGATGAAACCAAGGAGGGTGTACATAGGGAAGAAGATAAGCCCTACAATTAGAAAAATGCTAATAGAGTTGCTAAGAAAATATAAACATGTGTTTGCTTGGTCTTATGAAGATCTGAAAGCCTATAGGGAAGATTCTTTTCAGCATGAAATACCATTGAAGCCAGACGCTAAGCCATTTAGACAAAAGCAGAGACCCATAAATCCAACATTGGAGCCAAAATTGCAAGAAGAGTTGGCAAAGCTCAGAGATGGGGGAATCATTAAACCAATTAGGCATTCAACATGGGTTTCAAATTTGGTCCCTGTGAGAAACAAAAATGGAGATATCAGGCTGTGTGTAGACTTCAGAAATCTAAACATGGAATCCCTCAAAGATAATTATCCTCTACCCAACATGGAGGCTATATTGCATAAGGTGACAGGGTGAGAACTGTTGTCTATGATGGATGGGTTTTTATGGTATAACCATGTTAAAATCAAAGAGTCTGAGCAATATAAGACGACATTTACAACTCCTTGGGGAATGTATGTATACATAAGAATTCCATTTGGTCTCACTAATGCAGGAGTGACCTTCCAAAGAGCTATGGATGTGGCATTTGCATATTTGATCAATGTTATCATGGTGGTGTATCAGGATGACCTGACTGCTTATTCAAAGAAGGCTAAAGATCATGTTCAACATCTAGAGAAGGTATTTATTAAAGCCTTAGAGTATGGTATCAACTTGAACCCTAAGAAGTGTCATTTTGCAGTCACAGAAGGTAAGCTCTTGGGACATATTGTTTCAAAAGAAGGGATTAAGATAGATCTTGAGAGGGTTGAGGCCATTGATAAAATTCTCATTCCTAAAACTGTCAAGGCTATACAGTCATTCTTTGGACAGATTAATTTTGTTAGGAGATTTGTTTCTAAATTTGTTGAGATCATTAAACCCATATCAAAAATGTTGAATAAGGGACAAAAGGTAGAGTGGACTGCAGAAGCCTTGGAAGATTTTATATCCATAAAATGGGCCATCAAGGAGGCTCCTATCCTTAAGTCTCTGGATTTTGCAAAGCCTTTTCAGATTTTTTCATTTGCCTCAATGCATACTATTGCTGTTGTTATGTTATAGAAGAATGAGGATGGTTATGAACAGCCTGTGTCTTTCTTCAGTAAGTCATTACAAGGGTCAGAATTAAAGTACGATATAATGGAGAAACAAACATTTGCATTAGTGAAAGCTACAAAAGCTTTCAGGCCATATCTTGTTGGAGCAAAGGTGGTTGCTTATGTTCCTCATGCAGCTGTCAAGGATATTTTGACACAATCTGAAGTAACAGGAAAAAGATGCAGATGGATTAACAAAATCCATGACTTTGACATGGAGATACAAATTACTAAACTGGTAAGAGGTCAGGGCTTGGCTATGTGAATGGAAAAAGTGAATATTGAAGTAAATCAAATTTGCAATGTAGAAGAAGAGACTACAATTGCAAGCATTGAACATACTCCATGGTATGCAGATGTTGCATTACCTTAAATATATGAAGTGTCCAGAGGGATTGAGTGACAGCCATAAAAGAACTCTAAAGTTGCAGGCATCTAAGTATGTCTTCATGGATGGAGATCTATTTTGGAAAAATAGGGATGGTATACTATTGTTATGTCTGGATGAGTCTCAGGCCATGCATGTCTTAAGTGAAATGCATGAAGGGTTTTGTGGAGGACATTACTCAGCAAAGACAACTGCGCATAAAATTCTCAGGGTAGGTTATTACTGGCCAAGGGTTTTTAATAACTCTTTTACATATGTAAGAAAATGTGAGGCTTGCCAGAAATTCTCTAGAAAACTGAAGTATCAGGGAGCTTTTCCAATTCGACCCCTGCAGGCTGATGCCCCTTTCCATCAATGGGGAATTGATTTCATTGGAGAAATACAAGAAAAATTGAGTGGACATAAGTGGATACTTGTAGCAATTGATTATTTTACCAAATGGGTTGAAGCAATCCCATCTAAACAGGCTACAAGTAGAGTTGTGAAATTTTTTCTAATGGACATCATTACCAAATTTGGTACACCAATAAGATTGATCACTGACAATGGGATGTGTTTCAGGTCAGACGAATTCAGAAATTTCTGTAGCACATATGGTATTACCATTTCTTATGGAGATCCTTATCATCCACAAGCTAATGGTCAAGCAGAGTCTAGTAATAAAAGTCTTCTGAATATTATAAGGAGGATGTTAGGTCAGAACAAGAAAGCTTGGGATTCAAAATTAAGACTGGTTGTATGGGCTGATAGAATCACTATGAAGAAGGCAATTGGGAAGTCCCCATTTGAGTTAGTATATGGAACACAAGCTAGGATGCCTTTATAGAATTTGTTACCAGTCTACAAGTTTGTCCTTCAGGAAGATTTGGATATTCCATAACCTATGGAGGAGAGAATGGAGCAACTAGCTGAACTTGATGAAATAAGGAGAGTTGCCCAAAACCAAAACATGAAGTTACAGACACAGATGAAGTATCTATTTGATAAAAAGGAAAAGGATAGAAAATTTGAAGAAAATGACTTGGTAATGATGTGGAACACAAGGTGTCAGGAGAATTGAACACTCATATTATCAATAAAATATGGCTGGTGAAGATCAGGAGTTGCCTGTGCATGGGCAATTTCTGAAGCATTTCTTCTCTTGAACAAAACAAAGGATTAAGGGTTGCCAGTGCATGGAAAATCCTTGAAAATCCTCTCAAAATTCTATCTTCCATGCATAGTAGTTTAGGAAATAAAAGGAACAGGACTTGCCAGTACATGGACAATCCTAATTTTCCTTCTTTCAAAATAATTTTTCCATGTACAGTAGTGTAGGGTCACTTTCATTTCCATTCATTCCATCTTGCTCACATGATCCATCACCTTGAGTTTGGTCTGCTCACCCTGAAATCTGGATCCTTGCAATTATCTCACAATCATTCATCCCCAGACAGAGCCACTGTTAGAACTATAAAATTTTGAGTATTTTACAATCAATTGCATTCATGAGTTTCCAAAATAATTCCTACCATGAGCACATTTTCCCCATATTTGGCCATGTAGTCCCATGAAATCCATCTAGGTCTAAGTATTTCACTTTGTGATCCATATCGGCATGAGATTGTCAAGGTTTCCCTGACCCATAATACATTTTTGTTGATATACGTCTGTGTTGCCTATCGGCAAGACATTTTTGATGTCACAGCGATTGGAGTTCACATGCAGGTATCTTTCGGTAGGAGAGTATTCTTCGAAGTGGGCTCTTGGCAAGATCTTATTGTTTCACCGACTGGCAGAAAAAGGATACACATATCGGCGAAGGATCTTTCATCGGAGTAATGTCATAGCAAACCTTTTTGTCTTACCGACTATCGGGGTCTAGGCAAACATATCGATATGACAAAAGGTTTTTGTGGTGAGGTCTTGGCGAATTTGTAATTTCTTAGCGATTGGTGATCAAGATGTACATATTGATAAGACTAAGGTGCATCAGAGTTGGGTCTTACCGAAGGTGTTTGGTCTTGCTGACACTGCAGAGGGATTATGTCAAAGAACTGTCAGGAGGAAGTCATGTAGTCTTGCCGACCTATAAGTTACACCAATAGAATACTTTAGGGAAAGTCTCACCAAATAGAGTAATCTGCAGGAACGGGTTTGGTGAGACATTTGGCATCGGTATGAGTCTTTTTGAAGATTCACAGTCTTTCCAATGAAATTTATTTCATCGATAAGATTAATTTCATCAGCGAAAGGGTTGTTACGTCTCAGTGACCAAAAATTTACCATGAGGTGCATCTCGGTAAGATGCAGTGTGATCTATGAGACGTCTCCCCGACATCGCAATGTCATAGCGAAGCACATGGGATGAATGGACATTCGTCGGTGAGACTCAATGTGTCGACGAGATGACATACCATTACAATGATGGACAAAAGGATGACTTTTGGCGATACATTTGCCTTCAGCATAACTACGGGATGTCTCAGTGATTGTTTTAGTGATGATTAACAAAAGCCCAAATATAGTTGGTTTCTGACAAGTGAATGCAAAGTGTTGTGTCTCTTCAGATGCCAATGTATAAATGTTCATTCTCAATTGTAAAGATTATCAGATGAGATAGATTAGAGTAGATAGGGTAGAGAATATATAGTTGGATAAAATTTTCCACAGAACAGAGACCATGATGCATGTTTTCAAAATGGAGTTTTTAATGAGAATCAGTTGATGTCGCAGCTCATTTCTGGTGTCAATTGTCTATTGAATTTATTGAAAGTATTACTAAGTTGTCTCCAATATTGATGCTTTCTGGTTGTTTAAATTGATATAACAAGTTTATATTCAGTTTATCAGTACACATTTGTTGTATCTATGTGGTTAATTGACTGGTTCTTTCAAGAAAATATTAAATCCTTTTGGTTGATCATAGTAATCAGGGAAATTCATCTGGATTATTAAAGAAGAACTTGGTAGTCACAGTCTTGCATTTTTATACAAGTTATAAACAAAACATATGCCAAACAATTTGAGTCTTCTCTAGAAATATGTTGCCCATTTCTATTTCATTTGACTCCGCATACCCAATAAGGCACTAGTCTCTGCATTTCACCATTTAGATTCATTCATTTTCTTTACATCTGTTAACTGAGCATATTAGGATTTAGTTTGGAATATTAATATACAATCTATACCAAATTTGATTTCATTTGTCCACTTCCATCTGCCATCGTGGACAAATCACTGCAAGAGAGAAGATCATAAGTCAAGTCTACCCAATTCATATAGGTACACCCACCTAGGTCTAGTAGCACCTAAAGAGTAGAAGGCCTAAATCTTTTGACCTTGTTTGTTACCCTAAAATGTTGTGAAATCTTGGCAACCTTTCATGGTTCAAACCTGCATTTTTTAGAGCTAACACTATTCATGGGCAGAGGGTAGGTTAGGACACAGGTTGAGGATTGGTGGTGATATGACGAGTGTTTGAGACTGATAAACTAGTGGAGCTAGGGGTCGAGGACTACAAGATCTGATGAGACACTCTGGAAGATAGATACCATAGGCTTATTGTAGTGTTATGCACAATTATTGGGGGAGTATTCATCTCAGATAGATGCAACCACATTTTTCTAGAGTGGTGGGGGAGATATTGGAGGGGATGATGGAGAGAGCTACTATTTATGATTGGGGACCCTATCTTTTGGCTATGTTGTATTTTCAATTGCATGATGTAGTATACATCTAGATGGAAATTTCATCACCTATAGGACTACCTTGCTCATGGTATGGGCATGGGAGCACATTGTTACATTTTTTCCATTGGTTGATAGGTAATTGGGTCAAGATTTCCATATGTCTATATTTATGGAGGTGTAGTTACACAAATTCAGGTTGGATATATTGGATATTGGAGGCATGGGATTGACTTGCTATATGGCTTCACGTGGAGGCCCTATAAGGACTATGTTGCATGGGATGATGACACAAAGCACCTTCCTTATTATTGTTATACTAGATATCTGATTGGATATATATTATTGATGCAACATATCACTGAGAGACACTTTCCAGAGAGGGTCTTGCAATAGTTTGGTGAGTGGTAGGGAGTTCTAGTTGGTGTATCAGAGTATGCACAATCAGCACGAGAAGTCCCATAGTGGAGTCCTATGGTTTGTTTCTAGATAGCTATGTGGTAGATTAAAGTGTTACAACCTATTCAGTGGGGTGCAATGATTGTTATGGCTGATGTAGGAACAACTCCAGAGTATGATGCTTGGTAGGCTGCACATAGACCAACATTGTTCACAAACCTAGACCAACCAACACTAGTGGAGAGGATGGGTAGAGTACCAAAGGGGAGGCTATGACGTAGAGGATGGGGGAGGGGAGGTGGTAGATATGGTGGTGATGGGGATGGAGATGGAGATGATGTTGGGGATGGTGGTGGAGGATGGGGAGATGGAGGGAGAGGGGACAAAGGAAGGGGGAAAGATGGCAAAGGAAGGTATGATAGGGGTTGGACAGGGAGGGGAAGATTACCACCACAAGGAGCACAAAAGATACCTTATAGGATGCCACCCATCCATGATGAGGGGGAGCAAATGGAGGCAGAGATGGAGGAGGTGAGGGTGGACGAGGTGGTGAGAGATCTGGGTGAGGAGACAGTCATTGGTGAGTTCATAATGGAGGAGGTTGAGGAGGAGGATGCGATAACAAAGGAGGAGGGCTTGCATGATATTCCCATTAGGGATGTTATTATGGATGTGTTTGAGGAGGAGGCAGAGGATGCAGGGCAGGCTCCCCTGGCATAGATATAGGCATTACAGGCATAGGTCCATATGCTACAAGGTCAGGTAGCATAGATGTATGGTTTACAAGGACAAGTGCAAATACTAATAGTTTAGATGGATATGGTGGTTATTAGGGCACAAAGGGTCGAGCAACAATATATACATTTGATTTCCACAAAGATCAGGCTAGCTACTAATTTTGTACAGACCATGTATCGAGTGAGCAGGGAGGCTCAATATTATAGAGACTTATATGAGTGCGTAGTGCCAGTGCTAGAGAAAGCACCAAACTTTTAGAGTCAAAGATAGACCAAGTCACATTCATGCAAGGCTTAGAGAAGTGCAAGAGTATCACAAAGGAGATAAGGGCCATATTATAGATTCTCAAGATCAAATCATAGGGATGAAAGAGCACCAACTCCCTCTAGTGATAGAGGTAGTGCAAGCTAGGCCTATTTTTATATGCATTTAGACATTTTTTTTATCGAGCCTACGAGCTCCATTTCTGGCATACATCATGATATTATATTGTGACACATGATTTTTTTATATATATGAGATGCATGAATTTGGTGGTGACTACATGATGTGTATGATTTTATGTATATTTTTTTCTATATGATGAATCTATGTGATGCCACGTTATGATATACATTTTATGATTATGCGATGTTTCCTATATGACATGGATTATGGATATAAGATGTATGGTTTATGCTTAATGATGATGTGTATGATTCTATTTTATGCTTATGTATGCTATGACATATTGGATGGATGCACATGTTGTGATTCCATGGATATGCAAGATGATACTATATGTTTATGACATGCTTTTATGCAATGCTTATATGGATGATGATAGTACATGATATGATGTGATGGATATGTTTTTGTATTACCGGATGTAATATGGATGACCCAACATGTATATGATAATGATACCTGTGATTTCCTAACATGATTGTGGATGTAGGGTGATACTACTAATGCATTTATTTTTGTGTGTCACGACACACCATCAAGATGACTACAAGGGTGAATGGATGGGATGCTAGTGTGAAAATAAGTTAACAAAGATGAAAAGGAGAAATGAAACAGATGAATCAAGATTGCTATCTTGAGATCTTGCTACTAAATGATCAAGCTTTTATTTGATTGCATAATTATCACCATAGAACATATATTATGGCAATGGATACAAAACACCAAGATATTTCATAAACCAAGGTGTGATATGTTATCCTTTGAAAAAAAACACATGATAGACAAGGAGTTCCATGATGCAGACTAGTAACCATAAAACCTTGTCAAAATATGTGAGGAAGTGACAACAAAGCATGTTAATCCTGATGCAATAAAGCTTTAGATGAACTTTAACTTGCATAGGATGTTTTGATTATGCCAAATGGAAACCTGAGCACACACAAGGAACCAAGTTTCCCTAGTCATATTTCCATGACAAATCACAAACAAAAATCAAAGAGAAAAATGTCATGATCCACAATCAATCCTCTCATCACTTATGGATTTCCTTGAGGCACATAGTAACATGACCAAAGATAAATAAGATAAAAAGATAAAACAAACTGAACCAATAGATTCAACATCCATTTAGATCTTTTTCCAATTGTATGATCAAATTCTCGATAATGATAGCATCGAGTTTCAGGAATGAAGGCATGTCATATAAGACTAGGGATCCCAACGATGTGACATCCTATATAAGAAAAATGATAGGATAGTGTCTGGTTTCAATAATGGTACACCTCATATAAGTAAATTCACTAAGGAAAAATCATTTCACAAAATAATTTGAGTAGAGCAACAAAGATAGAATTCAAAGTGTTCAAGGCAATTTATGTTTCAGTTATGAATATTTTTAGCCTAATTTTTGAATAACTTTTCTTGGAAAGAATTTTTATTCTATTTTGTAATGGCTACACTGAGGGTTATAGATGTTATAGAAAAACCACAAATTCAAAAGGTATCCTACGAAAGCCACATATGATGACCCGGTAGGTGCATTCTCATATATTCCATATGGAGTTTTATTGACTGGAGATATTAGGGCTTACATTCATGGAAAAATAGAAGAGAATTCTCTCACTAAGTTAAGTGATATATGGGAAAATAAGTTAATAAGAGAGGACTTCACTCTAAATCCAAAATACAAAAACCTAGTTGAGAAGAAACTAGATGTATGGCAATGGTTCCCTAATTTATTTTATGATTTCAAGTGGATGGAATGGCCTTGAGTAGAATTCATGATCAATTTATTTGGACTGATATATCTCACATGATAAGTAAGGAAATAATAAGAGAAGTCACTAGTCTATACTCCACTGGACCTGTCCTTGTCTTGAAATCCATTAAAAATAAAGTGGTCATGGAGAAAATAGGTGCAACATATGACAAGAGAGCCCTTTTAGAAAATCCCATTAAAAATCCAATTGTGAGATACACAAATATGATGATTGGTTACAAAATTTATTATACAAACAAAGACAAATCCATGTTTTCCATCGCAATCAATGTGGCATATGAGATGGTAGAAAATGGTGTAGATTATGACCTATGCAAGTTTCTTAGGAAACACTTAATAGAGAATTTGAAGCAGACTAAGGGAAATAAATATGTATTTAAGTATGGAATCTTGGTCATGTGCTTACTCTTTTATTTCTTGAAGGAGCTTCACATTATTAGAAGTCTAATATAGATAAGAGGAAGGCCAATTGCACATCAAATTGAAGATCATATGAGGAACCTTGGATATATCAAAGCACAAGATGATGCACTTATTTATTTCTTTGTAGTATTCCATAAGAGAATGAATGAAAGTGAGATAATTCCAAGGAAAATTGTTGAGAGATACAAAAATGATATCACATTCCTTATATCTACTGACCAATGCATTTTGGAGATAGTGGAACCAAAAATTGTTTGGGTTCCTGAACTGGGTTATGAGGTGAAAGAAGTAGATCTTATTGGTTATGCTTATATTTTGTTGAAAATCCCAAAGGATACCACAAAACCTGGATATGGTACATATGAGGAAAATTCCATGGAAGTTCACATGGAACAAAGGAAACCACAAATCAAGAAGATTGTGGATAAGATGGTGGATGTATATGCTAAGGAATTGGGTATTTTCAAAGAAAGAGTGCAGTATGGAAGAGAGAGCCAAGGAAAATTCAAGTGCTATAGAAGCATCTAAAAGTTCAAGGAGATCTGCTAGGATTGCTACTACTCCTCGTTCTATCCAAAATTCCTTTGGGACCTTGCCCTCTGCTGGAGAGAAAAGAAATAAAAATTCCAACCCTTCGATAAGGGAGAAATACCCTTTTATTGTGCACTCCACTAGAGTTGAGAAGAAGAAGACTGTTATTGTTGCATCCATTGTTGCCCCTGCCAAGAGAAGAGTGAAGAAAAAATCAATAAGAGAGAAGGGTATTGGCATAAATGTTACAAAAGAAGAGGAAGAATTGGAAGATGTACCCCCACTGGTTTGTAGAAGAAGAAATGATGCTTCACAAGGTGGAGCTAGCACCAAAAAGAGAAGAATTAATATCATTGACACCGAGAGTGAAGAAGAGATAGAGAAAAAAAAGGAAGATTTCAAGATCCATATAAGGAAAAAGAAGAAGGAAGCCAAGAAGGCTTCTCTGGAGAAGAAGAAGAATGCAGAAGCAAAGAAGACCCTGGTTAAAGGAAAAGAAAAAGAATAAAAGGAACTAGTAAGGCCTCATTAAAATGAAGTTAGAGGCATTATTTAACAGAATTTTACAAAATGACATGTTGGGAGAGACCACAACTTTATATAAGGATGCAGATGAGATAGACAAGGATATTATCATTGAAGCTATAGTCACGTATATTGTTGTTCTTGAAGTTGATATGCAGAATATCAAGAAGGATATTCCTGATGATTTATGGAGTGTTTTGTTTGAAAGGAGACAAGAGGAAATATAAGAACATGAAAGGCTAAAAGATGAATCCTTAAAAAGAGTTGGTACTCCACTTTCTGAAGATGACAGAGCTACATTAGCTACTCTATATAGTAAGGAGCTGAGAACTAAGCAAAGGGTAGAAACCCTTATGGTTAAAGACTAAGATGATCTTGAGAGAATCTACAAGGAAAGCAATGATAAAGTAGAGGAGATTGTACAAAAGCTAGGATTGACTCCAATAGTTGAGGAAGAAGTGAATGTTGATACCACCACTCCATCTAACCTAATGTAGAGGAAGAAGTGTAGAAAGAACATGCTCAACATGAGCATGACACAAACAAAGAAGTTGTAGTGGATAACACTCCTCCAGAAGTGGAGGAAACGAAAAAAGGAAATGATGAGGAGGAAATTATTGGAGAAGACATTGCAAAGGAAAACACTACCACTCTTCCTCTTGTAAAAAAAGATGAAGTTACTCCTCTGAAAAACACTAAAAAAATTATAGAGGAAGAGAAAAAAAAATGTTGATGATGATAATAATGATAATGTAGAGAAATAAGAAGAACATGTGGAGAAAAATAAAGATAATTTGATACATCCTGAGATGCAGAAATAGAAAAAGGGTATGTGCAGTATCATCATGGAAAAAATAGGCCCTTAAGTGGCAAAAATTTAGAAAAATCAGAGTTAGGCAACTTGACATAAAATTTTGAATAAGTTATCTATATTATTTCAAAAATATGTAAGAATAGAATTTGTAGCAAATTGAATGTAGCTTCTAAACTACTAGGTTTATTTTTATTTTTAAATCTATTTGGTGAAAATTTGAAATTTCAATGCTTGTACTTAAATTTTAGGAAAATAAGAAGTAGGTGTCTATCTAACCACCCTAACCACAATAAAATGATAATATTTTTTTATAAGATTTTAGATATAAGTAGAGGACTGTGTCCCGATGTGATGCATATTTTTTGTAATTTTTTTCCAAGTAAATAATTAATTATGATTTTTTATTACAACTTTTAAAAATATAAAACTCGTATGTGTGACCACCTTAACTTGGTCAAAACTTCACGATATTCATTTTTTAATCTTATAGTATATATGAAGCATAGAATGTGACGATGTTTTGGATTCAAAAATGTGATACAGTTTGAAAGCTATAGATGTTTTTCAATCAACCTATCAATTAGGACTTTAGTCGTAATTCAAATAGAAAATGAATAATAATTATTTATTAAATTCAAAGTAAAACATAATTTATATTGGTGGAAAGCTGAGAATTTCCTTTAAAAACCTTTTTGTTTCATCAATTTTGGGTTAAAAAAAAGTCGTCAGCCACATACCCTACACATACTCGTCATATCGCCACCTTTTGGCCCATCATGATCCTGCACATACCCAAAACCAATAGACTTCAGTATTGTAGAGGACAAGGGAAATGGTGTAGAGACAAATAAGGCTTCTGGTGAATCTTCTAGCTCCTCTGGATGTTTCTTGAAGAATATTTTGAGCATGCAGCCTAAATTTCAACCTGTTGTGTCATCCCAATTGCTACAACTACCAATGCAACAAGGAAATGTTGATTTGGACAAGATCTCTCCCATCCACAAGCTACAACTAGGAGACATGTTTCATGCATCCACAAGAAAGGAAATAATTAAAACATATCAGAAGAGTAGAGAACTTATGGAAGAAGTAGTTAAAGAATTGCAAGAGACCATACTCGGATCAAATGTTGACACCACACTCTCTGGTATGGAAAATTTAAAACTCTTTATTGACTCCTTTAAGACTTATGCATCCGAATTGAAGGAATAAGTAGAGAAAGAAGTCAAGAAAAGGCTAAAGGACAAAAGAATGCTAGAGATCACTAAGAAATGTATCATTTCACTTTCTATTTTTTTGAATTACTGAAGGATGCAAAAGGATGCATTGATGAGGCTAAGGCACTTTATCAATATGGCATGTAGTGGCCTGGAGCCACATAGAGCACAATAAAGGAGATGGACTCTATTGAGTCTAAAATTTATTCAGACTCAAGTGCATATGATCTAGAAGTTGACCTCATTAGTGAAACAAGGAATAGAATAGAAGACATGCACAAGAAGGTCTTCTAACTACAAGTGTAGAAAGAACACATTATTCTATAGTTTGGCGAGGTAAGATATCTAGTCAATCCCAAATTTATACTTGTTTGAAAAGATCTTATAAGAGAAAAAACAACTAAGAAGATGAATTTGGTACCTGCTGTTGGCCCCATAGTTGTCATTACACCAAAATGTTGACTTGTTAATGCCTGATACAACCACCAAAGCTGATTGATCGATGGGAGGCGGATAAGCCATGTCCAAATTCGAGGGAACCATTGACCATCTACCAAAAATATCCCTCTTATCATTACCTGAGGGGATTTGAACATGTAACCTTTGAATCTAATACCAATTGTTGGCCCCATGGTTGTCATTGTGCCAAAAGATCGACCTGTTAATGCCTGATACAACCAGTATAGTTAATGGATCCACAGGAGGTGGTTAATCCATGTTGTTAATGTTGAGGGAAGCGTTGACCATCTACCAACAAAAAATAATAATTTGTATTATTTCAAGTATGACACATTTTAAAATTTGATTTGTTTAGATGGTTTATTTGAAATTAGACTAGTTTTAGATGAACCATCTAAAATAATAATAACTTAACTTGTTTAAATAAAAATCTTCAAACATCTGTGGTGAAACTTAAATTTCATTTAAAGAAAAAGTAAACATAAAATATAGGCATGATTGATTGTAATTTATTAATATACCATGAGTAAACTAAATATATCAAATATTTAGATAAATGGTAAGTTGACATGTGGCAAGATCCACCTACCCATGATCCATTCTTGACAGGGACGAAGGTGCTTCGCTTCATAGTTTCCCCAGGTTATGGTGTCTAGAAAATAGAGAAAGTAAATATATTAAGGAGCATTAAAAGTTGATGGGAAATCCATGATGATAACAAGCCACCAAAAATCATTGTGAAATTCTTCCACAACATCACATATAGCTAAACTATTGGGTAATGGCATTGGAGGTGGTATTGGCCTCAAATGATTATGACATAGGCTTTCTCTTAAGGGTTTATTGTCTTTTGTCTCAAATGCCTCATATTTGACATTAATAATTCTACAACCATCACCTAATTTGAGAGGAACAACATCAATTAATACACCCTTAAACCATGCGCCTTCATAACTAGTTTGATTGCTATAACAATCTGTGTTCGAAAAATTAGTATGGGATGACTACACTTGATCCATGAGGATACGAAGAATAATCGTGCCACTAAACATCAATCCAATTGACATCATTCAAAAAACACTAATCTTGGAATTCATTAAAACTAACATGTTAAACTACGAAATCTTCAAAAAACCTACTCTAATTCATAGAAAATTATCCTATTGGGGGAGTGGTGTCACATTGATGTTGGACGGTGACCCTTTCCCAATCCTTTGGATAATAAGCTTGTTTCAATCAGTTTTATTGAAGAAAACTAATGAAACCATTGTGAGATGTGTGTTGAAACATGATTTAAAGTTGAATGATCCTAATGCAAGCTATTTTAACATGATTTTATGCTAAGATGATCAAGATGTGTCAATGAAAAG
Source organism: Sequoia sempervirens (assembly GCA_007258455.2). NCBI lineage: Eukaryota > Viridiplantae > Streptophyta > Pinopsida > Cupressales > Cupressaceae > Sequoia > Sequoia sempervirens. Next base: position 278,230,978 of record VDFB02105785.1, on the reverse strand, counting down.
CTAATATAAATGGATTTTAAGCTAAAATATTCAAACCCTAATTAACAAACAAGCTAAATGTATGCATCTATGTTACCATGGAAGCCATTAATGAAAGCTAAGCTAATTAATGCAATTAATTAAGCTAAAATGATACTAAGTAAATGCTAAATATGAGTGTGAGTGATTTGAACAACATGAGTTTTCTCTGAAAATGATGGATCCCTTAGGCTCCAAATAGTGACCTATTTATAGGAGAGCAAATGAGAAATGGAGGGTTGAGATCAAAAAGGTTAATCAATGGTCAAGGATGGAAGAAGTTGGAGGCATGGATCATGGATTCTCATCAACGAATGAGAATCAATGATGAAATTTAATCAAGGGTTCACCTTTATCCAAACAAACACACTTTTAACTTGCATAAGAAGTCATAAGTTAACTTGCATAAGAAGCCTTGAGAGTTTGTTTCAGAAAAGGAATATTCTCCTTTTTCAAATGAGTGAGGAAAGAGAATATTATTTGGAATATTGTCATGGGTGAGGGAAAATAGACAATTAGAAAATTAAAACAAAGTTTAATTGTGCAAAAGGGGAAGGAATATTGCATTCGAATATTCTTTCTGGAGGAATATGCAAAGGAGGAATATTCCCTTGCAAGTGGGGGGGAATTAGATTTATTAGTAATTGATAATTAAAATCATATTAATTATCCAATTTTAGAAGAATTAGATGATAGTCATTAAATAAAATGATTTAATGAAAGGGGGAAAGTGAAATGACATTTAATTAACTTAGGGTTATTTAATTAAATAAGAGGACTTAGGGATTTAAATTAAATAACTTAAAGTGTTTAATTTAATAAGATGAAATGTTAGCATGGAAGGGGGTGAATCAACCTGATTAAATTGATTAGGTTAATAGATGCAAATGACATAATTAATTAAATAGCTAGGCTAATTTAATCAATTAAGTGAAAATAGGATGGGTTTTAGGAGGAAATAATGTTAGTATACTTGATTTGAGTGCATGATATCATTCAGGACATTTTTTAAGTGTCTACATTCTGCCCCTCTTTGAAGCGAGGTACCTGCTACATTGGTTCAAAGAATGACACTTTTTGGATTAAAAACTGCTGGTGAAATCAATTTTTTTTTTTAAAAATTTTTAGATGCCCCACTGCTGCCCGAGCAGAAGAAATAAGTTGGTTCATTGCTCCCTTGAGAAATCAGGCAAAAAATTTGAATTTTGGGTTGATTTCTCAAAAAAGGTAAAGTTTTGGCCAAGGGGTCTGAAAAGGCTCTAGGATGCAAAAAACATGCCAAAAATGCAAAACCGGTGCAAAATAAGCCTCAATTTGGAAAGATTGGTGAAAATAATGAAAAAACCCTAGCTTGATGGTTAAATTAGGGCAAAAAACCATAATTTGGAGGCATAAATAGGTGAGGAAGGGTCACATTTAATTCATTTGTGCATTTACACCTTAGCAAATTCTTGCAATTTGAGCTCCAATCCTTTGACAGATTGGCATAACGAGTGCTCCCACGACACATTTTTGACTAGGTTCAAGAGTACCAGAGGCCTTGAAGCACATGACCAATGGTATGCAATTCAAAACTTGACTTTCATTTTGAATTTTGAGTGCATTTATTACATTTTGAAATTTAGATTTAGGTGGCGTTGCTATATAGCGACGCTATTTTTAGAATCAATGATGCTATTTTCAATTTTAGCGACGCTACTGTGATTAGTGACATAGTTTGCGATTTGAATTTAGGGTTTCAGATTTCAAATCGCGGCATGGGTGTAAATAGTGATGCACCTCATGATTTGCAATCTAGGTTTAGGGTTTGCAACTTTCAAATGGCGATGCATATGTGATTAGAAATGCAGTTCGTGATCTGCAATTTAAATGCATCGAGCGTCGTTGTTTGGAATTTGAGTTATAGCGATGCTTTTGTAAATAGCGACACTTTTTTCATTTTGGGGGATAAAAACTTCAAACTTAGCCAATTTTTGTGAATTTTGACATTGAGCGCTTCGTGGGTGCAGGAGGTTACCTAGCCTTTGATGTCCCGCGAGCACCGGCCGACTGTGTTGTCTAGACTTAATGATTTGTTTGAGTTGTGATAGGAGCACTTGGGAGAGATTGGTTTGTGGTACATTTCCTACATGCCCATCGTGCAGACACATTAAGCAATGATGATAGGGCTATGTGAGCGATGACATAGCGAGACCTCATCATTCCACTTACCCATTGGTGAGGCGACAGTGACACTAGAGGATGTATGGCAGATTTTATGATTGTCAATACATAGTGAGTGTGTGATCTATGATATTGATGCCCACTATGATTCTTTCCATGAGGTTCTTGACCAGGAGGCCATTGTCCTAGTCAACTCCCAGATTGACCTCAAGATGTACAGTGGTTGAACATCCTTTAGATTGATCATTATTATAGTGATCTCAGGTTTGGTCATTCTAGATCGACAGAGTAGGGGATTCAGTCTAGGATGGGGGTTAGCTTGGCACAAGATGTTGTTCAGGAGGACCCAATATGCAAGGGGGCCAGTGGTGGTCGCCTCTCTTTACCATGATATGCATGATTTCGTATATTGTGATGTGAGAGCGATTGGTACAAGGGTCACCCTTCTCCACATATGGGCCTAGGAGCACATTGTCATGCTTTGACTAATTGTTCATATGGAAACTGTGGAGCCACATGATCCAATTGTTTAGAGGTATAGAGGTGCCATCACTTTGTAGCACATAGGGCAACTCGACATTCCTTACTAACATTGAGTGATTGATGAGATGATAGTATTCAGATGGCGGCCATGGCTCTAGATGACAACATGTTATGATGATGTTCACTATCTATTCTTTGCTTGATAGACTTGGTTCATGTAGGGTCGAGAGCATATGATGATAGAGAGGTACTTGCCTAATAGATTTTCTAGACAATTTGGAGAGAGGAAGGATAGGCCTAATGATCAGCCCACTGTTATTTTTTCTAGGTCAACACAAGAGACAACATAAGGACACACAATCCCAGTTCACGAGGTTGTTGATGGTTTTAGATAGTTGGTTGCTAGGACATGGCCCTATGATCAGGGAAAGGCAGATACATAGACTACGCCTTCATACAATGCATGGTTTGTATCCCCTCCTTGACTTATAGATCCAACATGTATACCTCCATGAGGGAGGCCAAGAGGGAGGGGTGTAGGAAGAGGCAGAGGATAGCTAGAGGATGGACACGACAAAGGTCCAAATGGTAGGGGTAGAGGATAGGATGGCTAAGATGGCCAAAATTAGGATGGACAAGTCCCAGGTGCACCACCATTGCACCAACAACCTCCTCAGCAGCCACCGATACAATAGCATCCATCGATAGGGCCATATCCTCGTGATGCTCAGATTTAGAAATTATAGCAGTAGATAGAGGTGGTTACGATTAAGAGAGATCGGGCTTGATAACAGATATTGGCCATCACTGTTGAGAGAGACTAGGCTCAACAATAGGTATAGGCAATGATAGTTGAGAGGGATTAGGAGCATCAACTCAAACAAACCCTTTGATATGTAGTTGGCACAGGATGTAAGGTGGCACCAATAATTAGAGTCCATGATAATTATAGATTAGGGATGAAATATTTCTACCCATTTATACAGAGAGGCCATGATCGAGGCTGCATATTATCATATGCATTACCATCGGGATGTCCCTACAACAATTAGGTAGCTAGATTATTCCCAGAGGAGTGAAGCACATCCCTGGGCTGAGGATTAGCCATTAGAGAGACAACCTGGTGAGGGGAGCAACCATGAGGGATAGCTCGCATGTATAGACACTTTTTGATTATTGTCTAATTCTTTATACAGATATGCATTCATGGGCTCCTTTTCGATAGCCTCATGGATATTGTACTTTTGATCAATATTCAGAAATTGACTCAGATATTGTATTATGATAGTCACCATTTTTTGATATATATGATATGATACGGATTCGATATAAAGTGTTCCATTTTATTTCATGCTTTATGAATGTATGGATGTATTTGATGTTGATATGATGTGATGATATGAGATGCAATGATATGGGATGGATGCAATGTTATATTCTTTTCTATGCGATTTATGAGATGATGATGTATGCATATGGATGTATGGATAATGCAGATGTCCATGCTATGTATGCTCATGCAAATGTTTGTGATTATGATGATGTGATGTATGTCGATGATATGTGATGAGGTAAAAATAACCTCATCAACATAATGGACTCAATATGCAAAACTAAACCTTTCAGCCCAAATTACCTTGCCAATTGATTACCTTTAGGAAAAATAATTGCTCTCTTTTTATGAATAAGCATACAAACTTTACTTCTTGAAGTTAGGTGAATTAAGCTTATTTATGCTGATTTAATGGTTTAGTCTTCAAGAATTTCATAGGTCAACTCCAGTCCCAATCATCATTCCATTCAAAAGGGAAATGAATGCAAATCTTAATACTTTTGAAAACAAGAGAGCGGGCACTGGAATTTCAGGAGCACACGTTTTGGGCTGAGTCTTCACAGTCTGTTATTTTTCAGTTTCAAAAAAATTATGGCTCATGCGAGCCTCTTTAATATTGTATGTCATGGGATTTAAATTCCATCAGTTATTGGAAATCTGTTAAAAAGACTATTAATTGGACTATAGGATTTTTTTAGTCTCTTGATATAAATATTTAACTGTTGCAAATAATGAATGGAGAAGAAGATTATCGTTATATTGCCAATATATCTTTTGAGTAAAATCTACCATATGAATAAAAATGAGTTTTCCCGCCACTCTTTGAATTACTGAGCGATGTGAATGAAGTCTTTGAAAAGAAGTAACTTAGAGATTTCCAGTGCATGTGATCTAAGATAGTTGTAGACACACCCGAGAGATGGCCACTCGAGGGTTATAGATAGATAGATAAGTATTCTATTTCTTACTCTGTATTTTCTTTTAGTGGATCTAATAGTTGGAATTACAATTTATTTTTAGGAGTATATGTTATGTTGTCAGTGTCTAGCCTGCAGGTTGTAACTAAGTCCGTAGTTTCTAAGCTTAACATTTGAATGTCTAGAGCACCTTTCTTCAGTTGATTATGTTAAATTGTTTTATAATAGAAATTGGCTTGTTATCTTTTGCATTAGATAAATGTTTCATAATTTCTTTACATCTTTTACTTTTTCAACAATTTATGCATTCTTTAGGTTAATCATTTCCATGCTTTCTAGTTTAGTGGTGATGCTTTTTAGATTTATAATTTTTTGTTTTATGGTTTGAGTCATTTCCTGCTTTCTAGATAGATGATTTATTGCTTTCAAGATTAGAGTCCCTTTAGCTTAGAGCTTTTATTTAGTTGGTTAGTATTTAGGAAACTTGAGGGAGAGAAGTTGAGATGTCTTCTATTTCATATATCCATTGGACACTACTCGGTCAATATATTGATGTGTTTATTCACTAAAGTGTTAGGACCTAATGATAGCTTGTCACTTTTTGGCGCTTTTGCTGGGGACTCCTTTTTCTAGTGTTAATAGGAGATATCTTGAATACCTCTTTTAGGGATAGAATTATCTCTTTGGATTCTTTTCTGCATGGTTAGGAAAAGAGGCCCCCACAGAAGATTCATACCAAAAACCCCCCAATCGATGTACCAACAACAAGTAGGGAGGAAGGAAACTCAAATCAAGAAATTATTGAGGAATTGACCAAATAGGGTCAACCTGAGACCTTCCCACTATTAGGATTTAGGTGTCATCAACCTTGTAAATCCTTTATTTTATTATTCTCCTAAAGTGTTTTGTACATTTACCCATAAGAGGTGAAACTGTTTGACCAATAGTGGTGAAAGAGACTATGTAAATGCAGTGTTACCGTTACCTTTTATCCTTATGGAAAAGGATAAATTAGCTAGGCGTTCCACCTTGGAATCTTCTAAAATAGGGTTGTGGGTCAAAATAGGGTGTTGTAAGAGCATCTATGACATGCATGCAAGTTGTCATAAGATGCTATGACAGTATGACAGATTCCCTATGACAGAATATGCTATTTTTAGACCCCAGGCGCCCATGCATAAAAGATGCCTTATGACAGCTGTAAGAGCATCTGTAAGAGGCTATTTTTGGTATTTTTGACCATTTCAAGGAGGGAGGCATGGGTTTTTCTAGGTGGTATTGCTGCCTATTGTTTGGTGAAACCATGGTGGTTTTCATCCTCACAAATCTCTAAAAATTGGGGCCTTGAGCTAGTGTTATGAAGAATTCAGTTTTGCAGGGTAACAAGGTGCTGTTGGATTTACAGGGAATGATAAGAGAAGTCTATTGCTGCATGCAATATTGAAGATTATCAGTAATATAATTTCCTCTCTTTCGGTGGTGGAGTTTTTTCCCTTCGGGGTTTCTCCACGTAAATCTGTTGTTGCATGTGTTATATTGTTCTATCTCTCTCTCTCATTCTTTCTTCACACTAAGGCTAAGGTTAATCTACATATTTCAGACTTGCATTCACACATTTAAGTTCATATTGCAAGCTTTCTTCACCTTGTTTTTCAACATTTGGTATCAGAGCTAACGGTTTTGTTAAGGAAGGGATGCTTTCCTTTTAGAGTGTTGAAGGTTTTTTGCTGCAGTGTGAGCTTTTGTGTTGTGGTTTTTGCAGATTTGTGAAAGATTGCATACCATGGCCTCCACCTCACATCTAGATATTGAGAAGTTCAATGGATCTAGTTACGAGATGTGGAAGTTGAAAGTGGAGGACCTTCTTGAGGAAAGAGATCAGTGGTTACCAGTTTCAGTTGAAAAGAAGCCATCTACTTCAACCTTGTCAGATGAAGATTGGAATAAGTTAGACAAGAAGGCTTGAGGGACTATTCGGTTGTGTCTCACAAATTCTGTCCTCCTGAATGTCTCTTCAGAAGACATAGCATACAAGCTTTGGAGGAAGATAGGTGAAATCTACCAAACTAAGAGTTTGTCTAACAAGTTGTATCTCAAAAGATGTTTGTATTCATTAAAGATGAAGGATGGTGAATCTATTGCTGAACATTTGAATGCTTTTAATTTGATTATAAGTCAGCTTGCATCTATTGATGTTAAAATAGAAGATGAGGATAAATTCATTTTATTGATTTGCTCTTTGCCAGAATCTTGGGAAAATTTAGTTATTGCTATAACAAGTGGTGGTGCAGAACCTAAGTTGGATACTATTATTCCCATACTTCTTTCAGAGGAGATGAGGAGAAAGACCATGCGCAGTGGCTCCCAAGATGCCTTGCATGTGCGAGGTAGGCCCAAGAGAAAGAGCCTAAAGGGGATAAGAAGAAGGATAAGTCTAAAGGATGATCTAAGACCCCTGGAAAGAGCAGAGTGAAGTGTTGGAACTGTGGTAAACGGGGACATGTGAAGAAGGAATGTAGAAACAAGAAAAAGAATGTAGATTCCTCCATGGAAAAGTCCTCTGATAACGGTGATTCTGATGCTTTGATTATTTCAGCTAACACAGTTTGTAATGATGCTTGGCTTATTGATTCAGGTGCTTCCTTCCATATGACTCCTCATAAGGAGTTGTTTTCTACATACAAATAATATGATGGAGGAGAGGTCTTCATGGGTGATAATAGCTCACAAAAGGTTATTGGTAAAGGAAAGGTAAAATTGTGTTTCAATGATGGGAGGGTTAAAACCCTTGATGATGTTTTACATATTCCATGACTTACAAAAAGTTTAATCTCAGTTTCCAAGTTGAATGATTCTGGGATGCATGTGACATTTGACAAGTCTGGTTGTAGGATGGTAAGGGGAAGTTTGGTGGTTGCTAAAGGATCTTGGACAGGGAATTTATTTACGCTACATGCCTCTACTTTTTGTAACTAGCGCTGAAAATGCATGTATGTTGTGGCACCATAGATTGGGTCACATTGGTGAAAAAGGTCTTAGGACCATACTTGATAAGAAACTAGTAGATGGTATTTCTGATTATTCTATTGGTAAAAATGATTTCTGTGAGGATTGTGTGTTTGGTAAACAAAACAGGTCATCATTTCCTAAAGGAACTAATAAAGCTAATGGATTGTTAGAACTTATTCATTCGGATGTTTGTGGTCCAGTGGATACAGATTCTTTGGGTAGATCTCGTTATTATGTTTCCTTCATTGATGATTACTCAAGATATACTTGGATTTATTTTATGCATTCAAAATCTGAATTTTTCACCAAATTTAAGGAATTTAAGGCATTGGTTGAAAAGCAAACATATTATAAGATAAAAGCATTGAGATCTGACAATGGGGGTGAATATTGTTCTAAGGAATTTGATGAGTTTTGCAAACATGCAGGAATTGTTAGGAAAAATACTACACCTTACACACCCCAACAAAATGGGGTAGCAAAAAGAATGAACTGTACATTAATGGAAAGAGCTAGGAGCATGTTAAGTAGTGCTAAGTTAGACAAATGCTTTTGGGAAAAGGCTGTTGGTACTGCTTGTTATTTAATTAATAGATCTCCTTATGAAATGTGGTTGGGTAAAAAGCCTTCAGTTTCACATTTAAGGGTTTTTGGTTGTGAGGCTTTTGTTCATGTGCCTTAAGAGAAGTGGTCTAAATTGGATCCCAAATCTCATAAATGCATCTTTGTAGGTTATGGTGAAAATGTTAAAGGTTATAAACTTTGGAATCCACTAACAGGAAAGATGATATTTTCTAGAGATGTTATTTTTAGGGAATTTAGAGCTAACTCTGAAGATGTGCAACCAAAGGAAAAGTCAAAAATAGTGCATTTTGAAACTAAGCAAGAAGATGCACATGTGGAAGAACAGAGAGATGGACAAGAAGATGGAGAAGAAGAAGAGAGTTCTGACGAATCCGTTGTAACAGAAGAAGTTGAAAACAATGAGGATGAACATGAGGAGGAACCTCTTACTCCACCTTTGAGAAGATCCACAAGACAACGAAATCCAGTTGACAGGTATAGCCCACCTGATTTTCATTGTAAATTTGCTTTGTTATGTACTGATGATGAACCTAGATCTTTCAGGGAGGCTCTCTCTTCAGAAGAATGTGAGTCTTGGATGCAGGCCATGCATGATGAGATGATGTCTTTGAAAAACTGTGACACCTGGGATCTTGTTAGTTTGCCCAAAGGAAGAAAGGCCATTGGTTGTAAGTGGATATATAAAAAGAAGTTTGGTGCAGACGGAAAGTTGGAATGGTACAAGGCCAGATTAGTGGCCAAGGGCTACTCCCAGAGAGAGGGAGTTGATTTTGGTGAAATATTCTCTCCTGTTGCTAAGTTAACCTCTATTAGATTCATTTTATCCATTGCTGTTGCTTATGATTTAGAAATAGAACAAATGGATGTTAAAACTGCTTTCTTGCATGGGGATCTAGAGGAAGAAATTTATATGCAACAACCTGACGGTTTTGTTGTGAAAGGAAAAGAACACTTGGTTTGTAGGTTAAAGAGGTCTCTATATGGTTTGAAACAGTCACCTAGGATGTGGTACCAGAAGATTGATGCATTTGCATTAAATATGGGTTTTGTTAGAAGTGATGAGGATCACTGTGTTTACTTTAAAGTTATTGATGATCAGATACTGATTATTGTCTTATATGTGGATGATATGTTATTCATTGGTAACAATAAGCCAATGATTAGGGAACTTAAAACTCAGCTTTCTGGCACATTTGATATGAAAGATTTAGGGGCTGCTAAATATATTCTTGGGATGGAAATCATTAGGGATCGGATTCACAGAAAGCTTTGGTTAAGTCAGAGCAAGTATGTTAACACTATTTTGCAAAGGTTTAATATGCAGGACTGTAAACCAGTAAATATTCCATTTCCTATTGGTACTAAGTTGAGTTTAGACATGTGTCCTAAATTGGATGATGATATTGATGAAATGTCTAAATTTCCTTATGCTAGTGCTATCGGTAGTTTAATGTATGCAATGGTTTGTACTAGACCAGATATAGCCCAAGTAGTGGGAGTTCTAAGCAGGTTTATGTCTAACCCTGGTAAAGAACATTGGACTTTTGTCAAAAGGGTATTCAGATATTTGCAAGGCACTTCTGATTACTATTTGGTTTATCATGGTATTGACAATGTTGATAAGTCATTGGACATACAGGGTTTTGTTGATGTAGATTGGGTAGGTGACTTGGATAGTCGAAGGTCCACTAGTGGCTATGTGTTTACTTTGTTTGGAGGAGCAGTGAGTTGGATGAGTAAAAGACAACCTACAGTTGCTTTGTCTACCACTAAGCAGAGTATATGGCTGCTACACATGCCTCTGAGGAGGCAGTTTGGTTACAGAGACTTGGTAATGGTATTGGTTTTGATTGCAGGATAGTGAGGATTGGATGTGATAGTCAGAGTGCCATATGTTTGGCTAAAAATCCTATGTATCATGCTCGTACTAAGCATGTTGATGTTCAGTATCACTTTGTGCGAGAAAATTGATTGAATGGACAAGTCTTGATTGAAAAAGTTGACACTTTGGATAATGTTGCAGATTCTCTTACGAAGCCAGTCACCACGGAAAAGTTCTCTTGGTGCAGAAAGGCCATGGGCCTTGATCACTGTACTTAATTCTATGTAATTGTATCTCTATGGGTGTAATTTACAATGTATGATGTCAAGTGGGAGAATGTTAGGATTTAGGTGTCATCAACCTTGTAAATCCTTTATTTTATTATTCTCCTAAAGTGTTTTGTACATTTACCCATAAGAGGTGAAACTGTTTGACCAACAGTGGTGAAAGAGACTATGTAAATGCAGTGTTACCGTTACCATTTATCCTTATGGAAAAGGACAAATTAGCTAGGCGTCCCACCTTGGAATCTTCTAAAATAAGGTTGTGGGTCAAAATAGGGTGTTGTAAGAGCATCTATGACATGCATGCAAGTTGTCATAAGATGCTATGACAGTATGACAGATTCCCTATGATAGAATATGCTATTTTTAGACCCCAGGTGCCCATGCATAAAAGATGCCTTATGACAGCTGTAAGAGCATCTGTAAGAGGCTATTTTTGGTATTTTTGACCATTTCAAGGAGGGAGGCATGGGTTTTTCTATGTGGTATTGCTGCCTATTGTTTGGTGAAACCATGGTGGTTTTCATCCTCACAAATCTCTAAAAATTGGGGCCTTGAGCTAGTGTTATGAAGAATTCAGTTTTGTAGGGTAACAGGGTGCTGCTGGATTTACAGGGAATGATAAGAGAAGTCTATTGCTGCATGTACTATTGAAGATTATCAGTAATATACTTGCCTCTCTTTCGGTGGTGGAGTTTTTTCCCTTCAGGGTTTCTCCACGTAAATCTGTTGTTGCATGTGTTATATTGTTCTATCTCTCTCTCTCATTCTTTCTTCACACTAAGGCTAAGGTTAATCTACATATTTCAGATTTGCATTCACACATTTAAGTTCATATTGCAAGCTTTCTTCACCTTGTTTTTCAACACCCACATACCCTAAAAAGAGAATGAATAGGGGTTGAGGAGAATATTCTTTCACAAACTCCTGAACCTCATGCTACTGAGAAAATTTTGCAAGAGGATCATGTCCCCTTCAACATCATGGGTGACCGTAGAAATTCAACCAACAACAACAACAACGATAACCCTCCACCATGCACATTCACTTATCCTATTGCTATTGATGTAGATGATGATATGACAATGAAAAATATCTCATCAACCTTCTTTCCAACCTTTCGAGGTTTGTCTACTGAGGACCCTAATCAGTTTCTATTTGAATTTAAAGTCTTGTGTCAGACATATGACTATAAAAATGATAATCAGAAACTAAAGTTTTTCCCTTCCACTTTGAAAGACTCAGCTATGTGCTAGTTTATGGGGTTAGATTCTCAGTTGATAACCTCCTAGGATGAAATGGAGTCTTTCTTTTTGGAGAAATACCAAATTTACTACAAGGTGAGTGATAGGAAAGAATAATTGTTCAAAATAAGGAAAAATGAGGATGAAAATTTAGAGGATTACCTAGATAGGTTTATCTTCTTATCTAAATGTTGTGGTGGATAAGTTATAAGTCTTGATATTTTGAAGAACTTCTTCCTCAAAGGTCTCAATGATGAAGCTTAGAGGAGTTTAGATTTAATGGGAAAAGGAGATGTGTCCCAACTAAGATTGGAAGAGATTACAAAATTATGTCAGAATTTCTCTCGAACTCGAGGAGGAATTAGGAAGTCCACCATTTTTAGAGGTTCCAGTGACATTAGCAAACTTTGTGAAGAGCTCCCAAATTCAAGACTGACATTCTCTTCTAGTTAAACACCACTTTAGATGGCATACATGCTAAAACATGAAACTCTGAGACCTTGTCTATTTATTGCCCCAGATGCCAAAACAAACATTTACTAAGAGAATATCCCTTGGACTATTGGAAACAAAAGGGAAGACAACTGAGAGGGGGGGTGAATCAGTTGTCACATAAATTCAAAACTTAGTCAACTTATTAACCTTATTCTTAGATCTGATTATTAACCATGAAAACATAAATCATCAACACATCAGAAACACACATAACACCAATATTTTTTACATGGAAACCCTGTTAGGGGAAAAACCATGGTGGAAGTCAGTCCACAAGATTATACCCTATTAAAAGTATAATGAAAATAAAATATGGGGAATGCACATGCATTTAGGTACATTGCCTAGAGCTCACTGCTCAATTACAAAGGAAGACACACTGTCTTATAGAAAGAATCAGATTAAAACCATCTATATTTTGAACTGAGAAAATAGCATCTGCTAATGCCTTATTATAGTTCTAATTAAGCACATAAACAATTCTTCACTCTTTTACACACTTCTTCACACTCTGCTTTGCCTTCGAATGATATGAACAATATTTGCCCACACACATAGAAGCATACCCTTGCACACTCTTACACTCCCTTTCACTCTCTTACACACTTCAATTAGAATAAACAACCACTCTTATATATCCGCAACAAGAAATTACATCCCTTCATGTCGGCCTCAACAAAAATAATAAAATGAATATAAATTGTTAACCCAAAACATTAAAGATTAACAATGAGAATCAACCAAGGTCGGCCAAAACTTAGTGAGGACCCAAATCAACATATCTAGCATGAAAAAACTTCAATTAATTTCTCCTCGAAGATCCACAACATGCTACAAACACTATGTTGACCAAGAACATGAAAAACATGAACACGTAAGAGAAAATCGCCAACCATGAGCACAAAGATCAATGCAGACATGCAACAAAGATAGAGCACAATCTAGAAACATCGACAAACAACACAAATCACAAGAGAAGCATCGCAATAACTGTACTAACTAAAATAGCATCATCTTCAATTAGGAACACCAACTAATGAAACAAAAAAACTATTAGAATGAAAATCTTTATAACTCGATCAAATCTTCACGCAGATCTCTAAAACTCGATGTGGATAAACTAGATACACTCAAGAACAAACCCTTTATTTTACAACCTCTGATCATCAACATACAAAACATACTGATATATTGAACTTCACTTCACCACTAACAACCTGCAACTCATCTATTACAATTTTCTCAATATCCTCAACATATATAGCTTCAAATAAATTAATGCTAATAGTGGTGACATCAATGAAAACCACATATTGGCAACACAACCACAACATCCAACAATCTCCCCCTTTGGCATTGATGGAAACACATAATGTGAAAAACACCATCAATGCAACTAACTCTTGACACTTACTCCCCCTTAAGATTTGACTCATCTTTTCCTCAACATTTTCACATAATATTTCTCCCCACAAGCCTCTTCTCCCTAGATAATCACCAATTTTTCACATGACTCTTCTCCCCCTTTGACATCAATGACAAATATATCTAAGCTATGAACCACATATCTAAATTTCTGAACCATCTGAGTACCCCGCCTAAGTAGCAACCACCACAACATCATCTGAAGCAAGATATGATTGTGAAATGCATGGATTGATGCAATTCAATGCATCCTTAGTTCTAATTAGGAGGGGTAATCTCCCCTAACTTCCCTCTAATATACTCAAAAGTATCCTTAGGTAATGGTTTAGTACAGATGTCTACAATCTACTCCTTAGTAGGCACATACTCCAATCTAACTTCCTTTTCACTTACCTTCTCCCTCAAAAAGTGAAACTTGATAGATATATGCTTTTTTTTTTAATGCAACACCAAATTCTTGGAAATGTTAATAGCACTTGAATTATCATAGAATATAGCAATAGGCTCATCATATACAACTCTGATATCCTTCAGTATTTGTTTCATCCATAGGACTTGACTATAATTGTTAGCAACAATAATGTATTCAGCCTCTGCAATAGATAAGGAAATGGCATTCTGCTTCTTGCTTAACCATGAAATTAGCTTCCTACCCAAGAAAAATGCTCCACCACTGGTAATTTTTCTTTCATTCACATCTCCTGCCCAATCAACATCAGTAAAGGTGTTCAAGGTAAGATCATCATCTTTAGGATACCATAGGCCAAGATCAACAGTTCCCTTAGAGTATCTAAATATTCTCTTCACAACAATCACATGAAATTCCTTATGATTGGCTTGAAATCTTGCACCAATACATACATCATTGATGATATCAGGCCTAGTTTGAGTTAAATACAACAATCCACCAATCATTGATCTATATCTTGTCTAATTTTATTTCGGAGAAGCATCTTCTATTGTCAACTTTCATCCAGTCACCATGGGTGTACCAACTAGCTTTGAATCTTCAATACCAAACTTCTTCAGCAATTCCTTCACATACTTGGAATGAGATATAAAAATTCCTTTATCTAACTGAGTAATTTGCAATCCCAAAAATAATTTCATCTCACCAATAATAGACATCTCAAATTCATTCTACATCTCATTAGCAAACTTCATGCACAAACCATCATCTCCTCCAAAAATGATATCATTAACAAAGACTTCAACAATCAAATATTTATTATGATCAATCTTGAAATATAGATTACTATCAGCAGTACCTTTGTTAAACCCAAGCTTTAGCAAATATTTATCCAATCTTGCATACCATGCTCTAGGGGCTTGCTTGAGTCCATAATGCTTTCTTCAACTGACACACCATATCTTCCTTATTAGTCAACTGGAATCCATCAGGTTGCTCAACATACACTTCTTCTTCCTATAGACACCTAAATTTGGACACTTAATTTATCCAAATTTATCCCCTTTTGTCTTAACATCCTTTTATTTTCATTAATTAAGTAATATTACTATTATTTAATTAATACCCTTAATTCTTCTAATCCCTAAGATATTTAGTTAATAATTAAATACCTTATCTCTTTAATCCCCCTTTCATCAAATGAATTAAATAAATATGACATTTATTTAATTCCTCACATGTCACATCCTCCATCATTTTCATCTAATCTTAATCCATCTTCTAATCTCATCATTGAAGATGTGCACATTCCTAATCCTTGATTAGGATGTGTCACATCCTCCAACTTTTGCAAGTTGGCCTCTATTCTCTCTTATCCACTTAACCCTCCTTTAATCCTTCATTAAATAGCCTAATCATTTTCCCAAGAAAATTTTAATTCCTTTTATCCTTCTAAGGAATATTAAATTCATTTTTCTCTTCCCCATGTGATCTTTGACTTGTCACATCAAGTCACATATGAACTCTTCCCCATGGAATCTTAGACTTGTCACATCAAGTCATATGTGACAAGTGCTTACCTTTTAGGCACCTTGTCTTATCCAAGGTACCTTCTACCTCTTCCTTTGGAACGTTGTCTTATCCACAAGATTCCCCAATCATGTGAATTTTAAATTCACTTTTTATTTCCTCTAAGGAATCTTCTCATCTCCCAATGTACTTTCAAGGTACATTTCCTTCCTCCACATCATGTACCTTTCTTCCACCTCATTCACACATCACCATTTCTAGGCCATCTCACATTCCACATGTCAAAATGTGAGGGCTTGTGAGTCCTCAACTCACCATAGCCTTTCATCTTGACCTTGTTGGATGAATCTCAACTGTTGAATTCTCTAGAGAATTCAACTTCCTCTATAAATACCCCCTCTTTTCTCTCATTTAAGGGGGTTGATCATTGTGCTAACCAAACTCTTGAAATTTTTTCATTTGAGCTACAGTTAGCTAAAACTTGCATTCGTTGCATTCATTTTCATCCATCTTGCATCTACTATCAACATTTTTTGCCATCCAAGGAGCATACACAACATCGAATCAAGGGCCAACCAAAGGAGCAACTTAGGAAGGTATAAGATTTCCATCTACATTTGTTAAGTTTAACGTTTTTGCACAATCTTGAGGTGTTAGGTGTTTTTTATTCTTTCTTGCATTTTTTTTCTTGCTACTCATTTTTGGTACTGTATTTTTACTTGGTCACATTTCTGGCATGCCCGGTTGGACCCATAGACAGGTCCTATTTTTTCATGTTTTCTATTTTTTTAATATTTGTAGGTGTAGGTTGCAAAAGGGTGAACCCAACCTACCAGAGGGGTGTACCTAACTTCCAGGAGTGAACCTGACCTATCCAAGGGTGTACCTAACCTCTAGGGTAGAACCTGACCCTACAGACAAGCGAACCTAACCTCCATAGAGACCTAAAATTTGTAGTTTTCATAGAGGGGTGAACTTGACTTGTCCAGGGGCGTACCTAACCTCAAGGGGCGAACTTGACCTATCTAGGGGCATACCTGACCTCCAGGGGTGAACCTAACCTATCCAAGGGTGTACCTAACTTGTCCAGGGGCGTACCTGACCCAGCAGATAGGTGAACCTGACCATAAAAAACTTTTTCTAGAAGGTAAAAAGTGAAATTTAAGCACTATTTTTGACTTTTTTGAGTGTTTCTAACCCCCTAATGTGTTCTATTTGTGTTTGTGCAAGCATCTAATCAGCATTTGGCAAGGAACAAGAAGAAAAATCACTAACAAGTTTCCTTGCAGGGCTATTTATTTATCAATTGTTGCTTGTTGTTTCTTGATAACTTAGGCACATAGCTTAAGTAGGGGTGTCAATTTACCTTGAGTGTTGCTCTTGTTGGTGAGCTATTTGATGTATCCAATCCCCTTACATCATTTGGTGATCTTGGGTGATGAGAAATCATTGCTTACCAAGTCCTTTGAGTCACCCTTTTGCTTTTCTTAGCGGGACCTGCTTGGGGATTTCATCACCCCAAGGAACGATTCCAACCACACGTACTGGCGGGGCATATAAAGGGGGTAGAGAAAAATTTGTACCTCAATCCAACCGTTTCATAATGGGTGAAGCATTGGGATGACGTGAAGAGTTGGTCTAAGCCTTTAGTATCTTGCTAAAGTTCCTGACTCATGCTTGTAATAGGTTGGTGTTCATGGTTTGGGCCTCATGTACCAGGTGTATATCAAGGACTTCCTAGTAACCATGTTTGTCCTAGAATAGAAGAATCTGTTGGCCATACCCATTTCTACTATACTTAGGATCATGTTGTCTGAACTATCTTCTTTGTGTGAAACTAGTAATTTTCTATTCAGTCAAGTCAGCCTTATCCTATGAATGTTGTCTTTTGTGTTTTGGGTCCTTTTCCTTTGTCTTTTGTCCAAAAAACAAGTTTAGATTTGTCCATAGGTGTACCTGACCTCCAAGGGAAAACCTGACCTCTTGCAAGGGCATACCTGACTTCTAAACCAACCCCTTTTTAGCCTATTTGAGTCAGTTTTGATCAATCTTTAGTCCACAGGCGTACCTGACCTTTAGGGGCGAACCTGACCTCTGAACCAACCCCTTTTCAGGTTGTTTCAGTCAATTTTGATCAACCTTTAGTCAGATAGGTGTACCTAACCTTTAGGGGCGTACGTACCTGACCTCTAGGGGTAGACTTCACCCTTGAACAATCAGTTTTATCACCCATTTTCATCATTCTAAGCACCCATTTCATCATCTCGATCACTCGTTCTACCATTCTAATCATTTGTTTACTCATTCTGAGTAAACGTTCATCCATTCTGAAACCACTTCTATCATTTTGAACTCTCGTTTATTCATTCTGATCATTTTTTTACCCATTCTGAGTAAATGTTCATCCATTTAGAACCTTCTTCTATCATTTTGAACTCTTGTTTTGTCATTCTGATCATTTGTTTACTCATTTCGAGTAAACATTTATCCATTCTGAACCTTCTTCCATCATTTTGAACTCTTGTTTTGTCATTTTGATCATTCGTTTACTCCTTCCGAGTAAACGTTCATCCATTTCACACCGCCTTTCATCATTTCAAACTCTCGTTTTGTCGTCTTGGTCATTCGTTTACTCGTTCTGAGTAAATGTTCATCCATTTCAAACCTCCTTTCATCATTTTGAACTCTCATTCTATTGTTCTGATCATTCGTTTACTCGTTCCAAGTAAACGTTCATCCATTTCAAACCTTATTCTATCATTTCGAACTCTCGTTCTATCGTTCTAATCATTCGTTTACTCATTCTGAGTAAACGTTCATCCATTCCAAACCTTCTATCATTTTGAACTCTCGTTCTGTCATTCTGATAATTTATTTACTTGTTCCGAGTAAACGTTCATCCATTCTGAAACCACTTCTATTATTTTGAGCTCTCGTTTGGCCATTGAAATCATCTGTTCACTCATTCCAAATAAACATTCATCCATTCTAAAGCTCCTTCTGTCATTCTAAACTCTTGTACAATCATTTCGATCAATCATTTACTTGTTCTGAGTAATCATTCATTCCTTTTGAACCTTCATCTCTTCATTCTGAGAATCATTCATCCATTCTTAGCAGTCATTCATCCCTCTCGATCATCCATTTACTCATTCTGAGTGATCATTCATTCATTTCAAACCTTCATCTTCTCATTTTGAGAATCATTCATCTGTTCTTAGCAGTCATTTACTCATTTCAGGTAGTGTTCATCCCTCTCAATCATCCGTTTACTCGTTCTGAGTAATCTTTCATCTATTCTGAGCTTCCATCTTCTCATTTCCTATCCCAAACATTCATCCTCTTCATCTGATCATCCATTTCCTCATTTTGTGCGCCTGTTTACCTACTCCAAGTAGTTGTTTTTTCCTATTTTTCACCCTAGGGATGAACCTGACCTCTAGGGGCGAGCCTGCCCAGCCAGGGGCCAACCTAACTAGGTAGGGGTGAACCTAACCAGCCAGGGGTGAACCTGACCAGCTAGGGGCATACCTGACTAGCCAGGGGAAAAATTGACCTCCAGGGGAAAAATTGACCAGTCAGGGGTGAACCTGCCCTAGTCAGGGGTGAACCTGACTAGCCAGGGGCATACTTGACTAGCTAGGGGCGAACCTACCCTTCAAAACAAAAATTTTCACCCTTCGTTTAGTCGTTTGGAGCACCCGTTTGCTCGCCATCAAAAATTTTCATAAGTCATCATTTCATCACCAAAATCACATAGGTGCATCTTGGAACGTCATTAGAGTCCATATCCATCATCAAATCATCCATCGCAATCACCTAGACTTCATTTCGAGGGTTTTGATTTTTATACCGAAACTTTTGGAGGCCATAACTTTTGACTCGGGTGTTCGTTTGGGCTAAAATTTTATGGGTGGTTGTGTTATTAGGTGGCATGTGGATTTCCAATGACCCTCAGTCAGTTGGTCCCTATTTTGGCACATTTTTTGGGCCTCAAACTTTCATCTTGACCCTCAAAATCACAATTTAGTGTTTTTTTTTAGTTTTTGAAAAATTGTTTTCATTAATAACTCATAATGCATGTCTCAAACTTGGGATGTTAGTTGGAAATTCATGTTATCTTAGTTTTGGGTATTTTTTGGAAAAAAATAGACTCTAAAAGGTATGTCTGTGAAATTTCCTAAAATGGAAAAAAATTTCAAAATTTGAAAACTGCCAAATCTGGTAAAAATTTGACTGTCAATACCTTGCATCATTTAGTTAAAACCCCTAAACTTGGTTTAGAATAAATCTTATCATGTCCTCTAATCCAATCCAAATCTAAGCTTTGGTCCATCGACATTCTCGCAAGATCATTCATCTATCATCTGAATCACATAGAGAGCATCTCTAGGTTAGGTATCCATCATCGCTTTCCCAAAACAAATCCTCTAAATTTTGTTTAAGGTTATTATCTGAATTGATCTAGGTATCTGAATCTGCTCATCATCATCCATAGATTCTTAGGTTCATCATCTATCCTAAGTTAGTCATCATCGTCGGCCTAATCAATCCACTTTCAATCTCAAAGTGGATTCTATACCACAATCATCTATTTATCCTTTAATCTAATCAATCAGTATCCTAAGTCACCTAGGGTAATCTTTGAATGGGGTTTACAGTCCCTTTCATCATCCTATCTGATCCATCAGTCGATCTTATCAATCGTCGATTGATCTTATCTAATCCAATCCAGTCATATCCCTATCCAATCACCTTCAACCCAATCAATCTACTTCCATTTCAAAGCAGATTTAGTGTCGTAGTCATCCTTTGGTGATCAAATTTGATTGTTAGAATGAATCCCATTGCATCATCCAATCATCCTAATCTAAGCTTTAATCCAATCCCGATTTGAGCTTGACCTAAATCTAGATTTGAGCTTGACCTAAATCCCGATTTGAGCTTTAGTTTGTTTCCATACAAAATATTTGATCCATCCTATTTATCCTTTCATCATCATGAATCCTTACCCTCCATCTATAGTAGTCATAGGAAACCCTAATTACGTCGACGACGATAATGAACGTCTTATCAATCAAGAGGAATATGACATAGATCCCCTTGACGCTATCATCGCTAGTAAGCTTTCTCCACCCGCTTTCCAAAATCCAATCACCCATTCAAGCTATACCACTCCTTATGCTACCTCTGACAATGGATATTCACTATTTTCCTCATCCACATATCTATCATATCCTTCATCTACACCTTCCTCTTATCTAACACCCGCATCTTCTTATCCTAATCTGCCATCCCAATACTCATATTACAATCCCCCATCCATGTCCCCTTATCATAATCCTCCTTACCAATCTACATATCCTAATCCTACACCCCCATCAACCTATCCTAATCCTACACCCCCATCAACCTATCCTAATCCAACACACTCATCAACTTACCCTAATCCAACATCTGCATCTCCCTATCCTACTCCAACACCCACGTCTTCCCATCCTAATCCGACATCCCAATACCCTTACTATAATCTGTCAGTTTCATCCTCTTGTCCTAATCCATCTTCCATGTCTTCCTATCTTAATTCACCATTCCAATATCCTTACCTTAACTCGCAATCCAATCCTAATCCTCCATCTACTCCAAGTCTTCCATCCAATGTTGTTTCTCAATCTAATCCTAATCCACCAACCCATAGCCCTAATCCCCTACCAATCCCTAAACCTTCATCCACTCCTGCCTTTCCATCTAAGCCTCGAGCATGCAATTTTATCACTTTGGAAGTTCTCCAAGGACTTATGACAAAGAATACATTTCCCAATCCATAGTTTTAAGTCGTGGAACCATGCCATCCCAATCCATCATCTACGGTCGCTAGTGATGATATCCCTCTCCAGCCCACACCTATCATTGATGCTACCACCCCTAGCACCACTCAAACCATTGAAACCATCACATCCTCTAAATCCACTAAGCCCCCATCTCCTACCATCACATCTACCAAATCCATTGAACACCCACCTCCTACTCCAAGAGCCGTCGAACCCATCGATGACACCCACTTCCAATCCACTCCTCCCACTCCTAGTATCACTGAAATCCATTCCCATGAGCTTCACGAATCATCCATCCTTTCATCTTCCCTACTTGAAGAGTCCCTTCAACACTATGTCATCCTGCCATGCACACAAGATGAGCCATTCCAAGTGCTTGATCCAAAACATAACAATATATCCCTTTCTCTGGATCAAGATCCTACCATCCCATTTAGTCTACCTCAAGATCATAGTCCCCCATCCATTCCATCCCATGATCCCCTTGTCACTCAAGATTTTGTCACTCCATCACATGAGCTCCTATCACCTGCTGTCACAAATCCTGATCCTATCATATTGCCTAATACCTCTCTTGACTCCTTATCATTCACTCATCCTGATTCAGATGTCGCTATCCCATCATCTCCATCACATGATCCTCCATTGTTGCCTAAACCTACTATCCCCACACTGCTTGTATATCCCCTTGGTACCCTCACATTCTTCCATGGTAATCTCCTTGAAGAAGAAAAACACAACATATATACCACCCTTTATCCTTCACCTAATGATGGAATCACATCATGTTTTCAAAATAACAAAAATCCTATCATGGATCGAATGCTGAAGAACATGAACTATCAAGGAAAAGGTTTAGGCCTTCATGAGCAAGGTATTTTAGATCCCATCTAGGTCAAAGAACAAATTTGTATGTAAGGTCTTGGACCTATTTCCCAAGACTCACAATCTAAAGATGTTGGTACAACCTCTAGACGTCCTCAACAAGCCTCTTCCAAAAGAAATATAGGCTCTTCCCATAACTCCACTAGATCATATGCTACCATCCCTCCTCCTCCATCGTATCACCTCAAAACAACCATCCATATTCCTCCTTCATCTACTCCATCCATTTTGGGTCCTTACATCCATCCATCCACCATCTCCCATCCTTCATCTACTTGACCCATCTCGGGTCCTTATGTCCCTCCACCCACTACATCTATTTTGGGCCCTTATATCCCAAAATCACCTCCACCATCTCATCCTATTCATCCTTTCATCCATTCATCACCTATCCATGTCATCCATCATAAACATCCTACTTGCATGTCCCCTAATCAGGATCAACAAAGGCGCATACCTAAACATCCTTTATCTACACATAATCTCCATACTCCTACCTCCATCACTCCACGTCATACATCTCCTCACACCCATCCCATGGCTACTAAAAGCACTTTGGATGCTAAAGAAAAAATGCATGAATCTAAACATCCACATGAATCTAAAGCTTCCCATGCCCCCTCTAAAAGACATGTTGAAGAAAAGAAAAAGAAAATCCAAAATCAAAATCAAATCCATAGGCCACAAAGGCCCACCAAAGCAAAGATCAAAACCATGTGGATCCCAAAGAAAAAATATGCCATGCTTTCAAATAAAAAATTTGTAACCACATCCAAAGTTTCTAATCCAAAAGCTAATCATACACCCCCTCCATCTTCTAAATCTATTTTGGGTCTTTATGTCCTAAAATTCACTATCCCATCTCCTCCATTATCCCCGCATTCTCCATCCATCAATCCTCTTATCATTTCACATCCATCACCGTATGTGCCAATGTTGGTCTTGAACTCCACTCCATCATTCTATCCATACCCTTTACAGCCTCCCATCCATTATCCCACATATCTCTCCTATCAAATCCCTCTAATTCATCATCTTGCATAATCCATTTATCCTAATATGGTTGTACCAATATCTAATAGTCACTTCAAACATGGGCTCTTAACACCTTGTATGAAACTTGATGCTTGATTCCTTCATCCATCTCCTTGTCGCATGTCTTCTAAATCTGCTTATCTACCTCCCTATCCTTATCCATCTCCTTCCGCATGCTATCCAAAAATAAATTAAAAAAATCAACAAAAATCAAATAGTAAAGAGAAATACTTTGTCCAATGGTGAAAAATTGGCAAACAAGCACCTTGGATAAGTACCATGATGAAAACCTAGAAAATGGGCGTTGTGTAAATCCCCCCATCCAATTTATGTTCACACTTGGGGGAAACTCCATTCCCCTTTATCCTTTTCCTGCATCCCACCTATCTTACGCAACCTACCATCTTATCCCATTTATCTCCAATCCCTCCATCCTTCTTGTGATCTTGATAAAGACAAGGGCACCTCACTATACATGCTTTGGACACCTCTTGGTATTCATCCCCCTTTACCTACATAGTATCCTAATCCTCATTCACATCCATATACCTTCCTTATCCACCCATCATGCTACCATCACTCTCCTTTCCTTATACATGCATCCTATCCATATCCATCTCACTCCTTTATTTACCTATCCTTCTATCTTTCGTCCCTCATGCCTCCCTATACATGACATATTTAGAGTGGGGACACTTATCTCCCTTTGTGACATAGTTCTTGGAGACATCATCCATCATAACAATCTCTTCCATCTACCCATCATTATCTTCCTATCCATCTAAAAAAAATCCTTCCATCCAAATAATCCCTCCCATCCCCCATCTTTATCCTCATTCCATCTCCTAATCCCTTGTCATTGGTATCTAGCTATAGGATTTTCTCCATGCAATCCAATGCCATATCTCTTATCGCCACCACTTCTGCTTCTTTTGCACATCTTTTCAATCTTCTATCATTCCTCATCACTCATCTCCCCATTGTATCATCCTCCCAATTCATTTTGATGATTCGAATAATTATCCCATCCTTGAGCTTCGTGATCACCATACCAACCTATCCTGTCTCATCATATCATCCCATCTTTTTATCTGCTTATCATGGTTATCACATCATCCTTTATCTGTCATTTGTCTTTATCGAACTGTGTTGCCCCTGCACTTTCATGTAGGCAAGGTCGATCATTTGATCTACCCCCAAGGTTCCTTTATCATTTGTCATTGTTCTTCATCTCTTGTTCCTATTGTTTGTACCATCTTGTTCATCCATCTAGATCTTCATCATCCTCTTTTTTATTTTATCCATGCTCAGTCGTCAGCCTTTTATCAAACTACGAGGGATTTGTGCTTTCATGTAGGCAAGGCTAACCTTCGATCGGCCCCAAAGCTCCTAGGTCTTTAGGGTGTGTCAGTCTGGTGTCTTATCTCCCTTGTGTCGTGTCATCAAGCTATGCCCTTATCTAGTTGGTTCTTAACAAACAAGATCCACTTGTATCAATAGATCCAATCGGTTCTGAGTATCCTGTGTCATATCAATCTTTTAGTTTGGTAACCATCGTAGGTCTCAACAGGATGCATCCTTCCTAACATACCTCATCAATCCCATCCATCCTCTTGATCCTATGGCAAAGGACATTTGAAATTGATTGCAATCTTTTGATGCTTTTCGACTTTTTTTATCATTTGAGCTCCCTATCATCACTTATCATGGTCACCTTGATCCATCATATCATGGTGTACTTTGACCAAGTAAACATAGGGGCATATCTTGATCTTTTTTCTATTTGTGTCTTCTTCATTGTCCCGCGTAGTACCCACCAAGATCTTTGCGATCTTATGTGACGCTGGGGCATCCTACGTGCTTGTGGTTATCCCAATACCTGGCCCGACTAAGGTCATCATGACCTTGGGGTATTGGGATAGCCTTCTTGTTTGTTGTGTTTGTTTCATGCATTAGACACTAATCTACCTTGGTCCTTTATACCTCGGTGCATCATGTCTTCTGCTATAGAAAAAATCAATGCTCCAAAGATGGAAAATTGCATTAGGATTGCATCTCATTTTCCATTCCATCATCTTTCTTGTATCCCCCATTCTCTCATCTATCACAATCCACTCCCATACAATCATCCTTCCTCACTCTCCCTCCCATTTCCATCCAATCTCTTATCATAATCTCTTCAATCTTCTTAGAATAATATCGATTAGTAATTCTAAGCATATTGTCCCCTATCACTTTGCATCATCATCCTCATGTCCTCTTTCATCATCTCATCCATTTTGAGAGCATGTCCGTGTTCCTTAAAATTTGCATGTACTCTCGAGGGGGCATCATTCATCCCTAACCTTCATTGTCGCTCTCATCATCTTTCTTCCCAGTCACTCCTTTGAATGACTGGGGAATCTTTTCCGATCTAACCATCTTCTTTTGGGTTCTATGTTTTAATATTCTTTGAAATGATGCTACTTCGTAACACCATCTCAAAGAGGGGAAAAATGTAGACACCTAAATTTGGACACTTAATTTATCCAAATTTATCCCCTTTCGTCTAAACATCCTTTTATTTGCATTAATTAAGTAATATTACTATTATTTAATTAATACCCTTAATTCTTCTAATCCCTAAGATATTTAGTTAATAATTAAATAACTTATCTCTTTAGTCCCCCTTTCATCAAATGAATTAAATAAATATGACATTTATTTAATTCCTCACATGTTACATCCTCCACCATTTTCATCTAATCCTAATCTATCTTCTAATCTAATCATTAGAGATGTGCACATGCCTAATCCTTGATTAGGATGTGTCACATCCTCCAACTTTTTCAAGTTGGCCTCTAATCTCTCTTAGCCACTTAACCTTTCTCTAATCCTTCATTAACTAGCCTAATCATTTTTCCAAGAAATTTTTAATTTTTTTTTCTCTTCCCCATGTGATCTTTGACTTGTAACATCAAGTCACATGTGAACTCTCCCCCATGGAATATTTGACTTGTCACATCAAGTCACATGTGACAAGTGCTTACCTTTTAGGCACCTTGTCTTATCCAAGGTACTTTCTACCTCACCCTTTGGAACTTTGTCTTATCCATAAGATTCCCCAATCATGTGAATTTTAAATTCATTTTTTATTT
This sequence comes from Sequoia sempervirens, assembly GCA_007258455.2. Lineage (NCBI taxonomy): Eukaryota > Viridiplantae > Streptophyta > Pinopsida > Cupressales > Cupressaceae > Sequoia > Sequoia sempervirens. The sequence goes on along the minus strand of VDFB02105785.1, from coordinate 278,204,370 downwards.
CTACAAAGAATCTTCTCATCTCCCAATATACTTTCAAGGTACATGTCCTTCCTCTACATCATGTACCCTTCTTCCACCTCATTCACACATCACCATTTCTAGGCCATCTCACATTCCACATGTCAATATGTAAGGTCTTGTAAGTCCTCAACTCACCATAGCCCTTCATCTTGACCTTGTTGGATGAATCTCAACCGCTGAATTCTCTAGAGAATTCAACTTCCTCTATAAATATCCCCTATTTTCTCTCATTTAAGGGGGTTGATCATTGTGCTAACCAAAATCTTGCAAATTTTTCATTTGAGCTACACTTAGCTAAAACTTGCATTCCTTGCATCCATTTCTCATCCATCTTGCATCTCCTATCAACATCTTTTGCCATCCAAGGAGCAAACACAACATTGAATCAAGGGCCAACCAAAGGAGCAACTTAGCAAGGTATAAGCTTTCCATCTACATTTGTTAAGTTTAACGTTTTTTCCCAATCTTGAGGTGTTAGGTGTTTTTATTGTTTCTTGCATATTTGTTCTTAGGTATGTGGAGGATCATCATGGAAAAAACAGGCCCTTAAGTGGCAAAAAGTTCAAAAAAATCAGAGTTAGGCAACTTCACGCAAAAATTTGAATAAGTTATCTATATTATTTCAAAAATATGTAAGAATAGAATCTGTCGCAAATTGAATGTAGTTTCTAAACTACTAGGTTTTTTTTTAATCTATTTGGTGAAAATTTGAAATTTCAATGCAGTACTTAAATTTCAAGGAAAAATAAGAAGTAGGTGTTTGTCTGACCACCCTAACCATAATAAAATGATAATATTTTTTTATAAGATTTTAGATATAAGTAGAGGACTCATATCTCGATGTGATGCATATTTTTTTGTAATTTTTTTCCAAGTAAATAATTAATTATGATTTTTTTATTACAACTATTAAAAAATATAAAAAATCATATGCCTAACCAACTTAACTTGGTCAAAACTTCATGAAAGTCAATTTTTATTTTTTTAATCCTATTGCATTTGAAGCATAGAATGTGATGCATGTTTTGGATTCAAAAAATGTGATACCATTTGAAAGCTATAGATGTTTTTCAATTAGCCTATCAATCAGGACTTTAGTCATAATTCAAATAGAAAATGAATAATAATTATTTATTAAATTCAAATTAAAGCATAATTTATATTGGTTGAAAGCTGAGAATCTCCTTTAAAAGACCTTTTCGTTTCATCAATTTTGGGTAAAAGAAAGTCATCAGCCACATAACCCATCATATTGCCACTTTTTGGCCCATCATGATCTTAGACATACCCTCTTATTGCTCATTTTTGGAATGGTATTTTCTCCTGGTCACACTTCCAATTCACCATTTAGAAAAGCTGATTTGACATGGGTATGTGCAGGATTATGATGGGACAAAAAGTGGCGATATGATGGGTATTTGCAGGGTATGTGGTTGACGACTTTTTTTTTACCCAAAATTGATGAAATGAAAAGGGTTTTTAAAGGAGATTCTCAACTTTACATCAATATAAATTATGCTTCACTTTGAATTTAATAGATAATTATTAGTCATTTTCTATTTGAATTATGACTAAAGTCCTAATTGATAGGCTGATTGAAAAACATCTATAGCTTTCAACTATCACATTTTTGAATCTGAAACATGTGTCACATTCTATGCTTCACATACTATAGGATTAAAAAATAAAATTTGAATTTCATGAAGTTTTGACCAAGCAAGGTAGTCGACAGCAGATTTTATATTTTTAAAAGTTGTAATAAAAAATCATAATTAATTATTTACTTGGAAAAAATTACAAAAAATTATGCATCACATCTAGACATGAGTCCTCTACTTATGTCTAAAATCTTATAAAAAAATATTATCATTTTATTGTGGTTAGGTGGTCGACAAACACCTACTTATTTTTCGAAATTTAAGTACTAATGCATTGAAATTTCAAATTTTCACCAAATAGCTTTTAAAAAAAAAAAAACCTAGTAGTTTAGAAACTACATTCAATTTGCTATAGATTCTATTTTTACATATTTTTGAAATAATATAGATAACTTATTCAAATTTTTACGTCAAATTGCCTAAGTCTACTTTTTCTTAATTTTTCACCACTTAAGGGCCTATTTTTTCCATGATGATAGTGCACATACCCACATCCATCTGATAAAATTTGTAGTTCTTGTGAGTAGGATGGGAAAGAAATAATCTTACAGCTTCAATTCTAGCAACAGGGGAAAATTTCTCTTGAAAATCAATTGCTTCCATCTGTGAATACCCTTTACATGTCAGTCTTGCTTTATTTCTAACCATTTCACCTTGCTCATTCAGTTTGTTTCTAAAGACCCATTTGTTTCCAATTACATTCTTGTCCTTAGGTCTGGGAACAAGAATCCGTGTATCATTCTTTTCAATCGGTTTTAACTCTTCTTTCATTGCTTCAACCCAATTCTCATCTTTACATGCTTCATTCACACTAGTAGGCCCAGTCTTTAAAATCAAGCAATATTCTTCTACAATCTTTCTCCTAGTCTGGACACCTTTGTTCTTATCACCTATAATATGATCTTCTGAATGATTCAATCTTACATACCTCAAAGTCTTCTTAGGATTTTCTTCAACTTTAGGCTCTTGTGTTCTCTCTTCTACTCTTTCACCAGTTTCTCCTTCTTCATTTTCTTGATTTATCGGATTGATTTGCACTTAATTTGTAGTATGAGCTTTCTTTCCTTTGTTTGTAATATCATCCCAATCATCATAGTCATATCCACAGGTTCTAGATGGTGTACCAAAGTCTTCATCAACCTTAACATTTGCACTTTCAACCATTTTCTTCAATCTTTTATTGTAACACCGATAGGCCTTACTTTTAGTAGAATAACCTAGAAAGATACCTTCATCACTCCTAGCATCAAACTTTCCTATGTCTTCATCTCTCTTAATATAACATTTGCTTCCAAATATATTGAAGTATTTAACATTAGGATTTTGACTAATCCATAGCTCAAAAGGGGTTTTACCAGTATCACCTTTTATTTGTACCGGGTTGAGTGTGTACACAATAGTACTCACAAATTCTCTCCAATAGATATGAGGGACATTTCCTTCCAACATCATAGTTCTAGCAACATCTTCAATTGTTTTGTTCTTCCTTTCCACAACTCCATTTTGTTGAGGGGTCCACGATGTAGATAATTGTCTCTTTATTCCATGTTCTTCACAAAAAGAATTAAATTCACCAGAAGTGAATTCACCACCTCTATTTGATCTCAAACATTTAATCTTCAAACATGTCTCTATCTCAACCATAGCTTTAAATATCTTGAACTTTTCTAGTACTTCAGATTTCTCCCTTAAGAAAGTAACCCATACCATTCTAGAATAATCATCAATAAGTAACATGAAATACCTATAACCTTGTAAACTTCTGACCTTAGAGGGACCACACATATCAGTATGCACAATCTCTAACAATTCATTTGAACAATGCTTTTTATTCTAAAATGAAATCCTAGTTTGCTTTCCCAACTGACATTGCTTGCATATTGCATTAGTAGGTTTCACCAACTTAGGTAGATCTCTCACAGCCTTAGTGGAACTTATCTTGACAATATTATCAAGGTTAACATGACGCAATCTCCTATTCCATAATCAACTTTCATCAACTTGAGCAATCAAACAACTTTTACTAGCAACACTCAAGTGAAAGATATTACCTTTTGTTTTTGTACCTGATGCAATTTCATTTCCAGAACTCAATATTCTACACTTTCCATCCTTGAACTAAAGATTGTATCCCTTATCAACCATTTGACCAACACTAAAAATATTATGCTTCAAGCCTTCCACATACAGAACATCATCAGTATTATGCTTACCATCAAGAGAAATGCAACCTCTTCCATGGATCACACCTGTTGTATTATCACCAAATCTCACAACACCACCATCATACTTTTCCAAGCTTAAAAACTTACATTATCTCCTATCATATGATGTGAACATCCACTATCAATCACCCATTCATCTTTCTCTTCAACTCGAGCAGCGAGGGATTTCTCCACATTTGTAAAACCAACAGATTCAGTAGATACATGATTATTTTCCTTGATAGAAATAAATACCAAGTCATCATCACTTCTATTTCCTTTATCAGATTCATCATATGTCACACCTTCATTAGCAACATAGTAACACTTCTAAAATCTATGATTGCTATGTCTTGGTTTAGAATCTCTTTGTAGACATCTTGATGCAAAATGACCTATCTGATTACAAGAAAAAAAATTAAGAGGAAATTTTCCTTCATACTTACCTTTTCCTCTCAGCACTCTTTTGATAATAAGTGCTTCCAGCTCTTCTAGCTCTTTTTCTTCTTCTTTAATCTGTCTAATTTCATCCTGATACTTGAATGTATTTCTAGATGAAATTTCACCTAGATCATATCTCTGTCTATGTCTTCTAGAAGTAGTAGTCTTATATGCAGATTCAACCTTAGGAAGGGCATCACCAAAATCACTCAACTCAAAAGTAGTCAGCTTACCAACCAATGTTTCTCTAGTTATGTTTGTTACAATCCAGAGCTCTTCAATAGCACTAGCTTTGAATTTATAAGAATCAAGTAGGGATCTAAGCACTTTAGCAACAATCTCATATTCTTCTATCTTTCCACTAGCACATCTAATACCACACACAAGTTCATTCACTCTTTGCATGAAAGTATTAATATTCTCATCATCACCCATTCTCAACCTTTCATATTTCCCTTTCAAACTCTTCAACTTAGCAATCTTCACATTAGCATCACCTTCATACAAGGTTTCCAACTTTTTCCAGATCTCATGAGCAGTCTTCAGATCCATAACATTTGTCATCTCAGAATCAGTCAAAGCACTCAACAAAGCTTCCTTAGCCCAAATATTATACTCAACATTTTTTATCTCAACAGAAGTAGTAGGACCATTTTGTGGAATAATATATACATTACTTGTAATGCTCCAGTAGGGTTCACCAATGCATCTCAGAGGGCACTCCATTCGAGTCTTCCATAAAGAATAATTTGTTCCATCAAATCTCAGACTATCCTTCTTGTAACTTTCCATCTCAGATCACCTTAAGTTGTTAAACTTCTTCCAAGGAACTTGCTCTGATACCAATTGTTGGCAACACAAGGGTAAACAACTGAAAGGGGGGGGGTGAATCAGTTGTCATAGAAATTCAAAACTTATTCAACTTATTAAGCTTATTCTTAGATCACATTATTAACCATGAAAACATAAATCATCAACACATCAAAAACACACATAACACCAAGATTTTTTTATGTGGAAACCCTATTAGGGGAAAAACCACAGTGGAGGTCAGTCCACAAGATTATACCCTGTTAAAAGTATAATGAAAATAAAATATGGGGAATGCACATGCATTAAGGCACGCTGCCTAGAGCACACTGCTCAATTACAAAGGAAGACACACTGTCTTATAAAAAGAATCGGATTACAACCATCTAGATTTTGAACTGAGAAAATAGCATTTGCTAATGCCTGATTATAGTTCCAATTAAGCACACAAACAATTCTTCACTCTTCTACACACTTCTTCACACTCTACTCTTCCTTTGAATGATATGAACAATATTCGCACACACACACAGAAACATACCCTTGCACACTCTTACATTCATTTTCACTCTCTTACACACTTCAATTCCAATAAACAACCACTCTTATATATCCACAACAAGAAATTACATCCCTTCATGTCGGCCTCAACATAAATAATAAAATGAATATAAATTGTCGGCCTAAAACATTAAAGATTAACAATGCAAATCAACCAAGGTCGGTGATAACTTAGTGAGGACCCAAATCAACATCTCTAGCATGAAACCATTTCAATTAATTTCTCCTCGAAGATCCACAACATGCTACAAACACTATGTTGGCCAAGAACATGAAAAACATGAACACGCAAGAGAAAATAGCCAACCACAAGCACAACGATCAATGGAAACATGTAACAAAGATAAAGCATGATCTAGAAACATCCACAAAAAACATGAATCACAAGAGAAGCATTTGAAACAACTGTACTAACTAAAATAACATCATCTTCTATCAGGAACACCAACTGAAGAAACAAAAAAATTGTTAAAATGAAAATATTCATAACTCAATCAAACCTTCACATGAATCTTTGAAACTCAACGTGGATAAACTAGATACACTTAGAAAAAAACCCTTTAGTCCACAACCTTTGATCATCAACGTACAAAACATACCGACATACTAAACTTCACTTCACCACTGACAACCTGCAACATCTATTACATCTGCAAAATTCTCAATATCCTTGACATACTGAACTTCACTTCACTTCATCACTAACAACCTCTAATACCCTCTAATTGGGGAACCTATCCTTGGGGGCCACTGGAATGGACAAACCAATCTTGGCGTAACCCTTAGTGGCCTAATCAGCCTCAACTACAATGGTACTCTCAAAATCCCATTCCTCAATGGAATCAACTTCAACATCAATTTTACAATAGCCCCAGGAGAATGCCTACCCAACAACAGACTCTCCTACCACCACCCCAGAATAATCCACAAATTGAACAAGTTAACCAACCACCACTTCCAGTGCAACTAGTCCCTAACCCAAAGAACAATCATCCAAATACTCTGATGTATTCCACTGAAGAAGACAATTTCACTGGACTTAATGCCATACACTATGGAAACCTGCAGTTGAGTTCTAGTAAATACTTTCACAGCTGACTATTGAAGAATTCATCAATGAACCTGTCAAGAAGTTTGCTGAGAAAAATTCCATAACACCCACATTTGTAGAACCTAAGCTTGACCCACCATCTTTAGCTAGAGCTTCCAACCTACTTCAGGAGGAGGGGGGACAATCTCCAACTAAACTTTCAAAGGATTCAACACTAAGAGACAAACAACCTTCAACCAAACTTCCAAAGCATCTAGCACCTAAGGACCCCATGCCTAAAGAAAAGACCAAGGAACCCTTTCCGAAGTGTTTGAAACCAATTCCTATGAAAGATGCTCTGGAATTGACCTTATCCACCGAAGCTACATTAATACAAGAAATTAAGCAATTAAATATTAAAGTTCCCATGTTACAGGTGATTAAGGAGATCCCTATGTTAAACCAGTTGATTAAAAAGTTGTGTATCAAAACCCCAGGATGGAAACTAAAATGAATTAACACTGTTCATATAAATTGGTACCTAGCTGATTTGTTAGTTGGAACAACCACTACTCTGAAATATGATGACCTAGGAAGTCCACTTATAATAGTGACAGTTAATGTGGTAGCAATACCTAATGCTTTAGTGGACCTTGGAGCAGCCATTAACGTAATGACTGTTGATGTGATGGAAAAATTGGGACTTACTGATCTACACCCCATAACTACAATCTTACAGATGGAAAACCAATCCATAGCTATTCCCAAAGGCATCATTGAAAATGTTCTCATTAAGGTGGATGGATGGGAATATCCAGTGGATTTCTAGATAATTAATCCCTTATGCCCAAAGATAGTTATCTAATAATTCTGGGATGACCATGGCTGGCTCTAGTTGCAGCCAAAATTGGCTACAGGGAAGGAGGAATGACCATCTCACATGGCTCTAATAGAAAACATTTGTTTCTGTATCCTCCTACCAAGCCTGCTAAACACAATAAAGTATGGGTTGATGAACCAAAAGGACCTAATGGACAGGAGAATTTGGCTTCATTGGCCATGGTAGTTATTAAACAACATTTTGAAGAGCTAGAGGATGAATTGGAAGATGACGTGGAAAATCTTACCATTGATTCGGGTAGTGAGGAGATGTCAAACATAGAAGAAATCCTAGGACACCCAATCAACATAGATCAAGTAGAATTTGATGGTGATAGCTTTATTGGATTACCTTGTCCTTTGATGAAATTAGTTCCAAAAACTTACCATTTCCTTGTAGATGTTGCCCGGCTTCATAAAAATGTACTACACAACTTTCCACTTAACACTTTGATAAGGCCTATGTACACTATCACGTCCAACCATATGGGAGTCAAAACCATCATGTTGCTACTAGAAAAAACTTTCAACATCAATAGTTGGTTGATTGAGATGGAAGAACAAAGACTATTTAATACCCTGGTGAGTAGATCTAAAGAATTCACCTGGGAGTATAAAGATATGAGAGGAATACAACCTATTGTGTATACGCATCATATCTATACTGAGGATGTTTGACCTATTCACCAACCACAACGGAGACTCAATCCCACCCTCAAGGACATCGTTAAAACTGAGATTGAGAAAATCTTGTAGGTAGGATTTGTCTATCCAATTTCTAAAAAAAAGTGGGTGTCACCTTTGGTTGTAGTTCCGAAGAAGAATGGGAAGTGGAGAGTGTATGTAGACTATAGGGAGATTAACAAGGTGACACACAAAGACTATTTTCCCTTTCCATTCGTGGACCAAGTGTTGGATAACTTGGCTGGGAGGAAATATTTTTCATTCTTGAACAGATTTAGTGGATACAACCAGATATAGGTAGCAACAGAAGACTAGGATAAGACGACCTTTACCTGCCCTTGGGGGAAATTTGCATATAGGGTTCTTCCCTTTGGCTTATGTAATGTTCCTTCCACGTTCCAGAGGGCCATCCTAGCTATATTTATTGAGCTAGTAAATGAGTGTGTGGAAGTCTATATGGACGACTTCACTATATATAGTTCAACTTTCAATGAAGCCCTCATGAATCTAGACAAGGTGTTAAAAAGGTTTGAGGATCATTGGTTGTCTCTCAGTCATGAGAAATGTTTGATCATGGTGGAACAAGGAATAGTGTTGGGACATCATATTTCAGCCAAAGGAATTAAGGTTGATCCTAATAAAATTGGAGTCATACAACAACTCAAGATCCCAAAAACGCAGACTGATGTCAGGAGTTTCTTAGGGTATGTTGGATACTATCGAAGATTTATAAACAACTTTAGCAAAATCGCAACCCCTATGTTTTCTCTCCAAAAGAATGTAGACTTTATTTGGACACGTGAGTGTTTGTCTTCATTCAAAACTATCAAGGAAAAACTCATCTCTACCCTTGTCCTTCAAGGACCTAATGGGAATCTTTCATTCCATATTTATGCTGACACATCTGATGATGCCATTGGAGTAGTTCTAGGGAAAGGAGATGAGAATGGGGGAAAATATGCTATATACTTCATCATCAAGAAATTGACACCAATAGAAAAGAACTATACCACAATGGAGAAACAATTCCTAGCTGTAGTGCATGCAATCAAGAAGTTTTGACATTATGTCATGGGATATAAAGTTACAGTGCATACATATCACTTGGCCATTAAGTATCTTATGAACAAACCAGTGGTAAACGCAAGGATAATTAGGTGGTTACTTCTCCTCCAGGATTTCAATGTCACAATTGTTGACAAACCAGGGAAATCCAATGTACTCACAGATTTCTTATCTTAGATAAAACATGATGGCAACTGTGCTCCAACAAAAGATGAGTTTCTAGATGAAAATTTGTTTTCTATTTCCATTAAAACCCCTTGGTTCACCAACATTGCAAATTACTTGGCCACCGTAGAAGTGCCACCTCATTTCTCATCAAAACAAAAGAAACACCTCATTAGAGAAAGTGCTCCTTTCAAATGGATTGATGGAATCCTATTCTGATGTGGACCCAATATGGTTTTATGAAGGTGTGTTAGGGAAGATGAAACTTATAGTATTTTGAGAGCCTTTCATGATGACCCTTCAGGAGGACATTATTCTGCTAAAATAACAACTCACAAGATTTTGGCAGTAGGATACTACTGGCCCTCAATGCACAAGGAAATCAAAAAATACATTCTCCGATGTGATGAATGTCAAAGAGTAGGTAGGCCAACTACTTCTAACAAAATTCCCCTATAGCCTTAGGTAGTCCTTGAACCATTTGAAAAATGGGGATTGGATTTTATCGGGCCAATAGACCCTCCTTCACAAGGAAAAGAATACATTCTGGTCTGTACTAACTACCTAATCAAGTGGGAAAAATTCCAAGCCCTACATGGTGCCAAAGAGGAACAAGTAGTTGATTTCCTCTACAATAGAATTTTCCTTAAATTTGGAGCTCCAAGGACAATTGTCATGGACCAGGGCCCCTAGTTTATGTCCAATGTGCTATTGGAATTCATAGATCACTTCCAAGTAAGTCACAAGAAGTCCTCACCCTACCACCCGAAGGAAAATGGACAAGTTGAGGTCACTAATAGGGAGTTGGAAAATATTTTGACAAAAATGATTTCTTTGGGAAGAAAAGACTGGGCTAGAAAACTACTGGAAGTTTTCTAAGCCTACAACATGACTTGGAAATCAACCACTAGCTATAGCCCCTATGAGTTAGTCTTTGGTAAGAAGCCCCTCTTACCCATTGAATTTGAACTCCAAACCCTTAGGACAACCATCGAATTGGGCATGGATCTCAAACAAGCCCAAATTGAGAGTCTTATAGCTTAGTGAATTGGAAAAACTTTGTTTGGATGTCATCCATCAAACTGAATTATTCCAACAACAATGTAAGTTCTTGCATGAAAAACATATCAAAGAGAAAGAATTCCATACTGGGGATTGGGCATTATTGTTCAATTCCAGATACAAGGATCATCAAGGGAAACTCAGAACATGCTGGCTTGGACCATACAAATTTTTTGAAGTGTTTGCTAATGGTTCGGTCCAGCTGAAACCTATTGATGGTGATACCCGAACTCTCCTAGTTAATAGGCACTGATTACGTCTCTACCATAAACCTATTAAAAAGGAAGATTTTATGAAAATGGTGGAAACATAGGGAGAAATCCAATGCATTAACTCTATTGTGGTAGGGTCAACATAGTTTTTTTAGTCTAAAAAAAAATATCATCTTCATTTTAGAATATTTCTTTGATTTCCTCATTGGTTTAATCATTTGGACTTGACTAAAATTTTGTCTCTATTTTGCAGGACTTCACCTTTTTCCAAGTACAATTTCGGCGCACCCTGCTATGGTGCTCCAAAATTTGTTAACACGGTTGCTGCAATGCTCTACAAATTATTGTTGTAATACTCCAGAAACTACACAATAGATTGGTGCCACTCATCATTCTGATCCTGCACCCTGATGCATCACTCAATGGTGCTTTCGGAAGCCAAGGCCAAAATGTCACAACTTTCTTCCTTCTATCCACATCTTTTCAGTGATGCTCTAGAATTCTGCTATTTCTTCCATCCAGTCGCATCTTTTTAGCGATCCTATGGAACTTTGTTGTTTCTTCCTTCTGGCCGCATCTTTTCAGTGATGGTCTAGAATTCTATTTGGATGCTCCATAAATTTTGGTTGCTGCTCCGGCTACATCTTTCGACGATGATCCAAAAATTTTGGTTGTTGCTTTGGCTACATCTTTCAATGATGCTCTGGAAATTTTTCTTACTGCTCTGATTGCATCTTTCAACGATGCTCCAAAAATTTTGGTTGTTGCTCTAGCTGCATCTTTTTAGCGATGCTCTAGAAATTTTGGTTACTGACCTGGTGGCATCTATTCAACGATACTTTAGACTCTTCAATCTGGTCACCATGTTCCAATGACATATTTCTATGATGTTCCAGAACTCTCTTCTTCTCTACTTTGATTGCATTTCTCGGTAATGCTCCAAATTTTTGGTGTAAATTTTGTCTTTCCAGTCTTTTGATTTTTCCTAAGTTTTGTGCATGCCCATCCTTTAATGCTGCTTCAAGATCTTCTCCCTTATGATTATCACACCACATCATACCGAATCTTTCCATAATAAATAATATTATTATGAAAATTTTTTGTCATGAATTTATGCCATCACTTCAAGCATTCCATATGTGCCATTATTATCTGCCGCCACCCTCGCCAACCATATGACTATTCAATTATATCAACACAAGTGAGTGACATTTGATCTAATGGAAAGACTTAAGGTATGTGTGAATTTATTTATTTAAATGGTTTGTACTTATTTTGAATAAAGGTTAATTAATTGGCATGATTCATTCCTCATAATTTTGAAACTTGTTCCCCTTACATGATTGCTAAGAGTACATAAATGGTTGTAATTCCCCATGAAATGCCATCATAATTATGCAGTAAGGTGACAAGAAATTTGGTAATTAGTTTCTTCCCCATTCAGTATATCGACCAAAAACTCTTTTTTTGTCTGTAATTCAGTGAACAGACAATTCTAGAGTTCTGCAGAATCTCACCAGGAGATAAAGAAAATGGGAGGCACTGAGAAGAAGTATGAGCCAACTTCTACAATGCCATTTTTGGAATTGGGCAATATAGCAGCTTTATTTCAAAGAGTTGGATGGCTGGACTTCATGAAACAATTTGAAGGGTACACATAGCAGCTTGTAAACGAATTCGTCAAGAATTTCGTAGATGGGTAGACCATGGTGCACGACAAATGATTCTGGGTAAGTACAAAAATAATTGCTCGTCTTTCCAGTCTCGAGAATAAAGGAATTCATCTGAATGAAAATACCCACGTTCCTTATCAAAATTTAATAGAATTGTTCCATGGGGAATGGGAACCCCAACCTATAATGACCATAAACACTAGAGGAAAAAATAAGGGAATCCATAGAATGTCACTTCCAAAACCTTGGAGGTCTGTTAGAGCCTAGATTATTAAATATTTCACTTGTGAGGGACAAATGAATACAGTTGTGGGACCCCCTTTTCACTTGCTGACTCATTTATGCCACAAAATTGAGAACCCTACTCTTAGGGTAAATTTACCAACTTTTCTTTTCCATTCAGTCACCTCTATGATGAAAAATTATAAAGTTGGGATAGGGCCCCTTAAACATCATAGTCTGATATAGCTAATATGTAAATACCATTTCTACGAAAAGCTAGAAAAGAAGTGGCAAAGGTTTCTGTAGAAATTTGAAAATGAGGGACTAGGAAGGTAACTTGAGGAGGGAGAATCCTCTAAACAAAAAGAGTAGTCTATAGAAGAACCCTCCTTGGAGGCATTAGACACCCCTAAATCCCAACATACCTCCACGGCTCCCAGTGGTGATGCACCAAAAACTTTTCTAGATGAATTACAAACCCCAGGATAGGAAGGGGAGATGGGAATTGTGCATTTTAGAGGAGAAGAGAAGCCTGCTCGGAAGAGAAAGAAATGAAGTAAAGTTACTATTCAAACAACTCCTCCTCTATAGAGGAGTAAAAGGTTATCTTTAGGGCCCAATGAAACTAAACCTCCAGATGTAGGCAGTACTTCAAAAAGGAAGAAGGCCAAGACTCCAATAAAGGTGGTAGAAATTGATAGTCCACCTAATAATGAGGAAATAAATGAAACATAAAAGCAATGGGATCAACTTCCTAGGGAAAAGGATGAGGAAACCCTATCACCTGAAGAACAGGAAGGGGAGAAAATACAATCGCCACATTCAAAGCAAAATGAAGATGAACCTGTGGGACGATTCTCTCCTTTTCTTGATAGAATAGGGAGTATACCAGAAGTTGAAGAAAATGTACATCATATTAATGAACAAATAGAAGAAGTGATTTACTCATCCTTTCCCGAGAACACTGAGGCAAAAAATGTACCTCATATTGATGAAAAAGTGGAAGAAGTGCCTCATGAATCCCTCCCTAAGGACACTAAGGAGGAAAATTTGCCTCATCCTAATGAGGAAATTCCTCATGGATCCTTCTCTATGGACACAGGGGATATAGAATCTAGTCAGAAAAATGAGGAATTAGAAAATTTAAAGGAAAAAATTGTGGGGTTGAGAGCCAGGTTGCAGGATGACGAAGCACAAATTAACCAACAAAAAGAAGAAATTGAGGTGCAAACAACCATTGTACATAAAAGAGATCAAGAAATTACAAAATTGATAGCACAAATGGAGGAAAAATACAAGCTTATTGAGTAGCTGCAATACTAGATTCAACAATGGAATCAATAGGGTAAGAAGCATCAGGTTGCTCTGTGTGAAAGAGATAAGTGTATTCAATATTTGAAAAATAATTTTATGCAATTATTCAGTGCTTTTGAAGAAGAAAAGAATAGACAGGAAATTGAATTAAATGCCTCTATGAGTAAAATTGTGGAGCTAGAACAAAATCTATAAGAGAGTGACACTCAACTAGTCATGAAATCAAAGGGGACACAAACTAAACCTATTGTTATAGATTGGTTCCAGGTACGTATTCCTCCAATATTAATGAAATGGATAGAGAATTTCTATCTCTTGAAGGATGTGGAATTTGAGAATAATAGGTTAAAAAAAGAATTGGTAATGTTAAAAGAATCTTTTCATTAGGCATATAGGGGTAAACAAGATACCTGTGAAATTGGTGAATTACTATTAGCCCGTAGAAGACCATCTAGGCTATACTCCATGTTTCTTAATGAGCATCTTTTAAGATGGAAATTTCAAAGAATTTTCCAGAACCAATCACATGATCCTGATGACAAAGAATTTGTAAAAATATTTGTTGAGTCACTCCCTGAACAACAAATTTTTTTGTGTGAGTTCTTTGTTCATAATTTTCTCCTAGAGAAATATACATATTTCTTTATTAACTTCTTTGTGGGAGAAGTAGAATTGAGATCATTCCTGTCTACAATGAAAAATTAACTTCACTAGCAAGATAGATCAAGAGAATATGCACAAGTGAAAAAGACTGTAGGGTTGCAAATGAGGTACCCTAATAGGAATCCTTTCTCTTTCAAGGCACAATTTTTGGGTGTCAGACTTAAAAAGGAAGTACAGGTCAAATGCAATAACAATCTATGACTATGTCATGATCACTTTCAGGAATAGGGGCCATAATTAATAGGAACAACATGGCATGCATGTGAAGAGAGGTATACCCATCTTCCTATGATCCTCAAGGAAAGGTAAATAATTTCACCCCTTAATATTAGATGTTCCTATGGAAGAGTGGTAGCTTTGGCCAAAATTATTGAAGAATTAAAGATTAATTGGAATGGTATGAGGTATAGACCCCCCTTGCTTCATTCACCACCTCCTTCAGTATACACCAATCTAGACCAAAGTGAGGACAGTTTTGCTAGGTGGAAACAAAGAGTCACTTTTCATTAGGGATTCTTGAGGAACCTAGAGACATTTGACATAAAGGCAGATGATGTGTATGATCTTAGTGCCAAGTATGAGGAAATGAACATGACGAATGAAGGACAGGGGGCACACCAGAGAGTAGGAGGACCTGCTCGAACTTAGGAAGGGGAGGAAATGATGAGGTAAAAATAATCTCATCAACATAATGGCCTCAATATGAAAAACTAAACCTTTCATCCCAAATTACCTTTCCAATTGATTACCTTTAGGAAAAATAATTGCTCTCTTTTTATGAATAAGCGTACAAACTTTACTTCTTGAAGTTATGAGAATTAATCTTATTTATGCTGATTTAATGGTTTAGTCTTCGAGCATTTCGTAGGTCAACTCCACTCCCAATCACCATTCCAGTTAAAAGGGAAATGAACGCAGATCTTAATACTTTTGAAAACAAGTGAGTGGGCACCAAAATTTTAGGAGCACACATTTTGGGCCGAGTCTTCATAGTTTGTTATTTTTTAGTTTCAAAAGCTTTATGGCTCGTGTGAGCCTCTTTAATATTGTATGTCATGGGCTTAAAGTCCATCTGTTATTGGAAATTTGTTAAAAAGACTCTATTAACTTGAAAGTAGTATTTTGTTAATCTCTTCATATAAGTATGTAACTGTTGCAAATAATGAATGGAGAAGAAGATTATTGTTATGCTGCCAATATGTCTTTTGAGTAAAAAATACCATATGAATAAAAATGAGTTTTCCCGCCACTCTTTGAATTACTGAGCGATGTGAATGAAGTCTTTGGAGTGAAATAACTTAGAGATTTCCAGTGCATGTGATCTGAGATAGCTGTAGACACACCCGAGAGTTGGCCACTCGAGGGTTATAGATAGATAGATAAGTATTATATTTCTTGCTTTGTATTTTCTTTTAGTGGATAACAGTTGGAATTGCAATTCATTTTCATGAGTATGTGTTGTGTTGTTAGTGTCAAGCCTGGAGGTTGTAACTAAGTCTGTAGTTTTTGAGTTTAACATTTGAATGTCCAGAGCACCTTTCTTTAGTTAATTCTATTAAATTGTTTTATGTTAGCAGTTAGCTTGTTATCTTCTGCATTAGATAAATGTTTCCTAATTTCTTTACATGTTTTACTTCTTTAAAAATTTATGCATTCTTTAGGTTAATCATTTCCATGCTTTCTAGTTTAGTGGTGATGCTTTTCAAATTTATAATTTTCTATTTTATGGTTTGAGTCATTTCCCGCTTTCTAGATAGATGATTCATTGCTTTCAATATTAGAGGCCCTTTAGTTCAGAGATTTTATTTCGTTGGTTAGTATTTAGGAAACCTGGGGGAGAGAAGTTGAGATGTCTTCTATTACATATAGTCGTTGGACATTGCCCAGTCGATATATTGATGCATTTATTCACTAAAGTGTTAGGACCTAAAGACAACCTATCAATATGTGTGCAATGATTTAAGATTCTTAGACTAACATATCTACATTATTCTTCACAACATTAAATGATAATGCAATTGATTACCTTCTCTTTTATTATGATGTTTTGTGATAATGCAAGATGTATGTATGTCAATGATTTGTGGATGTAGGATGGATGAATTGATGATATTGTTTTTGTTGACTATCATGATACCAAGTTAGCTTAAATACAAGATAGAAGAGAAAAGAAGATGATTGACCATTGATTTTGATGATTGATTCAAAAATTCCAACAAGTCTATGATCCACCGAGACTTTATTAGAGATGGTGATGATAAATGCATGATGATTTGCTCATATCTTTGGATTGGGAATTTTCGTCATTCCTTATTGTTTGATATAACACATAGACACGATGCATCAAGGTATTGATAACCAGGATGGTGTTGTATCTAGTGTAATGGAATTTGACTCTAAAAATAGATAGGATAGTTCTTATTCACACCTTGACATACAGAAACCTCATTGGAATGTAAGTTAGAAGCTTAGAATATATTGGAAAAAATCATACACAATAGTCAACAATCTACCCCAAACGACTTCCCTACACACAACTAAGCAAGTATGCACCAAGATTATTTTACAAGAATACTCACAAGCACAAAAAATGAAAGATAATGATAGATTCCCCATTCCTTTATCTCTAAATTATTTTGATAGACATCATCAAGAGGTCTTGGGAATGGGTCGCTAATATAAATCATAAGAAAATATTAATGACAAACAATCAGTGTTATTTGTATCTCTTGCCAGTTTAAGACAGCTTAGGTGATTTGAGATGTTGATGTCCATTGTAGAAAGGATGCATCCTAGGAAATTTTGATCATATGTCTTGATTATGATGAGGTGTTTGGTAAGTCATTGATACAAACTTCACTGACACATTTATCTATGATCTAGACGTGAGATTTTGACACTTAGGTTTTCACTTTATGAATTGTGATACTTGTTTTCTACTTATTTTTCCAAAGATTGAAGGTGGCAGTTGATTTATTATGGGTGAAGGTTTATTACGAGTGAGAAAAATGGGATGGATGGTTTTGGGTTTTCTGGAATATTTCAATGTTTTTGTATTTTTGAAAATGTTGAGGCTATTTTTGGTCTTATAGAAAGTTTATGTGAATGTTTTTGTTTTTTGATTTATGTGAGGCTGTTTAGGGTTTTTCAAAGATATTTGAGGTTGTTTAGGTCTTTTGAATTTTTTCTAATGTTTTGGGCTTTTCAATTTTTTGAATGTTTTTGTGTTTGTTGAGTTTTAAAAAATTTTAGGATTTTTTTCGATATGTGAATGTTTTTGTGTTTTGTAAGTTTCAAGCAAGAACCTAACCTAGAATACCTATCTTAGGGGCCTTGGGGGTTGATCAAAGATGATCCTTTCCTATATTATACACTCAGAGACTACATAGTTTGACTGAATCAACTTATTGATGCTGAGAGATGAATAGTTGATGGAATGTCAGTTTATTATGAAAGACTCCTAAAGACTAAACTAGGGTGTCTCAGGAGCACATCAATGATGGCCTTGCCTATGTTCAAGCTCAAAGACACATAGTTCGACATGGTACTATTTTTTTAGATTTTTTTCAATTTTTGACCTTTTTAGGGTTTTTGATGTGTTTTTTGGATGTTTTAGATTTTGAATTTACAATTTTATGAATGTTTTTGAATTTTATTTGTACAGGATTTGGATATTTTTGGATTTTCAGCTATACAAGATTTTGATGTTTTTGGATTTTCTGATTTTGCGAGTGTTTTTTGATTTTGATGAGATTTTATGAATATATTTTGGATTTTTGGATAACCTTAAGATATACAAGAACCCAATCCAATTCAAAATAAATTTCCCTCAGTGTGATGTGATAGACTACCTCGATATAGGTAGGACAAACTGACCTTAGGAATATGCCAATTATTACTAAGGGGGATACAATACTTCACAATAGCAATCTATGATGCAGACACATATAGGTGATGGAATAAATAGGATGGATGAATGTGATGAATGTATGCAATGGAATGATAGGATATAGAGCCCAGGTAGATAAAAGTGCTTTATTTATGCAAGGTGCATGTTTGCTAGGTTTTCACCAAGGTACTTACCCAAAGTGCCATCAAAGTGGTTTTCACTAGAGGATGATTGTTTTTCTTTACTTTTTTCAATCCTTTTTCTCATTTTTTCAAATTTTTGATCTTTTTTTTAATTTTTTTGTATTTTCAGATTTACATCCTTCAAGACTAGGCATAAAACTTTTTAAGATGCAAGTTGTTGGTTGGTTCCTGCAAGGGTTCGCCTTTAGGTGTTGATAATTGATATGTTTCTGATCCATAACTTGTTGTGATAATGAAGGGACCCAACTAGTTAGGCTCAAAATTTCCTTTACTGTCCTGATCTCGAATATTTTTCTAAGTTTGCTTTAATACAAGATCCCCTATTTGGAATGATTGAAATTTGATCTTCTTGTTATAGCTTTTTTTTATTCAATTTTTATATACAAGTACAAGTGATTAAGAGCATCAAGAAGATGCTCATCCAAGAATTCTAGCTCATTTAGCCGAGATACTCTATACTCTTCATTAGTGATTAGGTTTTTTAGTGATACTCATAGTGATGGAAGCTCGACCTCAATAGGAAACATGGCTTCTTATCTATAGACAAAGGAGAATGGGGTTACACCTATAGGTCTAAAAATACTAGCTTGATAGGCCCAAAGAGTGGGATTTAACTGCAGACGCCAGTCACGGCCAACTTCATTGACCATTTTCTTTAGGATCTTTAGAATAGTCTTGTTTGTAGCCTCAGCTTGATTGTTGCCCTGAGGGTAATACATGGTAGAGAATCGGTGCTGGATGTTAAATATTTGACATAGCTCTTTTAAATCTTGATTCTTGAAGGGTGTTCCATTTTTTGAGATAAGAGTTTGTGGAACACCATAACGACAAATGAGGTAATTCAAAATAAACTTAGCAATTTGTTTCCCTATTATGTAGGTCATAGGAATAGCTTCAAACCATTTGGTAAAGTAATCAATCGATGTTATGATTAACCCGTGGCCATTAGATGAGGTCGGGGTAATCTTTCCTATGAGGTCAAGCTCCCACTACGAGAAAGGACAAGGTGTGACCATTGGTTGCAACTCCTGAGCTAAAGCATGAATTATATCTCCATGTTGTTGACACTAGACACACTTCTTCATATACTGATAGTCTTCTCTTTCCATGGTTGTCTAGTAGTACCCCATGCTCAATAGTTTCTTAGCTAAATTCATACTGTAACACCTGAAAATGAAGCAAGCCTTTTTGCACAATAGACAACCAAGAATCAAGATTAGATCGTTAGAAGCACACATGCAATACAAATACTAAATCTAACATGCAAATTCATACGTTAAGCAACAAAGAACATGGGAAAGTAAAAACGTAATTAAAACTAGAACAATCTCACCAATTTTCAAACGTATTTCCATGAATTATCTCGATTGCCCTTCTCCATTCCGCTTGTATGGTATAATTGCCCTCAGATTTTCAAGTTCGTACAAGTATAGCCTTATGATAATGATTAGCAAAATATCAAAGATTCAAGACAAAAGTGCTCTCAAAAGTTATCAAATTCACGAGAGAGATTTCGAGAGAGATTGGAATGAAGAATGACAAATCAATTTATAGAAAATTGATTATTCGAACGACAGGCCAAGATTAAAAGATCAACGGACGGTTGAGATTGACTGATTAGACATGCATTCAGATAACTGATAGAAGTGACATGAGTGATTCAAATTAGAAATAGAATTAAAGATTAAATGAATGATTTAATCTTCAGTTCAGCATTCGAAAACATAAGAAATATCTTTGCATGACAAAGATAAAGATTGATTAAAGCAACTCTCTGTTCGAATGCACGCACAACACTTAATTAATTAAATAAGAATATTTAATTAATATGCATGTACACGCAAATGAGTTAGAACTGGAGGATTGCATGATTTGAAGAAGAGATTACTCGAAGATGCCACTCAGACATCGAATCAATAGTTAACTGAACGATTAAAATAGATGTCGAGTTGAGTAAAAGTGAATACTTAGATAACTCACATAATTATCTAAAATATAGAAGAATGTGTTAAAATAGAATTAATGAATTAAATAATTCATTTAATTCAAGAGACAATATTCGAAGGATAATTAAATAAATAATATTTATTTAATCAAATGATGAAAGGGATTTTAAATGAATAATTAAATAAATAAAGAATTTATTTAATTATAGTTGAAATATGATAAAGAATAAATTAAATAAGAATTTATTTAATTTGACAAGATGAATAAGGTTAATTAGTAAAATAATTAAATAAAAAGCGTTTATTTAATCGATAGAATAAAGAAAAGTGTGAATTAATTAAATAATTAAGATTATTTAATTAATAGAAGAAATAAAGAAGATGAATTAATTAAATAATTAAGATTATTTAATCAATAGAAGAATTAATGTTAAGATGAATAATTAAATAATTGACATTATTTAATTAATAGAAGAATTAATGTTAAGATGAATAATTAAATAATTGACATTATTTAATTAATAGAAGAATTAATGTTAAGATGAATTAATAGAAGAAATGAAGACTATAGAGAATAATTAAATAATTGACATTATTTAATCATGACCATGAAGAATATAAAATATGAAGAATATGGAAGTTGCAGGCCTAAACCAAATTTCGGTGTCTACATTTGCCCCTCTTTGATACAATGTCATTTAGGCATTGTGTCAAAGAAAATCGATAAAAATATGCCCCAGTGCTCCAGATTAGAATAGGTGAAGGTATGCCCCCTCGGGAGGATAGGCGGGTTCAAAGAACATGAGTGTGCTCTCAAAATTGATGAGAGAATTAGAAGATGAAAGAAAAAAGGATAGAGGAAAATAGATAAGGGTGGTGAAGATGTAGAAAAGAAGAAATGTTAGTGCAAAAAGAAAGATGAATAATAAAAGATCATGGATGTTAGTATTATCAATCTTCGATATTTTCCGTATCACAAAAGGTATTGCACTTTATCATCATTGGGAGACTAATACAAATGGAGAAAAACACCAGGATATGACATAAATCAAGGTGTGCAAGGTCATCCACTTGCTAACAACAACAGTCGAGACAAGGATTGTCATTAACTCATACTAAGGACACAAGTTGCCCAGTATTTTTGTCGACAAACCACAGACAACAAACAAAGTAAAAGACAGGTCATGAGACGTCATCGCTCCTCTAAATCCTTCATGGGACATCCTTGAGGAAACTAGTAACATGACTCAAAATCAAATTGAAAAGACAGTCAACAGACAACAGTCAAAGAAAATAGAATTCCGATACATCGTTGCCTCTCTAAATCCTTCATGGGACATCCTTGAGAAAGCTAGTAATATGAATCCCAGTCATCAATGATAAGATAAATAAGCCATAAAGTCAAAAAGCCAGTGAAATATTTGCCAAAACTTGATTTGTTTGTTTGATTTGTTTGATTGATAGAGCCTGATCGTAGGAGAGACACATACCAGATAAGAATGTGAGTATGGTTTCGATGTTATGACTATCTGTATAAGGCATGACAAAGCCTGGTTTCAGAAAGACATGTATCGTATAAGACGTTGAGTCAATGCCGTTGATGTGATAACCTGTGTAAGGCTACGTTTGATTGTTTTGACCTTGTCGATTACGCAGGAAGGACTCATCCTGTATAAGACATAGGTTGATTGTTTTGATAACGTCTGTTTCCAAGAAGGACACATCCTGTAGCAGACTATAGTTGAACTGTTTGAATTGTTTTGTTTGGCAAGTTGTTTGATATGACTCAGAGACATTGCTGACTTGTTCACCAAATTGATGCATGACTTGATATGATATACAAACAATTGACTGTGTGTGACGACAAAACCCTAAAGGACTGACCTAGTGCGGCCTTGGGGGCCCATCATGTGATGTGCCTTGCCTACATTGTACACGCAGAGACCTTGTAGTTTGACTTGACTGCGACCGACACGACTGACTACAAACAAAAGACGTGTGTGAAAGTGAATGTGATGAACCCTAATGGACTGACCTAGTGCGGCCTCAGGGGCTCATCATGTGATGACCTTGCCTACGTCCAGTCGCAGAGGCAACGTAGTTCGACATGACGACAAAGACTGACAAGTGCGACTGACTCTGACTCTATTTTTGGATTTTTTGAAATGTTTTGAATTTTTTTTTTCTCAGGTCATTTTGTGATGTTTTTATGGATTTTCCATGGTTTTACGTCTTCAACACAACCAATGTAAGAACAAATGTGACGCAGGTCAAGTGTCTGCCCCCAGTCGAGTATAAGACCAACTGACTATGAATAGGGTAAAACAAGGGATATGAAATGCTCTCGATGTCAATCGTTCCAAGCTATGGAAAAGACTACCACTTATTAGGACTGATATATACAAGTGATGGACATAAAAGGTAAAAGATATATACAGGATAGTGGACTATGTACACGAATGTGGGCTATGTACAGGGTAGTGGACTATGTACAGGGAAATGATTCCTACAAGCAACCAAGCAAGCATGCACAAGAATCCAAGGACAACTATGATCTTGCCCCTAGTCAAGTTGAAAACCAATTGAAAGGTGATGAGGATGGTGATGATGATGGTGATGATAATGTGACTAAAGGATCAAGGTTTGCAGCCAGGCTAGAAACAAAGCCAATGAATGTTTTGAATAATGCATTAGGATACATAGAAATATTATATGGATTGGGCTTGTTGCATTTGGAATGAATTTTCAGGATTAGATGGGATGATGGAAGATCCTTAGACCATTGACAATGGAAAAACCAAGGCATGCGATAGGTATTGCGTATAATGATAACTCGTTTGGAAAAATGCTATGAAGGCTATGACATGATATTTCATGGATAGTGTATGACCAAAGGATAGACATGTCAAGATTTTTTTCCAAATCATTATTTATGTTTCTACCCGTCCTTATCAAGATCAAAGTAGCTGGGAAAATGGACATGAGAGGTAGGGCTAAGATGGATAGATGGAAATGTCATACGAAGGGTATGGGAGATGAGACAACTTGCCCCCAAGTGTGATAGCCCACATAGATAATGGCTTACACATGATGCCTGTTTTCCAGGTTTTCATCATGGTACTTATCCAAAGTGCCATAAGAATGGTTTTCACTATTGGACAAAATTTTTCTCTTGACTTTTTTTTTTTTTTTGGTGTCACCAAGATGCCTATTTGCCAGGTTTTCATCAAAGTGACTTTTTTTTTTTTAGATGGCCCTGATGCTTTAGATGATCACTGATTGTGCCGAATCCATTGATGGTGCTGATGTAGATACTGGTGCCATGATATGCCAATAATAACCTTGATGAAGTAGTTGCCTTGTTAGGATCATAGCACTTGCATACAATTGATTGATGTCATTGTGATCCTTGTTGACACTAGAGTTGGCCTTATCAAAATACGCATATCGTGATAGAGTGCCATGGGAGTCCTTACAATAAAGAGTTGCTGCCAAGATGCGATGGATTTGGGCGTAGGAATTTTAGACTTTAGGCAAGATGTAGGATTATGACGGATGATGGTAGACGTGTTTGGCAATTTAGATGTAGGAATTTTCATTTGCCAAACTTGGGGTGATGGATGACGGAGACTAGGTTTCAAATTGGGATAAGTTTTGGAACCATGACTTTTATATGCCTTGTATGATGGCCATTTTGAAGGAGGTGGACATTTATTATATGTGGGAGTCCTCTTTTCTTGTGGCTCCACATTTTGATTGACTTTTACTTTTGAACTATTTTCTTTGCTTGATCCATTTTTCTTTGGGATCCATTTTAACTTTATTTGTCCACTTGGATTTTTGATTGACTCAATGGCCTTTGATATTTTATTTTGAACTTTGAATTTGGAAGACTTTTGTTTTTGTTGGTTCCAAATGGAAGGTTTATTCATGTTGGAATGACAATTTATGGTATGGATGAAAGGAGTGTTGGCAACAACCTTATGGTAAGAACTACTCATGGCCTCCATTTTGATGTTTGTATCAGATAAAGTTTCCCCCAATATCAAGAAGGTACCATTAACATCATTAGATTTGTTGACTGAAGGATAACCAAGACCTTGATGTCTAGGATTTTCTTGAAACTGTACTAGTTCTAGAATTCCTTGCTCGTGTATGCCTAGTCCTTTTCCTTGATACTGCATACTCTGACATATTCTGTTTGCGATGGGGTATTTTTTGTTTTGAAAGCAAGATGCTAACCCATCACTGTTCATGTGGAAACTATTACTTGGAATCTTCTCCTCTACAAGAAAGCCTGATTTGATAAAAGTGGATGATCCTAGTTGATAGGATCTCTTATCTTCATTAGCATGTTGGATATCTTTGGTGTGATTTTGTGACATATCAGATTTAGAGGATTCTACTGGTGCTTCCAAGTCGATATTAAAACCATCTTTATGGTCATTGTCATAGAGTCCAATGAACTTAGCTATAGCTTGATCATTTGCAAATATGTCTAGAGTAGGAGACTCTTGTTCTAGAGGAATATCGTCTATGTGTTCAATAGAGGCAAGTGTCTCATTTTGCGAAATGGATGCATTTTGTACTTGGATAGGGTTGTCTTCAAATGTTTGATCATGAATGGCATAAAGGTCAAGGAGTGGATCATTTTGGACTTCTTGCTCAATAATAGTGTCTTGATCAAAGACGGGTTTATCTTGAATGATATGATTGGGAATGGAATCTTGATCAAGGATAAGTGTACTTTGGATGCCATGATTATCTAAAAGGACTTCTTGGATGGACTTAAAGATAGGATCGTGGGATAGACTACTTTGATCTTGACATGAAGGTGAAGCCACGAAGTCATGCTTTAGACTTTCCATTTGACATGTATCCTCAAGCTTAGTAGATGGGATGGGACTTTGGAGACCATGAATAGATGTATTTTCATGACTAAATGTTGATTGAGATGGAGTGGCTTGGAAGGGATTAGTCGATGAAAGACTAGGATAGGACATGGAGGCTTGGAAGGAATTAGTGGATGAAGGACTATGATAGGACATGGAGGCTTGGAAGGGATTAGTGGAAGGTTGGTTTCCCTTGTCAAGGTTAGGATAAGGGTGATAAGTGGATGTTTGTTGTGGATTCATGGCATGGATTATGCTGAGGGACTCTTGATAATGAGGGTAGATGGATGGAGGACTAGGACTTATGGATTGTTGGTAGGAATGATATGTGGGTAGTTGACCATGGGTTGACGTTGATTGGCATTTGGATTGGATATATTGTCTTTTGAAGTCTAGGGCCTGTTGGTATTGACCATTACAGAGTAATTGGTATTCAACTTGACTAGCACACATATCAAGGTAAATTGCAGACATGGTGGTGAGGTTATGATGAAAGATGGAGTATAACTAAGGTATGTGATATGAGGGCTAAGGTATGACAATAAAGAGAGCAACTCAAATCTAAGGTATGCAACCTAAGCTATGTTTTTGGGATTTTTGTATGCAAATAATGGAATGTCCTAGGATGACACTAGTCTAGACTCTAAAGGTGCAAAAGTCTAAGCAAGACCCTAAAGTGATCAAATCTATGAACCCAAGATGAAGAGACCAACTGCCTAAAGTCAAACCAAGGTGTCAATTTAGTTAAGTCAAGGAACCAATGTAAGACGAGGATCAAAGACAAGTTGAGTTTCCTAACTAGACTGATGAGCTAGGAGGACTCTCTGTAGGACAAAGTATAAGATGATAAGACTAGGTTCAATGACATATTTTGTTGACACTATGACCTTTCTAGAGTATAGATGGTGGACTACTCCTAAAGTTTGTAAAAGTGACCTTTCTAGAAGTCTAATGCAAGGTGATATGTAGCCTAAGATGAAGGTAAACTCTAACTGAAGACAACTATGGTAATGACTAAATGAACCTAAAGGATGCAAAATTGAGCAAATCATTTCAGATTTCTGTTTCAAAGACTGTTTGTATGAAGACCACTAAAACTGGTATAACCCTGCTAACTGGACAGTGACAGTGAATTTTGGTTTTTCTGGTAATCAGATAGATGCGTTTCAAATTTAATAGTTGCGGTTCAAACTGACAGATGTGACTCAAAATTACCAGATACGACTCAAGCTGACAGATGCGACTTAGAATATAATGCATGCGGTGTTTCTAAAACAAATGCGAGTCAAACTGACATGCGCGACTCAGAAATTATAGATGCAGCTCAAAACAACTAGATGTGACCTATATAAATCAGATGCGAGCCAAACTGACAGATGTGACTCAAAAATTATAGATGCGACTCAAAACTTACAGATGCGACTCAAAAATTACAGATGCGACTCAAAACTTACAGATGCGACTCAAAATTAACAGATGCGACTCTAAAAATCAGATGCGTGTTTCTGGTGAACAATTGCGACTCTCTGTGAATTTTTAGTGACATGAAATTTAAACTGACCCAGTTTTCTATGATCAAATTCTAATAATCAAAGACAATCGTAAGACAAAGTGTTTTCAGTTTCAATTTTGGACTCAAAGAACGTTTAAAGTGATAACAGACAAGCACATCCTAATAGGCCAAAGGCCTAGGGTTTGTATACTTGGTATAGCCCACCAGTTATACCCCAGATTGGTGATGAACACCTTTCCTTCTCGAGAGAGGATAGCTTAGCAATTTGGTGGCATTGGCTCCCCTCCACGGCTCATTAACGTCTTTCGAGCACACCAATTCTGAATTCATTGGGTAGTGACATCCCAAGAACCGCTATCTCTACTCAAGGGGATTAGTAGTGAGTAATCTTCGGGCATGATACTGTACCCTGCACTAATACCAAGCAATGGCCACAAATAGGTTGGTCTCTACAACAAAGGGTATTTAATTCGGGCATTCCGTTCGTGGGGTGTGATCCATACGCGCGAGTCCCCTTTCGGATCCATCTCGTCGGAACCACACTCGTGATTCTTGGGGTTTCCCCAAGAACCCACTTTTGTATACCGGCTGGAAGTCCCTCAAGTTTAGGGTGCTCTTGGTCGAGTCATTCGGGTGAGTACTTTTTCCCACCGAGGCCCAAGTTCTAGAGTTGGTAACCATTTCTCTTACACCCGGATCGCACGGATGCGCAAGGGGAGAGGATACTTCGGTGTACCAAATCGTAAGGGTGACCAAACTTGTGCTTTCACACCAAACACAGTAGACACTTGTTAATTTTAACCAAATGAAAGATTTGCTACGCTACCAAACAATCTGTTTCAAAATTTAACTAGGGTCTTCGACAAGCGTCCTGCAGAAGATATCATTAGTAATTTTCAATTTTGTCTTCGCCAATCGTCCTGCAAAAGCTTGTTAACTCCAAATGGCCACACGCTGAAAATCAAATATCAGTAACACGAAAATCAATTGAAAATTCTAGATTGCCGAAAGCAGAAATAAAATTTTACCAGTCAATTGTGTCATTTTGTTACCAGTCAGATGCGTCGTTTCTTTTTCAGTTGTGGCTCGGGATATCAGTTGCGGTTCAGGAATTGTCAGATGTGTCATTTCTCTATCAGATGCAGTTCAAAAACTTCACATGTAGTTCCAGAAATCAATTGCGGTGCATAAACTTCACATGCGGTTCAGAAAATCAATTGCGATGCAGAAACTTCACATGCGTCGTTCCGTACAAAAAATCTGCAAAATAAAAATTTAAAAGATCTACGGATTCGCGAAGATGGTGTCTTCACGTCAGGTTCACCAAAATGTAACGCTTGAAAATGAAACAAGCCTTTTTGCACAATAGACAACCAAGAATCAAGATTAGATCGTTAGAAGCACACATGCAATACAAATACTAAATCTAACATGCAAATTCATACGTTAAGCAACAAAGAACATGGGAAAGTAAAAACGTAATTAAAACTAGAACAATCTCACCAATTTTCAAACGTATTTCCATGAATTATCTCAATTGCCCTTCTCCATTTCGCTTCTATGGTATAATTGCCCTCAGATTTTCAAGTTCGTGCAAGTATAGCCTTATGATAATGATTAGCAAAATATCGAAGATTCAAGACAAAAGTGCTCTCAAAAGTTATCAAATTTGCGAGAGAGATTTCGAGAGAGATTGGAATGAAGAATGACAAATCAATTTATAGAAAATTGATTATTCGAACGACAGGCCAAGATTGAAAGATCAACAGACGGTTAAGATTGACTGATTAGACATGCATTCAAATAACTGATAGAAGTGACATGAGTGATTCGAATTAGAAATAGAATTAAAGATTAAATGAATGATTTAATCTTCAGTTCGGCATTCGAAAACATAAGAAATATCTTTGCATGACAAAGATAAAGATTGATTAAAGCAACTCTCTGTTCGAATGCACACACAACACTTAATTAATTAAATAAGAATATTTAATTAATATGCATGTACACACACAAATGAGTTAGAACTGGAGGATTGCATGATTTGAAGAAGAGATTACTCGAAGATGCCACTCAGACATCGAATCAATAGTTAACTGAACGATTAAAATAGATGTCGAGTTGAGTAAAAGTGAATACTTAGATAACTCACATAATTATCTAAAATATAGAAGAATGTGTTAAAATAGAATTAATAAATTAAATAATTCATTTAATTCAAGAATAATAAAAATAAATAATATTATTTAAAAATGATGAAAGGGATTTTAAATGAATAATTAAAAAAAAAGAATTTATTTAATTATAGTTGAAATATGATAAAGAAAAATTAAATAAAATTTATTTAATTTGACAAGATGAATAAGGTTAATTAGTAAAATAATTAAATAAAAAGCGTTTATTAATTAATCAGATAGAATAAAGAAAAGTGTGAATTAATTAAATAATTAAGATTATTTAATTAATAGAAGAAATAAAAGAAGATGAATTAATTAAATAATTAAGATTATTTAATCAATAGAAGAATTAATGTTAAGATGAATAATTAAATAATTGACATTATTTAATTAATAGAAGAATTAATGTTAAGATGAATAATTAAATAATTGACATTATTTAATTAATAGAAGAATTAATGTTAAGATGAATTAATAGAAGAAATGAAGACTATAGAGAATAATTAAATAATTGACATTATTTAATCATGACCATGAAGAATATAAAATACGAAGAATATGGAAGTTGCAGTCCTAAACCAAATTTCAGTGTCTACACATACTGCTAGAATTTTAACCACATATGCCATTGTGTATTTTTGTTAAAGTGGTCAAGGC
This sequence comes from Sequoia sempervirens, assembly GCA_007258455.2. Lineage (NCBI taxonomy): Eukaryota > Viridiplantae > Streptophyta > Pinopsida > Cupressales > Cupressaceae > Sequoia > Sequoia sempervirens. Next base: position 278,174,429 of record VDFB02105785.1, on the reverse strand, counting down.
TTCCTCTTGGCTAAGACATCATAGTAATGTCCCTTCGATGCTATGGTAGTATAGTGTATCACCTAGGATCATGAATCAGGATGCCTTCTTAACAAAGGTCCTTTTAAGGTTGGAGGTGATATTAGATGGGAGGGTTCCTCTGCTAAGGTAGGTGAATATGTCATGGTACCACAGGGATTCAGGACCAAAAAATGACACACACGAATTTAAATTTTGAGATTTCAAAATTTGGTACAAGAAGCTATTCGACTAAGAATTCACATTGCAAAATGTTGTGTGGCATGTCTAATAATGATCCAATCATTTCCATAGCATCTATTGCTCAATTGTTCATGTGAGGAATTTGCTCAAAATTTATATCAATAAAAAGGTCTTTGAGATTTTCTACCACATTCTTATAAGGAGTAATCTTATCATCCTTAGTTTGGTAGTCATCATTGACTTAGATGATAACCAGTTGTGACTCTCTATAGAATTTCATTTCTTGTATTTGTCATTGAACTTCTATCCTTAGACCTATGATTAGGGATTCGTACTTAGTAATGTTTTTGGTACATGAAAATGATAACCTATATGACTTTGGGATGCAATCCCCTTGAGGGGTGATGAAAAGAATACCTGATCCTGATCCATTTCAGGTGAATGATCCATCAAAGGACATCTTCCATCGACTTGCTATATTGACAAGAAATATTGATTCATCTAGGAATTCATATATTAATGGATTCTCTGCATAGATAGGTGCCTCTGCCAGTTGGTCTGTGATTACTTGTCCTTTGATGTCCTTGTGCTCTACGTTCTCTATGTCAAATTTAGTTAAGATAATTACCCATTTGGTCATTTTCCTAGTAAGAGTTGCTTTGGATAACAAGTATTTCAACGAATCAATCTTTGCAGTGAGTTTGATTTGATGTGACAACATGTAGTGTCTGAATTTTTGTGAAGCAAAAAATACTACCAAGAATGTTTTATCAATGGGTAAATAGTTCATTTCATAGCTCACAAAGGTCCTACTAATGTAGTAGATAGATCTTTCCTTTCCATTTTCATCATGTTGTGCGAGAAGAGTTCCTAATGTTGTTGATGTTGCTGAGATATACAAGATCAATATTTTGTTTGGTAATTGTGGCATGAGTATTAGAGGTGTTAATAGATAGTCCTTAATTTGCTAGAAAGCTTTATCAAACTTGTAAGTTATTCTTTTATGGAGAAGATGCGAGAAATGGTGGATTTTGTATGATAGATTTCCTATGAGCCTCCTGATGGACTACAATCTTCCTTGTAACCCTCTCATCTGCTTTAATTTTTTTGGTGGTTCCATGTCTAGTATGGCTTTTACCTTTACTGGATCAATTTCTATCCCTCTTTGTGAAATTATATAGCCAAGAAGTTTCCCTGATGTAACCCCAAAGACATATTTTTTTGGATTCAACCGTACCTTGTATTCTTTGAGCCTGCCAAAGATGGTTCCTAAGACTTGTATTTGCTCACTCCTTTTCTTTAACTTTTCCAAAATATCATCCACATAGTCTTCAACTATTTTGTGGATCATGTCATCAAAGATGAGAGAAATTTCTCTCTAATAAGTTTCTCTTGCGTTCTTGAGCCCAAATGACATCATGTTCCAACAATATGTCCCCCATGGATAGGTGAATGTAGTTTTGTGTTGATCCTCCTTGGAAATCATGATTTGGTTATAGCCTAAAAAACCATCCATGAGTGATAGAATTTCATGCCTAGCTGTTAAGTACACTATGATGTCAATGTTTGTAAGAGGGAAATCATCCTTCAGGCATGCCTTGTTCAAGTCTCTAAAATCAGTGTAGATTCTAATTCCCCTAGTGGGTTTGGAGATGGGTACCAGGTTTGAAACCCACTCAAGATAATCTATCGATCAAATAAATCCAACGTCAAGAAGATTTTGTAACTCAAGTTTCACCAAAAGTGCTATCTGAGGGTGCATCTTCCTTAATTTCTACTTTATTGGTTTAGCCTCAAGATATACTACTAGATGATGCACAACTACTTCTGGATCAAGCCCTGGCATATCTATATATGACCATGCAAAGTTAGCTCTTCACTCTTTTAGGAATTCTGCTAGATTCTTCTGTGCTTCATCCAACAAGGATTCAACATAGAAAGTGATCTTGGGTGCTTCTTTTGTTCCCACGTTGATTGCAGTGGCATTTTTTGTTAAAACTACTGACTTCTCTTGATGCATCACACTAAGGGGGAGATTTAATCCCTCATCCTTAGGTTCCTTCCTCAGAGAGGTTTTCACCCTTGGATACATCCTTTCTTTCTACTATTTTAGGATTATAGAGTGCCATAATGTGGTTTTCACTTAAAGATCTACAAGTTAGTTGCATGTCATCAATTCTGTGACTGAATGATTCAATCGTCTCCCCGTAATATGCCCCTATGTCTATCTCTATGTCAAAACCTAGACTTTGTGATCTTCCCATGGTAAGTTGTTGTAGAGTCCCATGTATTTTGAGATTGCTTCATCATTTTCAAATAAATCTAGAATCGGTGGTCCTTGTTGGTCCAATTCAATGAGTTACGGGTATACTAGGCGTATTTCATTTGGTCGGTTGCTTGGGGCGAAGGTCAATGTAGATATCATGAAGAGGGGATTATTCTCAAATAGGTTAGCAACATCAAGGGGAAAGACATCTAGGGTAGTATCATGTGATGTTGGTAACCAAGAGGAAGCCTCGACCCGCTTAGTGGAAGTACCTTTTCCAATAAGGGTAACCTTACTAGTTGTACAACCTAGGCCAAGATTATTTGGAGGTTTCTTAGGAATGATAGGTTCTAGAAAACCATTATCATTTTTTCCTAGTTTCTCATTATTGGTATATCACATTCCCTTCATTAGCTGCAAGCCTTTGTTATCATCTTCCATAGGAAGAACATGGATGGGTCATTTATATTGATAAAGTAGTTTAGAGATATCCTCCTCATTGAAATATTATTTGTTCAGGTCCCCCCAATTGGTGAAGGTAGTGGCTGTCATTTTGATAGTTTCAAGGATGTTGTTGCTAGGTGTGGGTTTCCCATGAGATTTGGGAGAAAGAGGCAACTCTCCCAACACAAAATAATCCTTCATTAGCTTATAGTTTCCACAACCATCATCTTGGATCACTGCTTTAATGTCAGGTATGCTCTGCACAATGGGTGCTTTTGTTTCTGAGGTAGATGCAAGGGATGATGGGTCAAAAAATGAGGTAGAAGGTGTAGGCCCTTCATCATTTTTGGGTATTTGAGGAATCTTATAGAATTTGGCCTCAAGATTCTTGCAATAGTAAAAAGGCTTAGGATCTCCATGGATGGTAACTTCTCTACCCTCAAAAGGAAACTTTACACACTGATGGTAGGATGAAGCTATAGCTTTTAGGGCATGGATCTAGGATCGACCATGCAATATGTTGTAGGGAAGATCAAGGTCTAAAACTTAGCATGTAGTCTCTACGATGATGCCTTGTGATACCCATTCTTGGTCGTCATATGCCCTGATGGTGGTGCTCTTTTCCTTCTCAATAGTATTCTCTGAATAGCCCAAATTTTTTATCAACTAAAGGGTGCAAATTTTTAGTACAACACCTCCATCTACTAAGACTCTTTTAACATTGTTCTTATGAATGATGACCTCAAGGTCTAAAGCACGATTATGAGATGGTTGTGATGGTAGGTCTTGTTTCAAGAAGGTGAGGAGATGATTAGTGATATGCCCTACCATAGCTTGAAACTAATCTATATCTATATCCTCAAGGATGGACGATGTAGATAGAGCTTCCTCTAAGATTTCCCTATGTGCGCTGGATAGCCTTAATAGTTCTAAGATAGAAATCTATGCGGATCTTCTTCAGTTGATCTAAGAGATTGTACTTTCTAGTGATTTCTATTGGTTGAGTAGGGTGTGCCCTAGATTCAGATGGGACTCCTTGGATGGTGACTTTTCCATGTCTTGTGGTGACTCCACACTCTACACTAGGTCCTTTGATAGTGATGACGACAATGATGCTATCACAGGAAGCAACCACATTGGAATAGGTATGTTGCATGTTTGTATAATCCTTTGATTTCCCATTGTTTTTTCCTTTTCTATGATTCGGCATGGGGGTATTGTATATCTTAAGATCCTAATTACCAATTGGTACCTCAATAGATATGGTGTTGCTTTCTATAAGATCCAGGATAATGTTTTTGAGTCGCATGTAGTTCGTTGTCTTGTGTCCTTTGATTTTGTGAGTCATAGAGATCCTTTTCATTGTACTAGGGTGGTTTATCTTGTGGTTCTTGGTATTTTTCAAAATTTGGAAGTGTTATTAGATTTGACTTGACCAATTTCTTCATGATAGCCTCAATGGGTTCCAACAACTATGTGTATTTGTGTTTTGAATAGTTTTTCTTGTTAGGTGTTAACCTCTGTTGTGTTTCGATGTTGTTGACTTGATTGTTTTGTAATGGCATTGTTTGTTTTATAGTTGGTTGAACATTGGTGATTTGATTGTTGTTCGGACTAAGAGAACTTAGGACCACCTTAGCATCTAAAACTCCATCATTTGTTACATTTTTGTTCTTAGACTAGACACGAGGCTTGTCATTTGAACTAGTTGATGGATGGTTGTCTTTGTAGACTTGAGTATTTCCCTATGAGATTATATCTCTCTCAATGTTAAGGGCTCTAGGGACAAGCTCATCAGAATACGTGATGCACTACATTTTTAGGTGAAAGGATAGATCTAGATTGAGATTTACTATGATAATGCCCACTTGTTGTTCATCGGGAATTGGCCACTTGATTTTACTCACTATTTGCTTCCATCGTTGCAAGAAATGGTGAAAGATTCTCCTTTATTTTGTTTGAGGGTGTATAACTCTTCTAAACTTACATCCATGTCAAGATTGAAGGAGAAGTGATCTATGAATTTGTCAATGATTTCTTGGAAAGTTTTGATACCTAGAGGCAATTGAGAAAACCAATCCATGACAAGACCTATTAAACTTCATGGGAAGAGGTGCATCAAATAGGACTCATTATAAGTGACCTCCATACACATAATGTTAAACTCTTTGATATCGTCCATAGGACTTCCTTTCCCTTTGTATTTCTCAAATTTGGGGATTTAAAAACTAGGAGGGAACGATACCATTGCGATGTTTCGATCAAATGGATATGGGCATAGGTTATGTGTATGAGATTTATTTATTTTTCCCATCCGAATATCCTGCATTTCTTATATTAATGCCTTGAGTTGTGATGCCATATCGTCTGATGGACTAGGTGGAGGAACATATATCACATATTGTGGGATGGTGGATGAAGTGTACATGGGATTCTAATATGATGATGTGTTATACATTGTGTATGGTGGTGTAGGATAAGGTGATGATGGTGTAGGAATATATGTTCCTAATGTGTTTGGGATGATGATGTTTTGTTGAGGGATATAGTATAAACCACGTTGTTGTTGGTATACTATTGAGCTTGTTGATGTTGTTGAGTTGCTAGGGCTGCTTTCTACATTGCTAAGGATGCTTGATGTTGTTGTTTTTGTTGTTGTTGTTGTGCTACTAAGGCTACTTCTTTTTGTTGTTGTTGTTGTTATTGTTGTGTGGCTAAGGCTGCTTGTTGTGCGACTAAGGCTACTTCATGTGCTTGTTGTTGTTGATGTGCAACTAAGTCCACTTGCTATGCTTGTTGTTGTTGTTGTGTGACTAAGGATGCTTGCTATGCTTGTTGTTATTGTTGTTTTGCTAGGGTTTCTTGTTGATAAGCTTGTTGGGCTTGCTGTAAAGCTAGGGCATGTGCTTGTAGTGTAGGATCAACCAGTAGTTGGTACATCTAAGATGGGTTTTGGGTGCCGATGTTTTGTTTAGATTGTGCATTGTTGATGAGAGGTTGTGGATTCCCTTGGTTTAACATTCCTTATAAGATAATGGATTGAGGTGGAGGAATGTAAGTTTGAGGTCCCATTTGATTTTGCATGACTTGGGGGACAAATGGTAAAAATGAAGATGATGCCATTAAATATTGTGATATTAAAGGCATATTAGGACCTTGGTCCACGAATTGAAAGGATTCCCTTGACCGATGTTTTTGAGATCCCCTTGTGTTTGGGATGTGGTCAAGGTATTACCTTGGTTGATGGGGTTTGTGATCAAGGGATTATTTTGATGTGGGTTGAGGATGGATGGAATAGATGTGTTTTGGGCAGTCATTGGGTTTGATGTATCAACGAGAGGATTAGATGAAGATGTTCCTTGTTGTGTTAAAGGATGATTTTGTGTGAGGGTATTCCCCTGCCCTTTTGGGTCCACTTGTGATACTTGGTGCACACTACTCACTGGGATGTTGGGCACAATTGTGGTACTCATGGGTATGGATGAAGATGGGTGTCCTCAGTATGTTGAAGTTTTTGTGGAGTAATGAAGCATAAGTGGTTTATACGAGTGTTGGGGATCCTTAGGAATGGGAGGACTTCCAAATGTTGGTTTCGAAGTGGTTGTTTGAGATTGAGGATTGGTATCAAGGGTACCCACAAGTGTGTTGCTTTCTTATAGAAAAGTATGACCAAAGTCTTTGGCAAGACTAGCTGAAATACTAGGTGTAGATGTTTGATTTAGCCCTAGTGATGGAGTTGTTGGAATAGTGGATGAATTCCAACCTTGTGTTAATGATTGTGCAATAAAAGATGGGGAATTAGGAACTATGTTCTCCAAGGCTTGATGTTCTAAGATTTCCTCCCTAGTAAGTCCAAATGGATTGTTTGTGATGTCCTCTATCTCGTATGGCCCTGATGGTGATGAAGGTTGTTGTGATGGGGTAACATGACTTCTCAGATCAAATTCCAGAGGATTTGGATCATTAAGGTAAATGTGACTTTGGTTTTCTCCATGATTCTCTTATGTTGTGATCTTATTTTTACCATAAATTTTGGGTCACCTCTGGGAGAGTTGTGTTGAGATTTGTAATGTTTAAACTCTCTAGTTGACTCAAATATAGGTAAAAGGGATGCTCTAAGTACTTTTGGAGCAATGATGATTAATGGTAGATGAAAAGGTGAATGATATGGAGAGTGATTTTTGCAATTTTTTTGGGACAACACTTTTGACTTAAGTTTAATATTTTTATGGTTGGATAAAAGATTTTTATGAACATGTAAATCTTTAGGGTAGACTTCTCAACTTCAAGATAAACTAGTTAAAAGATGATAACTAACTTAACCAAATGCATGGAAAAGGATTCATTTCACATACAAAGTAACTTAGTAGGGGTTGGTTTGATAGATTTCTAAGTCGAAAAGTGTTGGTGTATTCAAATTTTTTGCAAAGTTTGGTGAAGTGAAAGATGAAATTCGATGAAGGGGTGGATGAAATGTTTGACCCAATGTTGACCTAAAGTAAACCTTTGTTTGATAAGACCACGGTAGTGAGAAACATTCTAGACCTCTAAATTTTAAAGACCTAATTATTTAGATAAGTTCAAGATTGTGAAAAAGACCAAGGTTTTACTCCAAAATAATGCATACAAGTATGGGTTGTTCTTTGAAGCACATTTATATAAGTTGTATACTAACCTGTTTCTATTTTGGTGAAGTGCTAAAAGGTATTTTTTGATGGATTTTGGAATAAGATGCCTAAGTTTAAAGTAACGACATGTAGACCTTCTCTTGGGGATTTTGATTTTACATGAGATCATCTAAGAAAAGCCTAATATTGCTTAAAAGACCATTGTTTTGATTTAAATGAGGGGTTCATATTGAGCATACATGTTTGAATTATTCAGCGGGATAAGTCTATAAAACCTTGTTACCAATTTTTTCTTGTTCTGGTAGTATTTCAAGATACGTCTTCTAATGTACTATGATGTCTAAGGTTGAGATAGCAATTTCATGTAGACCTTCCCTTGGGGGTTTTGATCTTAAATGAGATCATTTAGAGAAGTTAAGAATATGGAAGAAAAGAGGATATTTATTTCCACACGGGTGGTGGTAATATGGGCCTTCCAGCCACAATATCAGCTTGTTCCTCTTCTTTGTCTATGATGTATGATGCGTGTCTCCAATGGGTTGGTGTTTCCTTTGTTTCAAAAGTGAAGTTTCTCAAACTACTAATTATATCGATTTGTTCTCCTTTAATGAGTTCAAAGCTTGGTTGAATGATAGAAAGTGTATGATCAGTTGAATGATAGTGGGTGTATGATTTGGCCATTAGACACCAAATGGTCATGTGGGGTTCAATTTTGTCAAGTTATCTTGCTTAAATAAGTTTCTTTTACCATAAACACTTTTCTTGATTAGGTTCAATCTAAATGTCTATGTCAAAAAGATCATAAATTTCATAAGATCCATTTTGTGAAAATCATTAGGTTGAATCTATATTTTCTTATGTTAACTTTTGGAAGAATGGATTGAGATATAACTCAAGATTTTTCAAAATCTCTAAGGATAGAAATCCTTAGGACAAGCATTAATATCAAGGATTTTTCAAAGAGTATCCATACTTAGACCAAAGGGTTTGAAAATTTGAAGAAGATTGTGAATGTTTGTTTGCACTATTTTGGAACCAAGAAAAGTATTAAATTGACTCACAAGAATTTTCCACCTTAGGTTCAAAAGATACTACTAGTTGAATCCCTAATTGGATTTCTCCAAACACTAAGACAATGTAAACAACTAGAGATTTGGTGACACTAGCTCCCCTCCACGACACACACTTCTCGGGACCACCAAATCTCAAATCCTGAAGATCCAAAGATCCTAAGGATTTTCTTGTTTCAACAATGAATATTAAAATGTGGGGTAGCTTCGGAACGACAGTTCCTACACCAACAAGCATAAAGGTTTTTGGCTTCTAAACAATTGGTTCATAGTAAGGACTTTCGTACAAGGTGGCCATACATGCCACAAGATTAGCTCAAGATTATTTCAATCAAGAGGCCCCCCAATCCTTTCCTAAGAAAGGGTTTTGATATGTCATGCAGACACTAAGGGTGGAACTTGTTGGTATGACACATCCACACCTATTGCTTATGACTTTCGTCACAATTTTTTTTTTATATAGTGATTTGAAAGAGCTTGGCTTTAGCTTGTTTCCGCTTGGGTCATTCCCACCTTTCGAAGTGGGGTGGTCGGCCATCTAAAGATATACAAAATCAAGGAAGTACATTTGTTGTTCGATCTCCCAAGTCAGATGATACAAGGAGAGAGAATTCACGATGCCTTTTCCTCACACTAGCATGGGATTCATTTTAATCCAAATCAAAATATGTGGGTGATTATACAAAATGTCAAAGTAACGCTTTTGATTCCCAATATCGCCAAGTGGTGTGAGAGAATAGCATATGCATTCAATGACAAAAATGTAAATCACAAGACATAGCAAAAAGTTGTTAATTTTAATCCTCAAAGAAAAGGTAAGTTCATTTTAAGCACCAAACAAAGTGTTAAGTTGTATTGTTCAATTTTAAACCCAAAGTAGAATGATGTGAGGGTTTAATTTTAACCAATTTGAGTGTTCATTTTAAAACCCAACTAAAATCTAGTGTGGTCCTAAAGCATAAAATGAAAAACATGATGAATGGGTTATAATTGCTGCAAAAGTGTCGAAACACTTATTACAATTATAAGATTTAAAGATAAGAATGCTTCTTCACTTCAACTTTTATCGACCAACCTGCAAAACCTAGTTAGCCTAGAAACTAAAACAAAGTTAGAGACATGTTAGTGATCAAATGAAGTAAAAAAATTAAAGCACATGCTAAAAAATCACACTATTTTTCTTACTAGAGAAAAGTGTCACTATTCATGATAGTGTCGCCATAATTCAAATGAGTATTGCTCTGGTGAAAATTATTGTCACTCTACTGAAAGATAATGATGATGATAGTGTTTCCATTTGAGAGTGTCACCGTTTGCAAATTCTTAATACCTCTAAAAAGTATTAGTATCACCCTTTATTTTAATCAGTGCAAGTGTATTAATTAGGTGTCACTGTATCAGATGGAAATAGTATCGCTATATGGCAACACCTTACAAAAGCATCATTAAAATCCTCTGGAGCATTGTTGTACTTGCAAGAAATAAGAAAATAGACTTCGAGAGAAAAATTCATTAAATGTGGTCATTTTTTCCCTCTTTCTAGCACCAAGATGTGACCAACATATTAGTATGGGCTGACTACACTTGATCCATGAGGATACAAAGCATAATTGTTCCACTAAACGTCAATCCAATAGAGATCATTCAAACAAACACTAAACTAGGAATTCATTAAAACTAACATGTTAAACTATGAAAGCTTCAAAACACCTACTCTAATCCATTGAAACTTATCCTATTAGGGGAGTGGTGTCACACTGATGTGGAACAATAACCCTTTCCCAATCCCTGGGATAATAAGCTTATTTCAATCAGTTTTATTGAAGAAAACTGATGAAACCATTGTGAGATGTGTGTTGAAACATTATTTAAAGTTGAATGATCCTGATGCAAGCTATTTTAACATGATTTTATGCTAAGATGATCAAGATGTGTGAATGAAAAGCTAATCTAAATGGATTTTAATCTAAAATATTCAAACCTTAATTAACAAACAAGCTAAATGTATGCATCTATGTTACCATGGAAGCCATTAATGGAAGATAAGCTAATTAATGCAAGTAATTAAGCTAAAATTATACTAAGTAAATGCTAAATATGAGTGTGAGTGTGAGTGATTTCAACAACTTGATTTTTCTTTGAAAAAGATGGATCCCTTTGTCTCCAAATAGTGACCTATATATAGGAGAGAAAAAGAGAAATAGAGGGTTGAGATCAAAATGGTTGATCAATGGTAAAGGATGGAAGAAGTTGGAGGCATGGTTCATGAATTCTCATCAATGGATGAGAATCAATGATGAGATTTAATGAAGGGTTCACCTTTATCCAAAAAAAACACACTTTTAACTTGCATAATAAGTCATAAGTTAACTTGCACAAGAAGCCTTGTGAGTTTGTTTTAGAAAAGGAATATTCTCCTTTTTCAAATTAATGAGGAAAGAGAATATTCTTGGAATATTCTCATGGGTGAGGGAAAATAGACAATTAACAAAATAAAAAAAAGGTTTAATTGTGCAAAAGGGGAAGGAATATTCCATGGGAATATTCCTTTTGGAGGAATGTGCAAAGGAGGAATATTCCCTTGCAAGTGGGGGGGAATTAGATTTATTAGTAATTGATAATTAAAACCATGTTAATTATGCAATTTTAGAATAATTAGATGATATTCATTAAATAAAATGATTTAATGAAAGGGGAAAGTGAAATGACATTTAGTTAAGTAACTTAGGGTTATTTAATTAAATAAGAGAACTTAGGGATTTAAATTAAATAACTTTAGGTATTTAATTTAATAAGACAAAATGTTAAAATGGAAGAGGGTGAATCAACCCGATTAAATTAGTTAGGTTAATAGATGCAAATGAAATAATTAATTAAATATCTAGGCTAATTTAATCAATTAAGCGAAAAGAGGATGGGTTTTAGGAGGAAATGATGTTAGTATACCTAATTCCAATGCATGATATCATTTAGAACATTTTTAAGTGTCTACATAGTCCACCGAGTTTCCTCTTCGAAACTCCATTTTACTCCCACAACAATACCCAATATCCTCAACCCTAAGCCCTATCTCCTATACACTCAACCCGATACCCTCAACCCTATACTTAAACGCTAAACCCTACACCCTCAACCCTCAACCCTATACCTTATACCCTCAACTTTATACACTTTAATCTCAACCCTATACCCTAACCCTTATACCCTCAACTGTAAACCCAATACTCTTGACTCTATACCCAATATCCTCAACCCTATTCCCTATACCATATACACTTAACCCTATACCCTAAAATCTAAACACTATCCCTCAACCCTATACCCTCAACCATATACCCTACACCCTCAACCCTAAACCCTATACATTATACCCTCAATCATAAACCCTAAACCATATACCTAACACCATCAAACCTAAATCCTAAAACATGAACATCAAAACTAGACCATGAACAAGGTGGATGTTGTGAAGGTTGTTACCAAGCATGCAAAGCTTAATAAGTAGGAGAAAAGTTCACAAATATTTATGTCTATTGAAGAAAGCAACTAGGGCACATTAAGGAAGAAATGTGTTAGTGAAATTTTGGACTTAAATAGGAAACTTGATAATCATATTTAGTTGTAGGAAGGTTTATTTACATCAAAAAATAAATAAAGGATGCACATGTAAGAGAGCATTTCTCAAGAATGGAAAAACTAGAAAAGAATACAATCCTATGGATAGGATAGAGTTTGAAGGTGAAAATAATCTACCTCCCATTCAAGATATCAACAACCATGATGCTTCTAAAAAGAGTAATTATTGCTCCTTTGATTATTCATGTGCTACCAATATGTCCTATTTTGATAGTGAGAAATATCTTGAAAGGTGTGAATCTCATTTTCCTTCCAAAGAATGTGAAAAGTTAAGTCCAATTTTATTCAAGATTCACTCAAGGCCAATTTTTTGTACACTAAATAGACAATTTTGGCCCTATGTGATCACCATAGAACATTCTTTGATAATAGTGTCATAGATCATTGCGAACATTCCTCAAATACTTTAGAGTGAAGATGTTGTGATCCATATAGTTTGAATGTGAATGCAGCAGCAAAAAGAAAGAGAGAGGAGTAAGAAGAGATGGAGGGAGAGGTAGACGTGGATGGAGTGAGAGACCTAGGGAAAAAGGAGATAGAGGGGAAGAGAGTTGGGAGACCTAAAGGGGGAGAGAGGTGATATGGGGGTTTAAGTAGGGAGGGGGATATAGAGAGGGGGAGAGGAAGAAAGGGAGGGGACATCCTAGAGAGGGGAGGGATGGAGAAGAGGATAGACAAAAGAATAGAGTGAAAGGATTAAAAAGGGATGGAGTGAGATACCTAAGGAGGAAATAGAGAGGTGATGACCTAGAGAGGGGAGGGAGAGATAAGAGGAGAGAGAGAATAACAAAGAGAAAGAGAGGGATAAGGAGTGAATGAGAGACCTAGAGAGGGGAGACGTAGAGAGGTGAGGGGGAGAGAGAATAAAATAAGAGGGAATTTTACAAAGAGGGAAAGAGGGGTAAGAAGGGAGGGAGAGAGGTGGAGAGAGATGGAAATAACTAGAGAGGGGAGAGATATAGAGGTGAAAGACCTACACCCTAGGGAGAGAGGGGTGAGAGACATAGGGGAGAGATAGAGGTTAGAGAGATATAGGGGGGAGATAGGTGGGTAATGAGACAAGGAGAGAAAGGTAGAGAGGTAAAGAGGGAAGGATGGATAGACCTAGAGATGGTTAGAGAGAGAAAGGGTGGGAGGGATACCTAGTGATTGAATTAATGGAGAGAGGTGGGAGAGAAAAAATAACAAATGAAGAGAGAAGAAGAGAGGTAGGAAGGCAAGGATAGAGATGGGGTAAGGAGGGAAGGAAAGGTAGAGAGGGAGAGAGGGTGGGAGAAACTTAGAGAGGGGAGAGAGAGGTGAGAGAGAAAAGAGAGGAAGTGACAAAGGGAAGTATCGATAGAGAGGGAAGGAGGTAGAGAAGGAGTGAAAGGTACAACCTCAACTATACATCATCAATTGTAACCCCTAAACTCTAAGCCTTAATCAAAGTGGGAGAGAGAGAGAGAGAAAGAGAAAGAGAATTTGGCTTTAGCATTCTAAAAATGTATTTTCATTTCGCAAGTACCAAATGATTTGAATTGAGAAATTCCAACCCTTTGGGTTGGATTTTCCTTGGACAAGGGTTGGATGACCATTTCATGCCAAAGACATGTTTTTTGAAAAGGTAAAGAAAATTCATGCATTTTTAGTCATTCTCTGGATCAGGTTTGAACATGTTTCAATAAAAATTTATAAAAATACCATGATGACATTAAGCTAGATCTCTTATCTATCTAACCACATATTTTTTTTCACATTTTGATTATGTTAAGGTTTTCATCTTTGAATTCTTTTGTGAGTGTGTCCATTTTTTTGTCAAAACCAACATGTGGTATTTTGGGTATAGTTTTTTACTCATTCATCAAATTTTGAAACAAATTAAATTTTTAGAATCTAGATTCCATTCTACATGTATTGAAAAATAAAATTGATTTTTGATTAGTTTTATAAGTGTTTAGTGGGGAGCACACTCAAATTTCTAGTTTTCAAGATGTGTCCACTTCAAAATTTATTAAAAATTATATATTCATTGGAAGATTAGCCAACAAAAATGACATAAACTACATGGTGTTAGTTAATTTCTCACTAAAGAGATTTTTAAAATTCTAAAAAAAAATCACATTTTATGGGGAGCACACCAGATGCTATGTTATGTTTTTTTCAATAAAACATGACCACTTTGTGTGATCCCCCCTTTTGAAACACTTAATCTTCACCATTTAAAAAAAAATAGTAGTTTAGAAAGTAGATTCAGAGCACTACAACTCATATTTTTCTTGTTGCATCTTCAAATTTTGAGAGTAACTATCTTCATTTTCTTATTGAATATCAACCTTTGTTGATTTAAAAAAAATAGTGGAATCTTAAGACCCCCTTTTTGTATCACATCTTGGTGCACTTACCCATGATTTAATTGTAACAAAGTGAGAAAAGTGATAGGTATGAATAGTTCCCTTGCTAATCAACAAAAGAAAATTAATTAATGTGAATAGTTATCTCACTATGAGGGAGTGTCGATGTTGTAGCTACGGGCTACATACTTCCTCTGTGCTTATGAACAATAAATTCATATAGCCTAATGACTATTCATTTATTGTATTTATTAAAGTGAAGAGGCGCTTTACTTAGAAACTTCTATTATTTCATTTGGGCCAACTCTCCTTGTAATTTGCACCATTTATTTGAAATTTATTACTTGTGTGGCCAACTTTTATTCATGAAGACGTGCGACCTCTCCCCCATGTTGTATATATACAAGATCATTTCACTCCATCAATGATCAAGTGAAGTTCATTCTTATCCATCTGCAAATATGAGTTTCCTCTACAACTATGTGAATTCATCAAGGAGTTCAAATTATTTCTGAGTGTGCATCAAAGTGTGGTGTTGGTTATTGGCCTTGTGATTGGCCTCATTGTAAAGAGATTTGTTGCCATTATTTCAATAAATGTGATATATTTTGTTGCTAGGTTTTTCCCCTCAAGTTGGAGGGTTTTCCCAGGGTATATTGTTGTGTTATTTGTGTTCAAGTGCTCATGTTTTTGTGCCTCTTCTTATTCTTTATCTGATCTTAAAATAACAACATGGTATCAGAGCGGGTTTAAGGAAAAGATTTGGTTAGATTTGTTAAGCAGTCATCTTATTCAAATATAAGGATAGATCTTTAAAATTGGAAGTTGGAAAAATAAGTATTGATCATCGTTGGATTGAAGTTTGGACTTTTGGAAGCAGAGAAATTGAGAGTGATACCTCTCAAGTCATGGAAGGATGAAATTCTAATGTGGCTTGTGTGGATGGGTTTATTGTTGCAGCCAATTTGTTTTATCTCTGAAATTTTCAGTATGGTTTTATCTATCTATGAGAAGATTCATTCTATTTCTGAGATGGATCACAAGAGCTTTGTTACTGCTATTGCCATTGTGAGGTGGTTGGAGGAAGTTACAATGGCAAGTTCATACTGAGACTCAAAGTTGGGAATGTATGTATTCAATACTCTCGGCATCACTTGTTGATGTATGTTGAATAGAAAGGGTTGGATCATCATCATCCAAATACAACATATAAGACCAAGGTCTATGTTAGTCGTGAGTTTGATTCTCTCCTCCATCGGGTGGAGAAGGTATTAAGCCATCAACATTCTAACATTAGTATATGCCGACAAGTGAAGTCT
This sequence comes from Sequoia sempervirens, assembly GCA_007258455.2. Lineage (NCBI taxonomy): Eukaryota > Viridiplantae > Streptophyta > Pinopsida > Cupressales > Cupressaceae > Sequoia > Sequoia sempervirens. The sequence continues at coordinate 278,158,532 of VDFB02105785.1, read as the reverse complement.
ATCAATATTGTTCAAAGGAATTGAATGATATAATCGTCAATATCATTGCTAAGAATGGGTCACGACAGACCCCAGGCATGCTCAAAAAAGTTATACCATTGCTAAGAATGGGTCCTGCGAACTAAATGGCTTCCCGTGATCTCTCGAATAATCTTCACTCTGCCCAATTCTCCCATGTGGTGAAGAATGAATGACAACTCTTTGGGAAATTTTCGTGGCTACCCTTCATGAAGAAATTGTCTACTTCAAATGTCGCCAACATCTTTGAGGCATCTAAGCATCCTTGCATATTCATATGTCGTCGAGTGATTTCCTTCATACTCTCTCTCAAGAAAATGTGATTAACAAAATCAAGAGTTTTTTAGGAGTGGGAAAATCACATTATTTGTGATTCTGCTCAATTGATGGAGACATCTCTTGGTGCATGGATTCATATAGCAATAGAAGTGATGGGAAGAGTCCCAATATCGGGCCTGTGCCTTCTAGAAGTAATGTTCATTAAAGTTGGCATCTCATCTAATTGGAATCTATTGTTGGAAGTGTTGTTTATGTTTCCATCATGAAACCCATCATTGTAGGATGCGCTTGGGTTCATCCTTGATCATCCAACATCATAGAATTTGTTGCTCATGTATAACAATTCTAGGTGGGTCGCAACTAGAGTGCATCGATAAATTTGAATGGTCAAAGACCATATTCAAATTTAATTAGCCACCACTACAAATTCTAAGTTAAGATGAGCCTTTTTGAGAGGAGAAATAATTTTATGTGCAATGTGAAGTTTGTGGTGTACCAATAGAAAGAGATAATTATTTTTTGTTTGTACTCTTGGAATCATTTTTTTTCTTCTGGGCTGAAATTTAGTCTACTGAGTTGTGCAGATCTGATGACATTTATTTGATCATGTGTGTAGTAAAGATCATGTTTTTTTCTTGAATAGTAATCCCTGGGATGAGATCCTTTGGAGACAACTTTCATTCATTGTGATATGTTCATGCTAGTTGTGAAAATTTTTGAGTGTGACTCAGAGATGAAAAGAGAACTACAATCTCAATTGTGATTGGTTGATCACATCAATAACATTCTCTTTGTGCATGGACTATGATGGTGCCTTGAGAGGCCTGATTCTATGTTGTATATGTTGGCTGCATAATGCATCTAACAAATATGAGTTGAGATTATTATCTTTTGTTGTACTAAGATTAGCACTCTCGAGAGGAGCAAAAGATGGAAGAAAGATATATCAAAATTCAATAAAGATAAGTTTCTTTATCCCTTTATTCTGATCTTTTGATATTTTCTACATATTTCACTTATAGTTTGATTCCTATATATAAACTATTATTAATCCTTTAAAATGCAGGTTGAATCGAGAAGAAATTGAATGAGTTTTCTCAATGACATTTAGAGGGTGTCAAATTCTGAGGATTTAAGGCTTGTGTCATGAGCATGTCTAGGAATAGGGTTAAGGTTCTGAGATCAGTCAATGGAAGGGAGTTCACTTCCATAAGAATTCTCTACAATCTCTAAGGCAGGGATCAAGAGGGAGTTCTATGACTTACCAAGAAGTTAAGATATCAACTATGTAGGTTGTAGTATTGCAAGGATAGGTGGTAAAATCCTTGGAAGTCATCTTCAGCTACTGAGAATAGATTACACAAGATAGTCATTCTGGATTTGACATTGCTAGCTCCACAAACCTATTCAAGATAGAGTGATCCAGGATGAGGTCAAGAAGGACAATCCTAAACTCTTGCAAATCATTAGTACTAGAGGTGTGTGCTGGAAGCCCTATCTCTAAGACAAGCGTTCTAGGAAATCTTGGACGAGGAGGTCAGAAGGTTGATGCAAGAACTTGGAGCTTTAGAGGGAGTCAAGACTACATTCCTTAATGATGTAATTAAAGATGAGGGTCCTCGTGCTTGGTATGAGAGATACCTAATGAGCTTGGGTTTCTCCAATAATGATGTTGATTCAAACTTGTACTTCAAGGTAATTGATGGTAAGGCATTGTTCCTGGTTCTCTATGTTGATGATCTATTTCTTACTGGAGAAGAACACCTCATTATCAAATGCAAGGAGAAGTTGGCTTCTAAATTTGAAATGAAGGATCTTAAGTACATGCATTACTTCCTTGGTTTAGAAGTATGGCAGAGGCCTAATGAGAGCATTCTGAATCAATGGAAGTATACAATATACATGTTGAAGAGATTTGGTATGATGGATTGCAAATCCATGTCTACTCTGATGGAGACCAATTTTTCAGAAGCTAAAGGAGGTTGTAGCTAGTTCAGATATGGTGGATCCTACTACGTATAGGCAGTTGATTAGATCGTTGATGTATCTAGTCAATACTAGACCAGATATTTGCTATGCAGTGAGTGCACTTAGTCAGTTCATGTGTGAATCAATTCAAATACAACTAGTTGTAGCAAAGAATATCCTGAGATACTTGCGTGGAATAGCTGGGTATGGCTTGAGATATTCTTTTGATGTATCTTGAAGCTGCATGGATATTCTGATTCTGATTGGGTAGGATGTGTTGCTGATCGAAAGAGCACATCTGGATGTTGCTTCAGTTTGGAATCTACGATGATATCCTGGAGTAGCAGGAAGCAGCCTTCAGTGGCACTTAGCACTGCAGAGGCCAAGTATATTACAACTTGTGTGGTAGCTCGAGATGCACAGTGGCTTTGAAATATCCTTGCAGGATTGTTTGGACAATCATTGGAGTCGACTATTATCCATTGTGATAATCAAAGTTGTGTGAAGCTTTCTAGTTGAGAGGGAGACTCAGCATCAGTGATCTTTTGTGATTTGATTTAATGCATAATTTCTCTCTATGAGAGAGATTTGAGGTGCAAGCCCTTGTTAATATATCTTTCTCTACGAGAGAAATTTGAGGTGAAAGCCCTTGTTTCCACCCTCTGGGAGTAGCCATGGTGGATGTCATCACATGAGAGAGTCCATGATGGTTTTCTTGTACTTGTGTTTATTCTCCCTCTGGGAGTAGCCATGGTGAATGTCACGATGAGGTGACGACATCACGTTGAGTGGTTCGGTGATGGGTACTTGTGCACTTATGCCACACATGGGAGTAGCCATGGTGGTTGATGTCACATTGAGGTGATATGCTTCTTTCCACATATGGGTGTAGCCATTGTGGGTGTCATGTTGAGAGAGTCCATGACTTCATGTATCAGAAGTATTCCTCCCTAGCTAAGAGGGAGTGTTGATGTTGTAGTTGTGGGCCCTACATACTTCTTCCGTGCTTGTGAACAATAAATTCATATAGCCTAACAGTTATTCATTTATTGTATTTATTAAAGTGAAGAGGTGCTTCACTTGGCAACTTCTATTATTTCATTTGGGCCAACTCTCCTTGTAATTCACACCATTTATTTGAAATATATTACTTGTGTGGCCAACTCTTATTCATGAAGAGGTGTGACCTCTCCCCCATGTTGTATATATACAAGATCATTTCACTCCATCAATGATCAAGTGAATTTCATTCTTATCCATCTACAAGTATGAGTTTCTTCTATAGATGTGCAAATTCATCAAGGAGTGTGAATTATTTCTGAGTGTGCATCAAAGTGTGGTGTTGGTTATTGGCATTGTGATTGGCCTCATTGTAAAGAGATTTGTTGCCATTATTTCAATATATTGGATATATTTTGTTGCTGGGTTTTTCCCCTCAAGTTGGAGGGTTTTCCCAGGGTATATTGTTGTGTTATGTGTGTTCAAGTGTTCATGTTTTTGTGGCTCTGCTTATTCTTTATCTGATCTTAAAATAACAATAGATAGTTACCTCACCAATTAGAAAATTGATTGGTACATTCTTGCGAGTCATTTGTGGCAAGAGATAGAATTATCACAATGCTAAATCTAACATAATGGTCAACTTAGTCCTAATTAGCCACTTGGGATATGCAGCTTTGCCTAGTAGAGAGATAACTTAGTTGTTAGGATTAACAATTTAATTTCCAAATCTACCTTGAGAATTCCTTCACAAGATGAATTACATTTTTTGGGGAATCGACTTTATAGCTATGCTTCTATTTTCTTGCTTGGTCTAGTAGAGAGCAAACTTAGTTAGAAATAATAGTTTAATCTTCAAATCCACCTTGATAGATCCTTTATGTAACGAATTACATTTTGTTGGGGAATTTACTTTGCAGTTGTGCTTCTTTTTTCCTACCTAGCCTAGTAGAGAGTGAACTTAGTTGTCAGAAAAAAATAGTTTAATTTCCTTTTTTTTTTATAGCTCCTTTGTGAGACAAATAAAATTTTGTTGGGGAATCTATTTTGCAGTTTTCTTACTTTCATTTTCTACTTGGAATCCTTGCATTCATATTAGTATATTTATCCCCCATGTAGAAAGAAATGAAAGGAGGACAATAGTTCTTTTCATCATGGAAGTTACAAACAGAGCATTGATGTACATTACTAGTTGAACTTTAAAAAACTATGCCTTCTAAGGAGCTTGTGAAATGTATCACTTGATTTTGTTGTGTTAAAAGTGAAAGTAAATAAATTTGTGCTTGAAGTTTCCCATCTATAGATACTTTTAGATCACTAGGATAATGCCTCTTGTATACTTGCTAAAGTTTTCTCTTCTTTTTCCTCCCACTATGTTCATTCCTCTCCATATTGATGCAATCATGGATGTAGCTATCTGTTATGCCCTGCATAACCACCCCATTTTATTCTGGAAGAAAATGGGCCCCCCTTTTCTCTTGCTTTTGTTACCTTTGGTTATTTTCTTTACTCTTCGGAGTTATTCTATTTTCTTCCTGAGTTTGTCTTCTGGTTTTGCCAAATTTTGGTTCTGTCTCAGCTTAAATTGGTTTTCTTCTTGCTGGAAATTGAATGAAATAATCACAAGCAATAGTGGATTTTATTATAATATGTTTTATTTGCTTTTGAGGACTAATGTAGACCTTGTTTCACAGGATTAAATCACACACATGATGATATTTGTCAGGGGAGCTCAGTTGGAATTCATTCCAAAATCCAGTTGGGCACAAAATTCCTCTAAGAAGAAAGTCTACAAGACCTTGCAGATGTCTTGTCGACTACCAGTGCGTTTTGTCCATTGGAGGCTCATTGGTCGTCCAAACGATCCTGTCATCGTAGGTTTCTTTGTGTCTCGCTGACATGAGGAGCCCTCACCAAAGGATTTCACGTTTGGCAAAAGGTCTCGGCGAAGGAGGAAAGTCTTGCCGACATGAGGTAATATCGGCAAGAGTTCTTGCCGATCCATCGGAGTCTTGGCAAAAGGAGAATGCTATCAGGGGATATCACCAGGAAGGATTTACTCTCGGAAAGAAGTCTCACTAACGGGGTGAAATCTTGCCGAGGCTAAGCAGTTTCGGGGTAAAGCTCCCCTTTCGTGGTGATGTCCTACCGATACAGTGAAGTCTAGGTGACAGAGGAGTGGTCTTGGCAATGGAAGAATAGCGTCAGCAAGAGGTCTTACCGACATGGTGGACTCTTGCCAAAAAGGTTTGTCTTCGGGGAGAAAGATATGCTCCATGAAATGTCTTGTCGACATAAAGGAGCTCACTGAAGGATTTAGGGCTCAGAAAAATGTCTCGCCGACAAAGTGGGGTCTCACTGAAAAGCTCGAGCTTGGGGAAAGTAGTTTGCTTTCAGCGTGAAGTCTCACCAACCTAAGAAGGTTCCCCCGATATGATCTCAGCTCGCCAAAAGGGGTAGGCCTTTGGTGAAATGTCCTAGCGACAGAGGAAGGTCTCACTGAAAGTTTTGATCTCAACAAGTGATTTTGCCTTTGGCAGGAGGTCTAGCCGTTATGCTAAGGTCTCCCGGAAGTGCTCTTGGTTCGGCGAAAGGAAGCTTCAGTCGGTGTAACGTCTCACCAACCGAAGGGAGTCTAGGCGACCGGGTGATGTTCTACTGAAAGATGTTGCCTTCGGGGTAAGGTTGTGGATTTGCTATGATGTCCTACCGACAAGTGAGGTCTCAGCGATAGAAAAAGATATCAGTGTGACTAGTGGAGCTCGCTGTGACTTCTAACCGACACCGATTGTCTTGTCGATGGGTTTTGCTGTGTCGATATGACTTGCGTAGCTCGATGGGAGGTCTTGTCGACTGTCTTATGCTATGCCGATAGCTACTAGAAGAGACGTAATCACATTAGGGAGACATGATTAGTGTCTCACCGACATGCGATGCCATTTGAATAACCTTTGACTGCCCGGGAGTCTTGCGTGGCATATGTTTAACCAATTAGGAGGAGCTAAGAAGGTGGACCGGTGACAATTTGACCGATTGACCACCCCTAAGGAGAGGATCCATAGGTAGCAAATGACATGGACTCCTTCTTAGATCAGAAGGTGATGGAACACCTTGATAAACAGTGGTGTGAAGATTTAGCAGCGAGTCTGATGCTGCTTCCAGAGGATGGTCAATGGGCAGAGAAGTCTAGAACATGAAGGAGGCCAAAAGAAGAGACCATGAGTCATAGTAACTGCTGAGATTGCTACTGATAGAAGAGGATCGACATTAATGATAATGCTTTATAGCATTCAAGGCAGCCCTTCAAAGGGAGTTCGAGTATGGACACAGAGACAGGAGAGTTAATGTTGTAGTAACAAAAGATCTAAAGGCTTCTCTTGGGGACAAAAATCTGTCATCAGCATGGATAACAAGGATACGCATTCAATGTAGAACAAACTCTCTTCAAAAGATCTGAGAGAAAACCTCTCAGAGGAAATATTTTGTAAACCCTAAAACATGGGCCAGTGCATTCTTTTTGGTACACTCTGTATATATGTCATTCTAGCCTCTTTGTAAAGGGTTAGAAGAAGTTAGCAGAAATAGAGGAGATAATAGAATAGATAGGTTTAGAAATATATTTTCAAGAAGTAGGAGTTTTAGAAAAGATAGAGGAGACAGAACTGCATCTTGATTCTTTGTAATAGGAGCTTTTTTTGTCTTCTTAGTTAGGAGTTAGATTCAGCATAGACTGCAATGTATTTTCCAAGTTTTCCTAGTATAGATGGAAACAGTCTAAAGACATAGATTTTCTGTACACTGGTGATTGTGCTAGCTTTGTAAGTATTGCTTATCTGTTTCACTAACAGTAGAAGAAATTAGATCTTAATCTACTTCACATTGTGTTCCAAAATGGTATTTGTCTTAAGTTAATCATTTGATTTGAGAAGATTTCAAGGAATGAAGTTTGATTTTATGTTTTGTTTAAAGTGGTAACTTATAATTTGTTGTGGAAATCAACATTGTGAATGGATGCAACTGTGTGTTAATCTCAAGTTAATTTTGTTCTGTAGTTTTTAGTTAGGAATTCCTTGAAAGGTAACAAATCTGGTTAAGTTGGATGAATTATTGTTCTTTTCTGTTCCAAAGCTCTGATCTATCTTTTGTTGTTTCTTTAAAAACTCTGGTTAGAGTAGGTTTAAGTTCATGCTTGAACTTAGAACAATCCAAAAGCTCAACACTAGCAGGCCCCTTGAACATTACAGTTACATTGACCACTGAGCAACATCAGCACAGTTGAGAACCAACTTCCAGGACCTTGGGAGCTAAGATATTCATGTGTTGTCTTTCTCTTTCAGGAGAAATAGAATAGCAATATTCTATTTAACTGTTGTTGTACTATTTGTACCATCAATAGAAGCTGGCACTAGAAGGAGGGCCGCCTTGAGAAATTTTGGATCGTTGTGAGTTGGAGTGGGTTAGATCTTGGAAAACCCAGCTCTAATGGGTAGCCCTTTGTATACACCAGGACTTGTCCATGAAATCCCTGGTCATCTATATGATAGGCTTCCTTTATTTTCCCCTAACACTAGGAAAAATGCTTCTGAACATGTTGAAACTTGCAAGTGTATATTCATTTTTCTCCAGATTCAACATGAGGATGTCGTCTGTCAATTGTTCATCAAAACATTTCAGGGTACAGCCAAGAAATGGTATGATAATCTACCACCAAAATATTTTTATTTATGGATAGAATTAGAAATCTAATTCTTAGATCAGTTTGATCCTCATACATTGCACCCATTACATGAATTTGCAGCTACAAAAATGATACCATTAGAACTCATTTATCAATTTAACAACAGATTTTTGTTTATGTATCAAATGGTTCAATCTTTAGATTTGGTTGTGGATGATCATATACTGATAGAACATTATTATTGGGGTTTAAACCCCTCATTTACAACCAAATTTAGATGTTGTGGTGAGGCTACATCCTTGCATGATGCGTTGAATAAAGCTCTCTTATTGATACAATTTGGACATAACACTAGAAATTCAGATAGCCAAACTTAGGGTTATAATCCTCTTGTGCTTGCAAACTGCCATCATCTGCAGCCTTATGCCACTTCACCCACCATCCCTACCTAGGTACAATTAGTCTCACCAGGTAGCTATGACCTTCCTAAGGTTCCAAGCACCACATTTTCCAACACCCCACATCAGGTCAATCGCACACAAGACCACTAGGAGAACTCATCTCTGCAAAATCCACTCATAGAGTTAAGTACCCCACTTGACGATGAAGTGGTGGCCATATCATCTCTTTTTAGTCATATTCCAAATCATAGTCCATTACATCACAATGAAGTTGTAGATGAGACATTCGATGAGCCAGAATATAATTTTGATGACTTGTTTGGTAAAAAGCATGAAATAGATGTAAATTTAGAGCATAATGCAAATCTTAAGCTGGAATCTAGCTTTGTTGAGAATGTTAGTACTAACGATGGCTTTGAAGGAGATGAGGTATTAATACGGGATTGTTGTCATGAGAAATCAACAATATCTTGCAACGATTTGAACAACTCTTCTGATCAAGATGAGAATCAGGGTGATGAGGAATGGATAAAGGAACATGGTTCATGTTGGATTGATATCCCTCGTATGCAAAATTGAATAAGGGAGAAATTAGAAGAGCTGGGAGATCTAAAACTATCAGAACTTGTTGGGCCAAGTGGATGTAGGATACATCGAACTAATTAACACTCTCAGATGGACTGCCATGTCTTCCTAGGTAGGATGGAGTTATATTACAAACAATTGATTACTATTGAAGGAATACTTATGGAAGATCCTTGGAGTACGTATCCCCTCAATGAAAAGGATGAGGGTATGTGCAGGATCATGATGGGCCAAAAAGTGGCAATATTATGGGTATTTGTAGGGTATGTGGCTGATAACTTTTTTTTAACCCAAAATTGATGAAACGAAAAGGGTTTTTAGAGGAGATTCTCAACTTTACATCAACATAAATTATGCTTTAATTTGAATTTAATAAATAATTATTATTTATTTTCTATTAGAATTACGACTAAAGTCCTGATCGATAGGCTGATTGAAAAACATCTATAACTTTCAAACGGTATCACATTTTTTAATCCAAAACATCGTCACATTCTATGCTTCACATACTATAGGATTAAAAAAAGAAAAATTAAATTTCATGAAGTTATGACCAAGTTAAGGTGGTCAGACGTACAAGTTTTTATATTTTTTAAAAGTTTGTAATAAAAAATTCATAATTAATTATTTACTTGGAAAAAAATTACAAAAAAATATGCATCACATTTGGACATGAGTCCTCTACCTATATATAAAATCTTATAAAAAAAATATTATCATTTTATTATGGTTAGGGTGGTCAGAAAGACACCTACTTCTTATTTTTACCTTGAAATTTAAGTACCACTGCATTGAAATTTCAAATTTTTACCAAATAGGTTTTATTTATTTTTAAATAAACCTAGTAGTTTAGAAACTATATTAAATTTTCTACAGATTCTATTCTTACATATTTTTGAAATATTATAGATAACTTATTCAAATTTTTACGTCAAGTTGCCTAACACTATTTTTTCTGAATTTTTTGCCACTTAAGGGCCTGTTTTTTCCATGATGATCTTGCACATACCCATGAAACAACTAGCACACATGAAAATGGTAATCAGTCCACTCAAAATAATGAGAGTAACTGTGTGAAAAGGTTTAACTCTTCCCTATCTTTTGATGACCCTGATCCTTGCATCAAGATGGATTCAACAACTGATGAAACTCCTCTACCTAGTGCAGACTTGATAGAAGTAGAGAATAGATTCACCGATGCATTCATAGATTCTTCCATGAAGGTGAATGCGGAAGAAACACACCTTGATGGGTTAACACAAGAAGATGACTCTGTGGATTTAAGTAGTGGACGGATTGAAACAGATAACACACTTCAAGATGAGATTTCCAATGAATCTTATGGTCAAAGACAAGGACCTAAATGCCCAAATAAAATTTTAAGGGAGGAAGTTCGAGTAGACGTGCAGATCAATCAAGTGTTCCCTGAAGAAATTCATGGTGGGGTACATTTGGATGAAGCAGAGAAATGCCAAGAAAAGGACCAAGAGGTTGTCTCAGAAGTTGAATCTCTTCAACATGACGAAGGGAATGAGACCAGGGAGTGTTTTCTTGATTTTGATTCTGTTTACTCAAATGTGTTGTTGGAAGAAAGTCCTTGCTTAGCACCCATTAATGAATTTGATTTTAATACTAATAAATTTTATGTCGAATGGCATATTCTTGTTGATGATGTGCAGGAATGTGAATTGAGAAAGTTCTTTCCTGACTTTGACTCTGGGCATCCAAATGAGTTCAAAGGAAATCCTCGTTCACCATGTACCGGTATCCTTGACATCAATGGTGATAAGCTGGACGCAGATTCTCAAACCCTTGGGGGTGACATATTTCAAGAGAGTTTTGAAAGTAAGACTTCATCTCAACTAGAATTTTTTTGACCATATACCCGAGATGAATGCAGAGATGCTGGTTAGTGAATGTCCTAGCTATGAGATAGACCTTGCTTCGGTAGTGTTCCATGAGCTGAGACCTCGAGAGAAGGAGTTCATACAACACAAGTCTACATTAGTAACTAGAAATTTTCTGAATCAGGTGGTGTCCTTTCATTATCCTCTGTGTTCCAATGATTTTCAATTTGATTATGACATTGGGGATAGTAAAACGTGTTTGTGGGTGAATCGTGACAAAACTGAGAACCCACAACTGATAATATTTCAAGCTTTATGCCCTCAGAACTAACTTATTGCCTATAAACTTCATATTTCTAAGTATAAAGATAAATTTGCTAGGTTTAGAACTATGCCTAGTAAGTTAAGATTGTTGCACATAATGAAAAATCAGTCAAATCAATGTACAATTTTTTACAGTTTTGTTTTTGTAAAGCTTAGCTTTGGAGTTAGTTTAGGATTAGGATTGTCTAGTGTTGGTTTTTGGTTTGGTTAGTTTTCTTTTTGTTCTGTTGTTTTCTTTTTCCCATGTCATCTTGTTTTCCTGTTTGTAAGTAGTTTGTTTGTTTTTATGTTTGTGAATAGTTTGTTTTTTTGTTTGTAAATATCCTGCTGTTGTTTATTTGTCTTTCTTTCTATCCTTTCGTTTCCTTTGTTTTTTTGTTTTTATCTTGTTTTATTCTTTGGGGTTTCTCTGTTCTTTCCATCTTAAAATGGTGGGCTGTTATCTGAAGCATACTTTGGTTATTAGGAGAGAGGTGGTTTAGGGATTTTCAGGTTTGCTGATTGGGTGATTTCATCCTAAATTTTTTTTTTTTATGCCCATTGTCAACATGAGTTGTGGAAAGTCTCGAAAACAAGGTGCACAATAAATAACCTTCATTAGCTCCTTTGAATCTGCCACAAATCGTCCAAGATCGTCTCCTTTGTAATGGTGTATTTGTCCTAGGGTGATAGTGTTGTAAGATTTGAGTGAAAAATCTGATCTCCCAAGTGCTATTATGAGGTCCATGGTAGTTTTCAACCCAGATCAGATGTTAAACATTTGACATATTGAAAAAGAATTAAATGAAATATCTGAAACTCCAAGAGAAAACATAAAAAAAAAAAAAGAATTATCTAAAGAGAAAAAAGGATTCAATATGAATGGGTGATTCCAGTATCTCTACCGGGGCTATGGATGCCTGACTGGCAATAGAGAAATGTTGTGAGAAAACTAGAGGTATCTCCATTGGGGCTATGGACACCTGACTGGTAGCAGAGCAATGCCCAGGATATCATTGCACGACAACTAAAGGGAATCAACTCATGTAGCTCAAATCTTGCACATTGTTGTTCGAAAGATAAAGAAAACTTTATGAAAGGATGATGCACTATCAAGCACATACATAGATTCAGGGGTAGCCAGTGTGGACTTACATTTAAGATTCTAGCTCAACCTTGTTAAAACTGACCCAACTCGAGTTGTGATGTTCATGAACCAGGAGTTCTGGGTAGCTGAATCCTTCAGTTTCATGAAAATGGTTAAACCATTTTTTCAGTCGAGTCACCATTTGTTATGCCCTGCATAACCACCCCATTTTATTTTGGAACAAAATGGGTCCCCCTTTTCTCTTGCTTTTTTTTACCTTTGGTTATTTGCTTTACTCTTCGGAATTCTTCTGTTTTCTTCTTGAGTTTGCCTTCTGATTTTGTCAAATTTTGGTTTTGTCTCAACTTAAATTGGTTTTCTTCTTGCTGGAAATTGAATGAAATAATCACAAGCAATAGTGGATTTTATTATAATATGTTTTATTTGCTTCTGAGGACTAATGCAGACCTTGTTTCATAGGATTAAATCACACACATGATGATATTTGTCAGGGGAGCTCAGTTGGAAGGAATTCCCCAATCCAGTTGGGCACAAAATTCCTCTAAGAAGAAAGTTGGCAAGAACTTGTAGATGTCTTGTCAACTACCAGTGCGTTTTGTCCATTGGAGGCTCAGTGGTCATCCAAACGATCCTGTCACCGTAGGTTTCTTTGTGTCTCGCTGACATGAAGAGCCCTCGCCAAAGGATTCCGCATTCAGCATAAGGTCTCGGCGAAGGAGGAAAGTCTCACCGACATGAGGTAATATTGGCAAGAGTTCTTGCTGATCCATTGGAGTCTCGACGAAAGGAGAATGCTATCGGGGGATCTCACTGGGAAGGATTTACTCTCGGAAAGAAGTCTCACCGACGGGGTGAGGTCTTGTCGAGGCCGAGTAGTTTCGGGGTAAAGTTCCCCTTTCATGGTGATGTCCTACCGATATAGTGAAGTCTGGGCGACAGAGGAGTGATCTTGGCAATAGAAGAATAGTGTCGACAAGAGGTCTCACCGACATGGTGGACTCTTACCGAAAAGGTTTGTCTTCGGGGAGAAAGATATGCTTCACGAAATGCCTTTCCGACATAAAGGAGCTCACCGAAGGATTTAGGGCTCGGCAAAATGTCTTGCTGACAAAGCGGGGTCTCGCCAAAAAGCTCGAGCTCGGGGAAAGTAGTTTGCTTTCGGCGTGAAGTCTCGTCGACCTAAGAAGGTTCCCCCGATATGATCTCAGCTCACCAAAAGGGGTATGCCTTCGGTGAAATGTCCTAGTGACAGAGGAAGGTCCCACCAAAAGTTTTGATCTCGGCAAGTGATTTTTCCTTTGGCAGAAGGTCTAGCCAATATGCTAAGGTCTCCCTGAAGTGCTCTCGGTTCGGCGAATGGAAGCTTCGGTCGGTGTAACGTCTCACCGACTGAAGGGAGTCTCAGTGACCAGGTGATGTTCCACCGAAAGATGTTGCCTTGGGGGTAAGGCTGTGGATTCGCTATGATGTCCTATCGACAAGTGAGGTCTCAGCGATAGAAAAAGATATTGGTGTGACTAGTGGAGCTAGATGTGACTTCTAACCAACACCAATTGTCTTGCCAATGGGTTTTGTTGTGTCGATATGACTTGCGTAGCTCGATGGGAGGTCTTTCCAACTATCTTATGCTACGCCGATAGCTGCTAGAAAAGATGTAATTGCATTGGGGAGACAAGATTAGTGTCTCACCAACATGCGATGCCATTCGAATAACCTTTGACCACTCAGGAGTCTTGCGTGGCATATCTTTAACCAATTACGAGGAGCTAAGAAGGCGGACCAGCGACAGTTTGACCGATTGACCACTCCTGAGGAGAGGATCAACAGGATGCAAATGACATGGACTTCTTAGATCAGAAGGTGATGGAACACTTTGATGAACAGTGGTGCGAAGATTTAGCGGCGAGTCTGATGCTGCTTCCAGAGGATGGTCAACAGGCAGAGAAGTCTAGAACATGAAGGAGGCCAGAAGAAGGAAGAGACCATGAGTCATAGTAACTGTTGAGATTGCTACTGACAGAAGAAGATCGACATTAATGATAATTCTTTATAGCATTCAAGGCAACCCTTCAAAGGGAGTTCGAGTATGGACACAGAGACAAGAGAGTTAATGTTGTAGTAACGAAAGATCTAAAGGCTTCTCCTGGGGACATAAATCTGTCATCAACATGGATAACAAGGATACGCATTCAATGCAGAACCAACTCTCTTCAAAAGATCTAAGAGTAGACCTCTCAGAGGAGATATTTTGTAAACCCTAAAATAGGGGCCAGCGCATTCTTTTTGGTACACTATGTATATATGGCATTCTTGCCTCTTTGTAAAGGGTTAGAAGAAGTTAGCAGAAATAGAGGAGATAATAGAATAGATAGGTTTAGAAATAGATTTTCAAGAAGTAGGAGTTTTAGAAAAGATAGAGGAGACAAAACTGCATCCTGATTCTTTGTAATAGGAGCTTCTTTTGTCTTCTTAGTTAGGAGTTAGATTCACCATAGACTGCAATGTATTTTCCAAGTTTTCCTAGTATAGATGGAAATAGTCTGAAGACATAGATTTTCTGTACACTGGTGATTGTGTCAGCTTTGTAAGTATTGCTTATCTATTTCACTAACAATAGAAGCAATCAGATCTTAATCTACTTCACATTGTGTTCCGGAATGATATTTGTCTTAAGTTAATCATTTGATTTGAGAAGCTTTCAAGGAATGAAGTTTTATTTTATGTTTTGTTTAAAGTGGTAACTTATAATTTGTTGTGGAAATCAACACTGTGAATGGATGCAACTGTGTGTTAATCACAAGTTAATTTTGTTTTGCAGTTTTTAGTTAAGAATTCCTTGAAAGGTAACAAATCTGGTTAAGTTGGATGAATTATTGTTCTTTTTTGTTCCAAAGCTCTGATCTATCTTTTGTTGTTTCTTTAAAAACCCTGGTTAGAGTAGGTTTAAATTCATGCTTGACTTTAGAACAATCCAGAAGCTCAACACCAGCAGGCCCCTTAAACATTACTGTTACATTGACCACTGAGCAACATCAACACAGTTGAGAACCAACTTCCAAGACCTTGGGAGCTAAGATATCCATGTGTTGTCTTTCTCTTTCAGGAGAAATAGAATAGCAATATTCTGTTTAACTGTTGCTGTGCTATTTGTACCATCAACACTATCCTACCAAGAGAGATCATGGATCCTAGTTGCATGGCTCTCAACCACCTTTTGCATTAGCCATTAATCATGTTTTCCATGGGTAGTTTTATCCTTCTTACTGACCAATGTCATCTTCATTTGGGTATGTTGATTTTGGCTTGTTAGATTCCAACAAATTATCACTTAGATTTGACTATTTCTCTTATTTGTGTTCAATGACCTATAGGAGATGATTAAGAAGAGGAGGCTCTTACTAGTTTGAAACAATTTTCTATGGTTCTATCCCCAGCAATGTATAAGGCAAACTAGATGACCATGAATCCTCCCTGATGATGTGAATTTTAGTACCTAACAACTTTGTTGGTTTTTGTTAGTTGAACTTAACCTTCTTACACTTTATTTTATCTTCTTGTTCAGAATTGACACCTCTTAACAATAATAAAACCATTAGAATTTAGTTCCATGTACAAAGATGGTTCCCATATATATATATATAATTTATAAATGGGATCTCTGATAAAGATGGCAAACCGTCCTTCAAAATTAACCAGTCCTGTGGGTGTATCTGAAGATTTGAAAATGAGTGTACCATGGTGATCATTATAACCATCCTCCCTCGGAGAATACAAATGATTACCTGGTACGACTGTATTTCTGGTCAGATAAAGCTTTCCTATGTTATGTTTTGGCACGCCGCTTTATTTCTGGTTCAGATCAGAGGTTTAACATTTTATAAGGAAAAATATTCAGTGCTTGCTTACCCATTAAGATGAGAAAATCTATCTATACCCATTTTAAAGCTACTTTCTATTCCACTATTCACACACCAGAATAGTCCGAAAAATGTGTTGGCACATATGCTCTATGATTTACTGTTGCTAATGTTGTATCAAGTGAATATATTCATATACATCCTCTTGGTAGGGCAATTAAGCGTACACAAGTACTTCACAACCTTTCTATTTGAAATAATTCTTTATATGACTTGACTTAACAGGCGCAGATAGTGGTTTGTAGCTTCTTGTTGCTTCATAGTTATCTCGTTATTTAGATACAAGTTAAAATCTTAGTCATTCACTAAATTCATGCGTATTGTTATTGCATTTATATAATACTCTAATGGTGAAATTTGCATATTCCTGCCAAGAGTTAAGGTTGACATTAGAATTTAGTTTAAAAATAAAAAATACAAATTTAAAGTTTTCAATTTTTTAATAATCATTGTGAATCAGTTAATATATGTTTTGTAAACTATTCACATGTAAGAGATCATTTGAAAAAGTGATAACGAGGACAAAAGTACTAGCACATAATTAATTTCTAAGGAACAAAGAATTCCAATACTATCTTGAACCATTTATTCAATGTCATAAAGTTAGGTTAATCTTTCTTTTCTTTTTCTTTTTTTCATCATCACAATTTGATTTTTTCTCTTGATTATAGTCTTGTAGGCTCAAGTTTGCTAACTTGTATTGAGTCAAGGAAGAAGAGTTTCATCATGCGTATATGTATTGGTTGTAAACTTTATGGTCTACTTTGATTATATGTTCTTTCAAGCCTATCTTATGCTTATATGAGTATTAGTTTTTTTTTATCCTAGTCAAGTCTTGAATTCATGTCTTAATATTTACTCTATGCTCACAACCAAGCACCCTTGTTCAATCTTTTGACTAAGAGATTCAATTATATAGACTTTTGTAGTTTTCAATTTTGGATGTAGTTTCAAGGTCAAGTATTTGTTTCTTTCTTATATCAAACACCATGCTTTAAGAAACATTTTGAAATTCAAGGAATTTAAAAATCATTGTCTATTTGTCTTCTCATGTTCACTTAATACAATTCTTGAATCTATATAAATGATTTGTATTGGAAAATGCCATCCTTTTGGGTTGGATTTGCCTTGGGCAACCAACCCAAAGGATTGGATGAGAAAATCATGCCAAAGATGTGATTTTTTGAAAAGGTGAAAAAAATCACACATTTTTTTCATGTGCTCTCCATTAGGTTTGTAGGTGTTTTGATGCAAATTTATAAAAATACCAAAAATGACGTTAAGCTCTCTCTTAGTTATCTAACCATATAATATTTTTCATTTTTTGATTATGTTAAGGTTTTCATCTTTAATTTTTTTTTGTTAGTGTGCCCGTTTTTTGTCAAAACCAACATGTGGTATTTTGGGTATAGTTTTTTACTCATTACTCAATTTTTTTTTTAAATAAATTTTTAGAAATTAGACTCTATTCTACATGTATTGAAAACAAATAAAATTGATTTTTGATTAGTTTTCAAAATGTTTAGTGGTGAGCACACTCAAATTTCTATTTTTCAAGACGTGTCCACTTCAAAAATTAGTAAAAACCATATATTAATTAAAAATTTAGCCAAATAATCTAGCACAAACTACATGGAGTTAGTTAATTTCTCACTAAAGAAATTTTTGAAATTGTAAAAATAAGTTAATATTTAGGGGGAGCACGCGAGATGCTATGTTATGTTTTTTTGAAAAAATATGGCCACTTTGTGTGCTCCCCCTTTTTTAAACTCTTAATCTTCACCATTTAAAAAAAAACAAATAGTAGTTTAGAAAGTAGATTCAGAGCACTACATTAACTCATGTTCTTGTTGCATATTCAAATTTTGAGTGTAACTATCTTCATTTTCTCCTTGAATATTATATTTTGTCGATTTAAAAAAAAGTAACATCTTAAGACCCCCTTTTTGTGTAACATCTTGGTGCACTTACCCATGAATCAATTGTAACAAAGTGAGAAAAATGTTTGGTATGAATATTTCCCTTTCCAATCAACAAAAGAAAATTAATTAATGTGAATAGTTATCACTAAAAACAAAATTAACTAATACATTGAAGTCAAGGGAAAATAAAATTATTTGGTGTAGATAGTTACCTCGCCAATTATAAAATTGATTGGTACATTACCGTGAATCATTTGCAGCAAGAGATTGAATTATCATAATGCTAAATCTAACATAGTGAACCATAAAGAAAATAAGTGGGGGAAATGCAACTATTCTCCATAGGTCATTCAAGAATGTACTAGGACCCCAAATTAGATTGACTATCAACCCCAAAGGTGAATCAATTTTCAACAAGGAAGACCTAGGAGGGGGTTCTTTAAGCTTTGAGGGGTTCACCACCGAATCACAAAACCTAGTAATGCAAGCTAAATAATGAATGTAAATGATGAAATTAAGAAACAAAAAGTAAGGGGGTGTGTGTAGGATCATCATGGAAAAAATAAGCCCTTAAGTGGCAAAAAATCAAAAAAATCAGAGTTGGGAAAATTGACGTAATTTTTTTAATAAGTTATCTATATTATTTCAAAAACATGTAAGAATAGAATTTGTAGCAAATTGAATGTAGTTTCTAAACTACTTGGTTTATTTAAAAATAAAAAATAAAATCTATTTGGTGAAAATTTGAAATTTCAATGCAGTAGTACTTAAATTTCAAGGAAAAAATAAAAAGTAGGTGTATGTCTGACCACCCTAACCACAATAAAATGATAATATTTTTTATAAGATTTTATACATAAGTAGGGGACTCATGTCTGGATGTGATACATATTTTTTGTAATTTTTTTCCAAGTAAATAATTAATTATGAATTTTTTATTACTACTTTTAAAAAATATAAAAAACTCATATGTCTGACCACTTTAACTTGGTCAAAACTTCACGAAATTATTTTTTTTTCTTTTTAATCCTATAGTATGTAAAGCATAGAATGTGATGCACATATTTCAGATTCAAAAAATGTGATACCGTTTGAAAGTAATAGATGCTTTTTTTTATTTTATGAATAGGCAACTATCTATATTAATTCAAATATAAAGATACATATTCACAAAAAATGGTGGGTGGTAGAAAGGCACACCCCAAGAGTCAAATGGGCAACACCCAGAAAATCAATAGATCACGTGGGCTAAGCCCAGAAGTCCAAAATTACAAAGATAAAAGGCCATTAAGCGGCTAGAGGAGTGCCAACAGAGCCAGGAGGGTCTCTTTCATCCAAATTTTTCCCCCATAAATCAGCGGGGTCTAGAGTGACATTAGGAGGAGGACCCCAACCATCATCAACATATTTTTTCTCTTTATCTTCTTCCTCACACCGAGGCGAGATTACAAGTGCTAGGTGTGGGAATGCTTTATTAGTGACTAGCCAACCAGAGCCAGAAGTAGGAGGATCATCAGAGGGCCACCCCGAACCACCACCGCCGCTCCCCAGAGCACAGCTAGAAGGCCACCCCTGGCTAGCTTGCGGCGAAGGAGAATGGTTTCGCTGAGGGTGAGATAATCCCGCCGAGGCAGGGGTTGTGAATGGGGAAGCGCAGAGCCACTCCACTGCCACCCCCTAGAGGGCGACCAACCGTGAGAAGATGTGGGTGAAGTGAGGACTCGAGCAACAGTACAAGGGGAATTACCCTAGTGGTCCAGGAGAACCTAGAGGTGAGCAACCTCAAGTGCAACTTTGTTAGCTTGCACCTGAACCTATAAAAGCACATTAGAGAAAATCATAGCTTTAGCATATAAAGATACATGAATATCCATTTGAGTATGTGAAAAAATGCAAGCATTTTTGTCTTTCCAAATATTGAAGAGAATTTCCACCCTGAAAGTGTACCAAAGCTGGGTGAATTTTGCAAGAAATATGGAAGAATCTCCTAGCAACACCATATGCCAAGAGAAAGGTTCTGGCAAAAAGGGCTGAAAAAAGTCATGAATCCAAGTTCAAAGCTACTGAGCTCTGGGACAAAACCAGAAAAGATGCTTAAAATTCTCAGCTTGCCCGCAAAAAGGGAAACGAGGGTCCTGGACCCCTAGGTGGACCAACCGAGAACCCACAGGAAAGCCTTGGAAAAGAATACATGAGGAAAAGTGGGAAAGCTTCGGCTCAACACTTGCAGACCAAGTGGCATCAAATCTTTTATGCCAAACATGAGTGGGAGATTGAAGAAGCCACCTCTGGTTCAAACTATGAATCATAGGAAAATGTGGTGAGAGCCACCTATAACCAAGTTGAGGCTTGTAGTTCCTAAAAGGGGTGTTTGGATACCACTTCCAATCTTTCCACCAAGGTTTGGTTCTATGAATTCCAACCTTATGAAGAATTTTAGCAGGAATGGCATTCACCAGACCATCATAAGTAGCACGGTCCTGGTTATGAAGCTTGTACTAGGAACAAAAAACTTCTCACGACATAATACGCATGGTGGGTCTGGAAAATATCTGTTGCAGGGTCTGGATACCCTTTTTGTGAAATTTGAGCGCCTTAAGCCTGAGCGACTTACCCAACGACTAACCATTGCTAGCAAAAAGATGTGACCACCAAATATTATGCTAGTTGAAAGAGAGACTATCTCAAAAACTAGATCGAGCCCAACAGAGCCAAGGTTTGACAGCTTCCCAGGCCTGCCAGATGCTTTTGGCCACAAAAGTCTCAACAATTTGGACTGGTTCATCCATGACCAGAAGGGTTTGAAAGCCAATCCGCTTCCAGGAAAGTCTATGAACAAGGAAGCCAGATTGAATACTATTCCTGAGAAGAATTTTCTAGGCCTTGTCCCCATTAAGGGCACGAATAATCGATTTAACACATAGAGCATTCCCTTGCCATTGAGTAGACAACTCAAGACTTCTCGAGTTTTTGGGAAGGTAGCAGAATCCCAAGCCACATGATGAAACCCTCTATGAGATTCAGAGGAGGCCCAAAGAAAGTCATGAAGCAGTCTCAAGCTTTCCATAGGCAGCTTTGGAGGGGGCCCAACAAGAAGAATAATAAACATGGGTCACCGCCAGGATTTTGGAACACACATGGAATTTCCCTGCTAAAGATAGGGGCTTGGTAACACAATAAGCAAGCTTTTGTTGAACTCTGGAGAGCACGACTTTCCAAAGCTCAGCCGGAGATGCCTGAAAAGCAAAGGGAATGCCCAGAAATTGAAAAACTTCACTAGGCCCAATCAACATCCAACTATACTGTTGTAGCCACAATGGAGAGGGCAAGATAGACTGTCGGTAACAAAAAGTTTTATGCCACTGGATGGCAAAGGAAAAAGTAAGACAAAAATTATTAAGACACTCAAGAGCCATTGCAATGGAGTCTTCGTCCTCCAGAAGGGTGAGGAATGAGTCATCAGCAAAATGGCCATTAGCAAGCTAAGCCTGAGAGTTGGGCAGAGAAATTCCCTTGACCCGCCGCTGGGAAACTGCATTGGCCAAAGGTAACCAAAACCCTTGGATGCAAGCACATATAAAGAGGGGGCCAATGGGCACCCTTGACGAATGGAACGAAATAGTCCAAAGGCAGAGGATTGACGACCATTGATGGTGATACAAGCTGAGGCATCCGTAAAGAGCATTCGAACTGATTGAATGAAACTGGGCCCAAAACCCAATGCTTGTAGCATAGCAAGAATAAACGACCATTCAATGCGATCATATGCCTTGGAAAAGTCAATCGTAATGAACATGGATTTCTGGTTTGAGCGTCTGGCCCATTCCATGCCTTCCCAAACAGTGATAATATTATCCAAAATAAATATGTATTTGATAAACCCAGTTTGTTTCGGGTGCATGATCTGAGGCAGAAGATGGCAGATTTTAAGAGCCAAAGCCTTGGCGATAATCTTGTAGGAGACATTAAGAAGCGTGATAGGTCTCCAATTGCAAATGTCTTATGGGTCACCCGGTTTAGGTATGAATTTTATGTTACCTTTATTAATTAAGTTACCTAGGGAATTAGAATGAAAAGCTTCTAAGTAAACTTGATGCAGATCACACCCAATATAGTCCCACACAGTTTTGTAAAATTCACAAGGGAATCCATCAATTCTCGGGGCTTTGTCATCAGCCATGGTGTAGACAGTCTCTTTGAGATCATCAACTGATAACAGTTAATCACAAATAAATTTATGAGCTGGAGAAAGATTATTTGGCACAACAGCAAGGCAATCCTGAAGGGCTTGTTGTCGCATAGGCGTGACTTCCTGTGCAGTGAAGACTTGCTCATAATGACGCACAAAGGCTTGGAGAATTTCAGGCAGCTCAGAGAGCACCTAAACACCATCTTTTATTTTTTTAATGCCTGGGGATGAGTGCTTGGCACACAGAGCCAAAAAAAACTCTTTGGTGGCACAATCACCAACTTTTAGCCAATGTAACTGGGCTTTGATTTGCACTCCTCTAGCAACATAGTTGTCAGCAATTTATTTCTTGTGCCTTAGCTCCACCACCCTGACTTGTAATGATGGAGAAAAGGGGCTAGCCACCAAAGCCTCAAAGGAAGCATGAAGGTCAGCGGTCATAGCCTCATAAGACCGTCGACAAAAAATAGCCAGGTAGTGCCCATAAATGCGTAAAAATCTAGCTATGCGAATGATAGCCTCATTCCACCAAGAAATCCAACCTGTATGATGAGCTGGTTTGTACTCCAAATTCCAAACTCTGCAAATGTGGGCCAGGGTAGGCTTGTGGCAAAGTAAAGACATGTTTTGAAAAAATTGAGTTTTACATGTACTAGGTTGTCGAGTCTCCCATTCAATGCAAAAAGAAACGGGGAAGTGGTCTGACAAAGTCACATCCACTAACGGCTTAACCAGGAGAGAGGAGCTGTCAAATGAGAAAAAATATTGTGCCGAGATCATGGCACAATCAAGGCGCTTAAATATTCTGTTAGAACTGGCTTTGTAATTGCACCAAGTGTGCCAGAGAGAATGAGAATGGTGGCAACTAATATTGGGATCAAAAAGCCCCAATTTATTGCGCATGTAAAACCACACCTCCCTTTCCCCAGCTGTCGATCTGAATAGAAAAGCGCCATCTTTGTTAGATGCCATTTCTACCATATTGAAGTCCCCATAGAGTAACCAGGTAGCAACTAGTAAAGAATCAACAATCCAACGCCAGAGTAAAGAGCATTCCACAACATCATTAGAAGCATAGACATTAATAATCCCAAAGGAATGATTATCAATGTTGAGAAGGATCCAGACGAGCCGATGAGTGGGATCAGACCTATGGTCGACCACAGAAGAGTACCACCAGGGGGCCAAAAGGGTAACAACTCCACCATGCCTAGCATCATGGGGTGTACAAAACATTTTACTAGCTGGCCAAATAGAACGACTAGCTGCAGCGAGCAAAAAACCAAAAACTTTAACTTCTTGGAGACAAAGCACTTCAACACTAGAGTACTTGCACAAGGTATCCCTAACAAAATACTCTCTAGAGAGGTCTATCAAACCTTGAACATTCCATGAAAGTAACTTCATGAGTGAAACTCCTCCATGTTTTTGAAACCCGATTCCTCTTCAGTCAGAGAAGAGAAACGATTATGTTAAAATTTTGTTAGAACTGATCCAATCTGGATGGACAGAGAGGACATCCTCCATTTTTCATGAACATATTCCCCTTCTTCCCTAGGAGGGGAAGGGCTACGAGAATGCCTATGAACTCCTATCACAGGAGAAGACACATTCAACTGTGTTAACATGATAGCAATCGGCCTAGGCGTAGCCTTTGGCCTAGGCTACTGTGAAACATAATTAGCTCCAACCAGAGCTTCTTTCCCCTTCACATAAGGGTTTGAAACATCTTTCACTGGCTTAGAGGTCACAGGGCCCGACCTAGAACCAGTGGACTCATTCTTTCGGTTCGTAACCGTAGTCCATTTCACATTAGGTTTGGCAGCAGATGTAGCCACCGAACGAGGCTTTTCAGCATCTCGTGGCAGAGAAGGTGTACGAGGCATTGCTAAAGGGAAATCCTTGATCTTATGGTCCATTGACTGACACCTATAGCACGTGTTGGGAAAATTAAAATATGTGACCTTTTGTGTGTGGCGAAGAGCTCCAATTTGGATATCAATGGAGTCTTTTAAATCTTTCGAAAGGTCCACTTCCACACAAACCCTCTTCTAGGGTCAGGCTTGAAAGAACCTATCTGGCTCAATGCAAATAACCCTCCTTAGTGAGGAAGCTATACTATTCAAAAACAACACACAAGGCAAGGGTAGACCAGGGAATTCAATCCAGATTGGGACCCGCAACTTGGTGTTGTTTGAGACAGCAAAGTCATGAGTCCATGCTTGAAAAACTAACAGAGAAGACCAGACATACCAGGGCCCATGGCCTAAGATAGCCTGCACATGATTAACCTCCACAAAGCATAACAAAAAGAAACCCTTGGTTAAATTTTGGACCATATCAAGGCGGACCCCATGAGGGACCCAAGCCTTGTTAACCCAATCTTTAAGCACACTTTTAGGGGGAGTTCTCCCAAAAAAATACCCAACAAGGGTGTATTGCTCAAGCCATTGATAGGCAATATCAAAATTTGGTAAAGGAAAAACCACATCCGCTGGTGAATTAGAGCATTTACCTTGTGAAAGACTTTCAGAACAAATTTTCGGGGACATTTGTTTGGAGGAGGAGCCATTGATTATCGCCGTCGAACTGCTAACACTAGCAAGAACTGGTGGGTTAGAGCCGATTGAAGGCATATTAAAACAAACAAAAAACTGCAGTAAATGCGACCGTACACACAAGAAAAGAGGGGTTTCTTGCACAAAATGCGCAATATGACACAAAAGGGTGACCGCAGAAAACACAAAACCCTAGCAGAGCTCATACACCTTCCAATTCCATATATCTTCGTCCATAAATTTTCAAGCTATAGATGTTTTTCAATTAGCCTATCAATCAGGACTTTAGTTGTAATTCAAATAGAAAATGAATAATAATTATTTATTAAATTCAATGTAAAACATAATTTATATTGGTGGAAAGCTGAGAATCTCCTTTAAAAACCTTTTTCATTTCATCAATTTTGGGTTTAAAAAAAGTCGTCAGCCACATACCTATCATATTGCCACTTTTTGGCCCATCATGATCTTGCACATACCCAAGGATATGTGTACCTGGCAAGTTTGGAAATGTGATGAGGATTCTGGAAATGAAAAAATGCTATCAAAATATGCTATGGAGGACTAAGATGCCATTACTATTATCTTCGTCCCGCTGCAGTTTTTCGGGGCAGATGCAAAATCTTTGGATGATGGAACAAGATCATAAAGAATCTCTACAAAATACCCAAGTTGGGAGGACTAAGACCCCCCTGCTGCCGACTTAGTCTTGTCTTGAATTTCTAAATTTTTTGAAAGTTATCTTGAGGTCCAATGTTTGCACTTCTTCTTTGATATCAAGTTATAAAACTTCTAAATTTGACCTATAGGTGAGTTTCCGTGAAGATGGAAACTTTGCAATGCAACTTTACAACTTTGCACTTCAAATGATCTTCAGTCTTCAACCTAAATCTGCAAACACAAACATGCAAGAGAGGAAAAACTTGTTTATTGTTAGTAAATGGGTGTTTGCCTTGGTAAAACTCATTGGTCATAATTAAACCTTGGAATGAAATGAAATAATGAAAGGAAATGATGAATGAACAAAGTGCTATATTGCAACTCACCAAACCCTTGTTATGAAATCTACAAACCTGTGTAAAGTGGCTAGCTTGAATGTAGATCTTGAAATGCTTGAATGCTTGATAGATCCTGACTTGAATTGCTTGCTTGAATCAAAACCCTACATCACAAATGTCAGCTCAAAAACACACACATGTGATGCAAGAAGATCTTTGATATGATGCTTGAATCTTGATGATGGCTCCAAATGCTTGATGAATTTCTCTTGAATGTTCACTTGATCACAAAATTGCATGAACACTTGAATGTTTAGATGTTAGGATGACAATAAATGAAAGGAACCTTGTATTTATACTTATCTATGCTTAATATCTCGAAATTACACCACACAAGGCCGACATATGAAATCATTAATGAAAGGAGGCTAAATCTTGCAAAGATTTGAAATTAAATCCCAAAAATAACCTAAGGGGTACTAAGATGCCCTAGGTGGTGTCTTAGTCCTGAGGCATGAAACTCAGGGAACAAATTCCAAAAAGGGGCCCATTTAAGGTGCCTTTGAAAAGAGGGTCCCAAGACCTTTGGGGGAAAAAGATGCCCTAGGTGGTGTCTTAGTCTCAACCCAAAAATCAGGGACACATAGCCAAAATCATTAAATTATTATTTATCCATGGATTTTTGTCAGGATTAGCCATAAAAAGATGTAATTCATTAGGCTTGTGGATGTAAAATAGGACCAATTAAGACATAAGTAAGGATAAACAAAGCAAGGCAGACCCAAACAAGTGTGAAAATGCAAGGGTATGCATTTTCCTACACTACACATAGTGGTCAACTTAGTCCTACCTAGCTACTTGGGATGTGCAACTTGGCCTAGTAGAGAGAAAACTTAATTGTTAGGATTAACAATTTAATTTCCAAATCTTCCTTGAGAACTCCTTCACAAGATGATTTACATTTTCTGGGGAATCTACTTTATAGCTATGCTTCTTGTATTTTCTTTCTTAGTCTAGTAGAGAACAAACTTAGGTGTTAGAAATAATAGTTTAATTTTCAAATCTTCCTTGATAGATCCTTTACGAGATGAAATACATTTTGTTGGGGAATCTACTTTGCAGTTGTGATTCTTCTATTTCCGTACCTAGCTTAGTAGAGAGTGAACTTAGTTGTCATAAAAAAATAGTTTAATTTCCAAATTTTCTTTGATAGCTCCTTTGTTAGTGTGAAGTGGAAAATGGAAATGACATCAAACAAGGGTTAGCAATCAACAAACCGAAAAAGAAGAAGATCAAATCACACTTACAAAATGAAATTGAGTGCATACATAGTTAGAAATCAACATTTAAACAATGAAAATAAATTCAAAACAAGAAACTAAACCATGTCCAAACCTTGCATTCCAATTTAATGGTGATGGGATGTTGGAGTGTTTAATTAAGAAGCTCCCATGATTGCAAAAGCATGAAGATTGATGACCTAGATGATGATAATTGCTCAAAATGCTCAATGATAATGCTATGCTCAAGTGCTCAAGAATTCAAAGTGTTTCACAAATGATCTAGCTATCCCATAATGAAGGAGGTATGTTTGTTTTATCTAGATTTTCATGTTTGTGATCAATGGTCAAGATTAATCCTTAAAGATCCATGAATTTGAGTGAATCAAGGAAGATGAGGGATCAAGATCAATTCGAACTCAAAATATCTCCACAATTTTAGGAAAATTGGTTGAGATATTTTGAAATGGAGAGTGAAGATTAGATCAAGAAATGAAAGGATGAGAATTAATGAGAGGAATGATATATTTTAGGATATTTTGAAAATAATATTTTATGGGAATATGCCTTTGAGAGGGAAAATTAGGATAATTAAATCATTCAAGATTATTTAATTATGGAGGATTATATGATATTCTTTATTAAAAATGAATATTCCAAATGAATGGGATGAGAATTAGCTTATTAAATAATAAAGATTATTTAATCATAGGACTTTAGAGGAAAACTGGATTTATAGCTAATTAAATAATTAAAATTATTCAATTAGGGGAGATAAGAGGAAAACTAGTGAAATAGGATGAATTAATTAAATAATTCAATATTACTTAATTAATAGAGGAAATTGAAAATGGTAGAAAATGATGTTAAAGGCGAATTAGCAATGCAAGTGATGAAAAAGATGCAATATGCAAGATTAGTGATGAATATGATGAAAATATAGTATTAATGATGTGTGATATGAATTACGCAATTTTGCATGTCTATAGTGAGACAAGTAAAATTTTGTTTGGAAATCTATTTTTCAAATTTCTTTCTTTCATTTTCTGCTTGAAATCCTTGCATTCATATCACTAGATATATCCCCCATGTAGAAAGAAATGTAAGTAGGACAATAGTTCTTTTTATTATGGAAGCTACAAATAGAGCATTGATGTAGATTACTAGTTGAACTTTATAATATTGTGCCTTCTAAGGAGCTTGTGAAATGTATCACTTGATTCTTTTGTTTTTAAAGTGAAAGTGAATAAATTTTTTCTTGAAGTTTCCCATCTATAGGCACTTTTAGATCACTAGGATAATGCCTCTTGTATGCTTGCTAAAGTGTTCTCTTCTTTGTCCTCCCACTATGTTCATTCCTCTCCACATTGGTGCAACCATGGATGTAGCCATCGTACCAAGAGAGATCATGGATCTTAGTTGCATGGCTCTCAACTACCTTCTAGATTAGCCAAGAATCATGTTTCCCATGGGTGATTTTATCCTTCTCCTCTATCAATGACATATGGCATCTTCATCTAGATATGTTTCTTTTGGCTAGTTAGATTCGAACAAGTTGTCACTTAGATTTGACTATTTATCCTATTTGTGTTCAATGACGTATAGGTGATGATTAAGAGGAGGAAGAGGTTCTTATTTATTTGAAACCAATTTTTTATGATTATATCCCACCAATGTATGGGACAAACTAGATGACCATGAATCCTCTTGACTCCTCCTTGATGATGTAACTTTTATTACCTGACAACTTTGTTGGTTTTTTGTTAGTTGGAACCTTACTTAAACTTTATTTTACCTTATTGTTCAGACATGACCCCTCTTACACCTTATTTGATCTTATTGTTCAGACTTGACACCTCTTAGCAATAATAAAACTATTTAAATTTAGTTCCATGTATAGAGATGGTTCCCACACACACACATATATAGATGGGATCTCTGATAAAGATGGCAAACCGTCCTTCAAAATTAACCAGTCCTGTGGGTGTATCTGAAGATTTGCAAATGAGTGTACCATGGTGGTCATTATCACCATGCTCCCTCGGAGAATAAAAATGATAACCTGGTACAACTTTATTTCTGGTCAGATAAAGTTTGCCTATGTTATGTTTTGGCACGCCGGTTTATTTCTGGTTCAGATCAGAGAGTTTAACTTTCTATAAGGAAAAAGATTCAGTGCTTGCTTAGCCATTAAGGTGAGAAAATCTATCTATACCCATTTTAAAGCTACTTTCTATTCCACTATTCAAACACCAGAATGGTCCGAAAAATGTGTTGGCTCATATTCTCTGTGATTTACTGTTACTAATGCTGTAGCGAGCGAATATATTCGTATACATCCTCTTGGCAGGGCAATTAAGCGTACACAAGTACTTCACAACTTTTCTATTTGAAATAATTCTTTATGTGACTTGATTTAACAGGGGCAGATAGTGGTTTGTAGCTTCTTGTTTCCTTAAACTATAATTCTTAGTTATCTCGTTATTTAGATACAAGTTAAAATCTTAGTCATTCACTAAATTCATACATATTGTAATCGCATCTCTGTAATACTCTAATGGTAAAATTTGCATACTCTTAAGAGTGGCTCAAGGTTCACATTACAATTTAATTTAAAAATAAAAAATAAAAATTCAAAGTTCTCATTTTTTAATTAGTCATTGTGAATCATTTAATATATGTTTTGCAAACTATTCACGTGTAAGAGATCATTTGAAAAAGTGATCATGAGGACAAAAGTAATACTATCTTGAATCATTTGTTCAATGCCATAAAGCCAATTTTGTTGTGGTCTCCATAATGCTCGCTTATTGTTTCAAAATAGGTTAATCTCTTTCTTTCTTTCTTTCTTTCTTTCTTTCTTTTTTGCATCACAATGATTTTGTCTCTTGATTTTAGTCTTGTAGGCTCAAGTGTGCTAATTTGTATTGACTCAAGTGTACTAACTTGTATTGACTCAAAGAACAAGAGTTTCATCTTGTGTATTAGTTGTAAACTTTCTGGTCTACTTTGATTATATGTTCTTGTCTTATTTCAAGCCTATCTCACGCCTATATGAGTATTAGTTTTTTTCATTCCCATGCCCTAGTGATCCTAGTCAAGTCTTGAATTCGTGCCTTAAAATTTACTCTATGTTCACACCGAAGAACCCTTGTTGAATATATTTGACTAAGAGATTTAATTATAGACTTTGTAGTTTTCAATTTGGATGTAGTTTCAAGATCAAGCATTTGTTTCTTTATTTATTCTAATATTTGAGCTACTAACTAAATCCTTATATCAAACATTTTCAAACTCAAGAAACTTAAAAATTATTGTCTATTTGTCTTCTCATGTCCACTTAATACAAATCTTGAATCTACAATGATTCTACATCTAAGAAAAGCCTTAAAATAAGTTATAGTTAAAATCCCAATCCATGCATTTATACTGTCAAACAAATTGGTTATTTTTTATTATAAACATAAGTAATACATTATGAACTAAATCTCACTCTCTCGCTTGACTGCACTCAACTACACTAAATCCTTTTAGACTTGAGCTCCCATTTTGAATATGATTTATCAATCATTTTCATGTCTGCAAGTATCAAATATATATGAGTTCTATTTAATTACAAATCCAATATGATATTACAGCATATTTGAGTTGGCAACTAACATCAATAATTTAAATTAAAGACAAGATCACGGACTTGAGGAGTTGAGTTTATTCCAATTGAGTGAAATTTTTACTATGCAAGATTAGTTTAGTCTCCATATGTTAGTTTAATATATTGATAAATCCATGTATCTAGAGACTATTGCAAGAATGATGTTGTTGTCATTGGTGTCAACAAGAAGTCTACTAGCTGGTGTTGTCATTGATGTCAACTATGGGATAAAGATGTTGAGAATATTGAGAAAATTGTGGGAAAGAGAAAATGTGTTGTGCATGTGTAGTTGAGACCTTGAGGAAGTGTTGTGAGTACATGGAGCTATTCTTTTGTTGCAGAGTCTGAGGATGAGTTAGAATGAAGTAATGAGATGAGATTTGGGAAGTTGCTTATAATGCTTTAATCTTTTTGTGTTCAAGTTTCTACTTGATTTGGTGCAGTACAACAAGAGTTTAATTTATCAATTTGCAATCAAGGATTATCAATTATCTTGAGTTAAAGTATTTGTTGATGTGAGTTTAGATGAAGTGTTTGATGAATCTTATGTAGTTCGTGGATTGTTTTGGATTGATTTCAAGTGAAATATGCTGTCCAAAACATTTGGCTTGATCTAAGGAAGCATGCACTTAATGTCTATGGTGTTTTGCACAGGTGTTGGCCGACCTTCTGTTTAACAAGTATGTGAAGCTTGTGGAAACATGTTGAAGTGTGTTGGGGTATATTTGGGTACTAATCAAGGATTTGTGTAGGTTGCCTTTCATTCCTATCAATCGCAGGAATGTTTAGGTTCTGACCTATTTGGAATTTGAATGTATAATGGTTAATGGCCAATGTTGGAGAAAGTTTTTTGAGGTTGAACTTGATAGAAATATATGTATGGTGTTGATACAAGTAATGGTGTGGAAAGAGTAAGAAGCAAGATAGATACGAGATTGTTGCAAGTGATGTGTGTGATGTGAAATTGAGTAGAGTAGGGTGAACTTCATATTAGGGTTTTGAAAGGCAGTGAGCTAAAGGCATCTGATATCTTTCATGTGAGACTACGAAAGTGTCTGAGAAATTGTGGTGGAATCCAAGTTGTTTCATTGAGAAGTGTTTTCTTTGTGTAACATTCTTCTTTTATCTTCTTATTTTCTTTTTGTGGAAATGAGCCTTGGTTGTGAGCCTTTTTGGACAGTGTGTCCTATTCTGGCAGTGAGCCCCTTTGTACTAGTTTTGCTATTACTTATATTCTAAGCTAATCCTCACCATGGATTTTCCCTCATTGGGTTTTCCAAGTAAATTTGGTGTTCTCATGTGTATGGTGTTGTGATTTTAGTTTTTGTTATATCTGCATTACATGTTTAATCATTCTAACAAAATAAGGGTTTAATGAATGCTTGTGGATCTGTTTACTGTTGAGGGTTTTGAAGGTTTAATTTGTTACAACTGATTCACCCCCCCTCTTAGTTTTCTTGTTCATTTCAACATTTGGTAGCAAAGTGAAGTTCCTTGAAGATTAGCTTAACCGCTTGAGGTAGATCCAAGATGGCGAACATGATTCCTTTGGAATACCCTAGATTTGATGGCTAAGATTATGCATTTTAGAAAACAAAGATGGGAGGATATTTGTGTGCTTAGGGATATGAGATTGATAAGGCTTATTAGAATACATATACTCCACCTCCGAATGGTCCAAGTACAAGTGCAGAAATCAAGGTGCATGAGATCAATGCTAGAGAAAGGTACATTATTGTGAATAGTCTTTCAAATACTAAATTAGTTAAAGTTATAAGTTTGAAGACTGCTAAAGAAGTTTTGGATAAGTTAGAAAACATTTATGAAGGAGATCCAAAGGTAAAGCAAGAAAAGTTGTAGAACTTGAATGCACAACTTGAAATGATGCATATGTCTGAAGATGAAACAATAAAAGTATACATTCAAAGAGTTGATGAACTAGTGAGTTATATGAAAGGTATGTGTGCAATAGTTAAAGAATATAAAGTGGTGAAGAAAGTTATTAGATCTCTTCTAGATTGATATAGTGAAAAGGTATCTGTTATTGAGGAAACAATGGATTTTGATAATTATTCTAGAGATCAGTTGATTGGTACTCTTACTGTGTTTGAAATGAGAAAACTGAAGAAAAGTACAAAAGTAGAGACTGTTTTCAAGGCCAGTAAATCAGAGAAGGCTGGAGATTTAGGTGATGAAGATCTTAATGATTTGGAAGCTAATTTTTTGAGAAGGATGAAAAAGGGAACTGGTAAGTATCAAGGTAAATTACATTTCAAATGTTTTAGCTATGGTAGTATAGGTCATTATTCTTCTAGATGTCCAATGAGAGCTCTAAAAAATAAGAATAAGGAAAATAAAGGAAAGATGATTAAGAAAGCCTACTATGTGAAAGAAGATATTGTAATTTCTGATGATGAATCTGATTATGGAGATTTTGATGGTAATGAATGTCTATTTTTGGCTATAAAAGAAGAATTTGGTTCTTCTAACCCTAAAAGTTGTGTGAAGTGTTTTAGAGAAGGAGGCTAAGGTTGAAGGTACTTTGGTATCTTCTTTTCATGTCAAAGAAGATGAGAATTGCTAGGTTGTTGACAGTGGTGACTCTAATCATATGACTAGAGACAAAAGTAAGTTTGTTAAACTTGTAAAGTATGATGAAGGATTAGTTAAATTTGGAGATGATTCAATAGCTAAGGTTTGTGGAATAGGTTCAATGAGTTTTGATGGAAAGAATAATACTAACAATGTTTACTATGTTAAGGGCATGACACATAATCTCTTGAGTGTTGTAAAAATGTGTAGCAAAGGGTATAATCTTATGTTTAAGGATGAAGCTTGTGAGATCCAGAAAGGGTCTGGAGCTATGATTGTTGCAGACAAGAGAATAGATGGAAACATAAATTAACCTAAGGGTGTTGATGGTCATTGCTTTATGTCATATATTAATGATTGTCGGTTATGGAACTAAAGGATGTGTCACATGAATTTTTCTAATTTTGTAAGAATTAGTTTGGTTCATGCTGTGAGAGATTTACCTAGAATCACTAAACCTATCAATGCTATTTGTGAGAGTTGTCAATTTGGAAAAAAAAATAAGGAGTAGCTTTAAGGGAAAGGAACACTCTACTACTGAACTACTAGATTTAGTGCATACAGATCTTTGTGGTCCTACAAGGGTGAGAAGTCTAGAAGGTGATAAGTACTTTATGATTTTGATTGATGATTACTCTATAATGATACAAGCTGGTTTTCTTAGAGAGAAATATGATACATTAGATAAGTTCAAGGCATTTAAAGCTATGGTTGAAAATAAAATGCTTGAGGTTTTACATAGGTGGTGAATTCACCTCCAATTAGTTTAACATTTTTTGTGAAGTTATTGGAATAAAGAGGCATTTGTCTAGCCCTAGAACTCCTCAGTAGAATGGAGTTGTTGAAAGGAAAAATAGAACTATTCAAGAAGCTGCAAGGACTATGATGAAAGAGGAAAATCTACCACAAGTCTACTAGAGAGAAGTTATTCATACTACTATTTACATACTTAATAGAGTTCAAGCTAAAGATAATAGCACACAGACTCCTTATGAGCTATGGTATGGAAGGATTCCTACTGTGAATTACTTTAGAGTGTTTGGAAGAAAATGTTACATCAAAAGAGAAGAAGAAGACTTAGGCAAGTTTGATGCAAGGTTTGATGAAGGTATCTTCCTTGGATATTCTATTAGAAGCAAAGTTTATAGATGTTACAACATAAGGATGAGAAAGATAGTTGAAAGTGAAAATGTTAAAGTGTTGGACACCAGGAACACTGAGAGGGGGAGGGGTGAATCAATGTTCCACAATATTTGAATTTCAAATTAGATCTTGAACTATCAACAACAATATTAATCTTTAATAGCATCCACAACAAATAAATAGAAGGAAACATGCATGCACATTAATGAGAAAATGTGAACACCATAACACTAGAATTTTTATGTGGAAACCTTGTTAGGGGAAAAACCACGGTGGAGATTAATCCACAAAATATACTCTATTAAAAGTATGATAAAAAGGGAATTCACTTGCATTCAGGTACACTGCCTAGAGCTCACTATTCAAAATACAAAAGAGGACTCACTATCCAAAAGGAGTTTGGATTAAAACTATTCAAAATATGAAGTGAGAATATAGCTTCTTTGAATGTTTGGATTCAGCTCCAATGAAGCACATGAAATGGATTATGGACCTTCTATCCAATTTTCACTTTTGCTATGCTCTGCTCTGCTCTCCTACAAAAACCCTTCTACTACACAAACAAAATTCGCTCAACAAATACTCTAACATTACCTCATGTAGTTGTTCTGCACTTTTTCACATGCTCACCTTCTCACCACTTCATACATCACATGCAAAATGAATTACCGATCTCATTTACATACCACTAACAATAATTTTATTTCTATATGTCGACTTGCAATTAAAATATAATATTCTTCCACAAGTCAGCTCAAATCACCAATTAGAATTAATATGTACCCACACAAGTTAGCTAGACTATAGTGGGACCCAAACCAAAATTCAAAACATAAGAAATAGTTAAACACATACTCCTCATACATTTGGAACACGCCATACACAACAGGTCGACCACAATAAGAAAATAAGCAATAAATCATTCTACCAAATCTCCAAACTTGTACATGGATCAATGTAATATCATAAAACTTATCAAACAGGTAGCATACATGCTTGAAAAGCTTCCCTGGGGATCCACACAACAAAATAATGATCTGGTGAAGTATTCAGATCAACTTACCAACCAGATACTCTATTCTTCATGCATTCTGCCAGTAGAATATTGTCTTCTACTTTCCTTGCCTGTAGGAACTACTTCTAAACTATAGACCACACTGTTGACTCCAGTTGCCATCAATGAAAAAACTAGTAGCTAAAAATGATTTCCCAAAGCCATATGCCAACAATCTCCCCCTTTGGCATCGATGGAAACACTTAGTGAAAAATGACTAAGTGTCAAAACCAAAATTCAAAACTTCATGGCACAACAAAACACTGCTCCCCCTTTGGATGCTAAGGCATTTTTCACTGCATTCTCTCCCCTTTTGACATCAATGACAAAAACTTCCACTACTTTTCTTAGATTATTTGCTGCACTCTTCCTTACTGCATTCTTTCCCCAAAAAAAAAGGACTACTGCTAAATTTAGAAGATTATTGTATACTTATCTTTAATTTTTGGGAGAAATTTCTTTCAAGAGTCCACTACAATCCCAG
This sequence comes from Sequoia sempervirens, assembly GCA_007258455.2. Taxonomy (NCBI): domain Eukaryota; kingdom Viridiplantae; phylum Streptophyta; class Pinopsida; order Cupressales; family Cupressaceae; genus Sequoia; species Sequoia sempervirens. Next base: position 278,122,557 of record VDFB02105785.1, on the reverse strand, counting down.
TAGCAATTATCAGACTGTTATTTTTTGATGTTCTATTGATGACTTGGACAAGGGATTCAGGAATGGTAATGGCTTCTTCTAGCTTTTCTCCTTTCTTTAGAACTTCAACCATTTGCTCTTATCTGCATTCAGTTAGGTCCTTCACTTTCCAGAAACTGTCCATAAGAGTATTTCTGACAGAGTGAGCCTTTGCATGCTCAGCTTGCAACTCATGAATTTTCTTCTTAACTTATCCATCCTTGTCCTGAACCATACTGTAGTCATCCTCGATTCTGACAAGCTCATTCTCAATTTTTTCCAACTTGTCCTTGTATTTTCCAGCCATATGAGGCCACCTAAGATAGTAATTGAAGATCTTATTCATTGGGTTAATGCATTGTCTTAGTACATTCACTTTCTTCTTTAGTTTAGTGAAAGATGGCATAAACTACATATTCAGATGTGAGATTATTTCTTCCTCTTTTATGTTTAGAGACATAGAGTCCACAACCTCCTTGATACATTCAATAATTTTTTTTGGAAGTACATTATGCAAACTCTTCAATTCAATGTTGTTATCACTAAATTACCTTCCTAGAGTGTCCTCAATGCAGTTATGTTCATATGATGGTCCATTCATCCATATGTCAATTATCTTTTGCATTCCATCTTCTTCTTGAACAATCTACAGTATATTTGCTTTGAATAAAGCACCTTCTTCATCACTTTCTTCTACAATTACCACAACTGGTTCAACTAGTTTTGTTTTATCTCTTGGTGTATATTCCTCAGAGTCTTCATCGACTACATCCACAACTATCTGCTTTTACCTTTTCCTTCAAATTTTGTTGACTTAGGTGTCAGAGGAGTGTCACTAGCCAAATCTCTTTCTCTCTTCTGCTTTTTCTCTGTCTTACAGGAGGATGATCCAATTTCAATTGCTTTTACTGGGAGAGGAGTACCAAAATTTTCTAACATATTTCCAAAGAAGTTCTCATAAACTTCTTCACCATTTTCAAAAGAGTTGAAATGCTCAAAAAATTTCTTGCAAACTGGTATATTTTCCTTCCATACCACATTGTCATTCTAAGGCAAGCAATTTAGGAAATATATCATAATGCATATATAGCCAGGTTACCAAAACTGAAAGAATAATCTATATCCTTATCAATTGCACATTCTCCATCAATTGATCCTTCAGCAATCCACATAGGTCAAAGTCTTTGTCTTCTATTATCATCTTGTGCACAATATAGACTGCGCCTATAGAGGTTGCACCTTCCCTATTTTTGAAGAAGATCTTGTATGAAATTCCATATGCAATATACCTTTTTAATGGATCTTGGATCATTGTAATCATTAGCGCCCTTTAATCTCCTTTTACATTGGTTAGGGCTTCAACCTCAACATTTCGAATCAATTTATTTTTTGGGACATCACCAACATTGCACAAACCTATTAGATTTCTACTCACATCCTTAGAAATTTGATAAGGTTTATTCAGAGTAAGGATATCACCATCCAATCTATTCAAGATAAACTAGACTACCTTCATGTTGATGAAATGAGGAAATTCATTCTAGATGTCCAGATTCTTGTGTTTCAATCATCCAAGCTTCTTCAATTTGATGGAAGACAACGAATTTCTTACATCCCTAACCTTTTGACTACTATATTCATCCATAATTATTGTTTCTTTGATTTTTTTCATTTTCTATACCGAACAGGGTTCTATCGATCATGAAATAAGTATGAAATTGATAATCAACATAAATACCTAGAAAATTTGCCACTAAATTGTCTTTCACTCCTTTAAAATTTTACCAAAAAGGTTCTCCAACTATTCTTCTTTGGTGCACGGTGACAAATGAGGGTTCCAAATGCCCTTTTATAACTTTGCACACCTAACTTCTTTGTTGCATTAAATGCTTTGCCCTAGAAGTTTCGGTTACTCTATTTTCAAACAACAAGAGAGAAATCCGTCTATGGACCTTCAAGAAGCGATCACCAATACATTTGAGGATGAATAAAACAAATGTAGACAACTTCCTGCAATCCAGAACCAACTACACACAAGGGGAACAAAATATTTTCATGAAAAATCCCCCTAGGCCAATGGCCTAAAATCAATTGTCGGATGAACTACTAGAGGGGGCTTCTAATACAGCCTTATCAGATCCATTCTTCTTTACCCATGTTTTCTTCATCTAATCTCTTATTTCTTCCATGGATGCTTTTCATTTTCCTTTATCATCTTTCTGTGAATTTCTGCCTTGATATTCCAGACCTCTTTTATCCATGTTTATGTTCTTGCAGAATCTTGCAATGTGACCAAATATGTTACAATTGTAGCATACTAGATTTTTCTGTCTATACCATACATTCCAATTATTTCCTCTTGATTTGCACTGATTAGCAATATGTCCAAATCTTCCATAGGTGTAAAATTTAACATTCCTTTTTACTAACATACATACTTTTGCATTCTAATGACTTATGACCAAAATTTTTGCAGTTAAAAGATTGACCAGAGAATGATGGACTGCCAAAACTTATCTTACATCTACACTGATAAGCCATATGCCCAAATTTATTACAAACAAAGAAATATCCATTAAATTTTTGAGCATTGGGTTGTCTTACTAGATATCTTCTGCCTTTGTTCTTCTGAGGTTTCTTTTCAGGGTCCTTTTGTTTAGATCTGGAGCTCTCATCCTTCACATAGCCAAGACCTCACTTGTCATTTGCATCCTTTTGTCCTTTAGTTATTTCATCAATCCTAGCATAAATGATCCCAAACTTCTCCTTAAATGCATTTACAGTGGCAAGCTCATCTCTGAGAATAACTACCTGTCTCTCAAGCTCTTGTTCATTGTTTCAGATTGTTACAATTCAATCTCTAGCTGAATGAATCCATTATTAACTTTGTTGCATTCCTCAGACTTCTCTTTCAAGGACTAGACCAGATTATCCTCCTTCTTTCTTTCTTCAATCTCTTTGGTTAACTTCATCACCGTAGATTCCATTTCAAGCTTTAGAGCAGTATTGTCCTTAGCAAGCTTTTCACATTCTTCTAAATTATTTCTTTTAGGGTTTGATTCAGATGAACATCTTCTGAGCCTTTTCTTTCTTTTTGCTTCAATTAAAAACATTGTTCTTTCCTATTTTCCCTTGACTCATTTATTTTATCCTTCAATGATTGAATGGATTTTTCGGCAGCCACAAGATTTGCTTTTAGTTCGATTTGCTTTTAGTTCCATGACCTTTACTTTACACTGATCAAGATCATCAAGTGCCACCATAAGCTGATGTTGATGATCACCTACATCCATTGTAATCCAACATCCACAACAAGTTGTTAAACTTAAGAAGAGGAACTTGCTCTGATACCAATTTTTGGACACCAAGAACACTAAGAGGGGGGGGGGTGAATTAGTGTTCCACAATATTTGAATTTCAAATTAGATCTTGAACTATCAACAACAATATTAATCTTTAATAGCATCCAAAACAAATAAACAGAAGGAAACATGCATGCACATTAATGAGACAATGTGAACACCATAACACCATAATTTTTACATGGAAACCCTGTTAGGGGAAAAACCACGGTAGAGATTAATCCACAAAATATACTCTATTAAAATTATGATAAAATAGGAATACACTTGCATTCAGGCACACTTCCTATAGATCACTACTCAAAATAAAAAAGAGGACTCACTGTCCGAAAGGAGTTTGGATTAAAACTATTCAAAATATGAACTGAGAATATAACATCTTTGAATGCCTGGATTCAGTTCTAATGAAGCACATGAAATGGATTCTAGACCTTATGTCCAATTTGCACTTCTGCTATGCTCTACTCTCCTACAAAAACCCTTCTACTGCACAAACAAAATTCTCTCGACAGATGCTCTAATATTACCTCATGGAGTTGTTCTACACTTTTTCACATGCTCACCTTCTCACCACTGCGTACATCACATGAAAAAGGAATTATCAATCTCATTTATATATCTGCTAACAAGAACTTTATTTCTATATGTCGGCTTGCAACAAAATATAATATTCTTCCACAAGTCAACTTAAATTGCCAATTAGAATTAATATGTACCCACACAAGTCAAATAGACTATAGTAGGACCCAAACCAAAATTCCCAACATAAGAAATAGTTAAACACATACTCCTTATACATCCAGAACACGCCATACACAACAGGTTGGCCACAATGAGAAAATAAGCAAGAAATCATTCTACCGAATCTCCAAAATCATACATGGATCAATGTAATATCATAAAACTTATCAAATAGGTAGCATATATCCTTGACAAGCTTCCCTGGGGATCCATACAACAAAATAATGATCCAGTGAAGTATTCAGATCAACTTACCAACCAGATACTATGTTCTTCATGCATTCTTTTGGTAGAATACTATCTTCTACTTTCCTTGCCAGTAGGAACTGCTTCTAAACTGGGGACCACACTGTTGACTCCAATTTCCATCAATGACAACACTAGTAGCTAAAAATGATTTCCCAAAGCCATATGCTAGCATAAATTTCATGAAAACTTGTAGAGCTCTATTGCAGTAGATGGATATGTGTTATATCAAGCTGATCGTAGAGAGGTAGAAGAAATGATTGATGAAAAAGAAGTGCATAATGAAGAGGAAGAGGCTTTGGAAAAGACCCCTAAAACCCTTAAGTATGTCAAAAAAAAATATTCCAAAGATCAGATCATTGGAGACAAATGGAAAGGTGTATTGACAAGATGCAAAGCTGTTGAAGTTGAGGTGAATTTTTATTTAATTTTTAAAGTTGAACCTAAATAAGTGAGTGAAGCACGTAATGATGAGCATTGCATGAAGGAGATAGAAGAAGATCTTATGCAGATAGAGAAAAATCAGACTTGGGAACTGGTCACTATACTAGAAAACAAGAACATAATTGGAACTAAATGGGTATTCAGGAACAAGATAGATGAAAATGGAGTAGTGAGAAACAAGGAAAGACTTGTGTGTAAGGGTTACTCACAAGTAGAAGGTATATATTTTAAGGAGACTTTTGCTCCTGTGGCTAGGACGAAAGCTATCATAATTTTTTTGGCATTTGCAACACATAAATATTTTAAGGTCTATCAGATGGATGTGAAGTCTGCTTTTATGAACAGAGAATTGGATAAAAAAGGTTTACATGGAACAACTAGAAGGGTTTCAGTTATCATATAAATTGGACATAGTATTTAAGTTGAAGAAGACACTATATGGTTTGAAGCAAGCTCCTAAAGCTTGGTATGCAAGATTAGATAGGTACTTGATACAACAAGGATTTAGTATGGGCTTCGTAGATAGTAATCTTTACTTTAGAATGGAGGAAGACAAAACCTTGATAGTAGTTTTATATGTGGATGATATTATCTTTAGTGGAAATGAGACTATGTGTGAGAAATTTGTTGCAAAAACACATAAAGAATTGAGATGTCAATGTTTGGGGAAATGAATTCATTTCTTGGGCTACAGATCAATCAAATAGATAAAAGGATTTTCATTTCACAGTCTAAGTATGTCAAAGAGATGTTGAAGAAGTTTGGAATGGATGACTCCAAACCGGTATTTACTCCTATGGTGATTGGTTGTAAATTGGGAAAATATAATGAGTCACCTAAGGTTGATCAGAGTAAGTATAGATCTATGATTGGTGGACTGCTATATTTGACTGCTACTAGACTGAATACCATGCATGCAATTTTTCTTTTTGCTAGATTTCAAGAATATCCTAAAGAAAGAAATGTTGCAACAATGAAGAGAATGTTGGAAAAACAAGGACAAACAACTAAGAGGAGGGGGTGAATTAGTTGTCACAAAATAATGACATTTTCAATCTTTACTTAACTTAATCTCAAATTTGATGAATAAGCAATTAACCATAAATAATTAATACATTAGCATCAAAGAGATAGAGAACACCAATATTTTTTATGTGGAAACCCTGTTAGGGGAAAAACCATGGTGGATGTTAGTTCACAATATTATACCCTATTAAAAGTATAATTTAAACAATAAAGGGGAATGCACATGCATTCAGGAACACTGCCTAGAGCTCATTGCTCAATTACAGAAGGGGCTCACTGCCCAACAATACAAAATAGGATTAAAATCTGGAGGGTACAAACTGAGAAAATAACTTCTGCACAAGCATGATTATAGTTCCAATTAAGCATAGAAAACTCCACTTTTCACTCAAACTACTTCACACTTCACAAGGTCTTCTTCACACTCTGCTATGAAATCGAATGATATTTGCACATACACACATAGGATCACACCCAACACACGAAGCACACTTTGCACTGATGAAGTAGTTTCTCTTATATATCCACTACATGAGATTTCATTAACAACTTAGTCGGCCAAAAAAATAAAGCATATTTGCAATGTCGACCCAAATTTACAATTAAATTTCCAATGTGGATCAAAACACCATTGGAAAAAACAATGATGCAACCCAAAAAAATATTCACGAGTGTGCCAAATACTCAAATTTTACTTTTCAAGGATCCACAACACGTTACCACCATCATGTCAGCCAAGAACATGAAAACCCGAATGTGTGCAAGAAATTTTTTTGACCACAAGCACACTGATCAATGTGGATGTACCACAAAGATAGAGTATGATCTAGAGACATCCAAAACAACTAGAATTACTAGAATTACACAATCTTCACTCAAGAATGCTGACAGAGACCACCGAAATATTGTCAGACCACAACATGATCAAATCTATACACAGACCTCTAAAATTTTTGGTGGATGCTCTAGATACTCTCAAGAATAAACCCTTTAGTCCACAATGGCTGATCTTCAATGTATAAAACAATACGCCTTCATACCTCCACAGTTCCACTGGGAACCTAGAACACTTTCTTTTACAATTTTCTCAATATCCTTGACATATACAGCCTTTAATACACCAAATGCTAATAGTGTTGACATCAATGACAACCACATATCAACAACACATCCATAGCATCCAAAAATCTCCCCCTTTGGCATTGATGGCAACACATGATGTGAAAAATACCATCAACCCAACACACTTGATTTCCCTTTGGTTTTGACTCTTCTCCTTAATTGCACTTCTCCTTTTAAAAGGATTTTTCACATTGCACTTCTCCCCCTTTTACATCAATGGCAAAGGTAACAACGATCTTCCCATATACATGCTTTGAACCACATATCTACACATTTGACTACTCCCTTGAGTAGCAGCCACATAAACATTAATCCGAATTAGAATATAGCAATGTAACTCACGGATTGATGCAAGTAAATGCATCTCTTAGTTCTTATTAGGAGGGGTAATTACCCCTAGCATTCCTCTAAGATACTCAAAAGTATCCTTCGATAATGGTTTAGTAAAGATGTCTGCAATCTGTTCTTTGGTAGGCACATACTCCAATCTAACTTCTTTCTCATTCACTTTCTCCCTCAAGAAGTGAAACTTGATTGATATGTGTTTTGTCTTAGACTTTAGTACTAGATTCCTCAAAATATTTATTGTGCTTGATTTGTCACAGTATATGGCAATATGTTCTTCATATACCACCCTGATATCTTTCAACATCTATTTCATCCATATCACTTGAGTACAATTATTTGCAGCAGCAATATATTCTACTTCAGAAGTAGATAGGGAAATAGAATTCTACTTTTTTCTTAACCAGGACACCAACTTATTCCCTAGGAAGAAAGCACCACCACTAGTACTTTTCCTATAATCTACATCTCCAGCCCAATCGACATCAGTATATGCACTCAAAGTGAGATCATCATCCTTTGGATACCAAATTCCAAAGTCAACTGTTCCTTTAGATATCTAAAGATTCTCTTAACAACAGTCACATGTGATTCTTTTGGATTAGCCTGAAATCTAGCTACCATACATACATGATTCATAATATCAGGTCTAGTCTAGGTTAAATAGAGAAATCCACCGATCATTGACCTGTATATAGTTTGATTTCCTTAGGAGAATCATCATTCTGTGTTAGCTTGCATCCGGTCACCATGGGAGTACTAATGGGCTTTGATTCTTCCATCCCAAATTTATTTAGTAGCTCTCTCACATATTTGGATTGAGATATGAAAATTCCCTTGTCTAACTAGGTAACTTGCAATCCTAGACAGAACTTCATCTCTCCAATCATACTCATCTCAAATCCACCCTTCATCTCATCAACAAACTTCATACATAGATTGTCATCTTCTCCAAAAATGATGTCATCAACAAATTTTTTTATAATTAACTCTTTATCATGATCCAATTTGAAATATAAGTTGCTATCAACAGTACCTTTAGTGAATCCAAGCTTCAGTAAGTATTTTTCCAATCTAGCATACTAGGCTCTAGGGGCTTGCTTAAGTCCATATATATATTTCTTCAAGTGGAAAACCATATCTTCCTTATTAGTTAGCTGAAATCCATCTGGCTATTCAAGGTATACTTCTTCTAGTTCTCCATTCAGAAATGTCAACTTCACATCCATCTAATATACTTTATAGTTCTTGTATGTAGCATAAGCAAGAAATAATCTAACAGCTTCGATTCTGGCAACAGGGGCAAAAGATTCTTCAAAATCAACACCTTCCATTTGAGAATACCCCTTACATATTAGTCTTGCTTTATTCTGGACCACTTCACCTTGCTCATTCAGCTTGTTCTGAAACACCCATTTAGTATCAATCAATTTTTTGTCTTTAGGTCTAGGAACCAATATCCATGTGTCATTCTTTTCAATTTGTGTTAGCTCTTCCTTCATTGCTTCCATCCAGTGTTCATCTTGGTAGGCTTTAGTGACATTTTTAGGTTCAATCTTGGAAATCAGGCAGTACTCTTTTGCAATCTTTCTTCTTATCTCCTATAATTTAGTTTTCATAATGATTTAGCTTTACATACCTTGGAGTTCTGGGACTTTCATGAAATTTTGGTTCTTTTGATCTTCCTTTTGTACTTGCACTTGTCTATGCTTCCTGAATTGCTTGATTTACTGTAACGAATTGAGGTTACTTTACCGAAACATATGGAATAATCTGAAGTTGATTCTATGTTTGAAAATTCTTCCCTTTTTTTGCATTGTCTTCATTTGATTCATATCCACAATATCTGGATGATTTGCTAGAATCCTCATCAACTCTGACATTTGCACTCTCAACCATCTTTCTCAGTCTTTTGTTATAGCATCGGTAGGCCTTTCTTTTAGTAGAGTAACCTAAAAATATTCCTCCATTGCTTCTTGCATCAAAATTTCCTATATCATCATCTCTCTTGATATAACATTTGCTTCCAAAGATCTTGAAATATTTAACAGTAGGCTTATAACCAAACCATATCTCAAAAGGGGTCTTACCAAAATTACCATTAACATTTACCTAGTTTAAAATGTACACAACAGTGCTTATAGCTTCACTCCAATAGATTTGGGGCACATTTCCTTCTATCATCATTGTTCTAGCAACATCCAAAATTGTTCAATTCTTTCTTTCTGCAACTCCATTCTGTTGAGGGGTTCGAGGAGCATATAACTATCTTCTAATTCCATGTTCTTCACAAAAAGAATTGAACTCCCTAGAGGTGAACTCACCACCTCTGTCAATTCTCAAACACTTGATTTTCAAACCTTTCTCATTCTTTGTATTAGCCTTGAAACTTTTGAACTTTTCCAGTGCTTCACATTTTTCTCTTAAGAAGGAAACCCATATCATTCTAGAGTAATCATCAATAATCAACATAAAGTACCTTTCTCCATGAATACTTCTGACTCTGGAGGGACCACAGAGGTCAATATGTAGTAGCTCCAACAAATCATTTGAATGAAACTATTTTCTTTGGAAGGAGACTCTAGTTTGTTTACCCATCTAACACTCCTTACAAATTGTGTTAGCAGGCTTCACTAACTTAGGTAGATCTCTTACTGCTTGAGTGGAACTTACCTTGACAATATTATCAAAATTTACATGGCATAGCCTCCTATGCCACAACCAACTTTCATCTACTTGAGCAATTAAACAACTCCTACTAGTAGTATTCAAGTGAAAAATATTACCTTTTGTCTTTCTACTAGTAGCAATCATACTGCCAGAACCTCCACGTATCTTGCATCTTTCATCTTTGAATTGTAGATCATATCCTTTGTCCAACATTTTTCCAACACTCAAAAGATTGTGCTTCAAGCCTTCAACATAAAGAACATCATCAATGTTATCCTTACCACCAAGAAAAATATAACTTCTACCACAAATCACACCAACATTGTTGTCTCCAAATCTTACAACACCACCATCATACTTCTCTAGGCTTACAAATTTGTTTTTATCACTAGTCATATGATGTGAGCATCCACTATCAATAACCCACTCATCCTTTTCTTCAACTCAGGCTACAAGAGCTTTCTCATCTTTAGCATATTTTGTAGCCACATGACTATTTTCAATGGTATTAATGAAAACCCGTTCATCTTCATTTCCATTATCTTTATCGGACTCATCATCAGTCACTCCTTCATAAAAGTAACATTTCTTTTGGAGTCTAGACTTGTTAGGCTTAGATCTAGGAACTCTTTCAAGACATCTTGATGCAAAATGACCTATTTTATTACAAGAAAAACATTTAATAGGCAACACTCCTTCATACTCACCTTTTCCTCTGCCTTTTTTCTCTACAATCAATGCTTCCAATTATTCTACTTCTCTTTCTTTATCTTCAAGTTGTTTTAGTTCTTCATCATACTTGGATATATTTCTGAAACATTCTCTTGGACCATATCTTTTCCTGTTACTTATGGATATAGTAGCCTTGAATGTTGTTAAGTCTTTAGAACAGATTCACCAAATTCACTTAATTCAAAAGTAGCAAGCTTACCAACTAGCGTGTCTCTTGACATATTTTTTACTGATCTAAGCTCTTCAATAGTGTGATCCTTCACTTTGTAGGAGGAAGGAAAGGATCTGAGTATCTTAGCCACAATTTCATCCTCATCTAGAGAATCACCGAAACATGTAATACCCATCACTATTTCATTTACTCTTTGCATAAAAGAAGTGATATTTTCATCTTCACCCATCTTCAAATTCTCATACTTTCCTTTCAAACTCTATAGCTTAGCCATCTTCACCTATGCATCTCCTTCATACAAAGTTTCCAGCTTCGTCCAAATATCATGAGCTATCTATAGTCCTACCACATTTTCCATCTTCGAATCTATTAGAGCACTCACCAAAGCTTCAATAGCCTTGATATTGTTTTTAGCATCTTTGATCTCGTTAGTAGTGGAGGGACCATTCTAAGGAATAACATATGGATCTTTTGTAATCTCCCAGAAGGTTTCACCAATACACCTTAGGTGACATTGCATCCTGAATTTCCATAGTGAGTAGTTAGTTCCATCAAATCTTGAACTATCCTTCTTGAATGTTTCCATCTCAGATCACCTCAAGCTTTTAGAATTCTTCAGAGGAACCTGCTCTGATACCAATTGTTGGAAAAACAAGGACAGACAACTGAGAGGGGGGGTGAATCAGTTGTCACAAAATAATAAACTTTTCAAAATTTACTTTTAACTTAATCTCAGATCTGATGAATAAGAAATTAACCATAAACAATTAACACATCAACATCAGAGAGACAGAGAGCACCAAGATTTTTTACATGGAAACCCTGTTAGGGGAAAAACCATGGTGGATGTTAGTCCACAATATTATACCCTTTTAAAAGTATAATGAAAACAATAAAGGGGAATGCACATGCATTCAGGCACACTACCTAGAGCTCACTACTCAATTACAAAAGGGGCTCACTACCCAACAATACAGAATAGGATTAAAATCCAAAGGGTACGAACTGAGAAAATAGCTTCTGCACAAGCCTGATTATAGTTCCAATTAAGCATATAAAACTCCTTCACTTTTCTCTCAAACTACTTCACACTTCTCTCGGTCTTCTTCACACTCTACTCTACAATCAAATGATATTTGAACATATACACATAGGAGCACACCCAACACACAAAGCACACTTTGTACCGATGAAGTAGTCACTCTTATATATCCGCTACATGAGATTTCATCAACAAATTAGTCAGCCTAAAAAATAAAGCATATTTGCAATGTCAACTCAAATTTACAATTAAATTTCCAGTGTGGATCAAAACACCATCGGCCAAAACAATGATGTGACCCAAAACAATATTCACAAGCACTCCAAATACTCAAATTTTACTTTTCAAGGATCCATAGCACGTTACCACCATCATGTCGGCCAAGAACATGAAAACTTGAACGTGCACAAGAATTGTTTTTTTACCACAAGCACATTGATCAATGTGGATGTACCACAAAGATAGAGCAAGATCTAGATACATCCAAGAGCACCAAGAAACAACAACGAAGCATCCACAACAACTAGAATTACTAGAATTACACAATCTTCACTCAGGAACGTTGACAGAGACCACATAAATATTGTTAGACCACAAGATGATCAAATGTATATGCGGACCTCTGAAACTTCCAATGGATGATCTAGATACTCTCAAGAATAAACCCTTTAGTCCATAGCAACTGATCTTCAATGTATAGAACAAGACACCTTCATACCTACACAGTTCCATTGGGAACCTGGAACACTTTCTTTTACAATTTTCTCAATGTCCTCGACATATACAACCTTTAATACACTAAATGCTAATAGTGTTGATATCAATGACAACCACATTTCAGCAACACATCCACATCATCCAATAGAGAATATTCAAATATTTAAGAGGGACATTGGATTATGGTTTGTGGTATCCTAAGGATTATAATTTCACATTAAATCCTTATTAGATGTAAATTGGGTTGGTTGTGTTGATGATGTGAAAAGTACAAGTGGTGATGCATTCTTTCTTGGATGTAGATTGGTTTCATGGTTTAGTAAGAAACATGATTTAGTTTCTTTATCCACTATAGAGGTTGTGTATATTGTAGCAACATCATTCTTTACATAAGTATTATGGATGAGGCAGACATTGAAGGATATTAGAGTAGTATTTGATGAACCTATATTTATCTTTTTGTGATAATACAATTGCAATAAACATTTCAAAGAATCCAAAGATGCATTCAAGGAAAAAGCATATATCTATCAAGTATCACTTTTTGAGAGAGAAGGTTATGGAGAATGAAGTGAAGCTTGAGTATGTTCCTACAAAGGATCAAATTGTTGATATATTTACTAAGACTCTTCTTAAGGATACTTTTGTGTAACTTCAAGAGAAGTTGGGGGTTATTGCACCTCCTTTCTTGAACTAGATGCATATAGAGGAACATTAGTCCAGTGGATCTATGGATCTATGTCTTTTCTGGATTGATGTTCATGGCTACCTCTCAAAGGGAGTAGGTAGTATCATTTGTTGTGATTGATTTGATGACTGAGGTGGGTGTACTCCTAAGGGGGAGTATTCAAAGTAGGAAATTTTGGTTAAGTGTCAAAGAGGGAGATCAATGCAAAATATTTTATCCTTTTCCATTGATGTCAAAGAGGGAGATAGAATCATGTGAAAAAGAGCTTATCCACTCAGGGAGAAAGAGTGTTCAAAATTGTTGTATGGTCTTTGGTGGCTTTTCACATCTAGTGTTTCCATCAATGAAAAAGGGGAAGATTGTTGTCATAACTATGGTGTTGTCATTGATGTGAATAGGAAGTCTACTGACTGTTGTTGTCATTGATATCAACTATGGGATGAAGATGTTGAGGATATTGAGAAAATTGTGGAAAAGAGAAAAATAGGTTGTGCATGTGTAGTTGAGACCTTGAGGAAATGTTGTGAGTGCTTGAATATATTATTTTGTTCTAGAGTCTGAGGATGAGTTGGAATGAAGTAATGAGATGAGATGATGCTTCTGGTACTTGGATTCCAAGTGCTTTTGAGGAAATTTAATAAATAGAGTGAACTGTGTTGTGCAAATGTTCATAATGTGCTCTGTTATTATGCTCCATGTTCTTTCAGTGTTGATGCTATTCATGTGTGGTTCTTACAAGTTATTCAAGAGTGTTAGAGGTTTCTATATTCAAATTTGGGTTTCTGGATAATTGTATAGTGCGAGATATTTTCACCAGTGTGTGAACCACTTGTTTAGTGATGTTTTTTGTGGTTAGGGAGAAATGTATTTTCTCCACGTTTCTCTGCTATTTCGATTTAGGTTGTGCAGATTTGGGAAGTTGCTTATAATGATTTTATCTTTCTTTGTTTAAGTTTATACTTGATTTGGTGCAGTACAGTGAGAGTTTCATTTATCAGTTTGCAATCAAGGATTATTAGTTATCCTGAGTTAAAGTATTTGTTGATGCGAGTTTTGATGAAGTGTTTGATGAATCTTATGTAGTTCATGGATTTTTCTAGATTGATTTCAAGTGAATTATGTTGTCCAAAACTTTTGGCTTGATCTAAGAAAGTGTGTACTTAATGTCTATGGTGTTTTGTATGGGTGTTGGCCAACCTTGTTTTAACACTACATGCAAAGCTTGTGGAAGTGTGTCGAAGTGTGTTGGGATCTATTAGGGTCATAATTAAGGATTTATGTAGGTCGTATTTTATTCCTATCCACCACAGAAATGTTTAGGTGCTAACCTATTTTGAATTTGAATGTATAACGACAAATGGCCGACATTGGAGAAAGTTTCTTGAGGTTGAACTTGATATAAATATGTATGGTGTTGATGCAAGTAAGGGTGTGGAAAGAGTAAGAAGCAAGATAGATGCGAGTTTGTTGCAAGTGATGTATGTGATACAAAATTGATAAGAGGGGTGTGAACTTCATGTTAGGGTTCTTGAAGGCATCCAATATCTTTCATGTGAGACTAAGAAAGCGTGTGAGGAATTGTGGTGGACTCCTTATTGCATTGAGAAGTGTTTTCTCTATGTAACATTCTTCTTCTTTCTTCTTGTTTTCTTTTTGTGGCAGTGAGCCTTGGTTGTGAGCCTTTTTGGACAGTGTGTCATATTTTGGTAGTGAGCCCCTTTGTACTAGTTTTTTTATTACTTGTATTGTGAGCTAATCCTCACTATGGTTTTCCTTCATTGGGTTTCCCACATAAATCTGGTGTTCTCATGTGTGTGGTGTTATGATTTTAGTTTTTGTTATTTTCATTACATGTTTAATTATTCTAACAGAATAAGGGTTTAATGAATGCTTGTGAATTTGTTTACTGTTGAGGGTTTTGAAGGTCTAATTTTGTTAGAATTTGCTATGGCTTCCAATATCTTGAGGCCAATTGGAAAGCACAATAGAGAGAATATGCATATGCAAATATGATTCAATTAATGTGAAAAATGTAGTAGAAACAGCTTGGTTATATAGCCAAGGTGAGATACAAGATTTCATAGGATTATAAAAAGTGTCTTAATCCATATGACATGAGACAACTAATCGCACTTACCTAGGTTCATATGAGTTACAAGTCAAAATATAAGATAACAACTAATGACAACTAACACCTTATAGAAAGATTCATTCCTAGGGCCTAAGTAAACTTAACACATGTAAATAAGTCCCCTAGTAATGAATTAACTAGGTACAAGACTTTATTTACACCAACACCCCCCCTTAAGTGCAACATAGGGAGTAGAAAATTATTATGAAAATGACACAAAGATGTAAGAATGGGACATGGCTACTAGGCCATGTTAGGTAACCATGTACATATGCAAATGAAATATCTCACAAACGAAGAAAAGGAGAAAATCCAATAGGACAAAAATCCCCACCAAAAGAGAGATAAAATACAAAAAATGAAATTCTCTCAATGATGCTCAAGAAGGCCAAAGCCCCATGTGATGAAAATGACCCCCCCATAAGAGAGAAGTAGAAGAGAGATGAAGCTTCCCCCCCTCAATGTTGAGTCTCCTATAATGATGGTAGAAGCTCGACATTGAATGTTGAAGATGATCCAATCTTGTCGAACAACATTCCTCCCCTTGGAAGAAAAGAACCATGATAGTATGCAAGATGTTAGGAATATGGATGATGGGTGATGTCTCTCAATCATGATCAAGTGTCTCCATGTTGATGTCGAAAGCTGAAACACTCCAACCAGGCATTCTAGGACACACTACTAAAGAGGAAAATCTAGAATCTAGTGGAGATGAATGTAGAACACAATCCAAAGACAAAGATATCCACTCTAAAGACAAAGAATCCTCCTCCAAATTTCATCCAAAAGTATCCACAGTCACATCAAACTACAAAGAATGACCATGTAGAGATTGAACAAGAGGGTCAAGGTGTTCCCTCGCAACAATTGAAGATGGATATTCTCCATAAAGGAGAAGATTAATGCCATCAATGATGTTTACCAGATCTGCAAGATGATACTCCACAAAGAAGTCTAAAATACATGTCAAGAAGTCATCACAAGTAGCCAATTTTCAAAGACTATGAATTTCCTATTGCACTGAATCACAAGGAACCAAAACTATGGAATCACAAGCATTAGCAGTTGTAACAATAGATGAAGGAGATAAAATGCATGACTCAAGAATTTGATCTAATGTAAGAACTCCCAAGTTCAAGAAGCCAAATGTCTCCTCTAAATCATGGTTCATACTTGAAGTGTGATCAATAGTCGAAGGAAAAATGTCATCATTAGAAGCAAAATATGCAATGGTATACAACCAAAATGAATGATCAACAATCCCAGTAGCAATGATATCTCTACTCTCCAAGTCTCGAATGATGACTGAATCTAGTGTGAACTCCACAGTCCTCCCATCTCCACCATGTGTAATCTGATATAGGGAAAGAAGATTGTTCATCAAACAAGGAAGACAAAAAACATCCTAAAAATTGTTGTCCCCAAAACTAATAGATCCCTTCCTAATTACACTCATGTATGTACTATTTTCCATCAAGATAGGAGACATAGTACAAGGCTCAAAAGAAGAGAATATAGACTACAAAGATGTCATATGATGAGATGCTCCTGAATCTAGAAGCCATCTCCCTAATCTTGGACCTAAAAAAGCACAAAGAGCTTGTCCTTTATTTCTTGTAGAATCTTGACCTTCGTCCTTTTTAGACTGTTTTGAAGTAGAAGGAAAAGAAGATGATTTAGACATTCTAGAAGGAAAATCAATGTGATTCCTTTCGAGAATATTTTTTAACTCATCAATGTCCTTATAACAATAGTGTTCTCCATGTCCATCCTTCCTACAATATGCACATGTAGGCCTCTCCTTCTTAGATGTTTCCCCTTTAGAAGATGATTTTTTCGTTGCTCTCTCTGAATGTTGATTATTCTTTTCTTTCTTTTGTTTCTTATCTAATTTTGATTCTTTCACTTGACTAACCAACAATTCCTGAGATTTAGAAGTCTTGATGAGACCCATTGAGATAAGATTTTGTTGCCCATATATCAACATCTCAGAAAATGATGCAAATGAAGGTGTAGTGTATGTAGACCCCATAGTCAATCTATGAGTATGAAAGATAGAAAAAAAAGAAGCATAATCATGACCAAGTTTTTTCATTGTATTGTGGACCAACTGAATGCCCTTATCAATTCCATATGCTTTACATTGCTCTCTTAGATCATTAACATTAGTGATGTAGTCTTAGATGTTGTCAAATTTCTTAGGATAAAGGCTCATTAGTTAATTTTCAATTTGATGGCCACTTACTTCATCTATAGTACCATACAATGTTTTCAATTTGTCCCAAACTTCATGAGAATTTTTACATGATTCAATTTGAAACAAAAAATCTTGAGAAACTAGTCTACGAAGACATCCAAGAGCTTTGGAATGTTTATCATCCATTTTATCTTTTTATTTTCATTTGTAGGTTCAGGTACCTTATTTTCAACATATAGGGATTTACCTTTTGTCATTAGAGTACTCCATGCATTTTGATTCCATGTTGAATAGTTATATGATGTGAGAAAAGGAACCTTAGAATGATCCATGAAAATGAGAGAGAATAATGAAACGGATCAAAAGAATGCACAAGAGATTCCCTAAATCACTCAAGCAAGAAACCTGCCAAGCAATATCTGATTTGACACTTTATATTTAGTGTGTTTATAGTTTCTAGATACCAAAAACATCACGCTAGACTTGATCTTAGTGCTTAAAAATGCAAAAATAGGATATAGTATCAAGTACAATTTTTGGTATAAAATAAGATCAATCTGATCATACCACTAAAAATTGCACAAAAAATTATGTGCTTTAAAAAAAATGCACTAAAAAATGTTACCGTAGGAGCAATATATGAGCTCCCGAAATTCCCAAACTGAGGACAAAGCAGCAACACCTGTGAAGATCTGCAATTTCTAGAAAAACCAGGCTCCAAAACCAAAATTTGATTGCACCACCAATAAGAGTGCAAAAAATTAGTCCAAATAAAAAAAAAATTGCTAAAAAAAGGAGTCAGAATGAGAAAGTTATGAGCATTTGAAAATTGACTGTAAAATTGAAAACTCCAACAATGAGGAGGGCAATTTTTTTTTAGAAAATGCTGACATCAGCAATTTGCTATGCCAAATTTGATGGTCATTTGGCCATCACATCGATGCACAATGCTAAAATTGACGTTCAAATGGATGTCGCCAGTGGGAGGAATATTGGCTTGGAATATTCACACAAAATATTCTCAAAGGAATATTCTCCCTAGTTTGACCGATTGATCACCAGTTTGTATAAGGAATGCAACACTGGATTTTTGTATAGTCCATCAATTGATCTTCAGGATGGAATTTTACTTTGTGGTGTTGGTTTTTAAAAAATAGTGTTGATTTATTAGGGGCCCGCCAGTTGCAGGGCATGGGCCACTTGTCCTTGCTGTAGACACCTAAAAATGACCTAGGCCTGCAAGCTTCATTTTTACCACTTTCGTCCTAGCATAATTAAGACATTTAATTATGTCCTTGGTCCACATTCGACTATTAATTAAATAATTCATAATTATTTAATTAATTCATGTTTCTTGCATTCTTCATGATTATTAAATAAATAAATCATATTTATTTATTCAATACGTCACTAAAGGTCTATTGTCCTCTTGCAATTAAATAAATTTATTAATTTATTTAACCACCTTCAATCGTTTATTCTTCCTGATTATTAAATAAATGAATTTCATTTATTTATTTGATATGTCACTAATTGTCACAATTAAATAAATTTATTAATTTATTTAATTATTCAGTCTTATCTTCTAAATTAAATAATTATCTTTAATTATTTAATTACTAATTTCACTTTTCTCTCATTTTAAATAAATGAAAATATTTAAAATGATTTCATTTTATTAACTCCCACTCTTTTTAGTAAATAATCTGAAAAAGATTATTTACTTGTCACACAAAATCATCATTTTGAATTAATTAAATTCAAAAAGATATTATTCTTCCAAAAATCAAGTAATTTTTATTTAATTCTTGATTTTTCCAAATATGATCTTCAGTTCAATCAGGCAGTCCTTATCTTCTTGATTTTCGAATATCTTTTATTTCTTCTAATTAATTATCTCATTTATTCTCCACCGTTGATGTGATTTTCTCAAATTGCATCTTGGCCTCTCATTTAAGGATTTCTCCCTAACCCTAATTAGGGATTATCCTACAGAATCTTGGCCATTGATTCTAGGGTATTTGTCATCTTCTCATCCTGGCCACACATGCAAAATTACAGTTTCTATAAAATGGCAATTTTGTTCTTATTTCGGATCTCATGTTGATTCTGTCAACTTAGGCTATTATTATTGTCATTGTAGTCATTGTCATTGCAGTCATTGTCATTTTCAGTCTATTGTGAAGTCATTTTTTTTATACAAATCCTTCAACATTTGCAGAAGGCTTAGACATTACTTTAGGTTGTTCATTTGAAATCTGAGGGCCTCATTCGATTTGCTGCAAACTAGAAGGTGTAACAAAGGTGAAGCATGGAAGATGAAGATTTCTGGTAACATTGTTCCTTGTATTTTCATGTTTATTTCCTTTGTGCTTTGTTACTTCATGGGACTTTGATGTTTATTGATTTAATAAGCTAACAAATCTAAATTTTCGATAGATACATTTGGTGAACCCAACTTCGTTTTCTGGTTATTTCCATACGTTTTTCGTGTTTTCTACTATTTTGAAGGTATAGGTACGGAGCGACGCAACCGCCTTTTTAAAAAAAATCGTGATGCATTTGATGCGTCACGACGCATTCACCAACACAAAAGCCGCAATCGCTTTGATAAGCCGCAATCGATATATTGAACGATGCATTTGCTCTGTCGTGCCGCATTCGAAGTTCTCAATGACGCATCTGCTCTGTCGTGCCGCATTTGACTGGTAAATATTTTCTTTCATTTTTGGCATTCTGATTTTTGGATCTTAGGGTTTTCTAGTTGCTGGTTTCTTTTTGGTTTTTCTAGTCCTCTAATTTCTTGGTTTTTCATTTTTGCATGTTAGCTAGCTTAGGGTTTTGTGTTACTAATCTCTATTTGCAGCATGTGGCAGTAACTATTCGGGTGTCGAAGATCATTTAATAAAGGAACTACTAATCTTTTATCTGCAGATTCAAATGTCGAAGATGGAATAAAACAAACATTGTGCTTGTTTCTCATAGATTAGCAAACATTTAACTTTGGTGCACATAAAAAGAACATTCATGTCTTCTTTGCTTGATTGTGTTTGCAAGATGGTAGGTGAGTATGCTCTCACTTCGTGAAAACCTCGTGATCAAAAAACTAGACCCATTCTTATTTGTTATTACCCTGACTTGGTATATCGGAGTATCCTCTCCCCTCGCGCTTTCGGGCGATCTTGGGTGTAAGAGAAACGGTTACCAACTCTAGAAATTGGGCCAGACTGGGGATTTCATCACCCCAATGCCACTCAAACTGGCAACGGAGCCAAAGCCAAGCTACCCCCGACCGGTATATAAATGTAAACCTTAAGGGAAAACCTAAGGTTGCTTGTGCGGATGTGTCATACGGACGGAGTTGTACTCCCTTAAACCTTGTTGAGCTTAACCTCTTTAGGCTGGAGTGCCACCTTAATGGTGATTAATCTCTTGCCCCATGTATGGCCACTTGAACGGGGGTCCCTAACTAAAAACTCTTGTATAGAAAACCAAAATCCTTCTATTTGCTAGTGCAGCACCGATCGGTGTGAAGGAATCCACACTTTCACAGTTTGTAGTAGATGTGATCAGCTTGCCATGGGAGTTTCATGGGGGTTGGAAGCTTGGTTGGCCTGAGAAGAGAGTGCACTGTAAGGGGTAGCCCGTGCAGCCAAGCTTCTGAATTCACACGCTACAAATATGTAGTTGGGGAAACCTGCGTGGAATCTAGCAAATATTGTCATGGCCTAACCTAGGATTGTGCTTATTTGATGTGTGTTTGGTTACTTTTCAAAACACTGTGTTTGTCAAGTGCTTTCTAGTTTCATCACAGCTCCAAACAAAACATTCAACACCAAACATATCAAACTTGCAATCAAAACGACAAGAAAATCAACTTGAAACAAAACTGTGTCACATCTGTCGAACCACAATTGATTTTATGAACCGCACTTGCTCTGTTAAACCGCAGTTGATATTCAAAATGCTGCATTTGTAGGCATCACGATGCATCTGAACACTTCAGAGCCGCATGTGCAAAACTGAAACACAACTGACTGTCATTGAGTCGCATCTGATAAACTGAGTCGCACTTGTCTGTTTCTGAGTCACATCTACTAAACTTGAGCCGCATTCGCAAAATCATGATGCAACTGACACCTCAATTGATGCATTTGCCTATCACCATTTAGAACTTTATCCACAATCAAATCCAAAGTCTTCATCTTGTCAATAATCTGTCAAACACTGTTTCCTAGAAGAATCTGTTCAAAACCAAACTTGAAATTGCTCAAAGTCTTGACCACTAGTTTGCATTCATTACTATAGGTGGCATCCTTCATTATTTTAGTTGCATACATTTGACATTAGGTTGTCCCTAGGTTCATATTTTTGCATCTTTAGGATTAGGTAAACCTCAGCACAATTTGCAACATCATTATTTTTGAAACTAGGCTCTTTTGGACTAAGTTATGAAACCCTTTTTAGTCATTGTCCTCTTTTGTGGATGTTCCAACTCAAAAGTCTAGTTAGGAAAATTCACTAGTCCTTTTGAAATTGTCACCTTGTCATTTTCAACAAAGTCCTCTAGTAACCAAAAAATTGAAAACAAAGTTTGAGCTTAGAAGTGCTTAGATTCCCTTGTCTTACATTGCATTTTAGGTCTACACATTGCATATCCTATTCACAAAAAAATCCAAAAACATTAGTCATCCTAGTCATCATTTTGAACTTAGATCCTGCATAATATCATCATTATTAGTTGCCATTCCCATTTGAGTAATCTCATTTATGGTGGAAACCAAACTTCAAAAACAACAACGATAAATGGAAAACTCTCAGCAAGACCCCATGTCTACTATCGATAATCCAAACTAGACCTTTTACGATCCATTTTCCAATCCAAACGATCCACCTCCAGTGACAACGTAATCTTCATCAAGCGGTACATTTGAACTTTTCTTGCAAAGAGATAAATACGGTCACATACTTGAGGAAAACATAGAGGCAATAGCACAAGACCCAGAGGCCTCTCACTTCATTGAAACAATGGTCCGTCACGACAAAGACAAATTCTTGGCTATACTCTTGAGTGAAGGAGCCAAATTACCTCAAGAATTTGACATTAACACAATAAATGTGACACCTCCTGACCCTAATAACAACAACACACATAACATGTCACATAGTGGTCAACCTCCAAACACTACGAGCAATACTTCCTTTGACACCACAATGATAGTGCATGCCACCCCCAATATCCCAAAC
The DNA here is from genome assembly GCA_007258455.2 of Sequoia sempervirens. Lineage (NCBI taxonomy): Eukaryota > Viridiplantae > Streptophyta > Pinopsida > Cupressales > Cupressaceae > Sequoia > Sequoia sempervirens. The sequence continues at coordinate 278,099,657 of VDFB02105785.1, read as the reverse complement.
ACCTCCAACATCCCAAACACCCCCAACACCATAAATACCATGACAGAAAATGCCATGACAATAAATGCCATAGGGGCATCATCAAGTCACAACAATCCCCCCTTGATAGCTTCATCTGCTACCATGAATACACCTTTGACATATCCGCTCGATGGTATTTCACAAAATCCTTTGGGAGGGGGCAAGGGACACATTTTTATCCAAGGACAACAACCAAACATTAACATGACAACACAGTCACATGTCATTGCCTCCCAAGGTACAAATACAAACATTCCCCTTGGGCAAAACCAACAATTCACACAAGGTGGCCAAATAACACAACCCACGGCACCATTAACACATCATAACATCCATGGTCATCACATCCCCCAAATAATGACACACATGGCTGGGGGACACATCCCAACCTACTCATCTAATGTTCATACTCACCAACACGCACCCAATCATAACCTTCAATATCAACAACACATCAATCCACACACGTCATACATAGCACAACAATCCACACCACCACAATACACCAATATTCACGCACAACAAATAGGGACTTATGGTGTACCAGGCAATCCAATGTATGGAAACATAAATGACCCTATTGTGGATGCCCTCCAAACACGAATGATGGGTTTAGAGAAAACTATTCAAAACCTATACATTTCAGGCCAGAAATCGGAAATATCATATGACCTAAATGTATACCCATTCGACACGAGCATATACATGCCTGCATTTCCTCCGGGATATGTGTCACCAAATTTCACAAAATACAGAGGCAAGACAAACCCCATTGAACATGTTCACGAATTCGCAACCAATTGTATGGACATCACCTATGAACAAACATATTTGATGAGACTATTTTCTAAAAGTCTGGCGGGTCAAGCCCTTGAATGGTTTTCCACACAAAAGGATATCCAGACATGGGATGAGCTTAAACAGAAATTCATCAAGAACTACGCATACAACATTGACATGGACACCTCCATCACTAGCTTGTGCAATCTCAGGAAAGAGGATGCTGGAGAGACGTTTATCCTATTTTCTCAAAAATGGAGAAGCCTTGCTAGTCGATGTCATATTGATATACCCGAATAGGAAAAGGTCAACATGTTCGTGCAAACACTACTAGGGTCCCTAAAATATGCATTGCAAATACAATGTTTCACAAACTTCACAGACTTAGTTGAAAAGGGGTCTAGATTGAGAAAGCCCTTATCGCAAAGGGAGAATTACGATATGATTCCAAAAATGCAAATTTCAATCCAACCACTGATAAGAACAAATACTAGATAAAAAATAAACACGTTACAAATGACGGTGTTGTTGACGCCAAGACTGCAAACATTGTGGGTCCTGTACTAGCCCTAAAAGGGGTTCAACAACAACACCAACTACCAGTGACATCGACACCCCCTCCTAATGTCCCTTTCAACAATCAGAACAGTCAAAATAACTAGGGACAATACCGTCAAATGAGACAATTTCCCAAAGGATGCACATACACTCCTTTGGGTGAACCCATTGAAGAGGTCCTTAAGAAATGTATCCAAAATGGGGTCATTACACTCCAGGAACCAAAATCGTATGACCCAGGACAATTCAAACCAGCATGGTGGAATGACAATGCATTTTGTGAATATCATTGAGGAAAAGGACATACAACTTCCAACTGTCGACAATTGAAAAACCTAATACAAGATCTTATCGAAAGTCGCATCATAGAAGTAGGTGGATCTCAATTTGCTTCCAATTCAGATCATACTATCCATAAGAATCCACTGCGAGACCATGGTTCTCATAATGCCTCCATGTCAGGACCACAGATGCACAATAATCAAGCTATCTTCACCTGAGTCAAGTACGACTATTCTGGTGGACCTATTATAAACAATGTCTGAACGAATAATGAATACATCAATACCATTACAGTCAGGAGAGCACCCCAATGTAATGCTACTACTCACAATGGCAAGGTTACCATAGTTGGTCCACCTACCACTAGACAAGCCAAAATCACCATACCGGGCCCATCTGCTAAACAGTCACAACCTGTCCCATCTACTAAATAGTCGCAACCTGTCCCAACCACAAAGTAATGGAAACCCAAAAGTCAGTTCAACCTTATTGACCAGCTAGGAAAGACTCCCTCACAAATCTCTATACTTGAGCTGCTTCGCATATCTCCCACACACAAAGAAATCTTGGATAAAACCTTGCTTGAGTTGTCGGTCCCCAAGGACATTGATGTCAATCAATTCAAAACCATGGTGGGATATCTCACTACGCCTCACCACGTCACCTTCTCAAATCAAGATTATTCATCACCTAAAACCAACCACAATGATGCATTGCACATAGAAACTTTTATCCACAAGCACAAAGTTAGACGGGTTTTAGTAGATGGTGGGGCAGGATTGAATATATGCTCCCTCAAACTGGTTAAAGCTCTATGGTTCTCTGATGCGTGCATAGACCCAACGAAGAGTATAGTGATCAAAGCATACGATGACGAGGAACGCTCATCACGGGGCGTTATCTCTCTCCCAATCAGAGTAGGACCGGTCATTGTGGACATAACCTGCCAGGTCTTGGATTTGGAACTACCATATAACATCTTGTTAGGTCATCCATGGATTCATGCATTAAAAGTCATTCCATCCACATATCACCAATGCCTAAAATTTTCATTTGACGGCACAGAAATAACCATATATGGAGACCCCGACCCTTTCCAATATTGTACAAACTTAAGGGGTATCTCTAAAAATTGGGTACCTATTAATCGAGAAGCATCTAGCTCCTCGTCATCCAAATATGTCGACCCATACACACTCACGCAATCTTCCACATCTACTCCATCCACATCTTCTACCATACCACCACCTTCCACTAGCCCTAAGATTGAATCCACTGTCAAAATCCAGGACCTTGGCTGTGGAGAATTCAAACTACACATAGCATACAACATAACAACAATGCCCAGGTCTCCAAAGGACTATGGTCGGCCATGTTTCAAAATGGAACCTCAAGAAATTTTCAAAGTTCCACCAAAAACAGTTTTCATCAAGTGAGGAGACATGAGTAAGGAATACCTTACTGACATTATAGGCTGGATCTATAAGGATATTGTCACACTACCCCTATTACCAATTCAAAGATATGGCAAAGGTTATGACATCATGAAGGCTAAAGGCTACGATGGTACTAGTGGCCTAGGAAGAAATAAAATTGGCCGAAGGGAACCCATAGAAACTTTTCAAATTCTAAAATATCTTGGATTAGGGTTTGGATCATTCGACAATGATGATCGATGTACCTCTGGACTTTCAAATGAGCGAGTACATGCTTCGGATAGTGTCGAGACTACTAGGGAAACCCTCATCAAAACTGACTCCCAAGAGTGGGAATTTGGCTCAGAATGATCCCTAAGTGACTGTTGTCTTAATGATTTGTTTGTCGAACCAGGGGAACTGACCTCTGAACAGTGATTTTGGAAAACATTCAAAATTGAACAGGCACCAAATAGTCAACGTCCCATTATCGCTTCCCATGATGTCCAATACCCATCATCTGAACCCCCTCAGTCCAACCCATCCGAAGTACCAGACGACATTGACAATCAGGGCTCTAAAACCTTCACTCCTTATTTTGACAACAAATATGACACTAGTGAAGGAGAATATTGGATAGAATCTGATGTCGAGTTGGATGATGATAATCTCATCTACAACATCACTGAATACGTCTGTATGCTATCCGCATCCTCACCCCAATTCACCAACATTGATGATGGTATTTCCTTGGTTTACCCTAAACTAGTCGATTGGGACCAACAAGGACCGCCAGTGTTAGACACATTTCAGGATGATGAGGCAATTGCTGAATTTATGGGATTACGAGAAGGCATACCTAGTGGGGACCACAAATCAGGATTTTCCATTGATTTAGACTGCATGGCATACTTCAGCGAGACTATTTAGTCCTCTAGTTGCAAAAGTAAAAATAAGAATAAAACAAAAAGTGAAACGTCTCTAGGTGAAAACCGAAAGGCACCTCTTGACGATAAAATAGTAAAAATAAAGGATGTATCTGCTGGTGAAAACCTCTCTGAGGCATCCAAAGATGGAGGATTGGACTTTCTCCCCGTGCAACAGGAGAAATTGGCTATGCTTATTGAGGACACAATAGAGGATAACATATCAACTATAGAAGATCCCAAGATGGTCCTTTTTGCTACATCATTAACTAAAGATGAGAGATTAGAATTTCATAAATTCTTTGCAAAACAAAAAATCAACTTCGCATGGTCTTATGCTAACATGCCAGGATTGGACCCAGAATTAGTTCTGCACCATCTCCTGCTATTACCTAATGCTAAACCGGTCAAGCAGAAGTTGTGCAAAATGCACCCTCAAGTTGCTCTATTGGTCAAGGCTGAATTAAAGAAACTACTGGATGCCGGATTCATACGGTCTATAGATTACACTGAATGGATTTCCAACCTAGTGCCGGTGACAAAGCCAAATGGACTGATCCACATATGTACAGACTTTCGAGACCTAAATAAAGCATGCCCGAAGGATGACTTCCCTTTGCCAAACATTGACATCATAGTTGATCTTACATTAGGATATGAGATGCTATCCCTCATGGATGGTTTCTTTGGCTATAATCAAATTCACATTGCTCCTTAGGACCAACACAAAACAACATTTACTTGCCCATGGGGTACATATTGTTGGAATGTCATGCCATTCGGTCTCAAAAACGTAGGTGCCACATACCAAAGGGCTATGACCACAATCTTCCATGACATGATGCACAAAATAATGGAAGATTATGTAGATGACTTATTGGCTAAATCAGCAATTAGGAAAGATCATCTGAATGTACTCGACACAATTTTCAAGAGACTTGAAGAGTACAAAGTCTGGCTAAATCCTAAGAAGTGTGTTTTTGGGGTCACATCAGGAAAACTCTTAGGATACATAGTTTCCCGAAGAGGTATAGAGGTTGATCCAGCAAAGGTCAAAGCCATCATAGACATGCCTCCACCCAAAGGAATCAATGAGCTAAGAACTCTACAAGGCAAGTTACAATCTATTCTGCGTTTCATAGCCCAATTGGCAGATAAGTGTCACCCATTCCAGTATCTGTTGCGCAAGGGTATCCCTTTTGTATGGATAGACAAGTGTCAAGAAGCTTTTTAGAAAATCAAAGATTACCTACTGTCAACACTAGTCCTCATGCCTCCAATTCATAGAAAGCCATTGATCCTATACATCTCGACTACTAGTTCAACACTAGGAGCATTACTGGCACAAAATGATCATGAAGGAAAAGAATGAGCCATCTATTACATTAGCCGCACACTGATAGGGTATGAGTTGAACTACACAAACATTGAATGTGCATGCCTTGCTGTTGTCTTTGCATCCCAGAAATTAAGACACTATATGCTCAGTCACCAGACACAGCTGGTTGCCAAGATTGATCCATGGAAATACCTCTTAAGTCGGGCGGCATTAACAGGCTGGTTGGAAAAATGGGTTATGATACTAAGTGAGTATGGAATACAATATGTCGAGTGTAAGGCAATAAAATGATAGGTAATAGCAGATCAACTGGTAGATGAACCGATTCAAGTCACTCATCCACTGGTAATTGATTTTCCTAATGAGTCCATTTTTCATGCGAAACCGGCAGTACCATGGAAGCTATACTTTGATGGGTCTCATACTGGTCATGGCTTAGGCGCTGGAATCTTGTTTATCACACCAAAAGGGGATTCAATTCCTAAGGAATTCCGGATTGCTTTCCCTTGTACAAATAACATTGCTGAATATGAAACACTAGTCACATAACTCAAAATGGCAATCAAATGGAAAATTTGAATGTTGCATGTATTCGGGGATTCCTAGCTTGTTATCAACCAAGTGAATGATGACTATGAAACAAAGGATGAGAAGTTGCTTCCCTACAAGAGGATGGTGGATAGTTTCCTAACACACTTCCAATTGATTTCTTTTGAACAAATCCCCATAGTATAGAATAAGGTGCTGATGCAATGGCTACTATTGGTTCTCTCTTGGACATCCCTCAAAATGTGTCACAATTTGAGTTCTTAATAGAACAGCTTTTAATGCTAGCATATGATATCCCAAAATTGGAAATGGTTTGTGAACTTGTTGGTCCCAACTCTCCCTAGTATCAGGATATTTATGACTACCTAAAATCTCAAACCCTTCCACTCAACCTGTCCAATAACCAAAGGAAGTCCTTCATCCAAAAATTTGCCAAGTATGCCATCGTCAGTGACACCCTATACTGACATAGTTTTGATGACACCCTCCTTAGATGTCTCGACATCGATGAAGCACGTATGACCTTACGCGAAGTGCAAGATGGTATATGCAGATCTCATTCGAGTGGTCCTACTCTAGCTAAGAAAATAATGAGACTAGGGTATTATTGGCCAACAATTGAAAAGGATGCAATTGAATACATTAGGACTTGTCGCAAGTGTCAGATTCATAGTGATCTAATCCATGCTCCAGCACAGGAACTTCGACCAATCACTTCTCCTTGGCCCTTCGCTCAATGGGGACTCGACCTCGTGGGTAAAATCCATCCAACCTCCTCCAACATCCATAAATTCATTATCACTGCCACTGAGTATTTCATGAAGTGGATTGAAACCATCCCATTAACATATATTACCGACAAACAAATATCAAAGTTCATCCTTAACTACATCATTTGCCAGTATGGCCTTCCGCAGTCCATCATCACTGACAATGGATGTCCGTTCAAAAACCAAGACGTTTGGGAGTTATGTGAGCGATTCCATATCCAACACCACTTTTCATCTCCCTACTACCCACAAGGAAATGGTCAAGCTAAGGCGTCCAATAAAACCATTGTCAAAATCCTCAAAAAGACTATCAATGACGCTAGCCATGACTGGCACTTACAACTCAACCTTGCTCTGTGGGCTTACCGAACTAGCATTCGTACACCTACAAGAGCCACTCCTTTTTCCCTAGTCTTTGGCGCTGAGGCCATCTTACCCATTGAGGTCAAAATTCCTTCGTTACGAGTGTCCCTGAAGGGTCTAACCAATGAAGAGGAGTATCGACAGTCACACTTGCATGAGCTGGAAATGCTGGAAGAAAGAAGGCAAAATTCACTAAACCATCTCCAAGCATATCATAACCATCTTTGTCACAGCTACAATAAGAAGCTTATGGTCAGAAATTTTGACATTGGTGACCTAGTCCTCATGCAGAACCCCAAGAACCAAGCTGACAAAGAAAAGATGGGAAAATTAGAACCAAATTGGTTGGGTCCCTACATTATCATATCTTCTTTCGGTTATGGAACTTATCAGCTGGCCACACCAGATGGAGAATAACTGACGGAGCCCATCAACAGTTTACATCTTCGAAGGTTCTACGCATAGCATCAGAGGACTGAGTTGGAAACCATAAAATACAAAAAAAATTAAAAAATGATGAAAAATTGTCACCCTGATGAAAACCTTGCAAACAGGCGTCTTGGTGACACCAAAAAAAATTAAAAAGTCAAGAAAATAGTAAAGAGAAAAATAATTCGTTCAATAGTGAAAACCTGGCAAACAGACGCTTTGGACAAGTACCATGGTGAAAACCTAGCAAACAGGCACCATGTGTAGTCAATCATTGCTCTGCCATCTATTGTCACTTTGTCTGCCTTGGCTTAGAATGAAAGGTATTATCGCCATTATTATGCAAATCGCCACCACATTCTACCCTACCTGTCATAGTGGATAAATGATTAACATCAAGTCCTGACGACTGTCCATCTTGTAAACCAGCAGTATCCCGTCCATGTTCCTTACAACTGGCTAAGTCTTGGACCTAACTAGGGGCAAATTTTTTTTGAAACTATAGTGGATGTCACACACGATCTTGGCAATTGGGAAAAATTCCTAAAAAAAGACAAAAACATAGCAAAAAGTCTTGAAAAAAGACAAAAACACCACAAAAAGTCCTGAAAAAAGACAAAAACACCACAAAAAGTCCTGAAAAAAGACAAAAACATCGCAAAAAGTCATGAAAAAAGATAAAAACATCACAAAAAGACCTGAAAAAGACAAAAACATTGCAAAAAGTCCTAAAAAAAGAGACAAAAACATCATAAAATATCCGGAAAAAAGACCTAAAAATTAGTCCTATAGAAAACCACAAACAAAACATCAGACTGCTAGAAGAGCGCAAACACATTTTCATTTCTTGTCAAAATAGGTCATATCAATCAGTCTTTTTCATTTTTCCGAACTACGTTGTCTCTACGCATTTGCTACATAGGCAAGACTCAAATTTGAGTCCCCGATACATTAGGTTAGTTCATTTAGGTTCGTCCGAATAAAATCATGATTCAAACTTCTGTCTCTTGGAAAAAGTCATTGGTCGTATCGAACTATGAGGTCTCTGAGTGTATGACGTAGGCAAGGCCATCTGTCGATGAGCCCCCGAGGCCGCACTAGGTCAGTCCATTAGGGTTCATGACACTACACTGGCACACACGTCAGAATATCTTCAAGACAAAATGAATCACTCCCAAATGGGAAAACTCCTCAAAGCAAACTAAAACAATCATTTATTTAGAATGGCAATCTCATTAGTAGGTCAATCATATCATCATGACAATATCAACATATAGTCAACACAGGTCAAACTCAGCCAAACTTCGGTCACACTCATTCAAAACAAGTCAAATCATCATAACCTGTCAAACTATCAACTCTCAGTTAACCTTCAGATGTGTCCTTCTAAAAGGTAACCTCTGTCATTCATGCCTCAGGATGTGTGCTTCCTAGGCATCGTCACTGTCATTCAACATTTTGAGGGATCCTCTCGACATCTAAGGATCACTCCTCTCGACATCAGTTTTATTCAAATATGTCCTTCTGAAGAGCCAACCGTGTCGTGTATGCCTTAGGATGTGTCCTTCCTAGGCATCATCATCATCACTGTCATATGACATTTGGAAATAAATTCTCTTGGCATTAATTTTATTTAGGATGTGTCCTTCCTGAATTTGGAAAATTTGGACATTCATCGTCTGAGTGTCATCAAAGCTTTAATACTTAGACATCTCATCATCATTAAACTTAATATCTTTACATCAGAACAATGGATATCTAGATGCACTTGGAAAACACTTGACAATTGTCTTTTAGTTTTTATTATGATATTAGTTTTTCAGCAAGATCCCACTAAGTAGGATTTAGAGAAGCAACAACGTATCATGACGATTGACACACATGACTACTAGTTTCTCAGTGAGGTCCTGACTTTGGGATTTAGAAAAACAATGACATATCATGGTAAGGGCTCTATTTTTGAATTTTGACAATCATGCCGCTAGTTTCTGAGGGATGTCCTGGAAATAGGATTTAGAGAAGCAATGACGTTTCATGATTTGTCCTTGTCTTTCTCCGCTTGTGGTTGATTGTGACAAAAATACTGGGGCAATCACACTCTCAGTATGAGTCATGATCATCCTTGTCTGTGACTGCTTGTCTTACATAATGGTATGATCTTGCGCACCTTGATCTATGTCATATCATGGTGTTTCTTGGCCATTACAATAGTTTTCCCAATGATGATTAAAAGCAATAAATATTAATGTCCTATGGTAGAGCTTTAAAGGATTTGGTCTAGGAATTAACATGCATTTTCATCGGTCTAGTCATCTCCTCTTCTTCGGTCTGGTCATCTTCCCTCATCAGTCCCGTCGTCTTCACTTGTCCATCTCACGATGATATCCTATAACATCCAAAAACATATATGCATACATGATCATATAAACATTGTATTAGGTCCATACATTCAACATTCATAGCATCAAAATCATCTACATAATCACAAACATTGCATTAAAATAATCATCAACATTGCATCTTTTACTAAAATACATTATGCACATCATTATCATTATCATCTCGTATAAATAAGCATTGCATCATCATGGCATTAACATCACAAATAAACATTAAATCAAAGAGCATTACATAACACATGTAGGCCGTATCAAAACTGCATCATCATATAGTATCATCTCAAAAATGTACAATGTCACAGGATAAAGTCATGGGATATCCCAAAAATGGAGCTTGCAGGCTCAATAATATAAATAGTGTGTCATAATAACAAAATACCCCTAGGGTAGACTCTCATCATCCCCTCGTGGTGAAGAATGTGGCGGAGGCAACTCTATCACTGGTACTGAAACAATAGGAGGACCTGTCGCAACCTCTACTTGTGCCACTGATGGAGCTGCGAAGGACAGTGTCATCTCAACGGTATAAATCATCTACGATGTCACTACAACCGGACTCTGAGAAGTGGAAGGATCAACCACTAGCGGCTGTACCTATCTTGACCTTTGCACTGAACCATTTGACCCATGACTGTGACCCAAATGGTGACTCAGAGTGTGCCTACGGGAATGATGGGACCTGTGCCCTGAAGTGTGCCCTGTCGAGGTAGACCCTCCGACACTAGTCTAACTCTTACTACCACTGCCACTGTCGGATCTGTGGCCACTGCCTGTCCTCGAATGTGACCGTGACAAAGTAGGATCCCGTCACTCTGGTGGCACTACCTACTCATACAAAGTCTTGTACTGCCCCAGTCTCGTGCTCACCCTGTCCAACTCCCGGGCCATATCCCCCATGGGTCTTATGCATAATACTGCAAAATCTATGCACCACTGGGCTGAATCCTGCTGGCAGATCATTGCCTGATCTCACTCTACCTGAGCCACCTCTAGCTCTCCCTACAGTACCCTAACCTGTGCCATGCTGGCATCCAATCTCTACTGTAGGTTTGCCACCCTCTGATCTATGGTAGCATCCTGAGCTAATCCCAAGGAGTACGGTATCTCCTCCTCTCCCTCCACCATCCGCCATCGGAGGAGTCTCTTAGCCTCATCCATAGCATCGTCATCATCATCATCATCACCATCACCCACCTCCTCCTCCTATCCTCTGACCTCTACCTCCTCCTCCTATCCTCCAACCTCTACCTCCTCCTCCTGTCCTTTGACCTCCACCTCCTCCTCCTGTCCTCTAACCCCTACATCCGCCTCCTCCTCATGCCTCTCCTCCTCCCATCTATCCTCACCCTCTCCCTCTCCCTCCTCACCAACCTCAAGGATAGCATCTAACACTACCCTCGCCACTCGTGGATGCACCCTCTAGGTCTATCTCTTTCCATCCCACTGTCCCCTCCTGCCATCTCGGCCATCATCTCCACCTCTGCCTCTATCCCCACCCCTGCCTCCGTCTCCACCTCTGCCTCCATCTCCACCCTTGACTCCATCCCTACCCCCATCTCCACCCCTACCTCCATCCAGGCCTCCATCTCTCCCCCGGCCTCTACCCTTGTCACTGCCTCTGCCTCCTCGCCTGGCCCGTGGCACCCGTGGAATCACTGATTGTCTGTCTACTGGTGCTGGCCCATCCGGATCTGTCAACGGCACTGGCTTGTGTGCCTGCCACCACAAATCGTAATCGAGTGTCATCCCAGGATCAGCTGCTCCTCCCCTCCAACCCCAGGCCTGGGCTACTAGCCCATCAATCTGTTGCTCAGAAAATGCCACTGGGATGGCTGGCCCCCATGCATACTCTCAGGATGATCTGGCATACTCGGTTGTCCTTGTAGGTACACCCTACTGCTCTTTGAACTGCCTCAGGACACGCTGTGGTAGGTACATATCAATAATCAATGAAGTCTGTACTATCCTGTCAATCAAATATTTGAACTGCCTGCACAGACTCAAGTGCTCGTCCTTGTCATCCCACTGTCCATAGTCTCGGTACGGTCTCTAGATAAAAGATATCATTGTGTTGATACGATGCCGCCACCAACCTGTCTCACCCATATGAGTCTACTGTAATGCACCAGTATAGTAATAGGCATAGGGCATACCATCAGCCAACTGTGGTATGTCAATGGGAGGTTAGAATATGGATATGTGCTCCCAGGCTCATATCATCATCAGTGTAGTCCCACATGAGATGCTCTCTCCCCTCCTATAAGCAACATCGTGCAACTGGTGGTAGAGTGTCCCAAGTAAGCAGGGACCCCAATCATAAACTATCCTATCTCGCCTCATACCAACCAGGATGTCTCCCCAGCCAAAAGGAAAGCCATGTCCCTAATGGTCAGGAACCAAAATACTTGCAATCAAAGTCGCTAGGAAGGCATCGAAGCTACCATAGTGATCTGCCATGAACTCCCACTTGATCTCATAACCCTGAATGCCCAGTCCAGCACCCTGATCTCGATAGTAGGCACATATGGTCTGCTCGCCATGCTGTGGATCGTAGACGATCCGCTCCCCTCGGATAGGTACCTGAAGAATCCAGTACACGTCCTCCAATGTAATGGTGGCCTCACCTATCGACAGGTGGAAGGAGCAGGTCTTAGAATGCCATCGCTTGCACAACACCGTCAGTAGTCCCCTGTTTGCCTGAATGGCGGGCATGAAAGCAACATAGAATAATCCTAAGTGCATCAATCATCACCGCTCTCACGGGCCCAACTGGTCTGCAAACCAAAACGTCATAGGTCTACTCTCGTGAGTATAAATCGGGGCAAGCTGCCTCTGCAAAACATCAAACAAGTCATCAGAACACTTTGGGAAAAATGGTGGATATTATCAAAATGCATCTCAAGTTATGCAAACATCAAAACAAGCTCTACACAAAGGGAAAGCAAATGTGTCGTAGTAAAGCAATTGCGTCTCAACCAGTCCATTGCATCGTTCCACACTTCAAATGCGGTCTAGTATGGCAAATGCATCTTTGTTCCACACTTGCATCTCAAATTTTATCACTTGCGTCACATATAAGCGAATGCGTCACACCTTCACATTTGCGTCGGTCAAAATAGCGAATGCATTGCAACCTATCAATTGAGGCATTCCAATAGTCAAATGCAACTCGATAAGTCACATGCGTCGCACTATATGTCAAATGCGACGCAAACCACCGGTCTATCCTAATTTGCTTTTGCACTTGCGTCACGACGCATCAAATGCGTCGAATGCGAAGGCGACTGCGTCGAATGCGAAGGCGACTGCGTCGAACGCGAACATAGTTGCGTCATAGCACAGACGTTGTTGGTCCTAAAAAACTAAAATTTGACACACAAAACGAGAAAATTACAAAGCAAGGCAAGGGTACTTACCACTGGCTCTGAGCCCTTTGGCCGTCTGAAGGTCTGCACGATCTCCCCGCGATGCTCTGACACTGGAATCACCATCGTTGCTGCTGTGTTTTTTCGCTCTGAGCTCTCAAATTCGCAAGGTAAATAGTAGAAATGAATTGACTTTTACCCCTTTTTCAACCTATTTATAAAGTCAAAATGACATTTCTCAAACAAGGTCATTACTGGAGGCTCATTTGACCACCTTTGACTTTCCTATTGACTATCTTAAAAATGTCTGAATCTGAAACTGACTGCGCCATTATTTTTTTGGTCATCGGATTGATTTATCGGGCCCTTTTACAAATTTTTCTGTCGCCAACTCAAAATTTGAAAAATTTCCCGAGGGGGCAATGATAATCTGTACCTTAACTGGGGCATATTCTGGACTTATTTTCTTTGTCACAATGCAACATGCTACATTATGACAAAGAGGGGCAAAATGTAGACACCTAAAAATGACCTAGGCCTGCAAGCTTCATTTTTACCACTTTCGTCCTAGCATAATTAAGACATTTAGTTATGTCCTTGGTCCACATTCGACTATTAATTAAATAATTCATAATTATTTAATTAATTCATGTTTCTTGCATTCTTCGTGATTATTAAATAAATAAATCATATTTATTTATTCAATACGTCACTAAAAGTCTATTGTCCTCTTGCAATTAAATAAATTTATTAATTTATTTAACCACCTTCAATCATTTATTCTTCCTGATTATTAAATAAATGAATTTCATTTATTTATTTGATATGTCACTAATTGTCACAATTAAATAAAATTATTAATTTATTTAATTATTTAGTCTTATCTTCTAAATTAAATAATTATCTTTAATTATTTAATTACTAATTTCACTTTTCTCTCATTTTAAATAAATGAAAATATTTAAAATGATTTCATTTTATTAACTCCCACTCTTTTTAGTAAATAATCTGAAAAAGATTATTTACTTGTCACACAAAATCATCATTTTGAATTAATTAAATTCAAAAAGATATTATTCTTCCAAAAATTAAGTAATTTTTTATTTAATTCTTGATTTTTCCAAATATGATCTTCAGTTCAATCAGGCAGTCCTTATCTTCTCGATTTTCGAATATCTTTTATTTCTTATAATTAATTATCTCATTTATTCTCCACCGTTGATGTGATTTTCTCAAATTTCATCTTGGCCTCTCATTTAAGGATTTGTCCCTAGCCCTAATTAGGGATTATCCTACAGAATCTTGGCCATTGATTCTAGGGTATTTGTCATCTTCGCATCCTGGCCACACATGCAAAATTGCAGTTTCTATAAAATGGCAATTTTGTTCTTATTTCGAATCTCATGCTCATTCTGTCAACTTAGGCTATTATTATTGTCATTTGCAGTCATTGTCATTTTCAGTCTATTGTGAAGTCATTTTTTTTATTCAAATCCTTCAACATTTGCATAAGTCTTAGACATTACTTTAGGGTGTTCATTTGAAATCTGAGGGCCTCATTCGATTTGTTGCAAACTAGAAGGTGTAACAAAGGTGAAGCATGGAAGATGAAGGTTTCTGGTAACATTGTTCCTTGTATTTTCATGTTTACTTCCTTTGTGCTTTGTTACTTCATGGGACTTTGATGTTTATTGATTTAATAAGCTAACAAATCTAAATTTTCCATAGATACACTTGCCATGTGGGATTGTCGTGTACCTGTTGGAGGTAATTGTACCACAGTCTATAGACACTAATAATTTTTTTTATTTTATTTTTTTTAATAAAAACTTTACACAAAATTTATTTGGCAGAATTGAAAATTTATTTTAAAAAAATTCAAAAACTTATAGCTGAAATAAAATATATATATTTTTACAAAAATTGTATCATCAAGGTAATGATGGCGACCTGGGGGGCCATACGGCTCTTGGGAATTTTTTTTTTGCCTCACCAAACAATTGCTCTGATTTGGATGAATTGATAGTCGATCTTAAGGTTTTTGGCCCTTTTGGATGCAATGGCAAGGTTAGATTTGACCCAAAATGCTCCAAAAAATGCAACTACCTTATGGATCTGGCAACCATTCTTTAGCTTCAAACCCTCATAGATTTGGCCTCATATGTCTTATTTGGATGAAACAAAAGGTAAAACTGACTATCTCGAACCTTTTCAACTCAATGGTGAGCTCTTTTTTGCAGTAGTAAGCTCCAATATGAACCTGCAATAAAGAGCCAAAAATGGAACTCCCCCAAATTTGGTAATTCTATCAAGTTTTTCTGATTCTCTAGATCACCATACGAGGCAAGAGAAGAGCATACTCATTTTTTCAAGATTTACCAAATCTCTTTATAAAATACTATCCAATGGCACCCAACCCACTTTCATACCATGTTAGAATTGGTTATGGCTACCAAGATCTTGAGGCCAATTGGAAAGCACACTTGAGAGAGAATATGCATATGCAAATATGATTCAATTGATATGAAAAATGTAGTCGAAACCCCTTGGTTATATAGCCAAGGTGAGATACAATATTTCATAGGATTATAAAAAGTGTCTTAATCACATGACATGAGACAACTAATCACACTTACCTAGGTTAACATGTGTTACAAGTCAAAATATAAGATAACGACTAATGACAACTAACACCTTCTAGAAAGATTCCTTCCTAGGACCTAAGTTAACTTAACACATGTAAATAAGTCCCCTAGTAATGAATTAACTAGGTACACGACTTTATTTACACCAACAAATTTGATACAACTGATTCACCCCCCCTCTCTTAGTTGTCTTGTTCATTTCAACAAAGACATGAATGAATTAGAAAATCATATTTTTTCCTTCTCATGTATGAGAATTCATCCAATTTACATCTAGAGTGGTATACACACCTAGATATTCTCATCAAATCTTGTTGACAAATAAGTTCACATAATTTAATTTCACACATCTATGTATTTTATAAGTCATGTCCTTTTGTATTTCTAAGACCATACACATGTGTTGTGATTGGATTAGATAGGCATTCTTAAAAACCATGCATCTCACACCTAGTAATATCCTACAAACTATATAATCTAAGAAATTTGCACCATGTCATCAATCTAGCATTAATACAAAGACAAATGAAAACACTAAGCTAATATTTAATTTGTCTAGTAATCTCCTAGACTAACTTTACCATTTTGATGAATTTCAAGATATTTTTAGATTTGAATTTTCATCTTGTCTTAAAGTATGAATTCTCAATTTCAATGTATGATATATATAATTAGGATATACGTTATACTCTTTAAATCTTATCTTGTTTCTTGAATATCAAATATAGTATTGATTGTGAATTTTATTAATATAATCTCCTATTTGGTTTGTGATAAATTTAAATTTATTATTATATTCAAGTGAATTTTATACTATTTTTCTATGATCACATTATTCTATACTCATGACTTGTATACTAACTTGAGACTCTTGTTATATGGAGATTTATTATATATAGAGAATGCATGAATGAAAAAAGAGAAGTATAAGGACTTGTTAAAAATTATGGCCACAACGGGATCTATATGTTGATTTTAACACATCAGAGACTATAATTTTATCAAGGATTTATACATGACTATAATTGAAGCAAGTTGTTTCCCTTGCATTTTTTCTATATATAATACAAGACCTATTCAAAAATATCATTTCCACTATATTCATGTCACTCAAATGTTGCAACAAGAAGAAAAAACCTGAGATCTTGAATTAAACTTAGAATTCAAAGTGAAACTATTTCTTTTTAATATTTAGCCTTTTAATTTCAATTATATGACTCTTGGACTTATCAATTATAATTTCAAAACAAATTAGATTTCAAGGGGAAAAAAAATTTAGTGTCCACCCAAAGAAACCTATAAATTCCCAAATTTTAGCATTGTAAAGGACTAGAAAACCATTTTTTGGATGCTTCTTCAACTATATTAGCTTTATTTTCTATTATATTACAATATGTTAAAGTGCACTTCATATCATTGAGGATTTTCTTATGGTAAATTATTTTGTGTAATCCACCTTAGCATGCTTGTCTAATTATAATATGAAACATTTTTCTTGCACAAAGATAATGGAATTTGTACTTACGATTTGTACTATTCCTTTCATTTTTTATTATTTCTTAGAAGATGATCTAGACCTTGCATCACTTACTATGTGTGAACTATTCAATTAATAGTGGTTTCAAATTGGAATTATCTACTTTTAGACTTGGATTTCAAAGAGAAAGATAATGTGGGGTCTATTACCTTTTTTCCACCTTTAGTTTCTACTTTTTATAATATTTTAAGACTAGGATTAGATTATAGAATATTAGAATTTAATTTGGTATTTTAAATTCTTTCTTGGTATTAAAATTGTTAAATTACTTTTGTGAACAATAAATATGTAGAAGGTAAAATAAGAATTCAAACAATGATGAAATAAAATCTTATTCTAAATCTAACTATACATCCAATTAAGGAAAGGCAATGGATAAAAATATGAAATAAATAAGTGTTCTTTTACCCACAACTCCTTGTTGCAATCACAAAATATGAATTTTTCTACTCCAATGGATTTGTGTTATGATCCGAATTTGATATATTCTTAAGCATATATTATATATTCCTAAGTATAAGAACTTGTAGAATGCTTTACCCAAAACATATATAATAGATAATACACTCATACCTCTTAATTAGGATGAGGGTTATGTCCCTACATAGTTTAGCCTATAAATAAAGAAGAGAACTCTCTCCCATATCATCATATCATACAATATTGAATTCATATATTATTATCTAATTGTTTGAGGTCACCCTCTTGAAGTGGTCTTCTATACTTTTTACTTTTACAAATATTTCCAAGAAATATCATAACAAGTGGTATTAAAGCTATGATTGGGGCCAACACTTTTGTTTCCACCATAACTTCCAAACTAGTGCGAATTTAGATTTGACTTTTTTTAGGGTTTGAGATATGAATTAGATAAGCTATTAGAAAAGAATTTAGAATTTGAAGGTAAGTTTTCTATAATTAATTAATATTTTATTACTTTTCATAATAAACAACAGAATGAGTGGGAAGCGAAAGCAGTGGAAGCAAGGAGGGAAGCGTAAAGGTAGAAGGAGGGTTTTAAACTCTTCTACAGGTAGCATCAATTATGTAGATGATGAGGATGAATGAGGTGGGATAGATGACGATGGGCCCACTGCTAATGTTGGTCCTGTGTTTTTTGCTCCTTTTCCTGCTACTTCAAGGGGGTCTAGACTAGAGGGCTCCCATTGTGGATTTGGTTCTACAGGCAGTGGCTCTATTGTTGGTGCTCCTTCTAAAAGTGTGAATGTCTCTCCTAACTCCCTAGTTGATGACCTGTGGGCTCAAGAGTGGGATGAGGATGATTTCCTGTACTCTAATTTTGAAGATATTGTTGATTGTTCTTCCTTTGCTAGTTCTAGTTGTCTTGAGGATGGGCTTAGTGAGGGGTCAGTTGAGGAGGATGAGCTTCTTCTTGATATCCTTTTGGAGGCTCATTTAAATAATTTAGGGAACTTGGCTGGAAGTTTTGTTGAGAAAACTAGTGGCAATGCTCTATTTTCTAGTCTCAAAAAGGGATTCCTTCTCCCTACTATTGATAAGGAGGGTGCTCCTTCCTCTTTTGAAGTCCCTATTTGATGAGGGCACAGCCCGAGACATAGAAAATAACCCACAAACAAGAGAATAATTTTATTATTTAGAAAATGAAGCTTCTTACATGCAGAGGATCTCAAATCCCCAAGTTTTACAACACATGCAAGTTACAAAAAGCTACAAAATCACCCTTTCACAATATGCGAGCTTGTCCCCAAAATGTTACCCAAAAAGAATTAGAAACCTGCCCATAAATAGAGCTCCTCTTTAGTTTGGAGCCAAAACAACATTCAAATTTGAGTTTAGGCGGCTTGGTGCTGAAAATTACAACTTGAAGTTCAAATTTTGAAAGAACATTTGCAATTGTATCTTCTAAAAAGTGCGCCAACTTCCCAGGGCCATAACTTTTGATCCAGGACTTTGATTCGCAAACCATTTGAACCGTTGGAAAGGTATCGATGTCAAGAACATGCTTGAAATCCACTACACTGATTTTAGAAATTTTTAGGGCCGTTCTGGGAAATCTAAGTGCCTCAAATCTAACTCAAAAGATTTTCAGGTGCAAATTTGGGAAACTAAAACTGCAATATCTTTCAACCCAGAAATAGAAAATAAAAACTATAAATTGGGAATTTCATTATGATGAAAAGGGTATCCAAAAATGTAAAAAATCTAAAAACTGAGAAAATTGAAATTTAACTATTTTTGGGTGATGCAAGATTGCCCTTACACCACTAGATGCTCCTACATCAGACACCCAGGGTAATTTGAGAAGTGACCCTGTCACGTCTCACATGGTGGAGGAAAACCCAAACGGTCAACCTCTACCTTAGGCAACCAGGATGAATCTTCAACAGGCCATCCTTTCCATCTCACCAGATATTCTTCATATTGCCTATTCATGGTACTCCTTCCCACATGACTATCCAGGATTTCTTCAATCTCCTCCTTTTCTGAAGTGGGTGTTGGAATCCCACACTGTTCCATCATTGGTACTTCCTTTGTGCCACCTTCCTGATACTCTATCAAATCTAAAATGTTGAACACAGGGGAAATGTTGAATCCATCTAGCAACTCTACCTCATATGCATTCCCTGAATCATGCCTCTTCAAAATTTTACAGGGACTGAACTTCTTCATCTTCAATTTGTTATATGTTCCCACTGGAAACCTTTATTTCCTCAAGTGGACCATCACTTCATCACCAATCTGAAACCCTTATACCTCCTCCTTTGATCTGCCTTAGCCTTATACTGCATATTCATCTTGTTAATATGTTCTCTTACCTTCTCATGTATATCCTTGATTTGTTCTGCAAAATATTTGGCTTCAGCACTTATTTTCTTCTCTTGGTCCATCTTCCTCAATTCTGGAGCTGTTCTAGGGCTACCTCCATACACAATTTGGAATGGTGATCTACTAGTGCTTCTGTTGACAGAATTGTTGTAAGAAAATTATGCCTGGGGTAAGATCAAGCCCCATACCTTAGGTTTATATCCTACCAAACATCTCAATAGGTTACCCAGACTCATGTTAACAACCTCTGTCTACCCATCTATTTGTGGATGATGTGTAGAACTGAACTTCAACTCTTTCTTTAGCTTCTTCCAAAATGTCCTCCAAAAGTACCCCACAAAATTTGGTGTCACGATCTGAAACAATACTCTTTGGCAGACCATGTAGCCTCACCACCTCTTTGAAGAACAAGTCAACAATGTGGACTGCATCATGGGTCTTCTGACATGGAATGAAATGTGCCATCTTCAAAAACCTATCAACCACCACAAAGACTGAATCATTCCCTGTTGTGTCCTTGGAAAACCAAGAACAAAGTCCATACTTATATCCTCCCATGGCCTCTCTGGTATAGGTAAGGGATGATATAAGCCTATATTCTAACTCACTCCTTTAGCCATCTGACATACCCTGTAGCTTTGAACAAACTTCTTCACATCCTGTGACAACTGAGGCCAATAATAATGCTCACTAATAATGGTAATGGTCTTATCCCGACCAAAATGTCCTTCCATTCCTCCACTATGCTTCTCCTTTATCAGGTTCTCCCTCATGGAACTCCTCGGGATACACAATTGACTTCCCTTAAATAACATGCCATCCTAGATTATGAAATCCAACCACCTTGTCCTGTCCACTATAACAGGTTCCTTGCAAGCTTTCCAAGCCTCTACAAAATCAAGATCTTCTGCATACAGTGTCTTAAGTTCATTGAACCCAACCACTTCAATCTACATCTTGTCATCAATGTATGCCTCCTACTTAAGGCATCTACAACCCTATTTGACTTCCCACTCCTATGTTTCAAAACAAAGGTATAACTCTACAAAAAATCTACCCATTTCATATGCCTCTGATTTAATTTTCCCTAACTATTTAGGTACTGCAAGGCCTGATGATCAGTATATAGAACAAATTCCTTCGACAATAAATAATGTCTCCAATTCTTTAATGCTTGAACTATTGCATAAAATTCCTGATCATATACAGAATACTTTCTCTTGGCATCATTTAACTTTTCACTAAAATAGGAAATGGGCTTACCTTCTTGGCTCAATACTACTCCAATGGCACAACCACTGGCATCACAATCCACCTGAAACACCTTGTTGAAATCTGGGAGGGCTAGAACAGGTTGCTCTGTTACCTTCTGCTTCAACAGTTCAAAACTCTTTGCTGCTTCAGTGCTCCACTTGAATTCTTTTCTATCCCCTCTCATTGTTTCAGTCAGGGGTCCATAAATACTACTAAAGTTTTTAATGAACTTTCTATAAAAACTAGCCAAACCATGGAAAGATCTCACCTCTGGAGCAGTTCTTCGGGTAGGCCATTCTAGAATATCCTTCACCTTCTCTGGGTCCATCTTGAGACCTTCTGCTGAGACAACAAACCCCAAGTACACTAACTCCCTCTTCACAAAACTGCACTTCTTCAAATTAATCAATAGTTTCTCTTCTTTTAACTTCTCAAAGGCTCTCCAAATATGCATCAGATGCTCATCCAATGTCTTACTGAAAATCAAAATATCATCTAAATACACAATAACAAAAATTCCCAAAAATTCTTTTAGTACCTCTTTCATGAGTCGCATGAATGTGCTCGGTGCATTGGTTAGCCTAAAATGCATGACTAATCACTCATACATGCCCTCTTTGGTCTTGAAGGAAGTCTTCCATTCATCTCCCTCTTGAATCCAGATCTGGTGATATCCACTCTTCAAATCAATCTTTGTGAAGTACTGAGCTCTACTCAAACAGTCTATCAGGTCATCCATCCTTGGCAGGGGAAATATGTACTTGATTATTATCTTGTTTATGGCTCAGGAATCTGTACACATCCTCCACTCCCCATCCTTCTTTGGTGCTAGTACTACAAGTACTGCACATGGACTCAAACTCTCCCATATCAAACCCTTTCTCAACAACTCTTGAACTTGTCTGTTCAACTCCTCATTTTTTGCTGGAGTCATTCTATGAGCTGCCTTATTTAGCAAATTGGCTCCAGGAATCAAGTCAATTTCATGACTAATCTTCCTTATTGGTGGTAAACCCTTAGGTACATTATCAAAAATAATATCCTGAAACTCATCCAACATCCCAGAAACTTCTTCTGGAACCTTCTCACTATCCTCCTTACTCACTATAGGAATCAATGCATAACACACACGCTCATGCTTCATACCTTCTAAAATTTTTCTGCCATCTACATAACAAATTCTAGCACTATTGCATACCTTTTCTTTGGTCTCCTTCAGGGGTTTCAACTTGTGACGAACCCCATCCTTTGTGAAAGAATAAGTGTTTGCATGGCCATCATGTATAGCTCCCCTATCGAACTACCACGGCCTCCCCAACAACATGTGACATGCATCCATGGGGATGATATCACAGAGTACCTCATCATGGTAGCTCCTGATCTTAAACTTTACTAGGCACTGCTTATTGACCAAAAATTTGTGGTCTTTCTGCAACCAGGAAATGTGATATGGATGTGGGTGCCTTTCCCTCTTTAGCTTCAACTTTGTGACCATCTCTTCTGACACCAGATTATCAGTGCTCCCACTGTCAATAATGACATCACAACATTTTCCTTCACACTTGCACCTTGTGCGAAATAGATTCTTCCTCTGCTCTAGTTCCTTTTCCTCAGTCACCAGAGCTCTCCTAATCACTAGGGCTTCTCCCCTTGCAGCATCATCTGAATGTTCAGATTGGGCCTCCTCATCTGCATGCGCAACCCTTCCATGACCTTCTGGCCTTTTGTCTGCCCTTCCTTGGTGTTGTGGACATTCATAGGCTTGATGCCCTTCTTTACCACACTGGAAACACGTTCCTTTAAAAACACCTCTTCCAGATCCTTGTCCATATCTCCCTTGTCCTCTACCTCTTTGATCACCACTGTTTTGATCACGAGGGGGGTAGAAGTTGTCATTCCTTTGGCTTCGGCTGGTACCCACATCTTCACTTTTCTTTTCAACATCATTTCAGCTTCCTGATGGTCTTCCACTGCCCCTTCCACTTTGACCTCCTCATCCTTTTTTTTTTCCATCAAATCTTTTGGTCAACTTCTCTTCCACCTTCAGAGCAACGATACATCCTTAATGGTGGTCTAACTAGGCTTAACTCCTCCTGAATGCTCGATCGTAACCCATTAAGATATCGGCTAACTTCTTCTTATTGGCCTCTGCGGTGGCCCGTTCGATGATTATCTTGTGAAAATCTTCAGTATATTCTTTCACAAATTTGCTTCCTTGCTTCAACCCTTGCAATTTCTTCAACAGATCTAACTCATAGTCCACTGGTATGAACTGCTTCTTCAGTTTCTCACCATGCGATCCCATTTAGTGATCTTTCCTTTTCCTCTTGATTTATTTCCAACTGGACTTCTTTCCACCAAATACTAGCATGGCCCTTCAGCTTCATTTTTGCAAACTTAACCCATTCTAGGTCCTCTATTTCCTCATACTCAAAATATTCTAGCTCGTTGATCTAGTCGATCAACTCTTCCGGGTTCAGACTTCAGAATAACTAGGGACTTCTGCCTGGGTCTTTTCCCAATCTTTGAAATGGCCCTTATTAGCCGCATTTGGTCTTGATCAATTGCTTCTTCTTCCTCTTCTACATTTGAACCTTCTTCCTCTCCTTCATCCTCACTTTCCTCCCTTGGGTTTAATCCTCTTCTCAACTGCTCTTGTAACGCGTCAATCTGTCTCTGGAGGGCTGCCAGTGCATCTCTTCCACCAGCATTTCTACCACCTCGACCACCTCTAGCACCACCATGCCTACCAGGCATCACTCTTGGAGGCATATTTCTTGACCTTGACCCTCAACCACAGTCTTGGTGTGAACTGCCTCACGATTGGTGATCTATCCACACGCTCAAGAAAACTCACTCTGATACCACTTGATGAGGGCATAGCTCGAGACATAGAAAATAACCCACAAACAAGAGAATAATTTTATTATACAGAAAATGGAGCTTCTTACATGCAAAGGATCTCAAATCCCTAAGTTTTACAACACATGCAAGTTACAGAAAGCTACAGAATCACCCTTTCGCAATATGCGAGCTTGTCCCCAAAATGTTACCCAAAAGAAATTAGAAACCTGCCCATAAATAGAGCTCCTCTTTAGTTTGGAGCCAAAACAACATTCAAATTTGAGTTTAGGTGGTTTGGCACCGAAAATTACAACTTGAAGTTCAAATTTCAAAAGAACATTTGCAATTGTATCTTCTAAAAAGTGTGCCAACTTCCCGGGGCCATAACTTTTGATCTGGGACTCTGATTCACAAACCATTTGAACTGTTGGAAAGGTCTTGAAGTCAAGAATGTACTAAAAATCCACTACACCAATTTTGGCAAGTTTCAGGGCCATTCTAGGAAATCTAAGTGGCTCAAATCTAACTCGGAAGATTTTTAGGTGCAAATCTAGGAAACTAAAACTGCAATATCTTTCAACCCAGGAATAGAAAATAAAAACTGTAAATTGAGAATTTCATTATGATGAAAAGGGTATCCAAAAATGTAAAAACATCTAAAAACTAAGAAATTTGAAATTTAACTATTTTTGGGTGATGCAAGATTGCCCTTACACCACTGGATGCTCCTGCATCACTATTATTTCTCCTCTGCCCCCTATAGTTTTTGAGCTTCTCATTGATGGGTTGGACTATAGGGCTAAGGGTTTGAATACTACTCAAATTGTTCTTCCTTCCTCCCCTGTGGCTACCTTGGAGGAGCTTCATTCTCTAGAGGATGGTGGCAGGTATGACCACTGCGAGGTTTTTGTTGGTAGCCCCATTGCTGATAAGGAGGATGGACAAGTTGAGTTCAATGTTCCTAACTCTACCTTTTTTGAGACTTTGGATTGGTTTAAGAGCTCCTTGGTTGGGAGATTCTATGACCTTCATCCCAACATCGATGTTGTTAGAAGATGGGTTTGTCAAATCTGGAAGCTCTACAATTAGGTCAAGGTAACCGCCATGATAAATGGTTTCTTCCTCTTTTCCATTCCTTGTGAAGAAATTTTCTCTAAGGCCCTTCTTGATGGCCCCTTTTTTTTTGGTCAGAATGACCTCTACCTTTAAAGGTGGTCTCCTAGTTTCAACCCTATGGACACTCTTAAGTTTCCTATTTGGGTTTGTTTGCCAGGGCTACCTTTGGAGTTCTGGCATGAAAATATTTTTATGGGTATTGCTAATTCTTTTGGGAATTTATATTCCAAGGATAAGATCATGAAATTGATGAAGTGATTATTGTTTGCTAGGTTTTGTGTGTTAGTGGAGAATAGCCTTATTCTCCCTACTCAAATAACCTTATCTTCAAGATTTGGTAAGTGGGTGTAGTAGATTAATTATGAAAATTCTCCCATTATTTTCCATTTTTGTGGTAAAGTAGGTCATGCCTCCTTTACCTGCCTAAGGAAAAAGAAAAAACACTTTGTTTGGAAGGAAAAAGAAAAGATGGTTGTTGTTATGGAAGATCACACCACTCTCTTTTAGAACCCATAGGTTGAAGATTCTAATGGCCCCTCTGTTGATACTCCTGGTTTGGTTGGTCCTATGAATCACCCTATTTCTTCTCCTCACAATAAAAAGATGAAAATATTTGTGGAGATGAACCCTTGTACAACGGTTCAAAAAAAACCTTTGCAATAATTTTTTAAACCACCTTGAGCAGCGTGTTGTTCTTTGCTCCATTTTGATGGAGCTGTAGTAGTTCCATTTGGTTGTTTTGTGTTGTCTTGTTGTTCTCTATTAGTTTTTTGTTGTTTTACTAAGCTGAACAATCTATCTTTCTATTTGTAAAAAGGTTTTAGGGCCCTTTCAAAACCTTGCTTATCTAATCAAAAATATTTTTTGAAATCTTATAAAAAATTAGGTATGTTAGTTCTTTGTGATTTTCTATGAGAAATAAAATAAGTTATTTAATTTAGTGGTCAAAGTTTAGTAACAACTTTCATTAATTTTCTCTATAGGCTACAAATTTTGATTTCTTTTTGTAAATTACATTTTTGGAAAGCTTATCCAAAATTAGGTAGGGTTAGTTCTTTGAAATTTACTTTTAGACAAAATATATTCCCTAATTTAGTGGTCTATGTTTGGTCCGAATTGAGACATCATGTTCTCTCACATGAAATAATTTCCTACCTTAACAAATCTTAAAATAAAGACACAATTAAAGCCATGTTATCTTTAAAATTAAAGGACCTTTCTACACATACAAAATCTAAGGACCAATTTTACTTTCCACCACCTAAAATTGAGGAAATAATTGTGCAAGGATATGAAACAATGATACATTTAATTAAAGATAAATTATTTGATCCATTCATAGAACCCATAAATGAGAGTTTAGATAGGTTTACGAAGGAATTATTATCAAAATTAAAGTCCGAAAAAACCACCAAGATGATTAGAACCCAAATAAATCAAATCAAGGGATATAATAACCATTTCAAGGTTAAAAATTATACTTACCAATAATAAATATCCATAAATTTGATAGTAGAAATGTAATTTCATAGTTAAGCCTCATAGAACAACAATTTAAACTTCACAATATATCAAATAATACCATGGTTCACATAGCAAATACAATATTTAGAATTAGGAACTTACCTATGGTACTAATAGAAGATGAGTGATAGACATGGACGAATGTTTAGTGGACAAAAAATTAGTAAAGAATAAGAATGTTCTATGAGAAACCATGCATTGGAAGCTATTTTACCTAACTATTTTTTTAAAAAAAATAAGGTGTTTAGTTGAGTATAATACTAAGCATTTGAGATTGGAACTTAGGGAACCTGAGGTGACACCTTACCAATTGCTACTATTGTACATCAATGGACTTAAGGATAAAATTCAACATGAAATTCATTTTTTGGAACCTTGTATAGTTAGAAAATCTATGCAATAAGCATTGCATATTGAGAAGAAAACACCACTAAAGGTGAAACCATGAGAGTAGGTGATAAAAAATTGACTAATCCTACTAGAAAAAACATGGAATTTTTTTTTGACTTCAGATAAATTAGTAAGATATCTCCTCAACAAGAGATATAGAAAACAAAAAGAAGGCCTATGTTGGAATTGTGATAGAAAATGGTCAAGGAGTCATAAGTGTTCTAGTAGTGAGAAAAAGAATTAGATTGAAGAAGAGGGAGTAGTACCTACAAAAGAGCCAACCATAAAACTTATGAATGATGATTCCAAGGAAAAAAATGTACTACTATCTCTTTGCCTGCATTGAATGGAACAAATGTACCACAAACACTCAATTAATTGGTAAATTAAAAATTAAAATGTGAAAGTGTTAGTAGATACTAATAGTGCACATAAGTTTATTGATAGAATATTAGCTAATGAGCTCAGTTTTTTGGTTTATCTAGTCTCTCATTTTTAAGTCACGTTGATGGGAAACATCTACATTGTGGTGGTAAATTCCATCATATAAAATCTCAATGGGAAATTATCAACTAAATTTAGAATTTTTTGTTATACCTATTATGGGAGTGGATATATTTTTGGTTGTGTAATGGCTTAAGCAATTAGGAGCAATATCTTTTAATTTTCAAGACTTATCCATGTATTCTAGGATACATGGGAAAATGTGTTAACTTATAGGAATAAAATCACCAACAAGTGAAATAATTAGCTCCCATAGGATGGAGAAATTACTCAAAAAATATTCTTATAATATAATAAAAATTTACATTTTATATAAGCACAAGATATGGGAACTCAAGGTCAACTGAAAATTCAAGAGATTATTCAACACCACCAACAAGTATTTCAAGAATTCAAGGTTTTACCTCTAATTGGATACCATAATCATGACATTAAATTAATACCATGAAGCATTGTTCATCCCAAAAAAAATCATATTCATTCCCTATGCTTATTCTTAACAAAAAGGATGATCCATGGAGAATGTGTTCGCATTATAAGAAGCTAAAAAAAAATCACTCATAAAGATGCATTTCATATTCTTATTGTTAATGAATTGAATAAAATAAAATCTATGCAAAACAATCCAAAGGTGTCTTTAGGGTGAAAAAAATAGAATACTCAAGACATTTGGTGTCACTTAAAGGTGTTAATATGGACCCTAAGAGGAGAGGATTTTGGGTCTAACAAGATACTATATAATATTTATTCATACCTATCATCCTATAAAGAAAAATTGTATTTGGGAAGGTATTAAATAGAATATCCAAAAGAAAATGGTAGAATGTTTGATATGCCAACAAAATGAAAGGGAAATAATACAGACTCTAGGCCTTTTACAAAACTTGGAAAAAATATCAATGGACTTCATTATGGGGCTACCAAAGAAAAATAAAATTGATGTAATCTAGCTTAATGTAGATGAACTAATTAAGAATTCTCATTTTTATGGACTCTCTCATCTATTTTTCACTAATTATTCACACAAAATATACAAAAACTTCATGGAATTTCTAAAATCAGATTGGAAAATAGAGCCACCTCAAAATTCCTAATCAAGTGGAAGATTTTTCTAATTGAAGATGTAACATGTAATGATGAATGATTCATATAAAATATTTTAGAGTTGCTAAGCATTAAGGATAATGTATTCCTAAAGGGGAAGGGAATGTTATGATCCTAATATGACATATTCCTAAGTATATATTATATATTCCTAAGGATAAGAACTTGTGGCATGCTAAACCCTAACATAAATATTAGTTAATACAATAATACCTCTTAATTAGGATGAAGGGGTATGTACCTACATATTTTAGCCTATAAATAAGGAATAAAACTCTCTCCCATATCATCATATCATATAATATTGAATTCATATATAATTTTCTGATTGTTGGTGGTCACCCCCTCAATGTGGTCTATTATATTTCTGATTTTTATAAATATTTCAAAGAAATATCATAACAATTTGTTTTTGAGGGATGATATGTGGGTTTATTTTCAAGATAAAAAAATTACTTTGCACTCAAAGTACCCCTCAAATTTATTGTAGAAGAATCAATTTATAGATTGAGAAGATGATTGATCAATGGTTTATATTAACGCAAATGATTAATTGTTGAGGTTGCTTGATAGGATTAGAGAGGAGGAGCCTCATAGTGGCACCTTGTGATTGATGCACTTGAGGAGACCAAGCATTAAATGGATTTGTATGGTCAAGATTGTCTTATTTCAAGTGGAGGATGAAGATTAAAATTTATTTCACATATGTAAGAAAAGTAGTGGGAGTTTGTGATTGTAACATGTGATTCATATCACACATGTGAGAATCACATGTGGATATGTGATTTGATAGGTAAGAGATCCCACACATGTGAAAGAGTCACATTTATAAGATGGATCCTATATAGATCTTCTTTGGGAAATGAATAGTTGAAATTTTATAAGAGTATTTTTTGAGAAGTGGGATGGATAGGATGCATGCCAAGTTTGAACATGGCTTAATTATTTTTTTGGATGTGTAAGTGATTAATTAGTTAACTAATTATTTAAAGGGGTGTTTTAGAGGGTAAGGATATCAAGGGTGAACTTAAATAAATAAAGAGGAATTTATTTAATTGGGCATATTTTAAAGGGAAGTAACTTATAGGTGATAAATTAATTGTTGGAGTAATTAGGAAATCACTTGATAATTAATTAATTATTAAGTCCCTTATTACTTTATTCATTAGATTGGTCTAAATATAAGTCAAGTTATCTTAGTGCATGAGATTAAGAAACTTGTCACAATCTTTAATCAAATCCTCATCTATGAGGGTTTATTTTTTACTTTTATAAGGATTGATCCTTCATTGTAACTATTATTCGGGTATTCATTATTCAATACATAAGGCATATCACATGATTTTGTGGATAAACATTTTCTCTCTTGGTTGCATAGAAAATCAAATGCTTTGACCTCTCATTTGTGATAGGTGTTTTGGTTGCAGGCGATTTTTGAGAGCTGTGGGGTTCACTATCAATTCCTACATGGTATCAAAGCACTAGATCTATGACTTCTTATCTAGATTCTAAGAGATCCAAGAAATTTTAGCCAATATATTTTTCTTGGTGTATTTTTGAGAAGAAAACTATTTTTTGGGTTTTTTTCACAATAGAGAAAACCATCTGTAGATCTATTATATTTTGCAAATAGTGAACAAATCTTGCAAAAAATATTGTCAAAATAGCACAATGTGGCCATTTTCCTTATAGGTGAAGGTTTTTTACCAAATCACATGTTCTAATTTTTGGAATTAATTTTTTTTTCTAAGTTTTGTTGGCAACATCAATGTATTTTGTGGGTATCTATTAGTTTTTACATGCAATGAGTAATTTTTTTAGAAAATAAAATCGAAATGGTCATGTTTGCTAACTATTAGTTGGCTAAATTTACCCTATTTTTCAAAAATTCATAACTTGAGGATATGGTGTCAAAATCAAGTAAATGTGATATCATTGGAAATTTGGTTTTGAGTAATTTCTAGTGGTAGAGGTCTCATTGTCATATTTTGTTGTTAGTTTATTTTGTTCTAAGTTAGAGCCGAATCTTCATTTTTTCTTTTTAGCTCATAAATTTTTACCTATATATCTAATTTTCATGATTATAGTAGTGCTGGAAAGGTATTTCAAATCTCTTTAGATCCTTTCATGCAATTTTTCTAGAATCTTCCCCAAGTGCATTTTATATAGGTTTTTGTGATTTCACATTTTTTTCAATTACTTGGATGTCTTGGCACCTATAGAGGATCTATTTGTGTGAGATGATTTCATTTTATCTGCTTTATATGCACTAAGCTTATTAGTCTTTGATTTTTTATCTGAGGAAGTATCATGAGTTTTTTGGTTCATCCTTTGTGGCCATCTTGGCAAAGGATAACTATGAGTCTTGGTGACATGGCATCTTGACACATCTCAGGTGGCTTCATATTTTTCCTTATCTTTATGGACTCACACCTACACCAAACACACCAAGGAGTTTATCGACATGAGTTATTATTAGTGATCATGTTCTAGGAATGATTTATTTTAGTGTTTATCTTGACACTATGTGTGTTGCATCAGACATTGATTATCCCCATACACATTAGACTTGACTTTTGGAGATCCATGGAAACCCTCATATCTCTCCATACCTAGAGGATCATATTGCGGATTGTCTCATTTCTCTTGTAGATGTAAATTTCCTACCCTTTGATGATGATACTTTAGAGGAGCTGAAGTATATCATCAGTCTTGTATATTCCAATGGTTTAAAGTTTTATCTTTGTGTTCCCATTATTCGGATTGAGACTACATCAACATCTTCTATTGTTCAAGTAATTAGCTTGGTATTACCACATCTTTGGACCCTATTAGTTTAGTACAACATGATGTCCATCATCTTCCAAACATAACTATTTGGGGTTCATATGTTGTAGACATATCATCTTTGTTTGTAGATGTAGTGTAGAAAATTGTATACCTTTACAATTTCACACTATGTTTGCGTCCCTTAATTTATTGGACTTAATTAATCTTCTAATTTTCTAAATTATGCATTCCAAATCCTTATTCTTACCATTTTCTAAAAGGGGAACCAACATAAGATAAATGCATTTAATAATTAAATTGCCTTGGATCATGTGTGCCTTGGAGATATAGGCTAGGACCCATTCATTCATGGGAAAATGGGTACCCTTTATGAGCTAGGACCTATTTTAAAATATATTTTTGGTGACATTTTAATGATCAAAATTCAAATTTTAAGTGCTTATTTTTGGAATCTAATTTTCAAGAAATTAGATAAACACCTATAATACCTAGTCTTTTTATCATTTGAATTCTAACAAGAAACAAGAAATTACACACACCTAGCAATTCAAGAGAAAATATTATTATCAAGAGCATTCAAGAGTAGAATTATAAATCATTATCAGTAGCATTCAAGACCCTAACATCATGTCAACATTTATGTGTGTCCATGTTGTCTTGTGAAGGATAACTTGAGTGTTGTAGGTCTTCATGTATTCAAGCATTCAAGCAAATCAAACAAATAGGATCCAATTCCCTTGAAGTGATGTGTATGAATTTAGTCATTCAAGGAAGAAATTGAAGGGTGGTGAGTTCTAGTAATTGTTCATTCATCATTTCCTTCCTTTCCATTCAAGGTTTTTATCATTGGCATTGCCATTGTGAAAGTGGAAATTCTATTCATGGGATTTGGTTGAGGCAAGCCCATAAAATGGACCAAAATTTTCTCCTTGTTTGAATGTGCAAGTTACAAGTTGAAAAAGGATTGAAGAGATATTGAAGAGAAATTTTTTATTGTTGTATTTCTTGTCATCATTCTTGTCCAGAAACAGAAACTAAGCTATAGAATTCATTTCTAACATTCTGAAAGATTTGTAGGTGGAAAAAACACCTCATATACAACATCTGAGGACTATAAAATGTGTTTTTTGAATCCCTAACAAGGACCCATTCACCTAGGGGTGAACCATTCCTCCTACAAATTTCTAAATGAGCCTTTGGTGATAGGTACATGCTCTTTGATGTCTCCCAGATCTGCCTGCAAAGTGTTGTTATAGTCTACCTATCTTTGGGAATATACATTTTACATATTAGGTCATACAATTTTATTAGTTTAATCATTCTAAATCATTTCCAATTCACTTCTATGACTCAAAAGGATCATATCTAGGTCTAATAGACTCACCTTGGTGGTTGAAATCCAATCACTGTACCTTGTTAATTTGCATCCTAATGAAATCCTAGAAATGTTGGAATTGACCATAGGTTTTGGAAACTAAACTTAGAGTATATACACACATTTTTTATATTTTATTTTGGTGAACCCGATATTCTTACATCATAACTTTCTAATTTGGTAGTCTTTTAAACCCTAGATCTAGATTTTACATCTTTGTGTTATGTATTCTTCATTTAGGGTTACATATTGCATGTTTGCATCATTTAAATCTCATAAAATTCCCAAAATATTGCATAAATTTTGCATCATGGTTTGCATTAGTGTTTTCTTAGTCATATAGGTAAAAAATTCATTCAAAATTGCACTCAAAATTATCATTTTTGTTTACACATTGTCATACATTTACACTGGCATTACATTAGGAAATTTTACAAAAAATAGTCACTGTAGAATCATTTTCCAACTAGAAACAGTAATCATAAGTAGTAACTTAAAGACTCAATTGTTAATTTTTTAGAACCCTATACAAAGACTCATTCACCCTTGGGCAACCCTGTCCTCAAGTACAAGTTCTAAAAAATTTTACACATATTTTTGTCTCTATCTACTTAGATTTCCTATACTTGCATATTTCTATTTCTATTTTAAAAATTGCATAGTCTGAGGCATTTTACATCTAGTTTATTTGGCAAAAAAAATTGCATTGTGTTGAAATAATGGATGTTGAATCATCCAATGAATTTGTACACACTTCAAAGGATCTTTTCCAAGAGAAATTCAACCACATAGAAAGTGTTTCAACTAAGGGCATGAAAATAGAAATTGCTTGATTGATATCTAGAATATGAGATGATTACATATGTATAAATGCCCTGAATATATAGGCATGAATGAGATGCAAGATGCAATGTGGTGTTGCCATGTGTCATGATCTAACAACATGTGACAATATGTGAAACCTACCTAGGAAATTATAAAATATTGAGATAAGTTCTAGAAGGAAAACTCATCTTCTAGAAGGAATCTTATCTCCTACAAACATGGAAAGAGGGATGACCCCATTATTTATGATTTTCTAATTTATGCAACCTATGACTAAATTAATGAAAGACCTAAGTTAACTTATGCTAGTGTAATAAATAATTAATTATACTAACACCCCCCCATAAGTGCAACCTAGGGAGGAAATGAAAAATGCAATGATTATGCAATGATGATGATGGATGATGGGTCCCGACTACATGATGGAAATTTTAGGTACCCATTTACATGATGAAAATGAAAGATGCAACTAATCTCCCACAAATAGAGAAAAGGGGAAAACCCAGTGGGAAGAAAACCCCTCTCCAAAAAGGAGATGAAATGTAAAAAAGTGAGAAAGGATGGGAAGGATGGAGGACTCCCAAATACCCCCCAAGTACACCATCTGTCACATGGATACAATACAATCAAGAGACCCCCAATAGGATGGAAATAGAGAGACTATATTAGTCCCCCCAAAATATGAGATAACCTACAAGAATGGTAAGTGTCTAAAGAAAAAACAAGATAAAATGTTGACAAACAACTTGTCTCCCTTTCAGAAGAAACAAAACCAAGTGCAAGAGCAGGGATGCTTCCCATTCCAGATAGGAATTAAAGGAAGGAAGGATAAATATGGATGATGATGTCTTCGAAAACTTCTCATGTGTCTCCTTGCCTAATGAAGATGAAGATACCGCAATCAAATCAAGTACATACCTAATTAATAAAGAAGGTGAAAAATCAGGACAATTTGAAAACTGATGCTAAACTAGATCCAAAGATAGTGATACAATGAATGGGATGGAGACTAGATTTCCCCCTAGAATGAAGTGTCCTCAAAACCACTGAAAGAATTTTGAAGCAACAAAGGTGTCCAAACCACATTTATCCTACTAGGAAGAAGCAAATCCAATGGTAGATGCTGAAGAAAATCCAACTCCTAAATGGAATGGGAGGGAAGAAGTCTCATATATGAAATCTCTAAAGAGAAAACAAGTGCCTCCAAGATAGTCTCAGGATCCCTAATCAAGGTTGAGATAGAGGAATGTGGAGAATCAAGAAAACTCTCCAAAGGGGAACCTAAATAGAGGAGTGATATCCCCTCAAGAATGTCCTCCAAACTTGTAGAAGTAGCCAAGTCAACAATCCCTAAAATGAAGCCATCCTATGATGTCAAGTCTAGAAAACTGAATGTGTCTAGATGAATGGTGGTGGAAGCCTCAATCAATGACTCTGGACAAGGATTCACTAAATGTGAAAGGATACCAATAGTCTCTGATGAAGAAGAAGGAACATCTGAAGAAACCTTGTCACCCTCTTTGAAAGATTCAAGGAAATCTAAACAAACAACTTCCTGCATAGCAATAGCATCACGGGGTACCTAATCTAAGGAATGACATTCTGAATCATGATCATCAAGGAATGGTGGAGTATCTTGATCTCCATATAGCTCCCAAAGCTTATTCCAAAGGATATGAGGACAATCACAATGATCAATAGCATTCAAAACATCACAATCAACTTGCATTGAAATGATCTCCAAGACAATGTATCTGTTGCAACTCCAAGAAAATTCATGAACACCTTCACTTGGATGAGGAACTATACCATAAAGATGTGGCGATAAATCAAGTGATTGGAGATGGTGGATGATCCCATCTTGCCATTATTGATAGTTACCCTTGTGCAACATAGTCAGAGAAGAATAATAGGCAAGCACCATAATGTACTATCAAATTTATCTAAAAAAAAAAGATACTGACCTTCAACAATAAATGGAGACTTCCAGCTATGATATACAACTGAAGTGATGCCACCTGAATAAAAATTCCTTTTCCCAAGCTTTAGGATATCCAAGTTATTGAACAAATGCACCAATTGAAAAAATCAATGCAAGAGTATCTAGAGCTAAAACTTATCAAAGTGAATGGACTAATGAAAAAAGCTCTGAATTACCTTCCTAATGCTGCTAGAATCACTGAAATTCAACAAACAGTTGCAAAGATATGAGCCTTTATGTCCAAATTAGGGTTTTGAATTTAGTTGATTGTAGATTTTTCAACCAGCAAAATTTTGCAGAATGGATGTCACCATTGGAAAGTAGGCCAAATCCTCTTTCCGACGATATCTCGTTTGCCAAATTTCAATACATTGGGTGAAAGTTATAGAAAAAATGAAGAAAAGGCCTATATTAGGCACTCTACAAGCTAATGGTGTGCAAAAAATTAGCACCCTTTCGGCTAGCTCTCGGTCATTGATGTGACCATAGGAAAAAGTAACGAAAAAAATTGGAACCCCCTTGATGGTGGCGGCGGGGTTGAGAGGCCAGGCGGAGCGGTGATCTTGGGATGCACTGTTCAAATCAAAGTATTCAGTCAGATAAACAACCGGTGGTGTCAAACAACCCGCAGTCGGTGATGTCGACTAGAGAATAGGGCATGGGAATCGGTGAGGGTACAGACAGGTGGAATTCTAGTAGACTGATCATCAGTCAGACAAGAGTACCGTCCCTCCCACAAATTGTACTTCCCTCTGCAGACTTTGAATTTTGGATTTTATCAATAAACAAAAAAAATTTGAATAATACCAAATTGGCAATCCAAATATATTAATCTTGATAAAAAATATATATATATTCTCCAAAGAAAAAAAGATGCTGAAAAAAATATATTAAAGTCAATGGGTTTAAAAATCAAACCCCAAAATTTTTAATAAAATGTCGACCATATAATATATTTGCAAGTCACTCGATAAAATGCCGATTTGGAAAATATTGATGTCAACAGATTTGATATACTATAGTTTATGGACTAAAAAATTAAACCTCATATGCTGACCTGGAATTTAATTGCAGTCGATTTGAATTTTTTTTTAGAACTATAGAAAACCCAAAAAGTATATTATTTTACCAAACAAAAGAGAAAATAAGCCCAATTTTTTTGAAATGAAAATGGCCTGCAACTAATTTTTTTTTGCAACAGAGGACAACTGACTAGGATGATTTTTTACTGCAAATTGTATGGATAGTATAATTGATTTTGCAAACCCTAAAAATACCTCTGATGGCTCCTGGGTTGATGAATCCAATTTTGATGAATGAACAGGCAATCCTAGGGTTTCAAGGCCTTCTGAAAACAATGGCGAGCTCAGATCTGGCTCAATCTGCTTCAGAAATCAACTTGGTCCCCAGGTGGAGTTAAGTAGCCTACAATGAATCTCATTCACCCAAATTTCTTGATCCTGGGATGAATCTTCAATGGAATGGCTCTGATACCATGTTGAAATAATGGATGTTGAATCTTCTAATGAAGCTTCACACACTTCAAAGGTCTTTTCCAAGAGAAATTCAACCAAACAAAAAGTGTTGCAACTAAGGGCATGCAAATAGAGATTTCTTGATTGTGTTAGAAACCAAGATCTGAAATACAAACTAGAAAAGCTTTCCACAAAAGAGAAAATCAGAAAAAGCAAGAGCTTTGCAAAAATGTGCAAAATATTATTATCGAGGAATTCTTAATTACAAGATATGATTTTCTTTATAAAAGCAAAGATGCATAACCCTAATCTTATCTTCAGCAACAAGATAGCTCAACAAGATAAGGATGAAAATAATAAACCTAGGAATTAAATATTACCCAAGTAAAGCTATGCAAGTGTAATTAAATATTAATTACACTAACACCCCCCCATAAGTGCAGCTTAGGGAGACTAAAAAAGCATGCACCTAAAACTAAGATGAATGCAAGAAAGTATGAATGGGTCCCGACAAAAAGGCTTGATCAGGTACCTATGTACAAATGCAATAATGTGGTAGAGAAGGAAAAACTAGTGGGACAAAACCCCCCTACAATGAGATGACTGTTGCAAAGAAGCACTGGAAGAACACTGTGGAGTAACACTAGAACTGCAATCTGACAAGCAAGGAAAGATACTTCTTTCTACAAGAAACAAAAAATGGAATCATAATAATGTGACAGAAAACCCAATGCCACGGAACACTGGAACAACCCTAGAATTTGTGAAGCAACAGTAGATGAAATGATGAAAAAATCTAGAAATTGTGTATCTCGATGCCGATGCCAAATTGTGACCAAAACTCTTCCATAGGAACAAGTGCCACGAAGACTCTAGAAAATTAACCATAAAAACATGGCCCTCAAACTGAGATGGATCTGAACCAATGTGGATCAACAAACATAAACTCTCAATCTAAAGTGTGAACCGATGTGAATCTGATATGTGTCAAGCAAGAGCAAAAATGTGACCAAAAGAAACTAAGAAACCAGATAACCCATGCAAGTTGCTATCAAATCAAGATGAAGATCAAAGTGCATGAACACTCTAATTAGATTATCATGCAAGAAACCCCCATGATGGAACTTTATCCTAGTTTATTTATTACAATAACCCATTGAGTGTAAAAGGAGAGAATGCTAAACATGCATAAATAGAAAATAAGATGATGTGGTACTGAAATGAAGTGCAAATATTCAAGTTTCACCTTTCCAACTGCCAAAACATCCAAGTAATCTCCAAAACACCCATTGAGACAAATATGGAATAAAGATCAACCTAGAATAGATACAAAAAAAGTGCATGGACAACAAAATAGAGCTCCTCAATACCTTTGCAATGCCGCAAAGAAAACAAAAATCAAAGATCGTGGCAAAAATTTATGAGCTCGAAAGCCATAAATGAACATATGACTTCAAACAGAAACAAATGTATCTAAATAGAAAAATACTAAAAAACAAACTACACCACAGGAAATTTCTCAGAACCAGCTTTCCAACGATATCTTGTTTGCCCGATTTTGATATCGTATGCCCAAGTTACGCCAAAAAGAAAAAAACCGCTCCTTGAAGGAAAACTAGGGTTAGGAGGGGGCAAAGAGGGTCGTACGGCCAATGACGTCATGCTAACGTCAACAATTCACGATGTTAAATTTGACAGCCATATGGCCGTCGCCAAAAAAAAAAAAAGCACCCCCCTGCAAAACAAATTGATGGCCGCCGAAGATTCTGCAAGCACCAGAATATTCTGGAGGAATCTAGCAGAATATCCAAATTTGATAGGGAATATTCATTGTTGTACGTTGATGATTTTATGACTTTTGCTAGATTTTGGAGCCCGCCAGTTTTTGATTGCTAGCTAGAAAGTGCCGCTGGGAAAGATAGAAGACTGTCAACCATGCACCACCGATGAGGGAGGCTACTGGTGGAGATGTGCCATCGGCCAAGAGAGTGGGGGTGGTGGGAAGGGCCCCACCCTGCAAGTGGTGGCGTACAACCCTGCCACAGCAGGGTATGGGGTACCCTCTGTTGTAGGCATTAATGCCTATAAACCCTTTTCAAAAAAAACTTTTGCATGATTTTTTTTATAATTGTTTTTAAAAAAAACTCTTTCCTTTTATTTTTTTGATTTTTGATTTTCAAAAAAAAGCTAATGTAATTTTTTTTTATTGCAACAAAAAATATTTTTTTAAAAACCTAATTTTTTTAAAAATGTGTGTACAAGGGTTGTACACAGACCGTACGACCTCTAAAACAAAAAAAAATTGCCTCAGGAGCTCCTGACGCCAAAATAGGGCATGTTATATGTCAATTTTCATCTCTAAATGCTCTAGATCTAATGGCGAGGTCCGATCTGCTTGAAAATGCCCCAAAAGCTTCGTAACTCGCAGATCTAGCAAATCTTCAAAACCTCATAACTCTAGCATAAAATGTTGGATTTAGGAGAAACAAAAGTCGATCTTGACTTTTTCGATGGCCCTATACTAAAACATGAGCTCAAATTTTCTCCAACGTGTGTCAAAAGTGACCATGCAAGAGCACCCAAATAGAGAGACAATCTCAAGATATGAAACCCTCGAGGAATCCCGAATGAACTCTACAATGATTTTCTCAAAAATATGAGAAGGTGTTGCAAAAAGGCTTTGATACCATGTTAGAAACCAAGATCTAAAATGCAAACCAGAAAATCCTTCCACATAAGAGAAAATAAGAAAAAGCAGAAGCTTTGCAAAAAGATGTGCAAAATAATATTCAGGACCTAAGTAAAGTTATGCAAGTGTAATTAAATATTAATTACACTAATGGATTGATATCTAGAATATGAGATTATTACAAATGTACAAATTCCTTGAATATATAGGCATGAATGAGATGCAAGATGCAATATGATGTTGCTATGTGTCATGATCTAACAACATGTGACAACATGTGAACCCTACCTAGGAAATGATAAAAGATTAAGATAAGTTCTAAAAGGACAACTCATCTTCTAGAAGGAATCTTATCTCCTACAAACATGGAAAGGGGGATGACCCCATTATTTATGATTTTCTAATATATGCAACCTAGGACTAAATTAATGAAAGACCTAAGTTAACTTATGCTAGTGTAATAAATAATTAATTACACTAACACATTGTTTAGAATTAAAATGTGCATTAAAAATTCATCATTTTTAGGTCTTTCCATCTTACACCCAATCAATCAATCATATTTCAAATCCAAAAGTTACATTAAAATTTATTCAAACATCTTTAGCATTCTTGCATACTTGAATTGGAATACATTAAGCAAATTCTAGAAATTCATTTACTATTTCAGTTGTCTACAAGTAGAATCAGAAAGCTTAAGCAAGATATTCCATAGTCAAATTTTAAATTTTTTAACCCCTATAGAAAGACCCATTCACCCTTGGGTGATCCTATCCTTGTACAAGTGCATCAACAAACCTTTTTTGAGAACTCTATTGTTGTGCTTATTGTTTGTTCCTACTTGTTGTTTCCTATTTCTAGGTGTTTGTTGTCTTTATTTAGTCTATTGGTGTTCATCTTGGGTGAACTTTTGGTATTGGGAGGGTGCACGAAGTTGGTTGCACTTTTGTGGCCAAATGGAAAAAAATGGGAAAACACATAACGCGCTCGTGTTATAATGCGAGCACGTTATGTGTTTTTAAAAGAAAAGAAAAAAAGTGAAATGTGTATCATTTTCTTTTCACTGTTTCTCAGCTCTTCTTGCGACAAAAAACCCTCACTTTCGCGCTCGCGTTCTAGGAGGAAGGAATTCTCCAAATTTCATCAAGAACAGTTGGATTTTGTCTGCAAATATGGCACCACGATGACGAAGAGATGTAGGAGGTAAGTATTGTTTACTATTTGTTTTGAATTTGTTAGTTTGAAATTTATTTTTTTTGTTTTAGGTTAGATTTGATTATTATTTTTTAAATATGTAGGAAATTCTGCAAATACTCAACAAGAAGAGGAGGTAAATCCTCAACAGCAAAATCCTTAACAACAAAATCAACCTCCCCCACCATTCTCTCAATTCCCTCCTGGCACTCAAAAAAAAATTGAGTGAAATTGAGAACAATAGAAAACAACTTGAGGATCTTATCAGTAGGTTGAGTGATCCAAATGCTTCAACCACATAAAAAATGCTTCTAGAAAATTCATTGAAAGACATGTTAAAAAATGTAGATGCAATCACCCAACAAATATCTGGATGGCAAGATAGGAGGTAGACAGCTAGGGCATATTATGCAAACAAATTATCATATAAACAAGTAAAAGATTTAAAAATTACTAAAGGTGATTTGTGCTCTCTATTCACTGAACCTAAAACAAATCAAAATATTACCCTCAATGCAAAGAGGTTTCCTATTCATTGGTGCCACCACCAAGAGATTAAGAACTGTTTTTATGAAAGATAGTATATGGTCTTTGATTACCCACCGTGCAATAATTGTGAAGTCCCCCAATATTTTCTTAGGAAACTATACAATGAGTTTGTATTGAACCAAATCCCAAATTATTTTGATATAAGGGAGTTCCAGGGGAGAGGTGGGGGGTCAGCTCAGGATAGGCCTGATGCACAGCCGGATCCTATGCGGCAAGGGAGATGACCTCTCGCTAGGCCGCCTCGTGAGAAGATTGTGATGCCTGCCATTGTGAAGGAGAGTGCCGACATAGAGACATTGTCGGCAATCACAACTTTGACGTAGAGTGTCATCCATCACACTAGCCCTATTGTACAACATCATCCAGGGGAGTCTTCAGGTGGTGGCCTTTGAACCCATGTGTGTCAATCTTGCGGGGTGACTTGTTCGTATGACCCTACTAGCACTCAAGAGGGTGCTACGTAGGATCCATATGCTACTACGCAACCTGATCTATATGCATCTATGGGGATGGAGTGGACCACTGACATTTTGTATGATGCATATGGCATTGACACTTAGGTAAAATTCAACATGTTCATTGAATTTAATTTATTAAATTTTGATTGTGAAATGTAATATAAACTAATTTAGTTTTATTATTTTAATAAAATTGCAGGGTCACAGTGTAGAGAATGGATACACCAGTCATCCACCTACTTATTTTTGCAGTACACCTATCGGTGGGGTATGTAAAGTTAGTAAACAATTATAAATTTATTATGTGTTAATAGCATTGTTTTACGAATGGTATTTTAATATGTGATTTTGGATGTTGAACAGGGTACTGTTGGAGGTTTCAAGGAAACACCTCCGAGTGCTAGTAGATTTGATCAAACGTTCATGGAGGTAATATAGAATTTAAAGAGAACTTAAGTAATGAATTCTAAGTTTAATAGATTTGTGTAGTTCATATTCATATTATTGACCTTATGTTGCATTACACAAATCATTCAAAATCAAAGAATTACTTCAAATTCGATAACTAATAATTAGAAATATATATGTTTAATACTTGTACTCAAAATTTTGTTCATTAGATCTCATACATTATAAGTGATCACATGGATCGCTATTGTAACATTTTTGTGATTGAATAATTTGTTGTTTTATTTTCAGATGTTGGTGACAGAAACACTGCCAAACATTATGAGGGCAATGGATATTGGTGTTTCCTCCGCTATACAATCCTCGATGGCTTTGATAGGGGAGGTATGAGGCAGATTACTAAATTTCAATTTACATTCATTGTTATAGATGAACTAGTTCTAGTGAAAAATCAAACCATTATTGATTCATAGTTTAATTCCTATTTGGATGGTTTATACAGGGCTTGAGCATGCCTAAGTATCGGAGTGCAAATATTTCCATCAAGGAGAGTGATCTTGAGATGGCCGTAAGTGATTATTTTGTTAAATATATTAATTTTTATAATGTAATTTCTATATATTAATGTATTTACTTCTTATTGTAACAGTTGAAACTTCACCAGAAGCTAAACACTAGGAGGAGCAGCAGGAGCACTCCTCAAGCACAACAGAAATGGGTGATAGACTTATTGCCATCAGATCGCCCAACAAAGGGAAAGAAAATTGTATTTGAGCCAGAGCATAGAGAGAAATGAATTTTGAATGCATAGAGCCCTTTGTTGTATGCCTACATGGTAATTTTGTACATATTTTGTATTGGATATATTTGACATTGAATGCCTATATGGCATTCTCATAAGCCTATATGGCTATTTTGTAACTATTTATGTATGTACGTATGGCTATTTTTAATACAAATCTTTTTATCGATGGTGTCCATATTTGCAAATTATAAATTCATGGTTCAATAGATATGAGTTATGTGTATTCAAGTGTATACTTTACAACTTACACACACATATTTTTTGACTTACGTGTGAACATCAAAAAGTGTGAAAATTTCTATGTTTGGAAGTCAAATGTAAGCCAATTTTGCAATTCTGAGTTCTTGCATACTTGATCTTATGGACTTATTCGTTCCTAGCACATATTGTGAATATTTCTCATTTGGTGCAAAAGACAAATTCCTCATTTTTGAACCACTCATAGCAAAGAGATTCACAATAATACTTTAGCATTGGAACATTACTCCATACTTCTCTTGTCTAGACCATAAAGGATTGAAAATTCTTAATTTGATGCAATGATAGTGAGATGATAATTTATGTAACCATGCCTATTTTGAAACTTTGCATCTAATACTTCATCAACAAGAACTTAAGAAGTGTTGCATAAGAGTGTTAGGTTTGATAGGCCTTCTCTCCCCTAAGGGAGGAGAGCCTGCATCTTGAATTTTGAACAAAATTTTAAGAAGCAAACATTTTACCTAAAAGCTTCAAACCTAGATGACATATTTGGCTAATTCTATCTTGAAAATTATCAATGCGTTCAAACTCTAAAGGAGATTCTCCCTAAAAAGAAAACTTTACCCTTTTTCCCAAGGAAAGAAATTGCAACAAGTTGCATGTGATTTATCTTATTTCTTTCTCACAGTTCCTAGTCAATCATTCATGGCTCAGGATAGTTCCATTCCAAGGCAAGGACACCCAAAAAATCACTGAGATTCTTCTATGATCTGCAAGAAAAAGGTTTTGGCTCTTTCACAATGTAAATAATTATGTAACACTATTTTCTTGTTTTTCTTCCACACAGAAAAATGTTGAGACTTTTCAGATTGATCAATGATCAATAATGGCTGATTGTAAATACTTGACATTTTTATGTTTGAACTTTAATTTATAATTTTGTATCATGACATTCGAGTAGATCACTAATATTTTTAATATTTCACTATGAAAGTGGTGGTGTATTTTTGCTATGTTATTTGACTATTAATATGGTGGTGTCTTATGAACTTGATTACTGCTACAAATATGTATATATTTCTGATTTTTATATGTTTTTGT
Source organism: Sequoia sempervirens (assembly GCA_007258455.2). NCBI lineage: Eukaryota > Viridiplantae > Streptophyta > Pinopsida > Cupressales > Cupressaceae > Sequoia > Sequoia sempervirens. The sequence continues at coordinate 278,054,884 of VDFB02105785.1, read as the reverse complement.
ATGACCGAACCCAAAATAAAAAAATTTGAACCGGTGAATCGGGTTCTCGAAATCCCGAACCCAAAACTGAACCGGTAACTTAGTAAAAAATAGATTTTGTAGTTTATATTCATAACGTTGATTATATTGCATTGCACATCTTTCAAACTAAAGCATTGCTTCACATTTCATAACTAATAACTAGATCGATAGATGACAAAATTTCAATTACAATATAGTTTTTACAAAGTCAACCTAAGCAGTTATGCAATTACTTCACATTGCATAACAAATAACTAGGAGCAGTGCTAATTGCATTTGGTTGTCATGGCATTCTATGAGACCACATTTCTTTGAGGCAGTTTTTTTCAAACAGTCACTGCCTTGTCTATACTACCACATTTTTCATACATGTCTACCAAAGCATTTTGTCAAATAGTTCAAGTTTTGCCTTGTTGCTATGGTTGAAAGCCTAAAACAAGTGCTTTCAACAAGCTATGGATGCTTGGAAAAAATCTATCAAAAGCATAATAGTAAGCAATATCATAGACAAGGCAGTGAACTCCTTGAAAAAATGCCTCAAAGAAATGAGGTCTCATGACCTGATGGAATGCCATGACAATCAAATGATTTTGATGTCATGGCATTCCATCACCATGAGACCCCATTTCTTTGAGGCATTTTTTTCAAAGAGTTCAGCCTTGTCTATGCTAACACATTTTTCATACATGTCTATCAAAGCATTTAGCCAAATAGTTCATTGCCTTGCTGCTATGGCTAAAAGCCTAAAATAGGTGCTTTCGAACAAGCTATGGATGCTTAGAAAAAATCTATCATAGAATAATAGTAAGCAATAGCATAGACAAGGGAATAAACTGTTTGAAAAAAATGCCTCAAAGAAATGTGGTCTCATGGTGGTGGAATGCCATGACAAGCAAATTGTTGTGGATTGGTCATGGCATTCCATCACCATGAGACCACATTTCTTTGAGGAATTTTTCAAACAATTTGTTGTCTTGTCTATGCTACTACATTTATCATACATGCTTACCAAAGCATTTTATCAAACATTCCTTCCTTGTTGCTATGGCTAAAAGCCTAAAATAGGTGCTTCCAAAAAAGCTATGGATGCTTGTGGAAAAAATCTATCAAAGCATACTAATAAGCAATAGCATAGAAAAGGAAGCAAACTGTTTGAAAAAAAGTGTCTAAGAAATGTGGTCTCAATGGTGATGGAATTCCATGACAATCCATAGCAATTTTCTTGTCATGGCATTCGTCATGCCATCCCATCACCATGAGACCTCATTTCTTTGAAGCATTTTTTCAAAGAGCTCACTGCCTTGTCTATGCTAACACATTTTTCATACATGTCTATCAAAGCATTTAGCCAAACAGTTCATTGCCTTGCTACTATGGCTAAAAGCCTAAAACATGTGCTTTCGAACAAGCTATGGATGCTTAGAAAAAATCTATCATAGCATAATAATAAGAAATAGCATAGACAAGGGAATGAACTATTTGAAAAAAATGCCTCAAAGAAATGTGGTCTCATGGTGGTTGAATGCCATGATGGTGCAGGAGCACCCAAGCTCCTTGAGGATCATTTGGAGAGTTAGGAGATGGCAGGGGTCTTGAAGGCCTATAAACCTTTCCAGAGCATCAATTATAGCATTTTGAAGCCTATAATGGAATTTGGCATGGATGAGTGTAACAGGAAGATCAAAAGTCCTAAGGGTTCTGATAAGGACCATAGGACCAAATTGACTTGTAAATGGAACAATGATGTTCTAGGAGTTTAAATAGGTATATGATGTTTTAATTAGGTTAAATAAGGTTGAATGATGATATGTAATAGTTTTGGAATCTTTATAGTTAATAGGAGTTAATAAATTGCAATGTTGGAAATTCAAATTTTTGAAATCCAACTTTGGGTGGAAAAGTGAGTTTTAGGAGTTTTAATCACAATAATGTAATAAAATAAATTCTAATCAGTTGGGACAGTTGTAGGATGATTCTATAGGCCTGGAGAAAGCATTTGTATGGAGGGTTGACTGATATTGCAAGTGTTGTACGGACTGCTACAGAAAATCAATAAAAACTTCAATCTTTTTGCATTTTCTTGATTTTTTTGATGAATCTTTGATTCCTTTTGGTGTCATGCTCATTTGGATGGTTTAAGAACTTTTATTTACATACATTTAACCTTTTGAATGACCTGAATAGTGTTGGGAATCAGTTTATTGTGTTATATTGCTGACTGTCCTCAAAAAATACAAAATTTTCACTAGTTTTGAGAGTCTTCATGAATAAATGATCCATTTCATGGGAGAATGTGTCTGAAAACTTGTGAAATGGATCATATATAACTTTTATTATACATATCTAACAAGTTATTGTGTAGGAAAGAGTGATTCTTGGGTGTACACCGAGTTTTAGCAAGGAAAAGGGCATGAAAATGGTGCCTAAAGTGTAGCAGTAGGAGATCTACCTTAATAAGGGGTATATTTCTGAGTTGAAGGTGTTTATATATGTTGAGTTATTGGTGAAAATTCCAAGAGAAGGTTTTGGAAGTGTTGGGAAAGCTAATTTTCAAGAGGCCCTAGTTTTGGAGCAATTTATTGAGGGTTTTGTGATGTAGGGTGTTGAGGGTGTCAAAGAAGACTAATACATTGAAAATATTTGGTTTGGGAACATTTTAAAACACTGTTGAAAGTTTCATAGTCAGGGGATAAGTTTAGAGAGGGGTTGCTTTGAAAAAGTGGGCTAATTAGGCCTTAAATTAGAGGAAACAATAGATTTTGGTAGGTTTGATCCAAAACAAGTGCCATAAATGATTTGATATGTTGTGTATCATCATGAAGCACATCTCAATCAGTCATTATATTGAGGATACCTTTGGGAAGTTGAGTGAAAAGTCAAAAAACCATCGCTAGAAGCCTAGTCAAGGTGCACAAAGTGAGTTTTGTCTAAGACAGAGGTTTGGGGCTTTGAAACCATTCAAGAAAATTTTTTTTGATTTCCTTGAGATCACTCCAAGGGTTTGGGTCCATTAGGAAAGCATCTAAGTTATAAGTGCACTATTGAGGCTTGTCTCCATCAGGGTGCCTGGAAGAGTGTTTGAGATTGCATCATTGTAATCCTTGAAACTTTGAGTTTTGACTAAAGTCCCATCCCCTTTGCATCACATGACAAGCAAATTGTTGTGGATTTTCATGGCATTCCATCACCATGAGACCACATTTCTTTGAGGATTTTTTCAAATAGTTTGTTGCCTTCTCTATGCTACTACATTTATCATACATGTTTTACCAAAGCATTCTATCAAATAGTTAAGCTTCCTTGTTGCTATGGCTAAAAGCCTAAAATAGGTGCTTCAAAAAGCTATGATGTGGAAAAAACTATCAAAACATACTAATAGAAGCAATAGCATAGAAAAGCGACAAGAAATTTGTTTAGCAAAAATAATGGTGATGGAATGCATGTTTCGAGAATCCTAACAATTTTGTCATGGCATTCATCATGCCATTCCATCACCATGAGACCACATTTCTTTGAGGCATTTTTTTCAAAGTTCACTACGCTTGTTTATGCTCTTATGGACGGGTATTGAAATTTGAGATGCTCTTATAATGTAATGTCTCACGTCATGGAGGTGGTCATGATAAGGTTAAGTCCGGAAATATAAAGACCAGCGAGTGCCTCATCAAGCACAATACACACACACCTTTTAATGGCTTAAAATCATAAGTGAGATTTGTCAAGATCATCAAAACCAAGGATGTTGCATTTCTTTTACCTTGAGATTCTCTTGGATGGCTCATAAATCTGCATTTTATGCAAGGGGACACCAATCAATGTTTGTCTGGTTACATACAGATACACAAAGTAAAATAAGATGATAGCATTGGAATCAACCAAAATGACATGGATACAAGTATAAATTAATAAGAACCGTTGTGCATATACTTACAAATTAATCCAATGAACCATCTGGGTCTACTCTACTATTTATTGTGTCAAGTATTGCCTCATGGTTAGACTCACAAACCTTCCACAAGGTCTTGTTCAAAGGTCTAAACCCATATTTGCTCAAACGAACATTGGATGCCACAACAAGGTTTGAGTAATGAAGAATCTTACAATGTGTGTCAAATTCCTCAAACAACCAATGTTTAACACTCTTATGTGGGTACCTTCTTAGCCACGTTCTAGTAACAACAACTGAGCATGTAGGGTATTCAATGTTTTCTCCATATATAATTGGGGCTTCCAATTTCTTTTTTGCCTCAACACAATGACACAAGTAATAGTTTGTACCCTCTTCGTTGCCTTCATCTGCAATAACTGCATAAAAGTGCCTTGCATTTATATGTGCGACATATCTCTTGAAATTAGTCAACATTATGAATACAGTACAAAGGAAGATAACAATATGGAATTTCAAATACTAAGAAAGTAGATATATTACCTGGTTGAACTAGATCTGATACATGGTCAAATTCGGTTGATGATTCCATCCATGTTAGTTCCAATGCCATCAGAGGGCGATATGTGTGAAGTGGGCTAAGATAACTTGTCAACCATTTGTCAACCCACTCCCCTAACTCACAATCATTCCAGGCTTGCATTGTACACTTGAAGAACAAAAGCATGCCATCTTCACGGCGATGTCGATACTCCATGAACCTGTATTTGAGCTAAGGAAAGAGTGTAGCTCACTCGATCTTGTTAGTGTACAACAATCCTCATATGGTGCAATGTTAGTATCATCCATCAACCAAAAATACCTATGAACTGAAGGCGTACCTTCATTACATGTCTGGCCTCACAAAAGTTCCACATATGTTGAACACGTGTAGTGAGATGCATCCTGCACAACCAGTAGAACATGTATGTTATTAAACTGTGTTGCACAGTTATCTGACCATATTATATGCCGATCATATGATATGCCCCTCTAAGCCAAATGATTTTAGAACATCTGGAAGCAACCTTGCACAAACTCTGGAGAATGCGTGTGATCATCACTAATATAAAAGTGATACTCCCTCAATACCTTCCTTTTGTCCTCTATACTTTTAACTGCATGTATGAATGCTATGTGCACAAATATCGAAACCTGTGTGGAGTTGTAATACTGTGACTGCACCTCATGTTGTGGCTATAGAGTGTAGTTCTCTACAAATTCAACCACTGATACTATGCTACCAAGTGGAAAGGTGTCCTTGCATAGCTTGAATTGTGTGTCCAGCCATCAGGCTCTATGGGTATGCCTTGCATACTCATACAGTAGATTCTCACAAAACATGGACATGAATTGATACACTGGAATTTTTTGAATAACCAACTCACACCTTTTTGCTTCAAACCCATCTTTTGTAGCATATGCCACTTTTTTATACTTCCCCAACTCTACTAGTTTTTGTCCCGCCTCATATGTGCTTTCCATATGTTGACATACTAGCATTCGTTGCAAGCCACCGCAATGCTCGCATGAACCATCCAAGCATGTTGTCCTATAGAATATTTGACCATCCTCTATTTCACATAAAATTTTTGATTAGAACTTTCTTGAAGATTTTGGTGGGGCTTCTATGCCACAATCCTGCAAAACATCGTTAGTATACAAATGTAAACATATAGAATGATAAACATCATAATGGTCAGAGAATTCAATATGTAGTTTACAGCAACAAGTAGTGCATGTGTGATTTATCTTGACATAAAAAGGTTTAATAATTTCAAAAAATATTTGAGAAATACTAATTTGGGGATAAGAATTTTGAAATTTATGAAAAAATTGGGTTTGGGTTGTATCCAAAAAAATGCTTTGGATGTGGCTCGCGGTTTCGACTACCGATTCTCCTTCTTACGAAATCCCTTTTATTCAGAGATGGCCTTGTATTATTCTTCCAATAATCTTCAATTAGTGTTTTCAATGCTTCAACAACTTTTTTATCTTTGTGTCGCAGTCTCCCCGAGAATGCCCATAATCTTCACTTGTCTTTTTAATGAGGCTAGATCTCTTTGTTTGATAGCTTACCAAAGCTCTATGTATGATATACCTGCACATTACTATCCTTTGAGCATGAGGTCTTACCTATTAATCAGCCATACATCCACAGGGATTCTTCACAACAAGTGTTTTCACTTGATGCATTCATGTTCTCAACCCAAGAGTCTTCTATGATGTTTCAGATTTTAAACCCTCGTGATCTTTGAACAAATAGTTGACATCTTACAATCTCATTAGCCTTTCAAAGAAAAATTTTCCAAATCTTTTATCACATATCTTCTATGCATTCGAATCTTACCTTCCATGTGCTACAAAATATCCTCATCAATATTAATCAAAAACTTTGGCTTTCTACGCAAAATTCTAGGTGGTGTTCTCTTAGGTACATACATCTCAACATTAGCAATTTCATCAATATTTAATTGAGGTTGGCTAGATTGCATACCTTCAATCGAGGGTGGAATAGAAGACATACCTTGAGGTTCACATGGGGATGATGGCATACCTTGTTCCTCAACTCTGAGTGATGATGTACTCTCAACTTCAAATGCGGTGGATGGTGTCCAACCATACTCACTTGTGGTAGATGGTGTCCCTCCATATTCACTTGTGCTTAATGGTGTCCTTTTGTATACACTTGTGGTAGATGGTGTGTCTCCAACTATGGTATCTGCATCTCCCCTAGCATGACTCTTTCACATTCGTGCCCTTTGTGCTACCAATTTCTTTTCTCTTTTTGATAGTTGAGGTTCCTCTTCAACTATCAACCATTCCCAATTTCTGCTTTTCACGAAATTACCTCATCCATTTTTTCTCTTTATCTTTGATGGCTTGGAGCTGATCATCTGTTAGTTTTTTCCTTTTAATAGTTTGTTTCTTCGGCATGATGAATAATTTTACCTGTGCAAAAAGTGCTAAGTTTTCAAATTAACTAATTGAAAGCTTTGGAAGCATAACTCAATGAAAGCTTTGGAAGCATACACAAAGAAAGTCAATGAAAGCTGGTTTGTATAACTGTTTGACAAAATAACTCAATGATAGCTTTGGAAGCATATACAAAGAAAGTCAATTGTTAAATTTAACAAAATGCCTCAAAGAGATGTGGTTTAAAAATGTAATAGGAAAGTGTATTGAATTGTGTGATTTAAAATGTCCATTGACAACGCAAGGTTGTAACATGACAAACTGGTGTAGGAGCACCTAGGTCATGAAATTCCTTCAAAAGGATAATTTGTTCAATTTGTAATGTTCAAGTAAATATGATGAATGAAGGTCATTAAATGACGAATTTCAATGTATTTTCACCATGAAATAGGTCACTAGGTGATATTATTGAAAAGTTTCTTTTTATAACAAAAGTTGTCAATTATTGTAAAAATGTAAAATTGCACAAAAGCAGGAAGGTGAAGAGTCTTTTTTGTGGAAGGGAAAGGATGGATTGATGAAGATGAAGATGTAGTTATTTCAATTGATTTAGACACCTTTTAAAAAAATTGTAAGCTCGAGAAATGAAGATCTTGTATCCCAAAAATCCATAAAAATTAATAAAAAAACCTCTGCTCAGTTATTTTGGAAACCTTTTCTATTCTTGTTTTCAGGTTGCATAGTGATTCAAGCATGTTCTAAGATTTGATTCTTGTTAGGGAAAGATACTTCTTTCATTCTTGAAAGTTGTAGGAATTGTAATTCAAATAATCAATCTAATTTGAACTTAGTTTCCTAAGTCTTGGTCTGTGGTTTCCTTAGAATTGTTTAGAGAGTCTAAAAAGTGATTCTTAGCCATTCCACCAATGTAGGGCTAGTAGGTCAGTGGAATGGATCATATTTAGTGTCTTTTCAATATGAAGATGTGTGTGGTAGGGGTAAATAGAAATAAGAAGTCAGGATACTGTTGCATGAACAAAATTCTGAATTTTCTCATTCAAAAAAATGGTGTTTTCAAGTAGGGTTTGAGGAAACAACATGTAGAGGAGCTTAGAAATGATTTCAAAATAATTTGCAGACATAATGAAGCATGTTTCAATTGTTGGGTGGAGTAGTAGAGGTTTTTCAAATGTTTCATTAAAGAAACCCTCATGGTTGGTGTGTTTTCACCCTATAATCAAATGTTTACTGATTTTGTGTATTGATGGGCGTTTCCCATCTTGAAACTTGTTTATTTGTGAGTTTCTACACATGGCTTAAGACTATTTGCAGGTTTGGTTGATTAGTGAGTATTTCTATGATGACTTGCTTTGATAAATTGACATATTTAAGGGCTTTTACCAGTAGACAACATGTTGGTTCTACTCTGTTTTGTGAAATAAGTGTATAAAATTTTATAGTATGTTGAAAAGGATCAAAATAGGCCTAAGCATCTATATTGGGATTGTGTAAATGCATTATGATAGAAAAGGAATCACCCGATTAGATGGAATGTTGGCCTCCTAGAGATAGTTGGCATTGTTTGCTAAAAACAGAGAATATGTAGAAATAGCGAAAGTAATGTTGTTAAGTGCTTGGGAGTAGTCTCATTTGTGATGCCACAGTTGTGTCTATTCTTGGTAATGTTTTGAAGGTGGATTGTGAAATATTTGATGATTTGGGCATATGTTTCCAATAGATGGCTATGGTTTCTTGAATGCAAAGTAGTCAGAGTGTGTCTATACTGATATATTGGAATATTACAATCAAAACATGATGAAATTGTTATCTTAAAGGTCTGGTGATAGTGTTAAACTAATGTTGCTTATTGTTGTTACAAATGGTGTTTAAGTGAAGATAGGATGATGGGTGTGTTGATTTGAGCAAAGATATCTTAAATGGCTGGGATGATGTTTGATTGCAAGTCTAAGGAACAAAGGTGTTTGATTGTTTTTGCCTTGAAGGGGTAAGTTGAATTGATGAGTGATTGTTGTATTGTTTATGACAAGAACAAAGTTGAAAGTTGATTCTAAAAATGGTTTGCTATATGGAGATGGTGAATTGGCTACTAATACCCTTATAACTTGAAATGAAATAAATGGATTTTGGTTGAATGAAAAGTAGTTTTGGATGAATTTGACAAAGTTTGTATAAATTGATCTTTTACTCTTTATTGATTTGGGAAGGAAGTTCCCTAAAGAAATGATGTTGTTGAGTGACTTGGCAATCGATATTGCATCACAAACAAACAATTTGATCAACATGGAATAAGCTAAACAACAAAAATGAAAGCAAGCCATAATAGAATGAAATAAAATGTACAAAGATTTCACATACCTAAAAAAGTAAAGTTTCAAATAGAGGAGTTCTACCCAATTATGTAGCCTTTGCTTCTTCCTTCCTCAAACTCCTCAAAATTTTGACTTCTTCAAAAGCTTGTTCCCCTCTAAATTTCAATTGTATATCAATTATCACTATAATTCAAACTTGAGTTGATATTATATGCCTCTCAACGTGAAAACTCTGCTATTTCATGCAAAGGTGATGGAATCTCAAAATCATGCATGCACACTTCACTCAATCACCAAAAAGTTACTTTTTGTTGGAGCATGTGCAAAACAAAGAGAATATGCAGAATGTGGGCTGACATCACAGGTATATTGTGATTTTTTAACTTTTTAGTGATAACACGAGTGTGTTATTTAATCCTAAACGAACATATCTCCACTGGTTAATAATGCCCTCGCCTTACGATAACCATGTCAAGCTGTGTTGGCATATCGGTGAGACACTATCCGTGTCTCCCCGATGCCAACATAGTCAGCATTCGATATCACCAAGAGTCCTTACAATTGACAAGAGGTTATATCGATTTCACCTGTTGCATTGACTTCATTTTTCCCTTCAGCAAGACTATCGCTCTCGCCAGGACCTCACACCGAGCCTTCATGTTAATCCGTGTGCATCCACCAATCAGCGAGACTCATCATTTTTTCCAAGACTTCATACTGAGGTTCAAACGTCACATAGACAATAGAACTTACATCGGCAAGACTATCATCTTTCACCAAGAGATCATACCGAGGTTCAAAGACTTTCTCCGAAGTGATCAGCAGTCGGCAAGAGTTCACACATCGGTAAGACTTCTTACCGAGCCACCACATGTTACTCCGAGGACACCAAGAAAATGCTATCAGTGAGACATACCACTCTTCGTTGAGAGTTCTTACCAAGTTCTCCAAGTTACCCTGAGACCACCGTTCACCAAGAGTTATACCAAAGACCCCTCATCATTGATGAGACTCTCCATCGGCTACTCAGACTTCATACCGAAGTCATTGTGTCACTGTGAAGACTCCAAGATTTCCCCCATTGGTGAGACCTTTCTTCATCATTGAGGCTTCTTCCTGAACTAAGCCTTTTAGCCAAGGGTCTCCCTGATAAACGATATGTATGGCCTGTCAGCTAGAGATCTCCATGCAATAATAGAACATACCAAACACAACATGTCACACTGAAGACTACAATGTGTAACCATTCGCCAAAAATTTTGCAAGGTCACAGTGACCTGTACAAAACATAAGGTTACAAATATGCTCATCGGCCAAACATAGAATATGTCACACTGACTTGGCTCCAATAGAGGTTTCAGCCTGTGGGATTAAGACATATTTTCCAACATAGGAGGGAGAGGTTTGAGAGGGAGAGGGGGTAGGAGGGAGAGGGTTGAGAGAGAGAGAGAGAGAGACCTAATAGAGGGATAGGGGGTAGGAGGGGGAGGGTTGAGAAAGAGAGAGAGACCTAATAGAGGGAGAGCGGGTAGGAGGGAGAGGGTTGAGAGAGAGAGAGACTTAACAAAGGGAGAGGGGGTAGGAGGGAGAGGGTTAAGAGAGAGAGAGACCTAAGAGGGAGTGAGAGGAGGGAGAGGGGTAGGAGGGAGAGGGCAGAGGAGAGAGATACCTAATAGAGGAGGGGCAGAGGAGGGTTGGAGAGGAGAGAGAGACCCAAGAGAGGGAGTGAGTAGGAGGAGGGGTAGGAGGAAGAGGGCTGAGAGGAGAGAGATACTCCAACAGAGAAGAGGGGCAGGAGGAGAGGGTTGAGAGAGAGACCTACAGAGGTAGTGTTCTTTAATTAGCTCAATAACTAGGAACATGAATTCCTCTACTTAGGGATTGAACATCACAACTGGCAGTCATGACCTACTAAAGAACCTCATTTAATTATCAACCCAGGGATGTAAACTTGAAATGGGACAGCACAAGATATGCACTAATCACCCTTCTAGACATACATGATTCCTAAAATGCCTTATACTGGAATTTAAGTATTGGAAACAACTTTACTATTTAACTTTGCTTGGAAATGAAAAACTCAAAAGATAACCTATTATGCTCCTAGTGGCTACAGGAACAGTTGATAGCTCTATGTTTCTACCAGCTGTAGGAACAGTCACATTAACTTCTATGAAGGGAAATGCAGCTATTCTAACTTGTAGAATAAAAGTATGGACAGTTCCCTAAGTGGGCCCCCTTAGGTAGTGCCAAAAGCAAACAACAGATTAGGTAAAAAACTTCATAAGCTTTATTGATTCAATGCAAACAAGTATATGGCACAATCTCTTGGCTGAATTTCTAAAACTGAAAGTGTGTTACAATAGCAATTTTTTCCAGTCCCTTCTCTAAAGGAGAATGGGCTATTTATTGAAAACTGATCCTAACTACTAACCAACCTTCCCTTATAAAATGGGAGGCATTTATTACATTTAACCAACTTAAGTAAAGAGGTGAATGATAATGCAAGAACTAAGTCAAATTGGTTTAGCAATCTTAAAGCGCCATCATCCTAGATTCATGCACCACCAAGATGCCTGGCCTAGATTTCTGGAACACTCTCCCTACATGGCAGATGAGTTGAAACTATCTCCTCATCTTTTGTTGTTGAACCAGTCTTTATGGATTTGGTCTTCAATTCTTCAAGTGGAAATCGAATTCCCTTCCTTCAATCGTGGTACCTGCAAAATATCTCGCCATCTTTTCTTGAGGGAGAAGGTTAGCTCAACACGTTCATCCTTTAAGATAATCCATTACTTTATTCATTCATTCATTAAGTATTAAACTAAGGCAAACATTGTTTCAGATATGGCTGTAGGAAGTTTTGGCAGTGGAGGCTGCAGGAAGGTTTATGATCACAAAGAGCCATAAAGTATTTATCAGACTAATAAAACATTAAAGGTAATAATCATGGGACTTCTTATCACAATATACTCATCATATTTAAGTCATAAAAAGGTCTATATCCTATCTCATAAACAGACTGAATGTTTGTTTTAGCATAATAAAAACAACAAAGTATTTATAAAAGTATGATCAAAATGTGCCAAAGACTTGGCTCATCAAGGGGTAGGAGGGAGAGGGTTGAGAGGGAGAGAGAGATACCTAATAGAGGGAGAGGGGTAGGAGGGAGAGGTTGAGAGAGAGAGAGACCCAAGAGAGGGAGAGCCTAGGAGGGAGAGGGGTAGGAGGGGAGGGCTGAGAGGAGAGATAGATACCTAATAGAGGGAGAGGGGGTAGGAGGGAGAGGGTTGAGAGAGAGAGAGACCTAAGAGAGGGAGAGGAGAGGAGGGAGAGGGCTGAGAGGATAGAGAGATACCTAACATAGGAGAGGCAGGAGGGAGGAGAGTGAGTAGGAGGAGAGTGGGCAGGAGGAGAGGGTGAGAGGAGAGAGATACTCCAATGCAGGGAGAGGTAGGAGGGAGAGGGCTGAGAGGAGAGGGGTAGGAGGAGAGGGTTGAGAGAGAGAGAAAGACCTAAGAGAGGGAGAGCCGGGTAGGAGGGAGAGGGTTGAGAGAGAGAGAGATACCCACAGAGGGAGGGGGTAGGAGGGAGAGGGTTGAGAGAGAAAGAGAGACCTAAGAGAGGGAGAGTGGGTAGGAGGGAGAGGGTTGAGAGAGAGAGAGACCTAAAAAAGGGAGAGGGGGTAGGAGGGAGAGGTTGGGAGAGATTAGAAGAGAGTCAAATAGCATGGGAGAGGGTGGGAGAGAGTTGGAGAGGGTGGGAGAGGGTGTGAGAGAGGTGGGAGAGGGTGGAAGAGAGTTGGAGAGAGTGGGAGAGAGTTTGGGAGAGTGGGTGAGTGGGAGATTATTTCATTGGTGATCCAAGAGATTAGAGCACTGATATGAATATCACCAACATAACATAAGGGATTCCATTCCTTATCTTGGGATACAGCCAAATTGTGCAAATAAAATTCACACAGGAGCTTCCTGATGTGCAGAGGTGAATCCTTGTATGCTTCATAAAATTCGTCAGAGGTATCCAAAGAAGGATTCTTACCTTTCAAGAGTCTAATTAGTTGGAAATTCAAATACAGCTCCTTGAGATACATTGCGTAGATAGGTGAAGGTGCATGACATTGCATCAGTTTTGGAACCAGCTCTACCAACTGGTTGAGAGTGTCTTTCAAGTTAGCAATTTCCAAATTCTTGTTCTGGATTACCCTTTGTAGTCTCTCAATTTCAAGTGTAGAAGCAATCTGCTGTTGCTGAAGTTCTTGAAAACATGCCATTCCTGCAGCAAAGTTTGTGACATGGAGTGGTGGTCTATGATTATAGCACACCGTAGGTATCTCTTGTACTTCTTCAAACACATCCACCTTACCTTGCTCTTCTTCTCCAATTACCTCTGCATTATGTGATTTCCCAGGGCTATCCTATCCCAAATCACCATCCTGTTGTTGATCTTCTTGTTCTTCCTGACCAGCAAGAATCTCATCAGTCACGCCAATGTTTTCATGCTCTTCTTATGATGGAAACACAACTAGCTCTTCCTCCTTCTCATCACATTCCATATCTTCCTGTAGCTTCTCTGCAATGGCAGCCAACTTATTCAGGCCAACCTCTTTAGGTGTACTCACAACCTCCTCGATAACTGGTTCTTCTTCTCTCAGATCAGGACTGGAAGGATTTGAAGGTGATGTGGCAGGAGTAGTATTAAGTGATTGGTGGGCTACTTGGTTCCAAATCCTAGAGCTCCTTCTTATGGAAGTAGAAACTGTTTTATGCTTTTTGGAAGGTTTTGCTGCAAGAACAGAGAAGTTTCCCTTTTTCTTTTTTTTTTACAGGCTCAGGGGTTGCTACAATAGGTGACTTTCCTTTCCTATCCTTGGGAGACAGCTTATGAACTTTGATAGGACCTTGTGCCAGCTGCTTGGGAGTTCTTTCAGAAAGAGGAACATCATCCTGTGAACTAGATGATTCCTGAGGAGAGGACATAGTAGCACAGGTTTGGCCTGCGAACTGGGAGGTTCGTTACTTAAAGGTAAGAGGTTCACCCCTAGGTCCTACATTTTGAATTTTAGGGTTGAATTGGACCGTGAATTCCTCCCAGGTCATTCATGATGCATCTTGAATGGATTTTTCAACAAGTAATTTAATAAGGCAATGGTGAGATATAGAGTTAACCCTACCCTTTTTAAATTTAGCAGCACTGTTGGATAGCAAATTGTAAAGAAAGTTGGGAATATTCATCAACAATCCATGATGTAAATGAGATAAAAGTTTGAAGTGATGAGAATGCAAGACTGAAAACCTACCTTCACAAGTTATGTATTTGATGATATACCCTGCCTGTGACACCCAGTCCTGTGGCAGACTCATTCTTTGTGCACCTTGCTTGTCTACCCATAGAGGAGGGTCATTTGGCCGAGTGAACTCAGCCCTGGCACTTCTTGCATCTCTTCCTCTGGGAAATGGTTCTCTGACTTGAGGTAATCCCGTTACCTCAGCAATTCTATCAATTGACGCATTGACTGTTATGCATCTAACTTTTGCTTCCCCATCATGAAATGTTCTTGTGAGTTCCTCTGCAATGTCTGTATTAAAAGTTTCGAGCTTCAAGAAGTAATTGAGCCACCCATATTGTCTGAATAGTGGCACATGTAGCACATCCTGCAATAGGATGCTATGGTCTATAGGCTCATGTTGAATCGACTAACCTCCCATTTCCTTGGTTTTCTGTAATTAAATGCGTTAAGCAATGCTCACCTAGATTTTCCAACTAAACTTCTTGTAACCCAATTAATGAATCCTTATGCACTTCTACAGCACTCTACCCCTCCCCTCAATTGAAACTTTTGAACCTCTTTTCAAAAGTGACAGAAAAATAGGGGAAACAATGTGATCATGCAATCATTTTTAGGGAGAGAGTAATCATGGATAATCAAAATACATTTAGGTTCATTATTACAAGAAGGAAAGACTATTTGATTAGTAATTATAGGTTTCATATATTGAGGGTTCTTGACAACTGACGGGACAAGCTTATGGCGGTGATAATAAGGACGTGGCGAAGTAATATCATAGAAAAACATGTTCAATTGCGCGAATGAGCTAAAGGAAATGGCAACCATATAGGAAATTATTCGTGCTAATTAATACTAAATTAAATGCAAGAAATAAAGTAACTAAAGCAATCTTAAAGTGAAGTGGAGTGTACCTGGAGAGAATCACCGTAATTATTTGATGTGACCTCCTTCATTGCTATACATGACATGGAGAAATGTGGATGATATGGGAAATGACAGGTGGATGATGTGGAAGAGAGAGAGTGAGTATGGATTGTGGATGAAGTGAATGAATGGAATGGGTATCCTATTAGATAAACCCTTTATTATGATTTGGTATGCACTTTTTATGCATGGCCTGGGAATTTGAGCCTAGGCTCAATTCCTTTGGCTGTAGGATCATAGCTATCCTACTCAATTTTGAACTATCTCAGAAATGTTTCCTTGTCATTGGGTTTAGAATAGAGCTTTAGGCAATGCCCATTGACTAGTAGCTTGACTCGGACCTCATCAATGGTCCTTAATTGAACAACACCATTGGTGAATACCTCCTCTATCTCATATGGACCCAACCATCTGGATTGTAGTTTTCCTAGACTGTCCTTATATTGTGAGTCATAAAGCAGAGCCCAATCTCCTGCTTTGAATTTCTTTTCCTTGATGTATTTATCATGCCACTTTATTCTCTGATTTTGTATCATCTCAGTGTGTTGTAGGCCATTCTTTCTGAGCTCATCCAGAGCATTGAGCTACATGACTCTGTCCTTTTGTGCATTTGTTAAATCCATGTCCGTCTCCAATATTGTTCTTAGAGTCTTATGTTCGAATTGTATTGGCATCACAACTGTTTTACCATACACCATTTCAAAAGGTGTATATCCTATTGCAGTCTTCCAGGTAGTACAGTAGGCCCATATAGCTTCTGGTAACCTTGTGGCCTAGTCCTTCCTATGCAAATCTATAGTTTTAGTCAAAATGGTCGTAATGTCCCTATTGGTGACCTCAACCTGGCCATTGGCCTAGGGGTGATAAGGAGTTGATTTCCTGTGCCATATATTGTATTCATTTACTAAGGTTGTGATAAGTGTAGAAGTGAATTGTGCTCCTTGATCTGTCACTATTTCCCTAGGGACACCAAACCTGGTGAATATTTCCTCATAGAGGAATTCAGCTACTTTATTATCCCTAGCATGTTTCATAGGTTTAGCCTCTACCCATTTTTTCACATAATCTGTGCATACAAGGATGTAGGACTTACCATTGGAAGGTGGATCAATTGGTCCTACAAAATCTAGTCCCCATTTGTCGAAGGGTGTAACAAAAACTTGTGGAAATAGAGGCATCTCATCAGATCGAGTTGGTCTTCCCATCCTTTGGCATCTATCACATCTCCTAGTATATTTGGATGCATCTCTATGCAGAGTTGGCCAATAGTAGCTAGTATTTAAAATTTTCATTGTTGTTCTTTTGGCAGCAAAATGTCCACCACACGGCTCATCATGGCTTGCATGTAGTATATCATGCATGTCCTCTTGTAAAAATCTCCTCATAATTTGATCTGGCCCTATATAAAACATGCAATCTACAATCCAAGAAAAGTTAAAACTTTTCTCTACCAATAACCTCTTTTCCTTAGGGGAGAATTGAGGAGGAGTTCTTCCTGTGGCCAAATAATTTGCTATATCGACATACCATGGGTGAATAACTTTGATTGCAAATGGGTGCTCATCAGGAAAGGAGTCTTCAATAAGTGCAGAGTCATCTTACCTTTGAATTCTAGAAAGGAAATCAGCAACCACGTTGGCTTTACCTGGCTTGTCCACAATTGTAATGTCAAATTCCTACATCAACAATAACCATTTTGCCAATCTCCCAGCTATTGAGCTTTTGTTCATGAGATACTAGATTGCTGCATGATTAGTGTGGAAAAATATTTGATAACCAGTGATGTAATGCCTGAATTTATTAAGGGCATAGATGATTGCCAACATTTCTTTTTCTATAACAGTGTAGTTTAATTCAGCCCCTTGCAAATTTTTGCTTATGTAGTAGAGTGCATGTTCTGTTGAACCACCCTTCTACCCTAACATAGTTCCAATGGCATAATCTGATGCATCAGTATGAATATGAAATGGAATTGACCAATCAGGTCCTTTCAGAATAGGTGCCTATGTAAGGGCGACTTTTAAATCAAGGAATGCTTTTTCACATTCCTCTGTCCAAGAAAAATCTGCATCTTTTTTCAGCAAACTGTATAAGGGGCCTGCTGTTTGGTTGAAGTCTTTGATGAATCTTCTGTAGTATCGAGCATGGCCTAAAAAAATCCTTACTTCTTTCTGCTTGGCAAGAAAGGGTAGATTAGAGATGACCTCAATCTTAGCAGGATCAACCTATATTCCTGCAGTAGAAATATAGTGACCAAACACTATTCCCTCTTGCATCATCATGAAGCACTTTTGACTATTCAATGATAGGTTGTGATCTTCACATCTCTGTAGTATTTTCTTCAAGTTGGCTTGAGCTTCCTCAAATGTTGTACCATAAGCAGTAAAGTCATCCATGTATATTTCCATGCAATCATATGAGATGTCTGAGAAGATACTTATGACTGCCCTTTGGAAAGTTGCAGGTGCATTACAGAGACCAAAAGGCAAAACTGAATAGGAAAACATTCCCCAAGGGCATGTAAAAGTAGTCTTGATCCTCAGGAGCAATCTTGATTTGATTGTACCCACTGAAGCCATCTAAGAATGAGAAGTACTTTTTCCTAGCTAAATTATCTAGAACTTGATCAATGAATGGAAGCGGAAAGTAATCTTTCTTTGTTGCCAAGTTGAGCTCTCTGTAATCTACACATACCCTCCATTTTCCTCCTTTCTTAGGAACAATAATCAATGGGGAAACCCACTGACTATCCGAGATTGGGTAGATAAAGCTAGTTGTTAACATTTTCTACAATTCTTCTTTAACAATTTCTCTCAAAGCTGGATTGATTCTTCTTTGAGGCTGCCTAACAGGTCTAAACTCATTGTTAATGTATATGTGATGTGTATAGAGTTTTGGGTCTAAACCCTTCATGTCACCATATCCCCAAGCAAAAGCTGACTTATGATTGGTAAGCATTTTAACCATAGATTCTTGTTGCTCACTGGTGAGGTTTTTATTGATGCTCAAGGTTTTTGTGCGGCTACCTCAACTTGGGAGGTTAAATCTACCATAGATACTTTAGAAATAAATGGCATTTCTACCTCATGGGGTAGCAAGGTGTGTAAGCAGTCAGTTGTTGCAGGATAATGAGCTGATGTAGGCGAAGGAAGAATGGTCTGCAAGGAATATGGATTTTTTTCACAATGAAAGTATTTGGTACCATAGTTATTTAGCAGGATATTGGACAGTATACCTTCTTCTTCTTGTTGTGCAATGAAAGGCTCTCTGGTAATTATCATTAGATTGGCCACGGAGTTCACTTCCTCCTCTTCTCCCAAATCTGGCCAAACAACCTCTCTAGACTCAAGTTGGGGCTAGGCTGGAGAATAGAGGGTAAGCTTCTTTGTGCTATACCCATCATATATTGTCATGTTACCCAACCTACAACCAATGTAAGCATCAGCAGTAGTGAACCAAGGCCTTCCTAGTATGACAGGGTATCCCCCTAATGATTCCTTTGGAGATAAGACCATAAAGTCAGCAGGGTACTCCCAGGAATCCAAGGTGACTACCAGGTCTTCAACTACCCCATCAGGTTTGACAGTTGAGCTATTAGCAAGCTATAATATTGTAGGTGTAGCCCTTAGGTCTAAAATATTAAGTTTTACAACCAGGTCCTTTGTGATGACATTGATAGCTGCACCAAGATCTACTAAAGAATTCATAATTTGCAACCCATTAATATTGACCTCCATAATAGGGCTTCTTAGATCTAAATATTTTAGGCTGCTAAGCTTCCCTAGCATTAAGTCAGAGAGTTGGCCTATGACATGGACAATTTGAGGGTCTTTCTTTTTCCTCCGCAGTTTCTTCAAACATGCCTCCTTGATGCCCTTGCTATAGATAGGAACTTCTTTGATTGGTTGGAATAAGCGAATTTTCACACATATATGCTTTAGCTGGTCAAGGATGTCAAAGGTAGGTTACTCTTGGTTTCTTACATTTTCACCTTCCAACCTTTGTGGGAAAGGAGGGGACACTTTATTAGATGACTTAGGTAATGATGGAATCTGAACTGGCTCATTTGGTTGGGCTTGGTCATTGGTATCTTCTTCTTGGTCAGTCTCCTCAGATGGAAATTCTGAGATTATGGGAGGAGATAGTGTGAGAAGCATAGTTCCTGAACATAGATTGATATTATTCAGGTTAAGTGCATAGGCAGGCTGATGATTAGGATCAATAAAATAGACTTGCTGTTGTGGCTGCAGTTGCTGGTTATTTGGATTGGGTATTGCCTGAGCAGGTAGTTGGGTGGGCTTTGGATTTTGACCTTGATTAGCTGCGGGAGGTGGCATAATGGGTTGCTGCTACGGTTGTTGTAGGAAACCAGTGGGTGGATTTGACCATTGTTGGCCTCCTCTCCATTGGTTAGACTGCTACTAATTCCCTTGTGGAGGCTACCACTGATTTTGTTGTGGTGATTGCCAGTTCCCTTGTGAGGATTGCCAACAGTTTTGCTAGGCATTTGGCCAAGGGTTATTCCACTGAGGTTGGGAGTATGGCCCATAGTTTGGAGGGTACTGGTTTTTCCATTGACTATTATATAAACCAAAATTTTGCAAAGGGTCCTGAGGCATACCTTGTCTTGGGGCCCATGGCTTGCGCTGAGCAACAAAGATCACTTCCTCCTCTCCTTCAATGGTTTTAAACTCAGTAGGGAGATTTTTTACCTCCAAATTGGCCACTGCTTTGCATCAGCAGTCTTTCTTTCTTTGTCGGCAGTGTGGGCAATATTCAGCTAACATTGCCTCAGCTTCCTCTTTCTTCCTTCTAGCTTGCATAGTATCTAGTTGAGTAGCTACATCATTGATGATATCCTGCTTGAAGTCAAACAAGAGATTGGTAATCTCCCCTTTAGATACTTCAGAGCCACTTCCTTTTATAGAAGAGGATCTAAACCCCCTTCCCTTCTTTACAGCTGCTCTGGAGTAATTGAGATGAATTTTCTTGATATCATCCCAATCACTTTGGGTGACATCACCTCCTGCCATGAGGTCAAGGGCCTCCATGCAAGTATCATTGACTCCCCTTAAGAAGAGAAGTTTTTGAGATTCCTCATTCATCTCATGATGAGTATTCTTCTGCACACTAAACAAGAATCTTGACACATAATCCTCCAAGGTTTCATCCTCCTTTTGTGACATTTTGAAGATGTCATCTCCTCTCAGATCATTTCCTCTACAATACTCTTTATATTTACTCAAGAATAGAGTCTTCATTTGATCCCAAGTGTTAGCTACATTGCTTCCCAATCCCATGAACCATCTCAAGGCTGCCTCCTTTAGAGTAGAGGGAAACAATTTCAGCTTGTGCCTGAGGTTGTATAGTCATAGCTTCTACAAAGGATGTCAAATTCAAACAAGAAAGTATGAGGGTCCTCAATAATAAGTCCATAGAATTTGGCAGTAAGGAGGCAGGGATGTTCTTGAGGTTATTATTGTCATGTAGGCCAGGGATTGGAAATGGAAAAACAGGATTTTCCATTGTTGGTTGTATTCTTGGATTAGCTCCTAGTTGATGAACTACAAGAGCAACTGGATTATTCGATTCTATTCCTTCGGATAGGTTAAAGCTTAGTTCAGAGGAAGAAGATGAAGTAACTAAGTCTTGGCCAACATCCAAATATGGGTCATCTTGGAATAGGTTTGGTACAATCTCTTCAATATCTATGCTCCCAAGAAGGAATCTTCCAAATTGGTCTCTTCTTCTATGCATATAGCAAAAGTAAACTAACTATGGAGATGCTGGAATGCAAAATTCTAAACTAAAAATACTAAGAATGAAATATTAAACTCTTTATTAGCATGAATGTAATAGGTTCTTAGTTTGACACCATCCCCGACAACTGCACCAAAAATGTAATGTTCTTTAATCAACTCAATAATTAGGAAAATGAATTCCTCTACTCATGGATTGAACATCACAACTGGTAGTCATGACCTACTAAAGAACCTCATTTAATTATCAACCCAGGGACGTAAACTTGAAATGGGACAACACAAGATATGCACTAATCACCCTTCTAGACATACATAATTCCTAAAATTCCTTATATTGGAATTTAAGTACTGGAAACAACTTTACTGTTTAACTTTGCTTGGAAATGAAAAAATTGAAAGATAACGTATTCTGCTCCTAGTGGCTGCAGGAATAGTTGAAAACTCTATGTTTCTGCCAGCTGTAGGAATAATCACATTAACTGCTATGAAGGGAAATGCACCTATTCTAACTTGCAGAATAAAAGTATGGTCAGTTACCTAAGTGGGCCCCCTTAGGTAGTGCCAAAAGTAGACAACAGATTAGGTGAAAAACTTCATAAGCTTTATTCATTCAATGTAAACAAGTATATGGCACAATCTCTTGGTTGAATTTCTAAAACTGAAAGTGTGTTACAATAGCAATTATTTCCAGTCCCTTCTCTGAAGGAGAATGGGCTATTTATTTAAAACTGATCCTAACTACTAACCAACCTTCCCTTATAAAACGAGAGGCATTTATTACATTTAACCAACTTAAGTAAAGAGGTGAATGAAAATGTAAGAACTAAGTCAAATTGGTTTAGCAGTCTTAAAGCACTATCATCTTGGATTCATGCACCACCAAGATGCCTGGCCTAGATTTCTGGAACACTCTCGCTGCATGGCAGATGAGTTGAAACTATCTCCTCATCTTTTGTTGTTGAACCAGTCTTTATGGATTTGGTCTTCAATTCTTCAAGTGGAAATTGAATTCCCTTCCTTCAATTGTGGTACCTGCAAAATATCTCACCATCTTTTCCTGAGGAAGAAGGTTAGCTCAACACGTTCATCCTTTAAGACAATCCATTACTTTATTCATTCATTCATTAAGTATTAAACTAAGCAAAACATTGTTTCAGATATGGCTGTAGGAAGGTTTATGATCACAAAAAGCCATAAAGTATTTATCAGACTAATAAAACATTAAAGGTAATAATCATGGGACTTCTTATCGCAATATACTCATCATATTTAAGTCATAAAAAGGTCTATATCCTATCCCATAAACAGACTGAATGTTTGTTTTAGCATAATAAAAACAACAAGGTATTTATAAAAGTATGATCAAAATGTGCCAAAGACTTGGCTCATCAAGGGGGTAGGAGGGAGAGGGTTGAGAGGGAGAGAGAGATACCTAATAGAGGGAGAGGGGGTAGGAGGGAGAGGGTTGAGAGAGAGAGACCTAACAGAGGGAGAGTGAGTAGGAGGAGAGGGGTAGGAGGGAGAG